>JARFJA010000036.1:5000000-5625000 GCA_036326145.1 Rhagophthalmus giganteus
TTACAGTTTCTAAAAGTTTAAATCCGAGGGTTGCAAAGCACTGTATGGACGAGAAAATCTCGCTGAACTTCATCGAACAGAGCACGACTTCTAAATTTAGAAAGGTTATTTTATTGAATTGATAGAAACCTACTGCAAATTAAAAACGCTTTTTCTTGAACTGGGTATTTTATTCGTCGCCGAATTTAAAACTAAAGCCAGTAAATATGATCTACAATAAATTATAATTTCGAGCTTTACGAAAATAAAGAGCGTTCTAAAAAAATCTACCAACAAAACAAAAAAACGGCAACAACCAGGAAAGAAGAAAAAACGAAATTAAGACCGTCCATCACAATTAGTTATTTAAAAGATCTAATTAATCGCATTAACGACGATATAATTAACGTAGCGCAACGCGTAAAAGTAGACATAGAGACCGAAGGTTAAGCAACAATTTAACGCGACGTGTTCAAAAAATTTATGGCCACATAGAAATGGCCCTCTCAAAATTAACTTCTTCTACCTCCATTACTTTTAATAAGGGTGTTCTGGGTTTTTAAAAGATGGGATTCTCAACTAAATTAACAATATAAACGCAATAAAGCCTGCAAAAAAATCCGAAAAAGCTCAAATATCAAAGCTCGGTTGTGACAAATATTAATTTTAACGGACGACGTTCATTTTCGGTCCTTTTATTGTTAATTAAATTACCTAAGAGATTTATCGATCGGGTTTTAAGTGAATAAGAACTGCTTTTGCGGCATTAAATAACTCGATAATATTTGGCAGATGCGTTTCGCACATAAAAATTTTATCGCAACTTTATCTTGACCTTATAATAAAAGAAGAATACGGGCTCTGTAAAAATACGGTAAAAAAAAAACGAAACTGTTTTCAATAACTCGACGGCGACATAAAATAAACGTGATATATCTGAAAAATTTTAGTCCGCGACGTTTAGACATCTCTTATATCTGCGTGTTCATAAACGAGTATTCGTATACCTATATAATAGGAATTTTTGACGATATTCGTACATGCGTATGCAGACACGAAATAACGCCTGGTTGCACTTCGATGTCAATTTGAAAATCCGAACTGTCTCGTTTTCAGAAAACACTTATCGATATATAAAAATCGCTTACATATACCGAGTGTTCCAGACCATGTGGACCACCAAATGATTTCGTAAACGCGACATTTTAGAGAAAAATGTTTTGAACGAAATCTATAAGGTTTTAAATGATGCAACGAATAGTGGTATTTGTATGACCTTGAACAGCGTTGCTAAGGTCACGTGAAGGCCGCCGTAAATAATTTAAGTGAAACCCCTATATTTTTTTTATTAAATATTCTTATAGTTTATTTCGAGAAGTTTTCAAAACACTATAACAAAACATTTTTTAATATATACGCAATAAATTCTTGCGCATAATATCATTTATCGTGTTTGTTAAAACGCGATGAATCGTTTATTATGTCCAATGATGAATTAGAAAAATGCAAAATTTGTCGATACAACGTCTTCGATATACAATGTAAACAGAAATATATATCGACGTAAATGATAATTGAAAAATTCCATCTATTATTTCTTAAAAGTTCCAAGACCACTTTCATCGTATATCATATTTTTTAGCCAACACCATTAGTTTCATAAAGTGACGCTTCCATTTCTGTTCTCTGAATAAGTTCCACATTTTTTGTTTGTTTTTATTAACGTGCTGCGTCATGTTCTCTTTTGAAAATGTAAGGCGAAATACGTATACTTTTTATTCGAAGTCATAAATTAACATTACTATGCTGAAATATCATCATAAATCATACGATGTAAAATTTACAATTAGATTTTCTAAAGTCGGCGGGGTCGCTAAATCCAAAACTGGAGCGGTCGCGAACAGGATTTTGGCGGATCGCACAAGTCGACGCGTTTCCAAACAGAACGGAGTATAGCCGGTGCAAGTTTAATCTCTTCGTCCATTTAAACTGCGGCAATTGACGTTATTTACGTGCTCGCTAACTTTTATGGTGATTTTAAAGGAACGGTCAGTGGGTCATAAACAGTCTTTAAGGTGGAAAACGGTAGAACTCGTTGGTGTTCATTTGATATTTACAGTTCTAAATGGTTTTGCGAAGAATTGATACCTATAGGCGGAGTTAGCGAAAATAGTCGGGAACTCCATGTTTGCTAGTTTCTCATCCGATAGGATCGAGTCTTGTGCGATACGGTCAGTCGTGTAAAACGACCAGAATTTTGTTTTTTTAATTCTACCGCCTTTTGAGTTGACGATGTTAACGACAAAGTGTTGTTAAAACATCGCCGTACTAGTTCTGCGTGTTTTAAATTGTGCGTGCGAGCAGTCTCCGTCCGTATAAGGAAATATCTTACACTCTGTGTTGAAAAATAAGTGTGACGACGGCACGTTCTCTTTTCGTGCCCGTGGAATGTAATTTGTTTTATATTTGGTCTCGTATGGGTTGTACTCTTTGGAAGTGTGCTGTCTTGTAAAATGGCCAGTTGGTGCCAAAAAAGAAGAATACAGATAGAACTAAAAACACTCGGAAGGTTGGAAAACTCGACCCAACGCAAAATGAGAAACGATCATCGGCACGCAGCAAGGACGATTGTAGGTGTGGCTATTGTGACGGGCTCTTCGGCGAAGATCACGATGGAGAGGCGTGCGTGTGCTGTACGCTGCGACAATGTGTAGGACAAAGTGGTTTTGTGCGTGAAACGACCAATTCAACACGAAACACTTTCTTGTTTTAAATGATACGCAACATCTACTTTACCAAGTTATTTACCATTAATCTTCAGTTGAGTTGGTTTTTGTAATCCCATTCGTCTTATGTTAGAGTGAAATGGACAAATACATTTTGCTGGCCGTATTACGGGACTTGACCCTGTATGTATGTGTTTGACATCGACACATTTTGCATACCGACGTCACGTCACAAGTTCCGATACCAAATAATTCTTTATTCGTTAAATGTAAAACTAAAAAATAAAATCTTTAAATTAAATGCGTGCAATCGGAAAATTTTTCTTTAAAAGAAAAAGGACGTTGACTATAAATCAGAAACTTTTTCAATACCAATAAATTAGTAATAGGTATTCTAAACGTGCGTTGCGGAATTACAAAAAAAAACAAACTTTCCAGACTTCCTAAAATTGGTAAATAAAGCGATAAAACTCGTAATAAGTAGCGATAAATAATGTACGCATTATAATTTTGTGGAGGTAATTACTGACATGGATTTAATCAAGTCAACATCGTAGGTACACTTATTATGTACTATATGTCCAATAAGTTTTGGTACCGATAGAAGCGAGAGGTAAAGCACTAGAACTGACAGCACTCCCAACAACAATGTGTTAATATCAATGCTTTTTGAGTGCAAAAAAGGGGGAATTCCCATTTTTTAGGTTTAATGCCAGTCTTAAGAAACGAACGATATCTTACAGAAAAATGATTAGTATTTCGTTAATTAAATGCAATTTCCGCTAGTTTATTTCTTCGTAAAATGAACCGGAAAGGAGGTTGTGCTGAAAAATAAACTCTTTTTCGACGCCATTTTCCCACGATGGCGACTCGAGTTGAACAGATCGAGTTCAGGACTTTTAGTACCTATATGGCTGAATGAACATCACTGCCAAGTCTCTAAACTTTATCGATTTTTTTCCGTCAAATTTTCCCCATTTGACTGTGAGCTACAAAAAATGACCGTCTACAAATATGGGTGCAGCAAAAATTTTTGTTTTTAACGAGCTTCAATTTTTGAAAACCGCGTCGATCTGTAAATAGGCGTACTTTGCATTTTAATAAATTTTAACATTCGTGAATTTAACTTGTAATTTAAGGATTTCAAAACGGCAGTGATTTGCAATTCGCAAGTAAATCAACCTAGAAAGCTCTTGCTTGCGATCGATTTCGAATTTTATCACGCAGTTAATTACATACTTATACATATATGTTGCATAAATGGCTCTTCCACTCTCTATTGGTTCTTTGGTCGCGTCGTGCATTAGCATGGAAGAGATCGCGTGTACCGTCGCAGCATAGTAATTCATGACAATTATAATTCCAATTATATATACGGTGGCGTGTACGACAAACTTTACGACATAACAGTTCTATATAAGTATGCGGAAAAAACATTTAATTTTGAAATTTTGCAACCGTTCTTTCACTCTGTACAAGTTCTATTAGAGATAAATAAGACTGTTTTGTTTGTTTGTTTTTTGTTTTTGACCGATCGGTTCGATGTATTGCGGGCCCACGAAGGTTTATTAATTATGTAGCACTTGTATTACTTTCTTCGCAAGCCTCACGATTGCGTTCACCAAAATTCTAATTTTTATTTAAATTTTCATCAAACAAAAGAATTTTCTAAAATCTAATAATAAATAATATATAATTTAATTTTATCCTCTTACGTCGAACTATTAGCATCGCGCTAATTCAAACGAATTGGATAATTGGGTAATTCAAATTGGAAGTCAAACTACTTAATGACATAACTACAAAACTTGATAAAGGAACTTAAAATTACGGTACAAAACCAACAAGAAATATTTAATTAATATCGTCGACATAAATGTATTCTTAAGTTCTCATTTTGTAATAAAGTAGCCGATAACGTCAAATTGCTGTAATAATTGTTTAAATGGCTTGCAATTACTACGTAAATAGGTACCTATAATCAACGTTACGAAAATCTCTGGCTGTGAGTATAGGTATTATTATTACACAGACTCCAAATTATAAAACACCAATTTACCGTAGACAATTCCAATTACTAATACTTTAACGCTAAAAATAAACTTTATTTCTCTCGTTAAAATTAAAAAATAATTTAAAGGAAGAAACAATATAAATTTAATCGAAATTTTACATAAACAGCGCCAATACAAATTGAACAAATAAAATTTTACGGTTTTATACTGTTTCATAAAATACTCGCATAGTACCTATTGCGTCTGAAACACTACATAAATATACAGTAATGTCTATTATAAGTTTTGCGCCATTCCCCTTTTATGATTCGTAACATAAAAGTTGAAAAATAAGGTGACAAGCAACATATTCAAATTTCGAATAATACATAGATTTCCTACGCGGAAAAGTTGCTCGCAAACTTTTAAAAATTTCCGCTACACTTTTTATAATAATGGAGACGTTGACTTTTGTTATTTTAATGTCGGCTTTCGACTAATTGGTGATCTTGTCTGGAAACCTGACGATTTCCAATCTCACGGATATACTTAGGTTTGTAAGTGCAAGAGCGCCTTTAAAAGCTTTAAAGTACAGCAGTCGTAAATTTGAAGAATGATCGAATTCAGTAGATCGTAACAGTAAAACTTATATTATCCTTTTTATCGAATGGTTAATTCCCTAATAACGATTTCAGTTTTCGACAAGTGAAATACATTTGCGACGCTGCGATGGGTGGCGTCAGATGCGACCAGTCGACGCTGAATAATGCGTTAAAATTCGATACACCGAATCAGCACATTGAATAAATTTGTTGACCTAATTTCGATGAGGTTAGTGTTGTGTTAATTAAAGTCATTGTCTTCTAACGAAAATCGCTCGAATTCAATTTGTATAGGGGCGCGGTGCGGCGCGGACGTGCGTTTGCAAAAATGCTTTATTCCGAGCAATTTATTTTCTCCGAACTCGTTATTTTTCTATATATTTTTCGACGTGAATCGGGCAAGTATTGCGGACAGCTTTTTAATACGATTCTATATTCAAATATTTTCATATAAAATAAAATTGACTTTTGAAGATGGACACGCTGAAAAATCGCAATATATGGTTGTGAATACAAAAAAAAACTCGATATAAGAGTTTTAATACAAGTTCACGTCGAAATCTAGAAGGCATTTTTCGAATAACTGAATAAAAATCGAACGGACCATTTTCCGTATTGCCGACGATTTTCGACGTCTTGATTTATTTTCGACGATTCTCTCCATTGAGTATTAAATAAGGAAAATAAAATTACTCGAAATTTATTGTAAACGTAAGTTATTCAACTTTTGATGTCGAGATTTATTAGGAGCGTCACTAAATCCTTTACGAAGCGTTTCCAGTAAAAGTATGAAAAACGGGATGTCCTTTCAAGTTAAACGCGTTTAAAGGTGACTTAATAAATCAACAGGAAATCTAAAGCTGCTTTACGAGAATTGTAACGAAAAAATTGTGCGCATTTAAATAAAGAGAATTCCGTCAAAAAATTTTCTGGTGTTCAGGTAGTTATAAAACAGCAGTGTTTCGGTTTTATTTAAGCAATATTAAACTTTAAAAGGATCTACAGGGTGTCCGAAGATGATGAGCGAAACACTCGGGGTGGAGGTGGAGGGGGGGGGGATTTCACTCGAAAAATTAATGCCAAATGTTCCTATAACATTTTTTTTAAACTCAAAAATAACGAAGTTACAGGGCCTCGTGTTGTTCATATTCTCGGGGTACATGTTCTTTTGTATTCTTTTTCCATATTTGATGTAAATCCGTTAATGCCGAAGGGCCTAAACTGCCCTTTTGACCTTCGGATAAAAAACCGAAACTTTTTCACTTGAAACGTTTTCGAAACGGCGCGCAATTAAAGAGCGTCAAAAAAATCTTCAAAAATAACCATTCGAACGAAGCCGTTTTCGAGAAAAAGGCGCCTTTAAAGATTTGCTTGCGTTAAGCGTAAGATTAATATTGCTACTTAGCAACGTATTCGCCCTAGTAATATTGTAAATAGACAAAATTGGTAAATTAACTTAAAAACAACGCATCGTCAACACGACGAGGCCTGCAATTAGTAACGAAATTCTGGACACGGCAGTTATTATTAAAATCGGTAACATCTTTATCAAGCCTTACCTCCTGAAGATCAAACAAACTTCAGACCCCGTAGCTTCGTTATTTTTGAATTTTCAGAAAAGCGTTATAAGAACTTGCGTTGCATTGATTTTTCTAGTGAAATCGCACCCACTGCCACGAGTTTTTTTCTCACAATCTCCGGACATCCCGTATAATCCAATGCCAACGTTGGTATTATTGTAACGTAATATTGTTACTTTTTGTTTTAACATTGATCTGATGTGGAATGGCGCTAAGCGATGTATAGAAAGTAGTTACGAGGTCTGACCAATAAGTAATGAGACTGATTTTTTAACCGCGCTTGTGGTAACACTGCGAACCTGAAACTTCGGTCGGTTAATCTCCCATCCCTCCTCTATCGATACATGTGCTCGCGACTTTCGTACGTTCGTTAGTTCTTCCAGCAGTGTTGTGTTTTCGACAACGTGTTTGTAAGGCGTGTCACGAATATGGAACGACGTAATATTGAACAGCGGTACGCGATTAAATTTTGCGTTAAACTCGGCGATTCTGTTACGGAAACGTACGGTAAATTGGTCAAAGTGTTCGGTGATGAAGCCTTGAGTCATGCTCGGGTGTTTCGATGGCATAAAGATTTTAAAAATGGTCGTGAGAGCATCGGGGATGAACCACGAAGTGGGAGGCCGGTTGAAACACGAACTGACAACAATGTTCAGCGTGTGCGCACTCTCGTGCATCAAGATCGGCGGCTAACCATTCGAATGTTGGCTCATGAACTTAATTTGAAACGAGAAACCGTCAGAAAAATTTTAAATGATGATTTGTCCATGAAAAAGCTGTGTGCAAAGATGGTACCGAAGAACCTTTCGGCGGAGCAAAAACACGAGCGAATGTCCATTGCAACGAGCGAGCGGGTGTCTGCAACAGGTTGAAGCTGATCCAACTCTTCTCGATCGTGTAATTACTGGTGATGAAAGTTGGTATTTTCAGTACGATCCCGAAACAAAACGGCAAAGTCAACAGTGGCTGTCTCCTGGTGCAGCTAGACCGAAGAAGGCGAGAATGAGCAAATCAAAAGTGCAAACGATGATGATTTGCTTCTTTGACGGCAAAGGAATCGTGCCACCTGGGCAGACCGTCAACCAACATTTCTACCTGAAAGTACTCGATCGGCTGCGAAAACGAGTCATTAGAGTCCGTCCAGAGATTGCCAAAACGTGGATCCTTCATCATGACAATGCTCCATGCCATCGTGCCTTCGGTGTGTCGCAGTTTTTGACCTCTAAACACATCGCAGTGTTGCCGCAAGCGCCCTATTCGCCGGATATGTCACCCTGTGACTTCTTCTTGTTTTCCCAAACAAAATTGGCCGTGAAAGGAACGCATTTTGAGTCCATATCTGACATCCAGACCGCCGTGACGAGGGTACTCCAGGACATTCCAGTCGAAGCCTTCCAGAAATGTTACGAAAACTGGAAGAAACGTTGGAACGAGGGGATCACATCAATGTACCTTAATTTTTAAATATACGTATTTTACGGACTTAGTCTCATTACTTATTGGTCAGACCTCGTATACCTAATAACTATTGCAATAGGTATTTAATACACGTAAGTTATGGCGACTTCGGGACGTATAGATATATTTCGGGGCTTTCCGAGGACCTAAAACTAATTAAGCCTTTTATTGAAAATTCGAAGTGTACTTAAATAGGGATTAGTGGAAGCGAATTCGAAATTAAATTTCAAATATTACCTACTCCATAAATCCGAAGGCTTTTAAAGCAAGTATCGAGTTGTCTAAAGAAAAACGAAATTAGATAACAGACGACTTCTTAGCAACTTCTAACGGTTCGCCGATTAAATTAATCTTCGTTTATCAAACGCGCAATGAACAACACTTATAATCCCTCTTCGTTTAAACTCGTTAATTGTTGCTTTGAAGTTGCACGCGTCTTCTTCCGAAAAATTCCCTTCAATAAGAAACATTCCGAAATGTGCGTTTAGTTAATACACTTTTAAAAAGTAAAATATAATTGCCCGCACGTAAACGTAATTGAATTTGGTTTGTTATACGTGGGTGCTCTGTGAATAGGTTATCAAAGTAAACTATATAACAAGTTTAGTCCAAAATTTCTGTATTAAACATTAATATAGAACTTAAAGTGGTATAGGTTGATACGAGCATCTAAATCAAAACTAACGTAACTTAATGTAAGTAGATAATAATTTGTAACAATTGATCATTAGTCTTAATTGTATAGGTCACGGTTACTTAAAATATCTTATTTGAAATAATTGCCCGGCCATACTCTCCGGAATAGAAGCAACTTTAAATAACTGGTGCGGATGGGTAACGGCACAGTGGTAATTTAGCTTTGTCAACAGTATATTTAGATAGTAATGAGTTCGCAAACACAAACCGTACATATACTCGTTCGATAATAAACCTCGATTTGCATCATTTGACTGCCGAAGCCGTCGCGTGAAGGGTAATGGGTATTAATTATCGTCATTTTTGTTGCACAGAATGCAAACGTTAGCTTAGCGATAATTTTCAAATTCATTTCAATGTACATTTTATTACAAATAACTTATAACAAATAAGCTTTCGAAGCATACTGTACATCGGAAACAATTAAACGCCGTCGGTTAAGTATTTTATGAAACGATATAATGGCAATAACTATTATCGGTCGAAGCGGACGTACGATGGTCGATAACAACCTATGTTACTTATACAGAGTGTTTCAGAATAATTATTCCTACTTTTCGGATGTGATTGACGGCATGCAATTAAATACTGTTTCTTAGTTATCGTTTAGTTTCCAAGGTATGGAATGTTTTAAAAGCTTTTAAGGGTTTCCATAAACTTCAACACGCTGTATCTCGAAAACGAAGCATTTTCGAACACTAGTCTATTGTTTACTATTATTTCCCAAAGTTTGGAAACGGTATTATAAAATAGATGGTCACCTGGTGTTTTAGGTGAATAGATTCGCTTATATTATGATCTCGTGGAGATGACGTACAACTTTCGATTTCTTATTCTGTTCGATTTCATTTTCTTTCCATAACTTTCTTATTTTAAAACGATCTTTAGTTGTGTTAATTATCTATTAAACATCGAAAGCTGCTTCTGTTTTTTTTTGCGTTAGGGCTTGCGATCGGTCCTGTTTGTTCCATCGCCTCTTGCGATGTCGACGTTCGCCTTCCCGGGAGTCGTCTCGTTTCCGGAATTTGCGATAGAACGTCCTTCGTTAATCTGTCATTTTCTATCCTCTCAACATATTTCCAGTGTCGCCGTTTTCTTGAAATTTCGCGGATCAAAGCCAAATTTTCAACGTTACTTACAACTAAAATTTCAACGGTATTATGATTTTTAATCTGCTTTCTTTTTCTTTCGTTCAATTGCCTGATAATCAATCTAACGGGTTAATGTTTAATTTTAACATACTAAAATGTCTGCGAAACGATCGGGACTGGAAATGATTATTTTCCAGTTAAACGACGTCGTAAATATATTTTTAAATCAATATAAAAATTAAATAATATCTACTTAGGTACGTTTTTAAATATCGTTATCTCTTACAAATAGCTTAAGGACGGCTTAAAGTTAACGAACTTCATTC
Source organism: Rhagophthalmus giganteus (assembly GCA_036326145.1). Classification (NCBI taxonomy): domain Eukaryota; kingdom Metazoa; phylum Arthropoda; class Insecta; order Coleoptera; family Rhagophthalmidae; genus Rhagophthalmus; species Rhagophthalmus giganteus. Next base: position 5,010,453 of record JARFJA010000036.1, read on the forward strand.
TTCATATTTGTATTAAAGTATGATTATTCTCCAATTTATTTCGACTAACAGCGAATTGCCGAACAAACAGTTGTTCCCAATAATCCACAATAATAAACGGACAGTTATTAACTACAGATGAAAAAGGGGAACCTTTGCTCCCATATTATTGTAAATTCCGATCAATTTTTCAATTTTCTGTGTTATCGCATCAATATAGCTCTTTAATATATGTCCTCTGTATCTCTAGTGATTTATTACCACATGCAAAAACGACGAGCGATACGTTTTTTTACAACTATTTTCAATCTCTAAAACACGTTCAAGTTTGATTCGTACACCTCGATTGCCTTCCGCAAGTTTACGTCAAGTATTTGAAATATTCTTTATGCTTCTCCCTACCCACTTGAGAAAATTGTTCTCTCTCAAGAGTGAACCACAATCGGCGCTACATCTTAAGAAAATAATTTATTTAACTTAATTAACTCGAGCACCGCTATAGCAACAAAATTGATTTCGCAACTTTTTCAATTGTCTTAATGTATAACACGAAGCGCAACATAATCAGCAGTAATTAGGGATTTATAAAACCGAATACCGTATTACCTAATCGATAAATTATATATCTCCCACATAAAATAATTAAGTAAATAACAAATAACGGTCACGAATCACAAATCCATTCCGTTTGATGTATGGAGCTTCCAATTGAAAGTTTTCTAATTGCCAATTTTCTATGGTATCAGTTTCGTACAAAACGTCGGCGTTATTGTGTCTATACGATCTTATCATTAATCTTTCCCGAGTAGCTGGTTGTTTAGCGTCCGTCATACGTCAGAATTTCCATTTATCTACGTCTAGCAGTTTTTCGCGTGCTTAACTATAATTGGAATAAGTACGACTTTTAAAGAAATTATCGAACTGCACGTCAACGTGCGGCGCTCGTAATTCAAACGCAACGCGAAGATAACGGGCCGCATATACGAGCTTTACCGCAAGAGCGACTTTGATCTTCTTGTTTGCCGTAGCTCGGCATTTCTCGGGTACTAAATTACCTACCGTATAGAATCCGATACGTTTCATGAAACTGCGGAACTCTGCCGTTAAAACAATTCATAAGGAGATGCAATTCAACCGCAACTATCGTATAGATACTTCAAAGCCCACGAAACGTTTAATAAGATTCAATTGCATTTCCTCGATCCCGACCGAACGACGACAGGGAGAAACTATACGCGGAACTGCGGGCTTTGGAAGTTTTGTTGTTTTTTTTTTTCGATAATTAACTCGAAGGAAGTTGTAAAACACGATATGTTTATGTTGCAAGTTCTCGTTCTGCTTCCGAGGGCGCGTCTTCGCCATTACCTAATTAAATAAGTTTAAAATAATTATTATAAACTAGAAGAGAGGCGTCTTGTAAATTCATATTTTACATATGTGCAATTTCTAAAGTTATATCGATAGCGATTATGTCTTATGTGTGTTACGCAATTCGAAATTATCTCTTTGTTATTGTTTAGTTAGTATATTTTTCTAACTAATCAACTGGCAATGAGTATTGTTACCCAATTACTCTCTAATATATAATTAGGAATTACACAGAACACATCAGCTTAGACACGACAATCTGCAGTGTAAATTATGTTATTTCACCTTTGACGTGTGAATTAAAACGGATTTAATGTTGTTAATATACACCAATGAATAAAACTAATTACCTACAAAGAGTTTCGATGGAAACAAACGTAAGTAATTATATGGTAATTTAGTCAATTTAAATAAGTTTATTTAAGTAAACATCGGTAATTTTCATATTCAGCTAAAACTTTCTGTTGAAATTCTAAGTTTGAGGATTAAACTTTAAACAAATGCTACAGCGGCGGAATTTAAATAAAACCCTTAATGATTTAGTAAAAATATTAAATATAAAAAATAAATGTTTCATTGTGGCTGTATTAGAATTTTGAAAAAATATGAAATAATTATTTCTAACGTCAATCATTCGATTAATTTCGAATTATAGCGATTTTCAAACGTTAAATAGTTTTATTCTACTTATTTTAAAACCCCAAGATACGTATTTCAAACTTTTTTTCGGATAATCCGAATTTTCCGGAATCCGAACAGAGCTCAGCCCCAATGAATTCGGATTTCCGGGGTTTTACTGTACTTATATAAAATTATCTTGCTTCGAAGACAAAATTACCTATAGTTTTTTTTTTAAATTTTGTGCCGAAATTCAATTTTTCTCCTATTAGATACAGTAAAATAACGAATACTTAATTTGGTTCTAATAATTTTTTTTTTTATTCCCAACATACATTTTCAAGAGGATAATTTAAAAGACAAGAGGAAATTTCATAAAACAACTGTTTAAACGAGCTATTTAGGCCTATTTGATTTACAACAAAATATAATTTTTTAAATATTTGATTGCATTAATTAACTTTATATTACGTTATTTCGCCGTACATCCGAAATTCTTAAAAATCGAATTAACAAATAAACCATTTTAATCCATCGAAACGAGCTTTTAAGATAATTAAACGCGATTTCAACTTGTTAAATCTTTTCATATTTTCTACTTAATTAATTTAAATGTCTACGAATTAATTAGCACAACCTCAAAAACGTTTCGAACGGTAAAACTTGGTGTCTGATAAACAGCATTTGAGAAGTAGACGTGCCCCAAATACGTTGCAAATCTCTCAAATACAAAATGTTAAAATATAATGTAATTTATTACAAAATAACTTGCCGGACGTATTTATCTACAAAACCCGACACATAAACGTCTCGATAAAAATTTTACACATCAACCTCGGAATCAATTGGGTTTGTGATTTAACCCGAATTTATGTTTTCCAGTGATTTGGTTCTGATTTTATTATGTTCATTCTAACAATAAACAATATCGATTTTAATCCCAACCCGTCTAAGGCCCTCCATTAATATAATTTGGGCCGCCGTATTGACCATAAAATGCAAATTTCGTGTTTACGTCGAATATCTCTACTGTACTATATCACGTTTCCTTTTATTATTTTCATTTATTTAATGCACAAAGTCACACTTCTTAAACGAAATTTATCCGAGAATCTGTTATTTTATAGCGAATTTCGTGAATAATGCGAATGTCTTAAAATTTTGAAAATTATTTTTTTTCAGAAACTACGAAAGATAGATTGATAAAACTTACCACAAGTATGTCAATGAATTAAAAAGAAAATAAAAAAAATTAGGACATTGCACTTAAAAATTTTAAATCAGGTCGCAATTTTGATCGTGGGAGGCTGAAATTTGCACAGTATATTGCCTTTACGAATACGACGGACGAGTTCGGTAACCAGCCAAATCGACCGACCCATTTTAAAATGGCGGCCGATCAAAAATTTAAACTGATTGTAAGTTATCTCCGTTATTAACTATCATCGCATCGGTGACGTGAAATGTGTTTTGGCATCATCATAAAATTTTCTATCAAACAAATCGTTTGATCGAGAATCAAAATCGTTATCGTTTTCGAGATAATTGGGAAAAAATGATAAAAGTTTTAATTACGATTGTAAAATTTTAGATGCCGTGTCCTCATTGGGCGAAACAAAAACTAATCATTACGAAAGGATATTTATAAAATATATACATATGCATGTAGATAGATATCGAGGAAGTAATAGATCAAACGATGTGTGATACCTTACGCTCTAAAAATTTTACTTTTCACTTTTTTGCCGGTCACGTCCGACGCTTCGTATCACAATTTAGTTGTACCTACCAAACTATATTTATTATCTACGTTTTACTAAACGCTCCGGAAGGTCGCCGCGCGTCGATACTTATTATTACGACAATTGAAGCTTAAACGCAACCGATAAAATTGCAGACATTAAAGACATTTTAAATTGAAATGAAACTAATTTAATTTAATTAACCATGTTTTCCCATTGTCCTAATGCATTTATGCTGTTATATACAAACTCGCAATTGCATATAAATTCAAAATCGGCAATCCGGCGTGAATAATTTAATTATAAATGCAATTTTGTACGTTACACAATGTTCGATTTAATAGGTTAAGAGTCGGTTTTTCATTTTTCAACAAATTTATTTGACAAATTTTTACAATGCCAGTATTTGTTATAACAATTATTTCTATAGTAATGGGAAAGACGAAAAGATCGGCCTTAAGTATACTATATATCAATTTGATTCGCTCTCGAACAAAAATTATTTCTTGCCATATAACATAATTAATCCGACACGTTAAGAATTCATCATCGCTATATAGTACCTACCTATCTTACAAATCGTTAACAAATAAATAACACGCAACTGATAAATTAAACGAAGAACCGGAAAAATACCAGAAAAATTATGGTTTATTCGGTTTTTAATTTTCTTTTATAATAGATACCCGTCCGTATTTTAACTAAACATAATTCTCGCAGTCTCTTTTGAGTCTACGCCAAAAATTTTAAATGGTAAATTTGGCACGAAGTGTAAAATTAAACGATATGTTTTCTTTTAGTGGCTATAGCGTTAAATTCGTGCAAAATAATACGACGATAAAAAAGCTAAGATTAGACAATTTCGAAATTTTTCCAGAATTCGTCTATAAGCGGTCCCTGTCGCTTTCTCGACTGTTTAAATAATCCTTAGTAAATTAAATACGATATAGTTTTGAATATTTCTTTACCTACTCAACTCGTTAATAAAATTGCAGTTTTCTTATTGCAATTGGTAGTGTCTGGATTTTTTAATAATCGTGTTTAGTGTAAATAAAGGTTTCGGTGTTTACAACGGAGAATCTGCTTGGCAAGGCGTTAACCGCAACTAATTATTTCTCTCACTCGCAGAGTGCTCTCTACTGTGACATTCTAAGGTCATGTGGTTTTCAACAAACCACAAACTTGTAATACTAATACACAACTTAGTCCATAATACCTTTCCGAAATGTTCTACACGTCAAAGTTGTTTCGGAGAGCACCTTCTATTTCTTCACTATTTCTTTGCTTCGCGTTCGATAAAACAAGGATAACAAAAAAAAAACGAGTTGATGGTGAAAAATCGATACCCACCAAAATAAAATCGAAATGGACAAACGTCTATTATTTGTAGATGTTTCAAACTCAGAAAATTACACGATTATAAAGGTCATTCGAGTTTTACTGCTCGCAACGTCGTAAGATTTCCTGAAGATTTGATTGATATTTGTTTGGGCGTAAACAAAAATGCACATCTAGTAAATTAAATAAAACCAACACCGAAAAATCAAAAATATTTAATAAAACGTGTACGACGTCACGAGTAACAAAATTGGAATGTCCTTTAGCTAGATAGAAAAAGTAGACGTTATCTACTGAAGCTCTAACTGTTCGTATCTCTTTTCCATTGCGATTGCGTGGTAAGAATTTATAATTAACCGAATTTCTTCGGCCAGAATCTCCCGTAACTGGTGTTTTAAATGTTTACCTCGTTAATACAATTGTTATCTTAGGCGAATAACGAGAAGGCATCGGTTGATGATAAAGGTCACAAATTGCCGAACAATCGAAAAAATGCCGGTAAAATAATAAATTCTCATCGTGTACAAATCACGGATTGCATTGGTTTCGTTTCGCTAAGTTTACTATAATTATACGTGATCACGCCGTTTCTCAAATTGATTCGTAATGAATTCACGCAGAACTAGTTAACCTACATGTGGGAACTACGCCTACGGCTCGATCGCTCGTCATTCAAATAGTCCGCAAATATTTAGAATAACACCTCATATACTTAACTACATTTTTTATTCCAAATAGATAATATATTGATCTACACATAGAATATAAGAAACGAAAATATATTATACGTATTTAAAGTTATCTCTTCGTTGTTAGTTAAAGAAATGGAATATGTCTAATAAAAAAAAAAATGAGAAGTCGGCGGCGAATTGGCTTTAGGCGAAACGGCGGTGACGAATTGTACCAAGCTACCCTTGGGGGTCGACTTAAAATTATCATTTCATGCCCGTTTTCATACTTTCAGTTACTAAAAACATAAATTTAGCTCAATTTAATTTACCAACTACACTACGATTTGTTAAAAGTTTAATTAGAAAAAAATTCGATTATCGAGAATTACTGGTTGTACGATTTTGTAGTTCGGCAACACCTACCTTATATATTAAAGTGTCTAAAACACGTTTTACCCGTGACAAACCGAGTTTGCGCGTAAGATCTGTTTTGCGGGAGTCGAACGTGTAAAGCACAACTTGTTAATTATCCATTCGTGTAATATTCTATCTGCATTTAATGTACCAATATGGATTACGAACATAGATTTTAACTACTTCGGCGCTATTGATGCCGTGAATAATACGCTATAGATACTTCAGAGAATTCCTCGACAAATTCATGCATATTATATGGGATCATTAAGCCGTTGTTTGTTCCATATATCGCATCGCGTTCCTTTGTTAACAATCTTTTTCGCCTCTTGTTTAATATTGCTTCGCTGATTCCTTAAGGGTTCAATAGCTTTATACGTACGGTTTTTGGATTATACAAAGCGAAAATTTTAACCTACGTTGCGCCTTTTTGGGGAGGCAGTGTCGCGTTATTTTTAAAAATAGTTTGATCTTAACTATGCAGGTATTAATTACGACTTCTCTTCCCCTAATGATTTTGCTGACTTTTTACAAGAAGACATGGTGGTATATATGCGCCCGCTTTTCTAAGATATATTGTGTTATTAAAAAAAAAAAGAACGACACCTACTTTAGTTCATAACAGTTGCCCAAGTTCCATTTTTTCTTTAGTTTTACGCCAAAAAAGCAAAAAGATAAATCATCCTCAAGTATCAGTTTACACACAAAAGAAAACTTTGTGTGTGTGCGTGTGTGTGTAACTGCTAAAATTAAACCGTCTATTGATTTATGAATTCGTAAAAGCTTTTGTTTACGTTTGAGGAATAAAATTCCACGAACACTTGAAGACTGCAGAAAAGTCGAATCTCGAGGGATAATTAAATAAAGTTTGTTAGATATTGAGGCCGCGAAACTAAGGGCCGCGCAAAAAAAACTTCAAGAATTCCCATAAATGCAGGACGAGATGGGGCAGAACGAGCGGCAGCTTTAAGTTTCCGGCGTTGATCTTTTAAAGTACAACTAAATTGACGTATTCGACGCAGATAAAAATTACACGTTCGTGTTGTAAAATACAATACCCAGAACGGCAATAAAAGATAAAAATATGTAACAACCGCAACGTTTGCAATGGGCTGGCTGTAAAAGATACGCAAAGTTTATGCTGTTCCTGCGGCTTGACGTTTCGAAAAAGTGCATTTTTTCTAACGCGCCAATTTGCGGTTGTTTCCTGATGGGTATTTTTAACATTAAATTTAAATAATTGAAATTGAGTGACCGAACAAAATTTAATAAATAAGTGGGGCAAGTTTGCACGTTTACGATCCCTAAATTCCTCGCCACCTCCCTCCTCTCCCCCAAACAGCTATTTTATGCAATCATAACAGAACCATTAAAAAATAGTGAAAATGGAAACCGTACCAATTGAATAAAATGGCCGCTGGGGACCGCGAGAAGGTAATGGGTCGCAAACGGGAGAATACGATTTCAAGATCTACGAAAAAATTAGGCGCGAGCTGCATTGCGAGGCACTATTAACAAGATGTCGCCCCGAGACACAAAGAACAAGAACGGCAATTCGAGCCGTTTTCACGTGAAGTTATAATTTTACGTCGCTCCATTTCCACATTTAACCTCATTTTCCAACTACTTAAGCCTATTATAAAAGTTTACCTTCTCGCTAAAGATTTAGCGTGCAGAAAAGTTTCCGTAAAACTCACGACTCACCTGCAACAAAAAAGAAAAATAATTTAGATCGCAGTTGAATTAAAATCAAATTTACACCTAAGCGCGCGAAAATTAGTAAAAGTCGGTTGACGGCAATTGCCCACGACTGCTCGGTGACTAAACATTTGCGCGAATTTGTCATTTTTTTTGACAAACTAAAAAACGGGTCACGATTTTATCTATAAAAAATCTTATGGCTCGTGTATACGTCGAAGGTTATTTCTGAAAAGAAAACGCCAAACTCGTGAAATTTATGAGTAACCCAATCACTTCCAATATTCACTATTTGTGTTTTGAGCCTATATGGGGGACGGTATAAAAACTTTCACTCTTCGGGGAACTCGTTGTGTTCGAGTAACAAAAGGCCAAATCGACTATGGACTTTAAATCACCTTACATGTATAAAAAGTAAGAGGATGGTCGACCTAGTGCATTCCGAGGGACCATTTCGATCAATATTTATATTCGGTCATCTTTTTATTGCCGGGAAACATCAAATCCGCAAATTAGAAACTTAAGTATCTACGTAACGAGCTTTACCAAATTCGCAATCCTTTCATTTGCATAACATAACCCGAACGTTGTATAATAATAGCAGGTAATCGTGCGAATTAAAATTTTAAATGACGAAATTAATTTTTTATGAAAATTAGGTTAGCATTATTTATGTAGTGAAATTTATTACAAAACGCGCATTTTCCGCTTGTCTGAAATATTAACAATACAATAGCGCTGTAGATAATAAATGACGCTTTTCTTTTATTCTGTCGTTATTGTATTTTGTAAGTATGTATATTTATTATGCATGTGTAATCACCATAGTATTGAATAATGTTTGTTCTGTAAAGTTACTTCTATTATTTAATTTGTGAAGGAAAAACAAAGTTCTCTAGAACTACTATTTCATCCACGATGTTTGTCTCTTAAATAAAACTGAAAAAAACAAAAGTTAGATGATTAACTAAATTAGTGACAAACTCCGACAGCACTTATTCTTAATTTCGCTGTATTACGTGCTTAGAAGGTATATTTCAACTCTCCCGTCGTGTCGCGTCGCAGGTTTAATTTATTTTCGGTTCTTTTGTATTCAATTCTCGATATTGAAGTCGACGTCGGCGTCGTTAACGTGATGTATAGGTATACAGGGTGTCCCGCCAGCTTAATTGCATAATACTTCGCCGGATTATTCTTGGGTCGAAAGCAAGCAAAAACGACCTAATAAATATACATATATTTGCACAAGTAGGTATAATAAACGATGAACTAAAATAAACTGCGTTGCAAAAGATATTCAATCTGATCACAGTTTGCTGCTGCGCATGCGCGTATTTTTCTCCCAAAAGAGCGTTGTATTCCTTCTTTTTTTTGTTATCAATGTTACAAGTACTATATTTATTGAGTCTTTTTGCCTGTTTTTCGACTCAAGAATAAACCTGGTGAAGTATCATGCATTCGAGATGGGCCACCCTGTATGTTTGCTGATTGTCAACTTTTTCTCGCGACTCAATTAAAAATTGGTTTAATTTTCCTTGCTTTTATTTGTATAAATTGAACGTTTTGCAGTGATGTTGAAAAAAGAGTTGAATTTTCACCTGCTCACCGACACGCACTACTTACGCACGCACAGCTGATCCACAGTTTACGTGTCTTAAGTTGCAACCGTGTAAACGTACATTTTTTTAGTATTTTATATATATTTTTTTAATTTTATATGTGTACTGGGCGAACTTGAACTTAAAAAAAAGCGAAAAAAATTGAACGACGGTCGCAAGAGAAAGTTTGCGTTATAAAACGAAACAAATAATAATATAAACAATTTAGTCCATAATATACAAAACGTACTTCTCGTCCTTCTACACGTAAATTATATTAGGTAAATTTTATAAATGTTATAAGAGGCACACAACGCCTGTAGGTATTCCTTTTACAAGGTAATACGTATGAAATTGACATCCTTTTAAATAATTTGATTTCTTATAGGTACTTACATAAACACAATGTTGTAATATATTATGTATACATTTACATCAAAAATGTTTCTATAACGTTTAAATTGCAGAATTAGAAATGCAAATGAAAATATTGCCCGTTTAGACCAGTCGGTATGTCCTTTTTAAAAGGCCATCGGCGGAAATGAATTGTGGCAATCTGCAATAAATTTTATTATTGCAGCGTGTTATTTTTGCACGGTCTATCGAGCCCCTAATTACTAAAAACTGCAACATTCCATACCGCCAGGTGGCGCGGAAACGTGACCTGCAACTATATATTATACCAAACCGACAGAGACGACCTTTTTTGTAGACAATTTGATGTGCTTTATTTTCATTTACTTTACATTTTCCCCTAAAATGAACTCGGACCGAGATATTCACAAAAATTCGTAACAAACATGCTTTTGGATGTGATTTTCTCGATATGGCGGCCTTTGGAGGCCCAAATAAAGACAACAAATGTTATTTTTAGCTTGCTTGCCCCTATTCGTTTTCACCAAAAACCTCTAGTCGACTGACCTAACAAGACGCCGTTCTAAGCTAATATTTTAGGAGCGTGACCGAGTGGAGTATTCGATGACTGATGATTATTTTTTTGGTTGTTTTATTCTACAGAAAATAATGGCGAAAACGAGAAATTCGCTTAATTTACATTAATCGCAGTGAACAAAGGCACGATCATATTTTTGAACAAGTCGATAACAAACGGTGTTGTATAATTTTTACCGCACGTTCACAAAATTAGAAAACCTGTTGCTCGTAAATAAATTCTCCTCTATAACGTTTTCAATGGGAGATTCCGCAAATGTGACCTTTCTTTTAACAAAAAAGGACGGGCGTTGCTATCGTTTGATTTAAATTTGTTGCTCGCCACGTTGCGTTTTTCAAAACAAAGCGCACTTTTCGCCAATTTTGCTTTGTAATAATTTAGATAAACATAGAGTTTTGTTTACTTAATTATGAATAATTCCCGATCCACCCAACATACATAAATATTTTGAGATACTGTCGTCGTTCCAGAGGATAAATTGTATTGTAAATCTTCTAAACCAAAGAAGATAACGTTAAAGCGTCCAAATAAAGATTAATGTAGGTAGCATAAACGCATATTTCAAAAAATAAATATATATATATATATATATATATATATATATATATTTTTATAATGCTCACAAATCCAGTTAATCATGATATAAATAGTTGTATTTTTGAAAAAGCTTTACTTCTAAATTATTTTGTTTTATAATTACATTTCCGATTATATTTTTGTTCCATTAAACCTCTCGAATATTGAGAGCTATCGATTTATTAAGGGTCGTGGTTTATTTTTGATAACACAATTGACATAAACGTCGAAAAATAAGCCATTCAAAGGCGGGTGAACAGCTTTCATGTCCATTTCGTTGTATCAACAATATTTTAGTGCTGGTAATAGTTATGTGTATTTATATATTAATATGTATTTCAAATACCTTAATAAGGGTACAAGATTGATAAATTAGTTTACATTCCACATGACGCTCACAAAATTGTAAAAAATAGGTGGTTAAAAGCTTTAAGAATGAAAATTTAACGAACAAATGACTAGAAAATTAAATTAAGAAGTGTTTACATTTTAATCTTAAAAGAAAAGAAAGCGCGCATTAGTTACCATTCGGGAGCTTAAAAAAAATAATAACGTTTGCTAACATAAATTAACAACGAAACATTTACACAGTCGCGGTCACATCGAAACCTCCATTTATTAATAAACAAAATGCAAATCGTACTAGCACAATCTCGGCTCACCACGTTTAGGTCGCGTTTAGGCTTTTATCAGTTAATTGTTACGTTCCTTGATTACGGATATCCTGGCAGGTGTCTGCATCGACGCCCACGATTATTTACGATTGTTCTGCCGAAACAGGGGCGGTAATTTTTAACCGACACCGTGCCTGTCTTTCCGATGGCAGCTAGCGCTGCGAGTAGGTTAATATTTTATCTGCCATCGAGAATGTTAACGGCCTTAATTGTTTCGAAACCGCACCGGCGCTTGTCGGAAAACTCCGGCTGCTAAGGAGCACACGAAAACTGAAATAACTCATTTATCTTTGGTAAAACTTTGTTCCGAAAACGCTTTGTTTCGAAGTCAATTTAAAATATTGCCCTATAAAATTTGACTACGAACTAATTTAATTTCGTCGGAATTAAAATAGTGACGCCGACCTCCTTCGTTAAAAATCGAATTTTTATCGGACATCGTTTTTTAAGTCCGCCGTCTAAATAACAATTTTCGCGAAAATAAGGGGCGAAAGGGGGGGAGTGCGCGAAATGATCATTAACGATTTTTAACAAGTAGCACTAGTAGCACAAAATCAAACGCACGAACAACAATATGATAGAACTCTATATTTTGGTTACACCCTATATATAAAATAAACCCTTCGATGGCACATTGAAATTATATACGAGGAGCGTATTTTTGAACATTTAAACACACGAAGAAATCATAGGTTAATTTAGTTTGACTGTGATTGATCACAGGATTACTCCAGGATTAGTTTTGGAGGTAGCTAAAGAAAATTGTAGACGTCCTTCTTAAAGTATTGTTTACTAAGAAGATCCATAGCGATACGGAATAAAACGGTCGTTAGCATAATTTTTGTGCGATAGGCGGCGCCTATTAAAAAAAAGGCCCCCGCCACGTGTCGCAAAAATCTAAAACCCAAAAATAATCATAAATCGATATAAAAGTCCACTATTTTATACTGTATTTTTAAATTTTGATCATTCTGAATTAGAGGGGTGGCGGCAAGTTAAGACACTTGCCACTGGCGCTTTGTGCCCTCGTGTGCGGCATTGGTAATTGGTAATTGATTTTTTTTTGAAAATGAGAATTATTGAAATGAGCAGTTCGAAACGCAACCTTCAAACTTGATAAGCGTTGCGTGTACGCATTTTCAACGCCCCGTATATAAAGTTGTTCCGGCACAATTTTCACGACTAACAGTTAAAAAAATAAGGGAAACGTTATAAGAATTTAATTTCAACAACGGACGCTTTACCGCCCGAATCAACAATTCATAGGCTTATGCGTATTTATACGCTATCGATTATACAGGTAAATAAAAGGAAATGAATTAAACATGAATTCACTTTACAGTCAACGTTGACGCGTTAATCGTGTACTTTCTAGAACGAGCAATATTCTAATTTCGTTAATTAGAAAAACTAATAATGCAAATTGCCTACTTATTGTTAGTCAATTTCAATTAAAGTGTAATTAATTCAGCTGAATTATACTGTTCGAAATTTTAAAATAATATTCTTGAAAGTGGTGCCCTGGAATTTACCGAGGTGGAAAATTGAAGCTTATTATTATAGGATACAAACAACCTTAATTTCTATTATAAATATTTAATAACCTGCGATTACTTTACGTTTCCCCTTTGCTCTATTTATTCCCGTAAAATCGATACGACCGGTTCAACAATAATTCGTTATAAAACGACAAGGACTTACACACAGTTTAAGAAAGAAAGTTTTTTGGATATATATATACCGGGTGGTCACGAGACCCGGGCCGAACTTATAACGCCCATGTTTACGAACCGATCGTTTTGAAATTTGGAACGCACGTATAAGACATAATTTCCAATTTATTGACGTGTAGGGTTAAAATGGCCAACTTCCGGTTTCAACGGAACTGACGCCAAATTTGAATTTTCAATTGGAACACCCGCGACTTTTTACTATTTTTGAAATCTATACGGACCGAATTCTATCCGATTACGTTGCCAAATTGTTATTTTTCTCAAAAATAATCTCAAATTGTTTTATAATGCCACCAGGTATAGTGTATATTTTCACAACAGTAACGGCAATTTAATTTTTGCGCAAAGCTCGTCAGTAATTCACTTTAGGGCCGGTTCCCACGGTTCAATCATTATATAGAAACGAACAATTGTTTCCATGGTGATTAACTAACTAATGGTAATAGTTAACCAGCGATTGAAAAACCGACCCTTACTGTTTAGACTTACAACATTCTAAAATTTAAAGTGATTACAAAAATATAAACCGTTTTTATTATTTTCAAAAACTTTAATTGACATTAAACAATTTAACAACTACCGTAACCACAAAGTTTGGACACAAAGCAACTTCGGAATGTTTTAAATTGAACGCATAAGAATTTTTAAACAATTTATCTCGCAATTCAAAACATAAACAATTATTTTAGATCGTCCCTCTCGGAATATAACGATAAAGCACCGAGTTTGTGTCGTTCGTAAAATTCTCTAGGTAACAATTACGTGTCTACGTAAAATAATAAATGCACAAACTGAATATAAATAAATAAATAACTACACTGGCAAGTTTCTGGCTATCTGCATTAAAACTTGAAGGTTGTTAACCTATAAGCGGTTAAACGTTAAACTTCTAATAACAATACCAAGCTTAACATCGCGAAACTAATTGTTGTAAGTTAAACTTAATGCTAAAACTTCTTGACTCGCCACTGTAATTGTTGAAAAATGAGACTATTATAGAACCGCTAATGCATTTCCCTCGTAACAATTAACAAAATTATCTCGATAATTACTGCCTTATAAATAACGAAAAATCAGATTAAGTTGGTGTAAATTACGGAAAGCATAAAGAAAATTTATGTAACAGCTTAACTAATAAAGTTTCCTTAAACAAGTCGTTAGGAGAATGTTCTCGATGTTAAGACGCCGGGGCCGTTACCTCGACTAGAACAAGCAAAAACAGAAAAATAAACCATTCAAAAACGCCAACTAAATTTTCCGAAAGTTTAAATGATTACAAGCAATTATTAAATATTAAACGAACAATTGCAAACGAAAGATAACTAGAATCGATATCCGTTTATTATTAATTATTTCGTCCTTAATTCGTTATTCCAAAAAAAAAATAATAACAATCGAAAACAACATAGTTCGCAAACATTATTAAATTATGAACCAGAAAAACTTTTAAGATTGCGTACGTAAACGAAAATATTTTTTTTTGTGTATAAAATTTCCAGATGTTACCAATTCCGAAATTAATGCAAAACCTTATTTTGTAATTCAAATTTTTAACTACAATTTGTGTGAAATATTATTCAGCTTTGGGCAACCAAATATTTTCTAAGTAAAGGAAAATTTACCAAAGCTTTTCGCTCGCGAATGCTAAATACGTTATACTACTTCTAATTCCCGTATTTGAAGAAAGCCCACTTAATGGTCTTATGTAAATTAAGGGAAGCCAGATATTGCGCTCTTATTATTTTTAAATAATTTCCGTTCCCCCTCATACAAAGGCATTGTTGAATTGAAAGATAATCCGTGGTTCCGTGACGAAGACCGTAAAATCAATTTTACGATTTAAATTATTCAAGTACAACGTATTATATTATAAAGCGCGAGTGTCTACTGTTCACGATCATCTTTCATTTTACCTTGACGTTCGCCCTAAAAGTTTAGACGCATTTTGATGTATTAAGATAACTTTCGAAAGTCATTAAATCAGGAGTTTTATAAGAATGTTCGTTGGTATTGTTTAAAAGTTTTTTTTTCCATTTGATACTCGAATTATTATTGTGTAAAATTCTAAAAAAAAAATTGGAATTGTTTTAAAATATTAAGTAGGTGCACCTCCCTGATTATAATAAATTTTATTCCGTCTTAATTTTAAATGGCGTGTTCAAAACGAAATCTTTACTAAAAGCATAATTGTAATACCCAAGAAGCTTTGAAACGCGCATATGATGTAAAGCATAATGAAGTTTGTTATCTAACCGCCACATAACAAGACAGCTACATTCGAGCAATTAATTTTGATTAAATAAGTAATAATTAAACAAAAGATAACGTCTAAACTGATGAATTTTAGACGTCGTTCCCTTTACATGCCGGGAATCAGAAGGCCCCTTTTTCGATATTGAAATAGGAACAAAACAGCTAATTAGAATTACCTATTTACACACACACGCAATAGATGAAATACATGTTTGTTTAAATACTGCGGCGCGGTTCGTGCCTTTTTATCTACCAATATAATCGAGAGCATACTGGAAATGGAATACGAAACCCGATTTAAAATGTAGTAAAACCATTCATAGCGTGTTTTATGATTTTATAAATATCGAGCCCGGAATATTACGGCGCACAACTTGAAAAAGGAAGTCTCATAAAAGGAACTGAACCATGGAATATCTGATGTGTAGTCGGATTTCAAAGGCGGATGTTCGAACCTTGCCCTTTTATTTCAAAAAAAAATTGACAGTCGCGCAGTTAGTATTACATTTAGGAAAATCCTATAATAAAATTGGAACGTTTTCTTTTTTGTAAATCCTCAATATTCGATATGTCATTACGTCGATTTCTTTTTCAAAGCTTTTCTACAACTCGGTTATTAAGTTTTAATGAAAAATCGCCGCTTCCATACTGTTACGGTAGTTAACTACAACAAGTACTGCCCAAGTTGCTGCCAAAGGTTAAATAAAGTAAAGAAGAAGAGGATAAACTAAACTAAAGAAACTAAACTTTAAAGAAGAAGATAAAAAAATAACTATTCGCTTAATTAACAAAATTAACCACTCCGCCATTTTTATGGCGGTTAACTTAACAACTTTAACGTTACTCCAGACTTTTCAATATTCAAGCCGGTTTTTGTACGCCTTAAAAACCAACGTAACGCAACGTTTCGTCCAGAATCATTCGAAGAGCGCACTAACCCGATTGTAAAAGCGAATCGAAAGCGAAACCTTTAATAAAAGACGAATTTCGGGAAAGAGCTGCAACGGCGACTTTCGTGCGGTTAAAGTGTCGTTTACTGCGGATTGCATATCTACAGTCTCGATAATGTCCAATCGGTACCTACAAACTTTAACCAAATTGTACGCGAAATATGCCCTTTGATCAATGCGTTAGGTACTAACGATTTTAAACGAAATTGATATATTTTTAATTAAAAGAAAAACACCACGCCTAATACGTCTTAACTTTTGTAAACTATGGTGGTCTTAGTTTATTATTTAACTCTTAGATCTTGTAAAATATATTCAAAAAAATATATAAAAAACCTTCCATTCTCTGAACTTCTCAACTATATATCAGTTTGGGGAAAAGTTTCTTCGTATTTTCGCGGTAGATGGCTTTAAGATCGCATAACTCTGGTACTATTAATCGAATTTAGTAATATTTACATGCAAATGAAAGCTGACATTTCACAGAACAAATTAACCTAAAAAAATGTGATATTTATTCACTCAGTCAAAAGTTATTGCGTTTTGAAAATGAGTGAAAATAAAGAGGAAATTAGATACATTTTGAAATTTTATTATAAAAAAGGGAAGAATGCGACTCAGGCTGCTAAAAAAATTTGTGATATTTATGGACATGATGCAGTATCAGTACGCGTTGCACAAAGTTGGTTCAAGCGTTTTCAAGCTGGAAATTTTGATATCAAAGATGCACCTCGCCGTGGTCGGCCAATCACTGAAAAGTCGATGAAATCATGAGAAAAGTTGAGCAAGACCGGCATATTAGTAGTTATGATGTTAGCAAGGAACTAAAATCGACCACAAAACAGTTTTAAACCATTTGCAAAAGGTCGGATATAAAAAAAAACTCGATGTTTGGGCGCCACATGATTTGACAGTGAAAAATTTAATGGATCGAGTTTCCATCTGCGATTCATCGCTCAAACGGAACGAAATCGAACCATTTCTGAGACGGCTCATTACGGGCGATGAAAATGGATCACGTACGATAATAATGTACGAAAAGATCGTGGTCGAAGCAAAATGAAGCTCCGCAAACGGGTGGCAAAACCAGGATTGACGCCAAGAAAAGTGATGTTGTGTGTGTGGTGGGATTACAAAGGAATACTTTATTACGAGCTGCTCCCACCCGGTCAAACAATGGATTCTAATCTCTATTGTCAACAACTGGAAAGATTACGTCAAGCAATCGAGAGAAAGCGACCAGAATTGATCAATAGGAAAGGCGTTGTCTTCCATCACGACAACGCCAGGCCCCACACATCTTTTGCGACCCGTCAAAAATTGAGAGAGTTTGGCCGGGAAATTTTGATGCATCCGCCATATAGTCCTGATCTTGCACCATCAGATTTTCATTTATTTCGATCTCTACAGAACTCTCTTAATGGTGTAAAGTTGATTTCAAAAGAGGTCCGTGAAAATCACTTGTCGCAAGTTTTCGCTAAAAAATCACAGAAATTTTATAGTGATGGGATTATGATTTTACCTCAAAAGTGGCAAAAGGTGGTCGAACAAAATGGCACATATTTAGTTTAATAAACTTCATTTATAATATAAAAAAAACTTGTTTCATTTTCGTACTAAAATACGAAGAAACTTTTCCCCAACCTAATATATTCGTATGAAATGTATAGATAACATTTGTAATTTACTTGAAAATTTGGGGAACGCAGTTATGGTACGATGTTAGAACGGTAAAACATTTGGTTCAGAGACCAGAGGAAAACCCCCACAATAAAAAACTCCGACAAACCGTTTCGTTGTGGAAAAATGTGACTTTGGCCCCGATAGACAGCTTGATCGGGCAAGAATTTGAGTCATCGGATTACCCCAATTGTAATAGGCGATGCAACACCCAAATTCGATCGGACACGTTTCGTAATTTGGTGCACTTTTGCAAATCCATGCTGGAACTTCTGTGTAGGACATTCTTCAACGATGTGCTCGATCGTTTCTACTTCATTTCCGCATTCGCAAGCAGGGCTAGCAATAATATTCCACTTTATGAAGCATGTCGTCGCGTCTACCACGACCAGTTATCCGATTCGGCTTAACACCATATCCATCGTGATTGATCTGATCTGAATCTGTCATTTGGATCGTCTATATTCTGTTTTCAAAAGTTCAGATTCAGAGAAATCTTGATGTAGGAATTTTTGCTTCCAAATAAAAGTTGGTGGATTTTCTAAAGTTTGCGTAATCGGATATAAGTGCGATGTATTTTGGCATTTGGACCATGCGCGTTTAGTCGCATTTTCTTCTAATTTCATATGGAGGAGTATTAGCTAATACGTGACGTGACCAAGTTTGAAGAAACCGGTGGTGGTCGACATAAACTAGATTTTACTGTAGAAAGATGCTCAAAATAAAGAAGCAGTTCTGTGCATATTCTATTCTTGCATATATCTCTTTTTTCTTCTATTTTCGCCCCATTTTCTTTAACATCGAGATTATTTATATAGGGCGCTCGTAACCTAAAAATTTATCGAATTTTAAGTACCTACAACTAAAATTGATGTTTTTTTGCAGATGACGAAAGAAGGGGGGGGGATCTCGTGCAACTCTACGTGTAGGTATGTACCGTTGATTTACATGTTTTGATTGTACCTATTGTGAACGAACAGAAAATTTTAAAGGTAGGAGATTAGGACGTAAACTATATCGCACGCTGGCGTTGGCTCAAAAAACCATAAAAAAAAGAATTTATAGGAAAAACTAAATAATGACGTCCATCTACAGCTACGTAACATAAATAATACTAAAAACAAATCATGTCGCACTAAAAGAAAATTCTAGCGGCAATTTAATTTTATCTCAATTACCTAACGAAGCAGCCTTCTTCGCATTATTGAAATAAAATGCTCTCTAAACAAAAAGTGTTGCTGGCATATTCTACATTCTTTACGAGCGGACAAATAGTATTTTCTTGTCACTTGAATGATTGCACTAAATATGCTCCTCTGCATTATTGCTTTAGCGGTAGACAGAGGAAAGACCGAGTAGCTAGGACATTAAGACGAATCTTTTCTTTTAGAAAAATAAATGTTCAGTTTCGAGCTGAACGTTTATTCGCAGATTAAAGTTCCCCGATTTTTCGTCACGACTAATTTTGACGTAATTTTTCAACTTCTCTCTTAAAAAAAAATCCCGCGCTTATAATCTTATTTTTAACAATGACGATTTGATGAAATAAAATTTAAAATTGCCAACGAGGCAACCTCGGCGGATTTGCATTTTTCAAAATCGCGCTCGACGTTATAGAACGAAACAAGTTCGAGAAAATGCGAGCGGCCCGATAAAAGTTGCTTGCAAAATGTTAAACGTTGTAGGTAATTGGGCGAGTCCGATGCGAAGCGCCCGTAAATTATAATAATTTGCAAATATTTAAGGAAATTCTCAACAAATTTACTTTGAAAGGGCGAGATTAGGGAAACTTACAAAATAATTAAATCTGAAGAGCTCTTTTATAAACAACAATAGGATAACGTCGTCCCATAAAAACAAATAAAACGAGATGACTCCGATGCCCGAAAAATATTTCGAAAAAAGGGAAAATGCGAAATTGCTCCATCGCGCGTAACGATCTTATACTTCCCGCGGAAATCTTTTACAAACCGACATTTGTCAACGTTTATACGCGCAACTTATTCAGTGTCAGTAGTAATTTTATCTACAATTTAACCGGCGGGCAATTTTTATGGATTAAATTTTAAATAAAAAATATTTTTCACTCGCCTCGAAATGTGGACGTTTAACGGAGGAGGAGGAGAAAATAATTTAGCCAGGTGACTTTCTTTTTATTATTAAAAAGTTGGATTAAAACGCGAAGCCCGCGAGTGAAACGTTTTGCTTCAGAAAGTCGCCCTATAATTATTATTATCCGAGCCTTTCTCCGTAAATACAATTTTTAGTTTTTCAATTCGCGTCGAACTGATGCGCAACATAAAAATTTGATGACCGTAGAAAGTTTATACGACTTATTTAACGGATTCCTCATATCGTATAGGACGTGAGATAATATTCCAGCTCTTGATGTGTCACATAAAGCCGAAATGTTTTGACCTCTTTTGTTTTCCTGCATACCTACGTTATTAAGATAGAATGGGAGGGATTCCACATAAGAACTGCACCGCCGTTTAAATGACATCCGCTCCTTTCCTCGAAATTACTCTGTTTTAATAAAACTTACGCTCACACTCGCAACGAAAACCCTATTTTCTTTACAAACACGATTTCTATTAGAATGGTTCAAAAGGCCAGAAAGGGCCGGATTAAACTCTTGGAAATACAATATTCTTAGGTTTCCACGCAGCTAGATTTAATATTGTTTGTTATCTTCCGCAATCGTTTTCGCGTTAAAATGCGAAGAAGTTTCGTAAGAATGGATTTGAAACTAAAAGAAGCGGAAATGGAATCGGAACCGAAAATACTAGACGAAACATCCGGCGTTATGCGTAGCCGGAATGAAACGGTTTATTTTGAAAGGGGCCGAATTGAAATATTCCGGAGCATTTGGCAATATTAATAGTGAAGAGATGGTGATCCCTATGTTATTCCGCCAAGGAAAGCTAAACGATCGAATTTGTAGGAAATTGCGTTTCACGTTGCAGAAAATGTGTCGGTGTCGGGCGCATAAAAAATTTATCATATATTTCGAAACGTACCCACACTTGTCGGTTTTTATTATAAAGAAAAATCCCACAAATAAGCGAAATTGCTTAAATGTGAATTATAATACAATTTGTTGCACGTTAGATGTATTAACGTAATTATTTTTGATAAGAACTTTAATTATCGGCTTTCACGTGCGTTTGCTTAATATTCTCTTCGCAATTCACAACTGTTTGCTTTAAAACCGATGCATTATTGTGAGAGTTTTGTTTTCTAACAATAAGATCGTCTCCTTCGTACGCGTGCCAAAACCGTGCGCGCTGCCTATAAAAAAAAAAACACGAGACGTTACGGAATCAATTTTATTGCCACTTGAAAGATTGACGAACACCACAATTTCCATTATTTTCGTTTGCGACTAGTTTTGTGGGCAAGCGCAATTAATTTATTTTCGATTAAAACGAAATATCTATATTTGTATAATTAATTATTCTACGCCTACTCAAATCGTGCAAACTCTACATTATATTTAAATAAATTAGACGTTAAGATGTTTAATTTGTCGTTCTCGTAGATTAATCATAATTTGATTTCATTTAACGTTTAAGGGAAACATATTTTTCCTTTAAAAAAAAAAAATATTTGTCTTACATTTTTTCATTCAGCATGATTATTAATTATTTTATTACATGGAGAAGTAGATGAACTACCTCAAGGTGCACAAGAGAGCCAAGGAGGGGGGGGGGGAGATTTCGCACCTGAAGATAATTCATCGATTTATCCATGCAATAAAATAATTAATAAAAATATTAATGTACAGTCGACGAATTAAAAAACGGAACGAATCTTGAGATTAAAATTTACTTCGTTTTAGTTACTTGAAACGGGCTGGCCGTTTGTTGTTATCATATTATGAAACCGATTACTTACAAGGAAGGTTAGGCAGGTGGAAATCTCAGAAAAATTTGAAACTTTACCGGATTGTAGTACTAGTCAAGCCTGATCAAGAATCGCATTCCGTTCGCGTTCTTACACGGTTTAAGAGGGCGAAATCCACCCATAAAAATTGGAACTTTTCACATTATAATACAAAAATTAAGGATGAAAACTCCTAAGGGATGTCATTCTTTCGAATTTTTACCCCTAATTTTTGTCATACTAGGGGTACATTTTTACATCGACAGACATATATATTCATGTAAAGGACAATTAAAACTATGATTTAAAAAAAACAACGCGATGTAGTTTTGTACAGTAAGTGACATATTGAAAATTTATTCATTTGGAGGGAGATCTGCCAGGTTTTGCGAGACAGACCACAATAATTCTAAATAATTGATATTTCTCTGGAGTCTATAATAAATTTTATCGAGTTTATCAAAAATGATTAAAACAAAAATTCAATTGTCTGCTACCGGTTAGATATTTCCCATCATATTATCTCTTAAACACAGTAACAAAATTTTAGTAGTGTTGTGAGGTAGGTTTTTGTGCGATGGGGGCTTGGGCTATTACAGGGGTCGTAGTGGAGTTTGATAAAAAAATATATGCAGATAATTTTTTCTGAGATTTCCACCTGCCTAACCTTCCTCGTTAGTTAATATAATTGCCCGCTTATATCCGCTTATAGAAAAAATAGGACTAATGAGGGCAGTAGGGGCCATCGAACGCAATTTCTTGCGATTTCCGTGACAAAATGAAAAATTGATATAGTATCAGGAAAACGTAACGTGATGGAATTTTTTCATAATTTTTCCCGTAATCGGGCATCCAAAAAATCTATATCAGAATCAATACTCGAATCTCGAAAAGGTATTTCGTTGCGTACCCGTGAAGTTATATTAGAGGGTGCTTACACTGCGTATTAATCATAAAAGCCAATCGCAATAAGTTCGTATCTGTTGCACTTTTAATTAAAAACGTGCGGAGGACAAAAGCCGAGTTAAATTGAAATCGTACAACGAAACAAACAGCGGAACTACTAACTATTTATTACCTAGTAAATTACAAGCTTTGCGATTTTCAATATTTACTTTGCTTCCGAGTAGGTACTAATATAAATCTACAACTTCGCTGTTCGGTTTGCAAATATTTGATTTTAGTTTTATAACTCTTGCTCTTGACTTAGATTTTAAGGGCAGGAGGGCGTCTAGAACTTAGCGAAACGTTTGAATAGATGGCACTATAGTAAATTTCTTATACATAAACAACCATATTAACACTAGTTCCTTGAAGAGACAGTTTAAAAGCTTATTATCGGTCCCGGTTTATTTGTGACCTTCTGATTTACGACTTCTCAGACGTTTGGTTTGGCAGGTAGAAGTTCTTTCTGAGAACGGATTTGCCTAGTATAGTTCGAATTCTCAAACTATACATTCAAGATAGGTTTCGATGCACGTCATCAATAAGAAGCGACTAAATTGTATATTTGTAATATTCAGTTTAAAGTTATGAACGTGACATATTCTATAAATGATTTACCTGCACACATATAACGTGACAAAGAAAGACTACAATTTATTAGTAACTAATGTAAAAATAGATACGAGGTTTTATTGATGACGTATATTGGAACTTATCTTGAATAACGTATAATTAAACACACTACTTCTATCCGTACTGAAAATAATATAACATGCATTTTACTTTGCGCGTACCTGCGCCACCCCGAAACTGTCAGTTTCGATAATTCGCTTTCTTGAATTCGCCAATGACCCTGTTATTACAGAGTAAGAATAATGTGGTCTTTCATTTTCCATTTATTTAAAATATTTTGCGAAAACTTATAAACTCATCGCCGATTTTTTCACCTCTCGGTGAATTTATCTGATAGGTATTTCCCATAGAATCTAATTTTACTTTAGCCGTACTTTGCACGACCAACTGTTTCCACGGTAAATACCTATACGGTTACCGATAAATTTACCAAGAGATGGAAAAATCGGCTCTAAGATCGAGAGTAAGTTTTCGCAAAATATTCTAAATAAACGGGAAACGAAAAACCACATCATTCTTATTTTGAACCTCGTACTTTGAGAACGATTCATATCTAATTACTAGTTGTTATTGCACCCAAGTAAGCGGATTATCGAAACTGGTCCTTTCGGGGTGGCACAGGTATGCGCAAAGTATAAACGTTTCCCTCGTTCCTTTCTTCTTTATTGTTCAACTTATTTCTAAATTTTATTTGGTACTCGTATTCGCCATTCATGACTTGTTTGGAGTATCGATCTTGGACCAACGTTAAAAATTGTTGTTTATTAAAAGCTTTTAAATGGCATACGACTTGAAATGCGTTTCCATTTGAATTTTTTTAGTTGATCTCCACCTCTCACTCCCGGAGGTTACACATCTAAACATTTTCCATCAAAAATTGTGCCCTAAAAATAATGGAATAGGTAGGTAAGTGCGTGTTCGCCGATTTTTCCATATAGGCACCCAACAATTTCGGAAAAAATGGTGCGGGGCCAGGTTTTGTGGACATTTGGTATATCTATGCTATTTAAAACAAAACAAAACGAAATTTTTAACATTACGTTTAAATCTAATAACATTTGCAACCATTTCATTCTGTTTATAATAATAACACTTAAATTTTGAATAGCCGATTTATAATTCATATTGTTTATTA
This sequence comes from Rhagophthalmus giganteus, assembly GCA_036326145.1. Lineage (NCBI taxonomy): Eukaryota > Metazoa > Arthropoda > Insecta > Coleoptera > Rhagophthalmidae > Rhagophthalmus > Rhagophthalmus giganteus. The sequence continues at coordinate 5,035,295 of JARFJA010000036.1, forward strand.
CAAACTGCATTATTTTTTATTACACATATTATTATTATTAAAAATTATGTAGTAGCAGAGGTGCCTATAACGTGTTTATTTTTAAAAAGCAATTTCTGACGCTTTCTAACTATTTAAAACTTGCCTGCAGTTTCGAATGTATATAGGTACTTTTATATATCTGTCAGGATTATTTGGGTAACAAATATTTCTAACAAGACCACGTGCCGAGCTGTAGAGGTCTGCACATTCTTTCTCTTTCTGCGAGCCCTCTTTGTTTAATTGTGAAATTTTATAAAAACATTTGTACGATTATCATGTTCTATTAAAGATGAAAACTTGATCGACATCTTAAATGATATAAAAAAACGTTCTCTAGGCAATGATAAAACATGAGCTTGATACGTTGACGCATATATGAAATTTTGAATTTTATTCATAAAAGTAAACTTATACGCAACATTTTTTCAATAAAAAATCTATTTCTACTTCAGCTATCTTCATCGAAACTTGTTATCTCCTAGATATTGCACTGAACATTATACATTGTAAAATTGAAGCCGCAATTTAAATTAGATTTTGAATTGTGTACAAAAGTTCTAATTTCGTTATTAATAATTTTATATTAAATTTTAAAAACTCAAATGATAGACAATTTGATGGCAAAAAATCTTCAAATGAGAGAATTTTGTAGAATTTAATAATAAATAATATAATTCACTTCTAATGGTCGCCGGGAATAGAGTGTACCCTCCCCTTAAAAGGCCCGGGTCCGTAAATATGTCATTTTCTGTTTGCATTCCCAACTCGTGTCGCGTCGGACGTAACATTTTCCGTATGCGTTAATAAGTATATCTATATAGGTTCTGAATCGTTGTTTATCTTTCATTTTTTTTGCCGTGTCCTTTGTACTTTACCCGTCCTCGCGAACCTCTTCGCATAAAATCCGTTAACCTTTTATTAATTAATTATAGGTAAGTGGACAAATATGTTAGTGGCTTTACTTCTGAATTAGGTACTTATTATTCACTTGGCGCGATTTGTTTTCCGAGTTATAAACTAAATAAAATTTCGTGCTTCGGAGAGTCGAATTGGTAAAAGAGAATGAGGCGTGTTCCATATACTGTAGAATTCCATTTATCCGAACTGCAGTCATCCGGGTCGATATCAGGAAATAAAAAATTGCATTTTCTACGTCAAGACAATATTTAATAAGAAATCTCTAATTAATTGTATGTCACGTTACTTTACATTATTGCATTTTACACTTTACTTACAAGTCTATGTGTGTATACATATAAATCAGAACTGATAGGTAGATTAAAACATTGACAGTTTTACTTTCCACCCGGGTGCGAATTAACAATTATCTAATAAAATCTATGTCCTTTTTCAAACTTTGAAAAATATCAGAAATAATACTACTGGTAATTTAAGTATTAAGGTCGTCAGTAAGTGATTTTTACTGGTCGAGGAGATCGATACATCCGGAACCGGTAAAACACTTACTGACCGCAATGTTTGTTAAGTACGTTTTTTGCACGATCGACGAATTATTTTAACATTTTTACAATTTTTAATTAGCAAATTACGGGCTGTTAGATATATACATGGTATACGATGACGCAAAAAGTAGTAAATATACGGTGTGTCCACGAGTTCTGGAATCCTTTGATAGAGCCTAAACTAAGCACAATAGAAAAAACTATTTTAGATAAAAGTTTGCTGGTTATAAGAGTCGTATTAGGTAAAATTATTTTCGCCTATACAGGGTGATCCAATATTGTGGTAGAGCACAGAACTTTATACTTTCGTAATTTAGGAATATTTTAGGACACTTATCGAAAAAATATCGTTTGATGCACGATTGCTAAATGCCTTTGTATTATCGAACACATAAATTGGAAGAATTAGTAGACAGTAGAATTACTTAAATGTGAAAATCTCGATGCTTTAACTTTACACAATACCAGTCTGGTATCATAAAGGGAATTGTTGAAATACTTGCTTCCGGGGTTAACCGACTGACAGATAAAGACGATCTAAATTCTTTACGAAAAGAATTTATCGTTGATAACGACAATATTAAAGGAATAATGCAACACACACAAACGCACAAATTACGTATCAGATTTAACTGGCCTGACCGTCGCAATTCGAGCCCGACAGGATCGAACAAAGCATTTAAAAATAAAAACGCGGAAAACAAAAATGAAATAACGATTAGATTACGCCGGCCGAGTTTGAGAGAGTTCGGTAAATTCCCCGGAGGATAGGAAAAAATTATAATGCCGGTGTCCAAGGATTGTTGGGCGGAATGAAACGATTGCGGAGGGAAAAAAACGGACGACCGCGCGCGAAACAAAAAGTTATTTTGATTAGCATCGTACGGCGTGGCCGAACGCCATAAAATCCGGAATTTATTATTCAATACGCCAACAAAGTTCGCCGGAACCTCATAAACCGAAACATGAATGCATTGCCAAACAAACAGCGAGATCGATAACAATTATAAAAGTCGAAGTTCCGTAAATTGAGAGTTTCTCCCGCGACGGAGCTCGTCGAGACAACCCCTAACTCGACAGCAAACCGCCCAAATCGAATTGCAGCGTTACGATCCATTTTCTCGAGTGCATTTTCTATCCCTTCTAAACGTCGCTGCACTTTCGTGCTTTAACGTTTACTCGGAAACTGTCGGGGATAATTTTGAAACTTCCGGCGTGGGCGCTGCACTTTAACGTATTAGACGGTGCAACGGCGAAACATTTAATTAATATAAATTTTTAAAGAACGCCTTCTTTGTGAAATTGCACGGAAATTTCTATTAAGCCGCTATAAAACGGTAAAAAGAAACGCGTCGCGTCGCGTACTAAATCAATTTCGTACCTTTGAAACTTTAGAAACAAACTAATAGATACGCTTTCGAAAGTCGCAGCGCGCTCGATGATTTTTTTTCGTAACTTCGCCGATTTGTCTTTAATTTATAAAAGCTACAAAATACAGTTATTCGTTTTTATCGAATTAATTAGAAAATAGAATACAAATAAGAGACGTATTTGCGAGTTCTCCAATTCGAAAATATGTTTTTGTCCGTTTCATTAAACAACCGAAACGAGCTTAAACGAAAACAAAAGCTTCTCGCCGAAATTAAAAGTAGGTAATTACTTTCGTTTGCTCCGCGTCGATAACGTTAAATTAAGCTTTTCGTTCAAATTTTAATTTAATTTAATACAAAGGCTGCGAGAAACGAATTGATTAAATTTAATTAATTTTGTCAGATGCTTAAACACGTCAATAGAGAAAGAAAATTTTTAAGGTAGGTAATTAGCGGAGAAACCGACGGTAACGCGAATTCGTATGGTACGCTTATAGGTAGGTAAGCGGGGCAAAACCGTAATTTTTAATTTTGAAACGATTCGTTCCGAATGACCTCTATCTATTAATTTACGCGGTGAAAATGAAGATGTAGCGCTGGTCAATGGATGGATATAAAGTAAGTAGCGGATTCTGGGTCAGCTTACTTTCGCTTCCTACGTTCCTAAAATTAAGTAAGCGTATAAAAACTGCACCGTTTACGTTCTCACATTAAGTACAGACGAAATTAGCGGTTTGTTTTCGTTTATTATGTTGTTTTATGTGCGATTTTTATTTAAATTGCGCCCATTCAATAGTAACGTTCGAGGCAATTATGTTTTTAAGGACGTTACTATTTTTGGCGAAAACTTCGATTTAGGTATTGACTTTTTTAACCGATGGAACGACATTCAAAGTCACGGTTGTGGGTATTTCCGAATATTCGAATTAATCGGGAACTTTTAGTTTTTGTCGTTCATTTTGACCGTGCCGGTTCAAAGTTTCGTTTTCATAGATTTTAATTTTTCAACGTAACGGTCGCTTTTAAAGTGGAATCGAATGAAGGGTAAAATGTCGTAATGTAGAAAGGGCTAAATTTAAATTCGCTTGCGGTTGTAGTGTTAATTACCTTCCGGAAAATTAATGTAAAATAAGAGTGCGCCGAAATCTATAAACAAACATTAGATGACGTGTGCATCGTATCAAAAAAAAAAAACACGCGTTTCACGTAAATCAATTAACATTTTTTTGAGGCAATATAAATAAATAAAACTTTTTCGATTTATCTAGGTAACGTGTACGATTTATTGTAGGACAAAATTAAATACGTACAACGAAAATTAGTTGTACGACATTTATGACACGAAAGTTGACATTTTTATTACAATAAATGTTATAAAACAGACGTACGAGGTCTGGACTATAAAACAACCAGATTCGAGTTTCTTATTGAAAAGATTATCGGTACCTACTTAAAATGGAAATATTATCGCCTTCGATATATTCTTCTTCTCGACATCTACATCGGCTCCATGCGAACCTTTTCCGAGGGCTCCGTCGCTTTTGTTCTCGCCGCATCCGCGAACTTGGAAATGGATTCATTTTAATTCAGATTTGACGTTGATGAATAAAACAATCACGCGGGGGTGTGGGGGGGGACAAGTGAACAACAATCCAGGTTCATAGCGTGTTGCCAAAAACTGCAACAACTCGATGAAGGATCGATCGATGAGCCGTTCTTCCACGGTTCCGGTTTTATTCTTCTCGTCCGTTCGCGGAGGGCTTTCAAACCTGCAGAGGTCTTGTTAACTGTTTGACTTTCAGACACCCAATCAACGTGAACGGTCCTTCGGACATCGAAACAAACGATCGCGCTCGTTCGTGTTTTTTCTTTTCATTGTTGACGAACTGGGACTCTTCCGACGCAACGTGTAGATTGGCGTTTACTTTTCGAATCTCGACTCGAAAACTTGATTAAGCACAAGATAGGCACATATCGCCTCGGAAAATTGTAAGTTTCCATTGCGGATTTTCACAGTTTTACGGGAAATTTCACGTCGGCACGTTGCTCGACTTCAATACGTATTGCCAACGGAACGCGGGCACGTACGCGGTCTTCTTCAAACTAACGCAACGTTGCTAACGAACTGTTCAATTTATGCGATTGAAATTTTTAGATTCGATCGATCGCGCGATTCGTGGTTTTCTGTTGTCACAATCGCGCCGCTAAATCGTTTAACGTGTCAAACTCGAGGCGGTTTACGTACATGTTCGCGATTTTTGAGTTAAATCGCCAACGTGAAAGCGTTTTGGTTGCAGTGCAAGCGACTTCGCGCGAACCGGCCGCATTTACTTTGCGGGCTTGTTTGTTCGCGCGAACGAACAAACTCGCAAAAGTAAGTTCGGCGAAGGACAGTTAGCGGTTCGCACTGTAACCGCAGCCTTACAATAATTGAAACAGATCGAGGAGAGAACACAAGTCAATGTCATACCATAACCAACGTTCTCGTGAGACCACACATGAAACTAATAAAAAGAATCAATTTCGGTTATTTTATAACCAAACCTCGTACGTATGTTACAAACAATAAAACCCGCTTTATCTAAAAAATTTAAACTTTTGAAGTTTTCTTTAGTATTGAATTCAGCTTCGTATAGATAGATTTATAAGAACTAGAAGCAAAAATAGTACCACATAAGTACATAAAATGTAGAATAATGTAGATTTTATATTTCCCGCGTTACGCCTACAACGTTTGTTTAGCAATCCGCTGATTGCTGAAAAACATAAAAAATTCGTTCTTTGGAAAACGTCAACCTTCACCAACTTTTCAGATAACAAAAATTCCGACGACCTCCAACATCGCCCTATAACATTTTTGCAGAACGAGAGACATTTAGCAATCGACAAGAAACGAGCTTTCGTTCGTTTTAATCGACTTTAACGAACGTCGGAACTGCACCGGTCTCGTCTAAAAGTTATAACTCGTTTGCATTTTTTATTATCCGGGAATCTTCGGAAAGCGACACTAAAATAAAATTACGTGTAAAGTAAATATTATAAGGGGGAGCTTTCAAATTTTAAGTGGGTAGATGCTCTTTTTAAACTAAAACGAGACGAACTTTCAAAGAAAAAAATTAATATTAACCTAAACATATTTAGCGCGAGCAAATGAGATTTCGAAATGATTTCGACGGAAATCTTTCTGGTTAAACTTTTCTGATTAAAAACGTCCCGAAGTAACGGGGAAATAATTAAGAAGGAAATGCGGAGCGGATCGGAAATGGAAATTCTTCGATTTATCTCATTAGGATTCGCATATTAAAATTTAAAATCGCCTGCTCGATACGTCGCGTCGCATCGATCAATAGGGGAACAACAAAAATGTTATTGAAAAGTTTCCGATTGTGCATTCGACCGAAGTTACAATCAGTAGACTTCTTACTATTCGGGAGCGACGAACTCCCCCAAAGCCCTTTTTAATGGCCAAAAGAAAACCGTATGCCAAGAATTCAGAACTCTAATGAGGGAGAGATGGAATTTCAAACTTTCAACGAGAATGACACTTGGATAGTTTTAACCGAATTTTGTGGGTCGTAATAAAATTAAAAATTGGTGCCGTTCCAACATTTTGAGCAAGAATAAGCGGAAGAATTTCATTAAATTATTATAATCTACGTCTCCACGAATGTCGTGCTATATTTTTTTGTTATATATACGTGGCGGATGATGTTCGCATTAGGATTTCTCTTGAAAAGTCCGTCTCGGAGGTGCCGTAATTATATCCAAGTACCTATATTTTGAAATGGGCCACTTACTCTCCTATTTACGTCGGTTATTATTATTAATGATACTCCACGCGCGTATGAGGAAACATTCGAGTGAGATAACGTCGTTTTTTTTTATTCCCCTTATTTAATCTTCATAATATTTAAACGAAAATTGTTTATTGATTAATGGACGTTTTAGGAAATTTTAATCTAAAATCTGAAATATACTTGCGCAACATTTTCCTGTCAATTATAGGTACCTGCGAGATGGAAAGCAACAATTTCTGAAGTTCGGAAAAGTTAAAATTTATCGCGCTACGGTTTTATATAACTTCGTTTTCAATAAACTTTCCAGTAGTTGGTACAAACACGGTTAATTTATTCAACGACGGGGCTTTAGCTAAATGAAAAGTTCAACATTTTCCTAAGCAAATTAAAACTTATTGTCGACGTTAATTTTAACGATACAATATGTAACTAAATTTCGCCGTTCGGTCGTTATTATTTGTATATTGACGATGTGCTCTGGTTTGCGAAAACCAACTTCGACGTTCAATAATTTATTCGTCAAAATTTAATCAAGTATCGTAAGGGAAACATAAAAATTGATTTATCTTCGGCGACAAATCTCTTCTTTCTATCCGTAGAAGGAATTGCTCGTAACGAGAGAAACGTCTACCACAAGTGACAGCCAGATTTTTTATATCGGAACCTTATTGCGTTAGAAATTGTTTTATTATCGACACTGATAAACCGGTTTAAGTTTCCTCATATTCGTTAATGGCGGTTGATACCGATTTCCCCTTTACTTGATAGGTGCATAACAAGAAACTCTGTACGAACGAACGGGAATAGAATAACAAAGTGGAAGATTTAGCATATTAAATGTCACCGTCTTATCTACGCTACTCGAAAAGTTCGAGAACATCGTTTTAGATTTATTTGCTCGTCGAGATTGTTATTTCTGAAAGCTCGTCTTAAATTCGTAGGTAATTTATGAAATAAGTACATCGGCAATCGTTCTAAATGTCACATACCGAACCTATGTATATTTAACGTTAGTACACATATGTAAGTAAACCGAACATGCAAATTTAATGGTACTAAAAAACAGTTTTCTTTTCGTCGAAAAACTTATTTCGCATTCATCCGTCAATATAAAAGTTCGGGAAGTACTTATGCCTAAAGTTATATAACAAAAATTTATGCGTTTACTTTAGTTTGTCTCCCGAAGGAAATTTGACGTATATTTGTTTATTTGTTGTACTCTATTTTTTAACAAAACAGGATTAAATCCCCCCCCCGCCCCCGCAAATAAAAATCGGAGGCCGAGATTCTTAATCTTATTGTCATTTTAACGTCTACCACTAGTTAATAACGACAAATGGAGGTTAGTTCGCCTTCTCTCGGGGTCTATAAAACTGTTGTTTCATCCGCTGGCCTTTCGGAGACGCCCTTATCGATTAATTTGTTATTCCTGTATCATAAAAAGTTCGATATCTAATCATTATTCTCTCGGCTTCTTCCCTTACGAGAAAAAGCGTTTCGTCTTATTTTAATTCGAACCGGAACCAATATTAATATTAATGATTTTTATGGAAAAGACCACCACATTTATTTTGAGCACAAAGTCCGCGCTCTCGCGTGTTTACAAAGCAAAATTATACGCCGAGTAAGTCGAAAACAAACAGCCGAAACGTACCTATTTAGTCGATTTTTCGTCGATTGCAAAGTAAACGCAGGTCGACGAAATCTCGACGCAACGTTTAATGCGCGCACCGATTGTCCGTTTAAAATTCGGTTTTTCCGGAGAACAAAAAAGAACACTTATCCGAGGCTGTAAAGTAGAAAACAGTTGTCTTCTGATTGTTTATTACGCTAAAAGCTAGTGGCGTAATGAACGAGAGGCTGCAGCTATAAATCGCAAGAAGGTTACGGGTCATTAACTGCAACAAATTCTACAAGAACAGTCAAACTAACCTTTCCTTTTCATTGTACTAGTTAATGCCCATTTTACAGCCGCGGACGAGATCCGTTTCCTCGGTCGGGTACTAGTATAAAAACAATATTTTTTAAAAAGGGAGATTTTTTTTTATCGGCCAGATAAATCACGATCGTGACAGTTTGTTTTATAATGATTGCTAGCAGATAACCGTGTAAAAATGGAACGGGGCGCGCAAATTAAATTTATTAGGGGTAAGGATTTTTCGACGTTGTTACAGCTGATTGCTTCGCGTAATGAAATTAACCTGTTTTTAAAGCGACGAAGCGTTCCGGGGACGTCGTTATTTACGACCGATTTTGGAAGGCGGTTATTGTAATCGGGTTAAATTCGGGAAAAATGTTTAGTTTTGCAAGGTACTTTTTTTCGTTTGTGTGCGAAAGTTGGCCCCGATCGATTTTTATTTTCATCGCAACTAAAGCTTAAATGTTGACGTTTTAAAATACACTGTATATATATATATATATATATATATATATATATATATATATATATGTATATAGATCCATTAATCGCCGGGGAGCCTTCAGGGGCCTCGACTTATTCCATGAAGACTTTTAGTTTTCGATAAATATCTGTGCGATCTGTGTAGCGTTTTGTTAGCGATTTGGTTCGTCGCTTAACCGGCGCCCTAATTAATCCCGAAGATGTTCGGTTGGGTTCAGGTCAGCGCTTTGGGCCGTCCAGTCGAGTTTATACGCTTGTTTAGGCTCGAGCCGCTGCCGAGTTTTACGAAGCTGGCGTATTATCGTGTTGAAAATGATATGGACCAGTTCCAAATCGTTGCCGCAGTGTGGGTAGCACCGAATTCTCTGCACAGTAAAAAATATATTGTTAATTTAACTCCAATTTTTAGTTTCAGCAGGTCCACTCCTGTTTTTAATACATTTAGCTAAAGCTGTAGAATTAATTTCTACAATAAATTAGATGTTAAATTTTACTATTTCGATTGTAACAAGGGCTGCATTTCGATGTCGAATTATCAAACGTGTTCGTTAAAGTTGCAGCAACTCACAGTATATTCAACAAATTGTTAACATTGATTTATCAAAAGAATTTTTAAAACATACACTAACCACAGTCACTTTCGCAACAGTATTTAGTTAATTCTACAATTAGTCGGAATTAATCTTACACGCATTTATATTAATTTTTACAATTATTTGAAGTAAATGTTACAATTATGTATAGTTAATTCTACATGGATTTTTATTTACGTTTACAACGGTTATAAGTTAATTTAACAACTATTGGAAGAAGATTTCACAACCATTTATAGTAAATCTTACAACAGAATTTGACAGCTCTTTTTTTTAGAATAAGAGCTAAAAATAATTAGTTCTCCAATATTCTTGGTGAAGCTTCATTTCCGTGTTTCATGAAAAATTTGTAGCAGAATCTATACTGATGCGTCTATATTATTTTCTGTGCTGGTGCTTATAGTGCAAAATAACAATATAAAGAACACACATGTACAAAACAATATACCCTATACCTACTATTCAGCGAAATCGCTAGAATGTATATATATATATTTTTTCTCCCTTATGCTTACAATTTATCCTGTCGGATAATAAGTAATTAGTGTGTTTAGTATTATATACATATAGACATTAATAACATGCAGAAGATAACTTCCAGTGAAGTCACTCCTTTAATTAAAACAATATAACATATATTATTAGTATGGTTATGCTATTCCTAATTGAATCTGTCTATTAGGTCACTTGGCTTAAATCTTTTTAGTCTACGCACTTCACCAATATTGTCCGAGAATAAATTTCTTACTAGCACATTAGGGTGCACTTCAGTTCTGGCGCTGTAGTTCACACTAAAGCGTTGGATTTCATCCTTGATCGATGGTACTTGCAGGTCTCTTGAAATTGTTGCGTTGGTAACGTACCAAGGGGCATCGGCTATGATTCGTAATACTTTATTTTGGTATCTTTGAAGTATTTCCAGATTGGAATTACTTGCTATGTCCCACAGTTGCGCGCCATAAGTCCATATCGGCTTCAAGACTACCTTATATATCAGCAATTTGTTCTCTAGTGTTAACTGCGATTTCCTGCCAATCAGCCAATACATTTTTTGTAGTTTGATACCGAGCTGTTTTCTTTTTGTAAATAAATGTTTCTTCCATGTTAGGCGTCTGTCTATTTGCATTCCCAGGTATTTTGTATCATCCGCTTGATTCAATTGTTTACCATTTATTGTAACCGGAGAACATGTTTGGCTATTTAAAGTGAACGTTACATGAACTGATTTCTGTTCGTTAGCTTTCATTTTCCATTTTGTTAACCATGTTTACAAAAGATCTAGGTTTCCCTGCAAATATTCTGAAGCAATTGTTGGACTAGTGTGTACTGCAAGCACTGCAGTATCGTCTGCATACGTGGCTACTATAGTTCTGTTACTGATTGGAAGATCTGACGTATACAAAATATATGGGATGGGCCCTAGGACACTCCCTTGTGGTACTCCTGACTGAATTGGAAGCAATTCAGTATATTCATCCTGATACTTCACTAGGAATTGTCTGTCCGCTAAATATGATTTGAGAACGATCACAAAGCTGTAGGGTAGTTGTTTTTTAAGCTTGTAGAGAAGACCTTCATGCCAGACCTTGTCGAAGGCCTGGCTGATGTCAAGAAAAGCTGCCGAACAATACATTTTTTCCTCGAATGCATTATTTATCGTGTTGACTATTCTGTGTATTTGCTCTATCGTACTATGTTGGCTTCTAAAACCAAACTGGTGATTTGGAATAACGTTGTTGTGCTCTAACATGGGTTTTAGTCGTTGTAAGAATAATTTTTCAAAAACTTTTGGCAATAAACTTATTGGACGATAAGAACTTGTTTCGTGTGGATTCTTGCCCGGTTTTTGTAACATTATAATTTGTGCTACTTTCCATGTTCTAGGGAAGCAGCCAAGTCTCAATATTGCGTTAAAAAGCTGTTGTATTGCTCTATACCCTTTGGTTGTTATATATATATATATATATATATATATATATATATATATATGCAAGAAATTCGCTCTAATCAATCATATGTCGACATTTTGTCTTACTGAAACTATCATTCAAAAGGAAAGCATCAAAATATATTTTAGACACAGTACAAAAACTGCTGCATTTGTTAAACAAATTTTATTCTTATAAAAATATAACTTAAATATGTAACAGAATGAGAAACTTACTACTTATTAAACTTTTAGTTCATTAAAAAATTCAAAATAAGATTAAATTAAAAATGACACGTGGGCAAATTATTTCATCTCCGAACAAAGTTGTTGTGGAGTTGTGAACAAAGTTCCGCGTGGAACTTTAGGCGTACAGAGCTGCTTTTTCGAGCGCGGGACTTCCCCATTCCCCATGATAACAGAAATTTATTAATTTTTGTACCTATTACTATTACAACATAATTACTATTTTGTTCAGCACTTTAACCGCCACATTGACTCTAACTTGGTATCAAATTTCAAGGAGCTGTGACAAACTATTTTCGAGATGTTTTACTGGTTCCAATATATATATATATATATATATATATATATATATATATATATATATATATATATATATATATATATATATATATCAAACCAACCCTGTATATGTTCCAACGTAAAGATGATCACTTATCATTTAAAAAAAAAAACATGCACACTGACACAACGCTTTGGACTTCACGATGAACATTAGCTAAATGGCGTATTTGTGGAACGGGCGATCAATCAGTTATTACCGAATGCGATCGAAGAAGAACTCGGCAGTTTGTTGCAGTAAAAATGACAAAATCATATGTAAAAACGCCAATTGTGCCAAAAAACTTACATCTCGTGTTGTTAAAAGTATAAAAGAGTGATTGGCAATTCTCACAACATTATTATTTAAAACAACAATACACATTTCTTTATATTGACAACTTATTTTTCACACAGTAACACAAATAGAAGTATTTTTAACATCTGTTTAAAAACAATTCTACTAAAATAGTTTGTACCTTTTACAAAATATTTTGTAAGTAACTACAACTTTAATACTTGACGCTACGTTTATTACTTTCACAACGTATTTTGTAAAATTAACTACTCATCGAAATAGCATTATCTCATTAGTGAAACTAACTAAAAAATACAGGGTTTTTTTTAACTCTAACTAAGTAACATTTAAAATGTTCTTAAATAGTCGTGAAATTAACAAAATATTTTTTACCGTGTAGAACTGTTTTATGGGCTTTCGCATTCCTGAATTCAGGCCCGGCAATCGGTAGACCAAGTCCATGCCAGGAAAAACAAACCCATGCCATAATTCTATCTGTTCCGAATTTCACGTTATAGGACAATAAAGTTCTGTAAATTAGGTTCGCCAACCAAAATGCGTTTATCTAATATGACGTGTAATTGATAACTATAGTTGATGTACGTGTCTACTAAATATCTATATTAGTTTTATAGGGTTATGATTATTTTGTATGGGAAATGTACAGATGTTCTTATGTAGTACGTTTCAATAGGTGTCCGGTGATTAATGACTGTACATATTTATGCATATTGAACTATGTTACGTAGAAAGCGTATGTTATTATCATCTTTCTCGCTTGCAGGGATTTGTGTTATTTAGGTAACTTATACATATTTTCAAATTTTATTTCATCGAAATTATTAGAATTAATTCATGTTGCGTCGAGCGGTACTATAGAAACACCTATTGTTACGCTATAATTATAAAAAAGATAAGCAAAAATTCCACATCTGCGTTCGTGTGCATTTCTTTGATTAAAGGCAAACTGCGAAGTAAAACGTTAAATTTTCATTAAATAAATTGTACTTATTGTGACAAATTGCGTACGCATGTATTCGCTTCCGTCTCATAAAAATAAATCATCGACGACTTCGGCCGTTCAAATCGAACCACTTTTATAAGGAGACAAAATTAATTACGGTAATCAATCAAGCCTTTAAACGGCCCCCTATAGCAATAACAACTCCGATTTCAATCTAATACTCCAGAGAAACTTGTGTACAGTTGTCCCTTTAGAACGTGCAGCCCTAGAATTAATCTTTCTGCGCTGCTGCAGATTGACTCTGTTCAAATAAACTGAGCCAAATCTGGTAAGCCGGCTGCTCATTACCAACCAATAACCGGGTTTGGTCCGCCGCATTATGGGGCGGTTCTCGATGAGTGGGTGATAATTTGTGCCGATCTTTAATTAAACTTGTTCGCCGGCGTGTAAAACGTTCATAGACTTTCAAGATTGATTCAAATTGATTTTATCGATTTAATTTGGCGCCTTCCGTGGGTTCGACGAGACGACCTATACCCGTTGGTAGGTAAATAATGCTCCTTTCGTTGCGAGACGTCCGCCCGTTTAATTTGAATTTTGAGAAAACAGATAAGCGCGCCTAGATATTTTATCGTTAATAAACGATGCAAGGCACGATTCCCGGATTATTATACGCGATTCTAAATGAAGAAACTATCGAAAGCGTACGTGCCCGCCTAAAAGGCTGGTGTCCAAGGACGATGTAATTACAAAAGTCATTGTAAATTCGCTACAATAAACTCCTATTTTTAATTCGAAATAAAGTATATCTGGCAACATAAATAATTTTATAATTAAACGGGAATTAAAAATATTCAGACCCATTGATTTATTATACGTAGATGTAGGTTCGCTGCCGAAATCCCAACGTTCAATTTTCGTCCCGTCCCCGTCCGATTGTAAGTTCAGATTATGCCACCTGAAACGTATTTCAGTTGAAAAAAATATATAGCAAATCCGACACGGATCGCAATCAGCCACCCCATAAATCGAAATACGAAGAAACCGGAAAATTTCCAATTGCTCGCTTGATTTTACAATATATCTACATGTTAGTTAAAGAGCAAGTAAAGATATAAACGTTTAAAAACGTAATTGAAAGTTAATTGCGAAATTAAAATTCGGGGGGCATCGTTTGCTTTCCTATTCGCCTTGTCCGATTAAGGAGCCCGAAACGCAAACAAACACCGCGCGCGATCACTTTCAAATCGCACGCACCGACGTGCAAAATCGCATCGTCGCGTTACACCTTCCCCGTCTAATTAATTACCACTACACAATTTTGAAGTGAAACTTCCACTTTTAGTTAAATTGAACCGCCGGCACTGTCCCGTTAGAATGTTAACAGAACAGATTACATTCAAATTAAGGCGAATCGAATTCTGCAAGCCACGAAGTTTGGCCGTATTAAAATTAATTGTAAATTACAGATTTCGCGGGGGGAGTTTAAATGGAAACGAGAGACGTGCGCGAATAATGAACCCAATTAACTTTCAAAAGGCTTACGGGCACCGTTCTGTTCGCCGACATCTTAAAAACTGGCGAATTTTAAATCTTAAATAAATACGCGCCTTAATTTTCCGGAAGACGCGGACTTCGAAGAATCGTCGTTCTTTTTAAAGCAGTCGCGAAATTCGCCGGGCCCTATAATAGGTACGTTCGGGAAAAGTTAAAAAGCTGTTACGCACCGGGGCCGCCGTTAAATTAAGGTGGTACGGTCCAAATGAAAAGATTGATGTTTTTATGAAATAAATTACGTTTTCCATAGATTACAATGTTCTGATTCACAGAAAAATACTTAAAAAAATCTATCATTTCCATAACACCTTTAAAAACCTTAATGATTGTGCAAAAAGTACAATTTTACTGCAATCATAACTCAAAACTGGGGTAACCAAAGTTTGCAAATTAATAACTAGTGGGTAACGTAACATTCCCTCTACGGCACAACGTGCTCTTTTGCTTAATAAATACTTCTTTTAATTAAATAATTGCTTTGTAATTTTTTTAAATTTCAATGTGTGTTTTTAACGATCATTTGAATAAATTGGAGAAATTTTAGCACGTCTTGCCGTTAAGAATCACTTCTGATGATCATTTTCGTTTTTACATCAATTTTTTATAAATAATCAAAAGCGGGTTGTTGGAAGTTTTAATTTTTGGTTTAAATGTTGACGCCCAATATCGGACAATGGTTGTGGGTCGTCCCACAACTATTGTTAAATACTGGGTAATATGACTAAACCTCCCTATTTTTATTGTAAAAGGTCATAAATTTTACAACCTAAAAATCTAACGCGAGCATTGGTCACTTAACAGTATAAATCAAGCGAAACGTTCTCATTTTAAGTCCTTTAAGTCAATATTGTGAATTTAGACATAATTTATTGTAACATCAATAAACGGTTAGTATATGACATTTTACATGCATTTTAGAAACGAAATCCTGATTAACAAAATATTAATCACGATTAGCTATCTCATTACATCGTATATTGCACCAATAAAATGTCTTAAAGGACCACGCACACTTTATATGGAAAAATAGGAACCACTCAAATCGATTTTTTTATATCAATCGATTCGTCTTAATGTGAGGAATAATTATTATCATTGCGCCAATTTTGTTAATTTATAAATAAAGCCGCAATCTTTAATTAACGCTCTTATGAGAATTTCGTGAGAGCAAAAGAGAACCTACTAAAATCAAATTTGTTTGAGTTCATAAATCAACTTTGTTATTTATTGCGGGGTACTTAACAACGACGGGTCGGTACCTACCTACTTAAACTGGCCTGAGGTTTAAAACGATTGAAATAATTCTTTAAATAGGTATTGGCTTTGTGCACATTAAAAATGTATACTTAACTAAAAGATTATTTGTACCTATCTATAAAAAGATAATATCGATGGCGTTTTGTCAAAAGGGCGTAGCCCACACTTTCTGTTAAAATGAATTATTGAATTAAATGAAAAGACAATCTGTTAAAATCTGGTAACAATATTTCGATTTTTTTCACCGGAAAAATCGATTTGTATTTCCACCAAACGTATCTTCTTATAGCTACACCACGACACAATATGTGCTCTTCGGTAAAATTTATTTTTTATGGGTTACGCTCTTCTAGAAAACCTGCGTTGATATTTATATCAACTTGCTTTTTACAATTGCTGTTATAATATAGTTGCTGTTGCTGTTGCTAATAATTGGAAATAGAGTAATAATATATTAATAACAATATATTAATATATTAATAACATTAACAGACAATTCAAATAAAAAACAAAACACAATCACGAATAACAAACCAATAAAAAAAAATAATTCTTCAATATTCAAAATTGTGACTCAAATAAATAAATAATAAAATAATCCAATATAAGACAAAAATACACATAATGTAGCTGTTTATTTTTCTACCTCTATTAAAAGTGTTCACCATAAAATATCTATAGGTGACTCCCAATTATTAATTTTATTTTAGTGGGGGTAGTAGTGACCAGCCAGCCTCATTAGAGATCTCTGTCAAGTAAGGTTAAAATAACTCTGTAACGTAATAAATAATTCAATAAATCATTAATATTGAAAAATCGGCCTATGTATATCCGCCAAAAAAGAAATCTTCCACATAAAATTGTGGCTATTATAACAATTACGGCTTATCCAAACCTATATACAATTCACGTCATCAATAAAAAGTTACTATATTGTTTATTTGTAATTCAGTTTGAAGTTTGGAAAGTGACATATTCTATAGATGATTTACCTGCGCACATATTAGATGGCATAAAGAAAGACTACAATTTATTAGAACTGTAAAAATACGAGGTACGAGGTGACAGCACTGTGTGAAACGTCATCATCTAGTAACCTTTTATCGATGACGTAAATTGCTTATAGGTTTGGATAAAGTGTAACTAACAAAACTATTAGTTTTTAGGTAATTCTTTTATTCCAGGTTTTAAGCTCGCTTACAGTAGCTACCCTCCTAACTTTATTCTAACAACTGTAAAATAGAAGGATTGAATTCAGAATTTAAATGCTAACGTCAATTCAATATGAATACGGGTTTAAAATTCAAAATTACAACAAGGAATCGAACAATATAATACTCTATGAGCACTATTTTACTGTTTTCTACCTGCTACTTACATTTGTGTCGTTTCTTAGAAACGTATTTACCATGACCCCCTCCATAAATAACGAGCGACAGATTTATTAACTTCCGACATAATTTAGAGCCCAATTTTTTTCAATGAATTGTTCATTAATGGGTTTAATAATGAAGTTACAGATTTGGCGCAATGGTAATAATTATTCCTCACATTAAGACGCGTCGATTGATATAAAAAAAAATCGATTTGAGTGGTTTCTATTTTTCCATATAAAGTGTGCGTGGTCCTTTGAGAAAATTAACAATGAGGAATTCGCAAGATCACTGGAATACATCAATTTTGTTCTTTTTTCTTGCTATTTTGTAACTAAATTTTTTGACGACTATTTTGCAATTGAAGTTTTTACGATATTGCCTTTTTTTGTATATGGCACCTTCTACTTTTGACGTCATTATTTAATAAATGGTCTTTATTTACATGTACATATTTATAAAACTTTGGTGGTGTAATACAAATAAAAATACTAGAAATAGGTATATTACCTACATTATTAGTACGGAAAGTTACATTTTCCGACGACCATTATGAAAAGTGCATAATTTTACACCAATAAATGTTATGGAAAGTTGACCATTACAAACAAATAGGCTGACCGTGCGTAAAAACTCGTTGGCCAATCGAAAACGTTGCAGCCCGTGTGCAATTTTTGCACACGGTCAATCAAAGTCTTCTACACTGTCATGCAATTACTTTACGCACAAACTGTTTTATTATCAAATTTGACATTTTATTAAAATGTCAAACGAACTTACGTAAACGTCAAAAATCAATTTTTTTTAATAAAAATACTTGTGGTCGTCGGAAAAGCATAACACGTGCGGAAAGGTGGATATTTTAGCACTAGTTATACAATATTACTATACTATTATTCTTTTAATAAACATCTACTTAAATTACAATTTTCCTAATGAAATACTTTTCACGTGTGAAATCTATTATTTTTTTAAAAACAACATTTTTTGATAACGGAGATCCGTTCGCATTCAATATCCTCGAGAACGCCCTATTTATATTGTTATAATAATAATATCAATTATTAATTAATTTTCTAATTTCAATTAAAATTAAAGTAGATTATTTATTAGCGAACTTTAAATAAATCAGTTTTTCAGATCAGTAATCTCAGATTTTTCCTGTACTTAACATTAAATCTTAACTTTTGTATTGCGAATTTTAAAATCGTCTTCGAATACGTTTTAATGTAAAAACACCGTATCTAAACATTTATACCCTTAGCTTCAAAGCAGGTAGATTTTACGACTTTACAGAGGCAGGCTATTTCAACCAAGAAGGATGGTCTGTTTAAAATTTCTCTAAAATTCACTAACAGTGCCATCTACGGATTATCGTTTGGCGGCAATAGGGACCGTACGCCCTTAAAAAGAAAAGACAAACACAAGGACGGCCGAACAATTCGACTTGTTTCCCTAACGAAAAATAGACAAGTGCCAGTTACGAAGTCGTATCGGTAAAAATGCAAATCGTCTTTTGGACGGGAAAAATCCCCGAAATTAATTGCGTCCCATAGACGCTATATAGTCGATTGTCTGGGAGCCTGCTAATTCCAGGCTGATCCTTTAAATGGTATAAATCACCAGTTCCGGCTCTTTTTAATTTGTGTTCGGATATAGGACAGTATAAGAAGATTGCGTTTGCGGACGATCAAATTATAAATAGTCCAAGTTTTTTTTTAAGCCAACGCACGTAAAAGAATTCATTCTAGATGATATAGGCGGAGTGTGATATCATCAAAAATACATCTGGAACTGCAATTTATTTCCCGTTACTTTTCCTAAAAACTCCTCTTTGTCGCAGATCTAGTTTCCTAAAACGGCGTGATTTCGACGATAACTTCACGAGCTATATGTCATCTTAATGGCCCTGTTTACTCCTTATAAACACACTTTTAGGTTAAACGCAATAAATATTAAATTGGGAAGGCAAAACGTTTCCAGAAATAAACGTTAAATTTAAATGAAAGCATGTGGAACAATGAAAACAACTTAATAACGAACGGCAAACAAAGAAACAGCCAGCCTAATATGTTCGTATAAAAACAGGACCATTACTGCCGATAAACCTAATAAAGCTTTATTGCGTAACAAATAAAATGTGCGGTGCAACATCTCATTATATAAAACAGTGTAACAATTCGGCCATCGTTTCCATAACCGTTATTACTACACAAAGTGCACTTTTACTTTCTACATTCCGCGATTTAAGTTTTGAAAGTGACGTTCAAACGAACGGTAAAGGAAAATATCGAAAGATGATCTCCGGAGAATCACCTACCGGTTCGATCGTAAATTCTCCACGATCTTAATGAAAGTTTGTATTACGCGAGGCCATCTAGAGTGAACGTTTGTATTGTGATACTTTCTTATTATTAGGTGCATTAACCGTGCACTTAAGATAATTGATTTTACTTTTCAACTTTGGGGGGCGAACGTCGCAACATCGGCGGTTTGTGTCCAGGAAATGGTAGAAAATCTCTCGGGACCGATGTTTTGAAAAACGTTATTCCTACGGCGCGACGCTTCCCTGTTGAGATGTTCACCACCAAAGTTGAAGAGCACAATCAATTTTTTTAAAGGACATTTTTAGTTTTCGTTGAAATTTAATAATTTTTGGTACGCATATAATAATGATTGTTTTGATATCAGCTCTGGTGCACTACCAGTTTAAATTTTAGAGGGAATTTTTAGGTTTCTCCGACATTTTAGGATAAAAAATGTACTCTTATTTAATTTCGATAAAACGAACCATATTCGAGGAAATAAGAGATACATCAGAGTATCTCGATGTTTTTTCTCGAATATTGTTCATTTTATCGAAATTAAACAAGGGCACCTTTCTTATCCTAAAATGTCTGGAAAATCCCAAAATGCGGTTAAAAGTTTAACAACTCGGACCTCCGAAATATTTTTAGGTTAAATAGGTTAGGGGTTATGAATCTCTGGCTTCCCTGAGACGACATCAAGAAAAACCTATTACACGATTTTAAAGATCTTAATTTATTTCATACGTACACCAAAAATTATTAAATTCCAACGACTAATAAACATGTTATTTAAAAAATTGATTTAGGTAGGTAATTTAAGGGGGTGATTATCTCAACATTTATAGGAGCTTGTGGCATTATTATGACGTGCTTTATACGATCATGAGAGATTTTTTACAATTTTTTGTAACGTGACATAATTCATCTGACTCCCCGTATTTTGTTGTAAAACTGTTTAAAACAATACAAATACTCGAGTGCGCCGACCGGAATGTTTCCGATTTTAAATAAAGCAGTATAACAAACATTTTAAAAGAAGTTTCATCAAAATCGATTCCTGTTCTTGCGGGTTTCGAATTTATCGTCGATTTTTCGGCTTTATTTGCTCGAAAAAATTTGAAATTTTAATCGTCTAAAGTGATTTATTACGTATTCTATAAGTGATGCCGCCGTATCACGGCACTTAATTCCAAAACGGAATTTTGAAACGTCTTTCATAGACGAAGTGAAAAATGGAATCTGTACTTACATATGCATTACCTATATGATAACGCTTAAGGGTCGTTCGGAGACCCGTAATAGACGAATCGAGCAGTGCCTTAGCTAAGTAAATTTTAATAATATCTCTACGGGGAAAACTTTTCTGTCTTTATCCCGAAAAAACAGTGCCGTAAGCGAAAAGGGCTGAAATTAACATAAATAAACGTTGCGGTTGCTTTTTGTTGTTTACTTTTAAAATCTAAATATCCGTTAGATATTACGCCGATTTGTAACAAATTAGCAGCTTGTATTGTGTATTTGAAAAAGATATTTTGGTAGAATCGTAACAGTCCGGATAATAAATCAGAAGCTTCCGTGCGAAAGATTGAGAAGAGAGATTCTATTGTTTGGTTAGATATTAAAGTTGCCACTGTAATCTGTCCGTAACTTGAATAATATTTTATCACGCGAAAGTAACAGCACTAATTAATCCTTAAGATGTTCTCAAAAATTCAAAAGTGTAGCCCGAATTTTACTCGATATC
Organism: Rhagophthalmus giganteus; assembly: GCA_036326145.1. Taxonomy (NCBI): domain Eukaryota; kingdom Metazoa; phylum Arthropoda; class Insecta; order Coleoptera; family Rhagophthalmidae; genus Rhagophthalmus; species Rhagophthalmus giganteus. The sequence continues at coordinate 5,056,933 of JARFJA010000036.1, forward strand.
ATTGCCCGTTATTACATTCCGAATAATTGGCACTAAAATTGTAATTTCTTGACTTTATAAAAATATGTTACACGAACTTACCTATAAAAGTCGAAGAACAGAACCTTGTTCGCGAAAATAAAATTCATCGATAAATAAAAAAATGCAACCTAAATCAAAATAAAGTTGAAAAGTTGCTTCAATTTATTCAAACATATATATAGTTACCGTCACCACCACGACAGGACCGTCTCATAAACGTAACATTTACATAATCAAATTCTACTCTATTGTATTTTTTGTTTACCCGCAATTAATAAACTTTTTAACCCTAAATAACTCAAAATTGAACAATCGACATTTTAATTAAGTAGATAATACTTATAGATTATTTCCAAATGTTCAAGACTTCTCACTGACGATATCAAATATTACATCAATAATTCAAAATAAGAAAATTAAAAGTTTAGAAAATTCGTAAATATAAATTTCCCACGAATCGTGTATTCCCGACACTAAGATATCTTATAAAAGGTCTTCGCTGCACAAGTTATGAAAGTTTATGATATGTAAAATAAAAGTTCCAGAACATTGATCTGAAATTGGTAGATATTGGATTTGGAAAAAACAGAAAGTTATGTTTTCGTATAAGAACATGAAAAATCAGAAATAACTTGTAGTCGAAGCAGATATAATTTCGAAGACGTACGAGAACTTCTCTTTAAATCGATGTGCCCGATTAACGAAAATTCCGGATTATCAAAAATAAACGTTATTAAGGGCTGTTTAATACGGAAAGGTAAATAAGCTCAATTTGCGCCGGGTCACTGGTGTCAAACTATCTCGCTATCACTCTCGCACGCGTTGCGGATTGGATTACAAGGGGCGTCGGATTAGCGCGAGTCTACTGTATACGTATGTAGGTATGACATCAGTTCGAAGACATTAGAGGTTCAAATACTTAGCCTACACTTACACAAGATTTTTTTTAATAATCCCATTACATTTTGGTTAAATGTCGACCCCTTTAATCTAGCGCGAATGTTTTCAAATGCGCACGTTTACACGTAGCGCTGGCGCTCTCCTTATCTCGATTCGGTTATGTTCTTTTAATAAATTGTGCAGTGTAGTGGTCGGTTGGGTCCTGCATCTGCGCGACACTTTCGAGGTAGCCCCATAAAAAATTATCAAACGGGCTCAGGTCCGGAGATCGTGCTGGTCAGGAAATGTCTCCAAATCGAGAGATAACTTTTCCCGAGGTACAATTCTGACTGACTCTTCCCGAAACCGACTGCTTCTATTGAAGAAAGGACCGCTTTGCAGTTCTTCTCTCGATAAATTGTTACATCATCTCGCAAGTACCTCGCGGAATTGACGGTTATCGCCACGCCACGTCCGTTCTCAAACAAAAATTAATAAATACATAAATAAGAGCCACTAATTTATCTGCTTCGAAATTACACGCCAAACGTCGCTGTCGTTAATCCAATAAAAAAATTATTTTAGTTTTAAATAGGAAAATCTGCCGCAGGGCACACCCTACCTGCGTATTTTATGACTCTTAAAGTTTTCAAAAGCAATTAGTTCAATATCCCCATTTTTCTTCAATAATTATTTTTATGCTTTTTTACGCCACACCTGAATGTTTGGTGGGTGTGTTAAACTTCTTTCTTCGACGGTAATGCGTCGTCCGCCTTCAGTTATGAATTTTTGGACGCTTCATATTTAACACAAAGTACCTTTGCGCCTCGTGCAAAAAAAACGCGTTCACGAGCAATAAAATTTGAATGACCTTCGCTAATACAATATTTAAGCGATAGACGATTTGAATATTCTAGAAAACGTACCTGCCATTTAGGGCACATTTTTAAAAAAGGTGTTTTTGGATCGCGTAACCGCCAAAAAAATTATTAACCAATAATATTAAGTTAGACATTGCTTTGACCACGTTTTTAATTTATTTACTATAGAATGACGGGAATTGGTTTATTCAAAAAACAACTTAAATTAAATATTTCATATTCAATTTAATGTAGGTAATGTGTCAATAATTTAGATAAACGTGTTATATAGGTACTTACGTACAGATCGTATTGTTTCCTTCATTGGAATTCGCAACTGCATCGAAGGTTATCGTTATCAAGCACGTGTCCAGTAATCGCCGTATGCGTTTAATACCTGACCGCTTTAGTTTCGGAATTTTAGTAGTGATTTAAACGCGGTGTGGAACGTTGTGTACTTACTTAAAAACGCTCACTTGCGTTGTAAAATATAAATAATCTAAAACTCGGTTCGTATTATTAATGGTAGACGTTGAATACGTACATTATATTAATTCGTTGTGATAGTTTTTGAACTGTAAAACGTGTCAATTTCGATGCTTCATTACTTCGAACGTCCAAAATGCGGTAGGTCGTCACTTTTAAGATTAATGTACTAATACCTATGTAGGTATATATCCACGGGATAATTTTTAATTTATGAATATGAACGCAACTACGATAATGTATTTTATTTAACAAAAATATTACGCAGATTCGGGATTTTCGTCATTATCGAAGTCATTTTTAACCAGTACACGGTGAAATTAATTTATTTGCGATTATTTTGTAAACAAAATGCCGAGTCCCTTATCTTAACTAGATACTAAAACTATGTGAATCGTTATTTCTGTCAAGCGTAGCTATCGCTCGTATTTTTATCACTGATTTTTGAGCCCATTTCGAAATGGTGACCGATCAAAAATTTTAAAAAGGACAACTTAATTTATTTATTTATTTATCGGATCGTTAACATCAAATATGTTCTAGAAATCCCATAAAATTATGTATCAAATATGTTTTTTAAGTACCTATAGATACTTTTATACCGTGGGACGGGCGTAAAGGTACTCGGGAGAGATTCGTCCGTTTTTCGTCGCTTACTTTTGCGTGACATTTAGCAGCGATTTAATCCAGTAATAGTAAAACCATTAAAAAAAAACAATCAAAATGAAAACCATACCTACTAATTATAAGCAAGCCAACAAACAAAATATACGGGGTGTGTATTTTTGATTTTAACTGTTTTCGATGATTTCATTATCGTTGCAGCAGCTGGGGCTCGCGAGGAGGTATAAGGAGCCGTAAATAGACCTATGGAATTTTCTTTTTACACATATAGGGATAGTTACCTACATATTTAAATTTATTAATATTTTAGAGAATCTAGAAAATAAATTCGTGTTTGTTATAATAATACCACTAGTCTATGGCCATTTTGCGACTTAGGGGAGGAGATTTATTTTGTTAATTCTTACATAATACTAAACACGAAAATGAAGTAAAGAAAATTCTTGGCGCATAAGGATTTTGAATTGTGATTTTATGTGTGCAAAACCGTTTTAAAAGCAAATTAAATTAAATATATATATTAGGTTGGGGAAAAAGTTTCTTCGTATTTTAGTACGAAAATGAAACAAGTTTTTTTTATATTATAAATGAAGTTTATTAAACTAAATATGTGCCATTTTGTTCGACCACCTTTTGCCACTTTTGAGGTAAAATCATAATCCCATCACTATAAAATTTCTGTGATTTTTTAGCGAAAAATTGCGACAAGTGATTTTCACAGACCTCTTTTGAAATCAACTTTACACCATTAAGAGAGTTCTGTAGAGATCGAAATAAATGAAAATCTGATGGTGCAAGATCAGGACTATATGGCGGATGCATCAAAATTTCCCAGCCAAACTCTCTCAATTTTTGACGGGTCGCAAAAGATGTGTGGCGTTGTCGTGATGGAAGACAACGCCTTTCCTATTGATCAATTCTGGTCGCTTTCTCTCGATTGCTTGACGTAATCTTTCCAGTTGTTGACAATAGAGATTAGAATCAATTATTTGACCGGGTGGGAGCAGCTCGTAATAAAGTATTCCTTTGTAATCCCACCACACACACATCATTTTTCTTGGCGTCAATCCTTGTTTTGCCACCGTTTGCGGAGCTTCATTTTGCTTCGACCACGATTTTTTTCGTACATTATTATCGTACGTGATCCATTTTTTATCGCCCGTAATGAGCCGTCTCAGAAATGGTTCGATTTCGTTCCGTTTGAGCAATGAATCGCAGATGGAAACTCGATCCATTAAATTTTTCACTGTCGAATCATGTGGCACCCAAACATCGAGTTTTTTTTATATCCGGCTTTTTGCAAATGGTTTAAAACTGTTTTGTGGTCGATTTTTAGTTCCTTGCTAACATCATAACTACTAATATGCCGGTCTTGCTCAACTTTTCTCATGATTTCATCGACTTTTTCAGTGATTGGCCGACCACAGCGAGGTGCATCTTTGATATCAAAATTTCCAGCTTGAAAACGCTTGAACCAACTTTGTGCAACGCGTACTGATACTGCATCATGTCCATAAATATCACAATTTTTTTTAGCAGCCTGAGTCGTATTGTTCCCTTTTTTATAATAAAATTTCAAAATGTATCTAATTTCCTCTTTATTTTCACTCATTTTCAAAATGCAATAACTTTTGACTGAGTGAATAAATATCACAATTTTTTAGGATAATTTTTTCTGTGAAATGTCAGCTTTCATTTGCATGTAAATATTACTAAATTCGATTAATAGTACCAGAGTTATGCGATCTTAAAGCAATCTACCGCAAAAATACGAAGAAACTTTTTCCCTAATCTGATATAATATGTACGTATTTTTCGTATCATTTGAACGAAGTCTTTTATCACCGTTATTGTTGAACTATAAGCACACACAAACGGCATATAAGTACAGATCTAAAAGTCGTAGTGGTCGTTACTGGGATTTCGCCAAGTTCACCTATTGTCGTTTTCTTTTGTTTTCGGTTTTAATTTTAATTTTCCATTGGTTTACCCTTTAATTATTATAATAACCAGCGAGTTTTTGTTCGGGGACGTTCCATAAAAGTGCCCCGACGAAAATGATGAAAAGTAGACAACGTTCACCAAAAAAAAAACCGTATTGTCAGGTCCGAAACGGTTTGATTTTTGTTTTTGACTAGATCATTGAATGTTTTCCCACGAATCGCAAAATTGGGTCGTACATAATTCTTAAACTATATTCGGTCTATTTTAAGAATTCCGAGATTCTTATTTCATCCGAAGTGTTGAGTCGCTTACGTATAACAAAAAATAAAATAGTTTCGACTTATTTCTTGACAAACTTCAACCAAACCAATCCAGGAAAACGAATTAAACCGTCCCGACCTTGATAATGAACCCTCGTAGGTGTGTTTTTTTTTGGTGAATGAAATCTCGTCTATTTTCTACAGTTTTCGTCTGAATACCGTAATACCGGAACACCTCGCATATTTTGCATTTGAATTTTCGCATCAGTTTCGCGTGGATTTTTGCTAAATACGGGTTTAAAATTGACAATTAAACAAGCAGGTAGATATTGTCCGATACCTCTTATATTCAAATGTTCAAAACAAACATTTTCGTGAATATGTTTCGTCAAAAACACGAGTTCGGAATTCATAATTGCCGCTACCTTAATTTCCATCACTTAAGTAGGCGGAAACAAATAGAAATAAATAACATTTACATTTTATTGTTAGAATTAGTAAACTCCAACAAGTAGTTCATAATCTAGCAAAAATATTATAAAATTGATTACAATCTACGAGGGGTATTTTTGAAGTCGTGCCCGTTTTGCAGTATAAACTCAACTGTTAAATATTGTTTTTGAATTTATTTCATATAGGATTTTAGATGTTTTTAATGATAGTTTCCATGTTTAAGTATTTAAACACTTGTCAAAGCGTATGATGAGCTTTTGTTTACCCTCCTCGTAAAAGTCTGCCGCCTACGAGGAATGGTATCGTGTACAATTTTTATATGCTATCACAAATGTTTAAATAAAAGATGTAGAAAAATAGATAAGGGAATGTAGAATCTTATAAAAAGGAAATACTAAAACAATATTGAATAGTTCAGTTTTTATTGCAAAACGGACCTTACTCAACCCTCGTATAGCATTAACATATAGTAAAAACAACTAAAGGCGTACGAACCGGAGATTAAAATTATGTAGATTGAGTTGCTTTAAGACGGAAATTCGGGTGGGGGGGGGGGGTTGAAAGTTTTCATTGTTAGAACCGGTTCCAATACAACGCGTAACCGCACAACAACTCATAATAATAAATCCACACATAATTTATAGTCAGACGTGTGACGTATGATAAAGGACAAGGTATAATATAAAAGATCCTGCCAAACCACGCACGATTTTAAAGCAGCTGTGGCGGACGGACGCATTTAACATCATTCGAATATGGATTCGAATTTAACGTTGTTTCGTGAAAGTGATTAAAAATGACTTTGACATAGTAACAGTGGAGTAATAACGTAACCGGTCTGTAGTATTAAAAACTTGAAACTTTTAGGCCGGACACCCACGGGGGGGGGGGGGGATTCGAAACGTTCGTACGTACATCATTATTATTGGGAAATGCACGCGCACAAACAAGTGTCATTCTGTTAAAACGATTAATACGCCCGACATTCTAAACAGAAAAATACGATAAATAAAAGTTAAAGGCGGAGCGGGGTAACTACTTTGCTAAAACAATGTTCGTAAACATCTTGTACTTAGGTAATTTCATATCTTACCTTCGGGTTAAAATTAATTTCTGTAAATTGAAGAAACGGGACGACCTTCGCAACGTGTGCACTTTCACGTAACGTAATCCCACATGAAAACCTTAATGGAAAATCTGAACCCGAAGCTACCCTACAGTTATTACTGTAATGCAAATTAAATAATATTATATTTCGCGCGTTCCTCGCATAACGGCGGCTCGATTAACTACGAACTAATTAGAAAGATAATAACATATATTTAATCGGCGTTTAAAATACAACACGAAAACTGGGTCACGTTTCTAACTATTACTAGAAGGATGTGCGGTCCTTAGTCAACTTACTTTCAGAACTTTATTTTACGACACGAAAGGCATCGGTGGCTGCTGGTAATGGTTTTAATAAAAGAGGAACCGATTCCCATTCCTCGTCTGCTTCCTGTACGTTGTTCCTCTTAAGAGATCACTAATATTCTCTATCATATGTCTACCGTTAACGAATGTACGTGACGGAAGAACATAAACTTAAACCGACTACGAACATTTCCTTGGAAATTTCGGATTCATTTATCCGATTCTTTCCTTATCAGATATTCGAGGTACGCTCTCGAATGTAACGGGAACATCCACCATACTAACCGAGTGACACGCATTGTCAACATTACAAAGCAAACATCAACTCTAAAATACGAATTCCACATTATATTCACGTATTTTGATAAATCGTGTTAAGCCCTATCGAACGTCAAACCCGAATTATGATATTTCATTTTATGTTTGCGAACGTTAACGCGATCGTCGTTTATGAGATGACGATGATGTCGAGAAATATTTTCGTCTAAATCTATTTCTTAGAATTTAATAAAAAAATAATATAATGCCCGCACCACGATTTATGTGTATTCATACCTGAATTTATGAATCCTTAACGGTGGAGTTTATGTGAAATTAATTTTGCTCCCGCCATGTATTATTCACAAGCAATCTAATAAAACCGTGAAAGCGGTTTAAGTGATATTTAATAAAGCGTAAACGTATCTAGGGAATCATGCATTTACAGAATTACAAATTAATATACCCACCTAGGTGCTCGTTATTTACGCGTAAGGAACGGAACATCAAGGATTCTCTCTAATCAGGTTGTACGACAACGTGGAAAATTAAACTGCGGCATTTAATGTAGATTTGACTTAAAATAACTTCTGTCTATGCTCTATTTTAAGAACATGTCTGCAGGTCAAAATTTAGCGTATAAAAATTTCAATTTTATAAATATGTAATTAAACGACGTTCAGACCTTTATTTCCTTTCAGACTAGAATATTATGTCAAAAGCTAGGAATCAAATAACGACGATTACGCTCGACTAACTCGACGTCAGTGAAATTAGGGTGTTTGTAATTACATTTTGGAAATTTATAAAATATCTGCCTTAACCGTTAACAATGTAGCTTTAACGTGAACTTTTAGAATCACACATTAGCAATAAAGATTAGACTGAGTGCCCTCGATCGATCGCTCTCAATTTGACGATTTTTTTTTTGTTTTCGACACTTTAAAATGCATTTCATCCAATTATCATCACGTTGCGTTGTTTGTCATGTTACTAACGGTGAGAATGAAGTTCTCGGTTGTCAGTTCAGCAAGACTTCTTGCTAGAAGAAATTTTCGGTTTTGTATTTATGTTTCGTTCAACTTTTAGCATTTGGTGGTTTTTTTTAAATTCCGGATCGAATATCGGAATTAACTAATACAAGCAGAAAGTGTAGGTAGAAGATATATTTGACCTTAGCTGATACGATGAAAAATGTTTCATTCCAAACTAAAAGGAAACCAATTCCTTCATCAAAGTTTGTATTTGATGAAACATTAACGAAATAAAATGAAAACTCGCATTTTCGAGTTAACATCGATGACGAAACAAATAGACTTGAAATCGCATTATTTTACAGTGTTACTAAAGAGAGAAAAATGTAAGGGAACATGGAGGAGCAAAGTAAAACAAGTTAACGCACAAAACAACAATGCAGCAACGTTTGTAATTGAGGGCCATAATAAGTGAGGTTTATTTAAAGCCGCACTGTCCACCGCATATAAGAAAATAATGGAGTCGTTGCTGCTTATACTTTGAAATCTACCGCAATAATAAAAACATGTTCAAAAAATGTGAACAAAGTGAAACCAAGGTTCAGTTGCACAACAGCCGCGCACCGCTGAAATTCTATCAATTGCCACGTAAACAATTGTCGAGACAATCATTTCCGTGGTGATTGATGGACGATCGGCGATGATCAACTGGGCTCACAATCAGATGTTTCTTTATTGGTGTTTTTGAAATTTTAGTTCCTTTAGTTCAATTTTATTGTGACATGCAGATGAGCGACACCATTTCACCAAATAATAATATATGTCGGATAAAGGGTATAGCCGGATAAGCATGGCAAAATGGCCCCCAAAGAAATCTACGAAACAACCTATATTATTACATTGGCAAGTCATAAGGAAACGATATATACACGTTTTACTCCCTGACCTTCAGTAGTCCTTGAGAAAATCGAAAAAGTATGTACCGGGGGAACTATTTTTTAAATTCGTTTATCTACGAAACTATTATAGCTACGAACATAAATCAAAAACAGATTGTTAGAGAATACTTCACAATATAACATATGTTTTTTCTATTAGTTTCGACTAATAATAACTATTAAAAAATTAATGGAGAAATTTTGAAAATTGAAAATTTTACAGTTCGGCCAGAGTGACAATCATCAAAAAAATGTCAAATATTGCTACTAATGTCTACTACTACTCCTAAAAGTTTCGTGAAAAAAAAATTGGTACAACACTCTGAAAAAAAATAAAAGCAAATATTGGTAGCGTCAAAACAAAAACGACAAGTTAAGTTTTTTACGTTGTTTAAACCGCGAATAGAAGTAGTGGTCAAGTAAAAAATATAAGAATGTTTCACTACTTGCTGTAGTTGTGTAAAGCGATCTCATTGTCAGTACCCATCACCATACAGGAACAGCGCCAGCGCGGCGCTTTAGTCGAACATGCAGTTCAAGTTCTAACATTCTTGCAGTGTTGTTAATATTTATGTTCGACGATTAAAATACGTAGTTCTAGAAGTTCTAAAATCGTACTCAGGTCCAAAAAAAAAGTGCCTTTGTGTAAGGCGTTTACAATCTGTTCAACCAATGGCTACATTCTTGATATTGTTGGGCCTTTTTATGGTACTCAACCAGTCGGGCCTTGGCGGCCTCCGGCCGCCGCGTCCCTCCTTTGACTCGCTTCGCGAGTCTGAGAGTCGCTGCGCGACAATGGGTCGCTGCGCGACGTTGGTTTCGCTACCCGAACTATTACGGTTACCGGCGGTCGTTTTCAAAGTCGGTCGTCGCGAACATAGCCATCTTTTTTTTCGTCAAAGAAATCGCTATCGCTTTTAACGTTATCTAGTAGGACCTTGGCTTCGACAATAGCGAAGTGAACTTTTTGCGTCGGCCATTTAGAATCTTACAAATTCTCGCAGCACACTTTCGGGCAACATCTAAATGCCCCACATATATATTTTGGTCACGTTCGGTAGATAAACAGCGACGTGGCAGATCATCTTGCGTCCGCCGTTTTGAATTTGTGAAATTGCTTCGGCAACTTTTTAGGTATCGCTAATGAGACTCGTGAATCGATTTGAGACGAAATCGTTATCAAAGGGCGTTAACCCGGGAGGTTATTTTGTAGTTACCTGCCTCTTAATGCGTCTACACTCTGTACTCGATAAACACCCCGTATATAGCAGTAAATCGTATTAAGCGTATTAATAAATTTTTGTCAGCTTTATTATAAAAGGTTCTACCGAAAACGAACAATCTTTTACCTTTCCCATAAAGACGAAGCAAAAAAAGCGTCGCGACGCCTTTATTTACCGCACGGTAGTCTAAAAGGGATGTTAGCCTAACGTAAAAATTTAAATGCGTGTCTATTAAAACAATTGGTGAAACACGATGCATTGTTATTCGAAACGTGTTTCGAACGAACTATGGACGATGTTGATGACGGGACGCATACAAACTGTACATTTTCGGATGGACCATTTCACGTACTACAAAAAAGACCATTACGATTTTATTTCCATCTCGTACCCCGTTCGTACCCCATAGTGGCGTAAAGTACAGAAACTTTAAGATTTTTTACATTTGGAGTCCCCGCGGGCAAAATAACGCGACCTCCACCACTGTCGTAGATGTTTTTTCATCCCTTTATCGTCCCGGACACATTCCAGAAACCGGCATTCGCCCATCCCTATTTTCAAAAATTTTAGATAAACGGAGCCCGAATCTGAAATCTACATCTCCCCTCGCAGTCCGACGCACGTAATTCCTATGATCTGTCGTCGGGTGTTATCTTATAGGCTCTTATGGAGCGAAAATAATCGCCGTGCAATCCAATCCGCCCGTCGATTTTGGCGAAACGGCCAAAGTCGAAAATTTCGCGATTTTTGCCGGAAATCGAAAAAGGGGCACTCGAGAACCTATCTACGGCGAAAATTTCCACCCCCGCAATTTTCCAACTACCCTAAAAAAATTTTGGAATTTTCGACGCGTCTCGCACTTTTGCACATAAACGCGTTCATAAACGACGCCCCGAGCGTCCCACGGAAGCCGCCGCCGTCGCGATCTGTTTGGAAAAGTTACGGGAAGACGACGCCATAAGCGAAACAACTCTTAACCGACGCGTCCGAAAGATAAACAAAAAACTGGAAGTAAATGTCAAAATCGTCGAATCTCCCTTTAACCGTTCGGAAGGCGACGCCGACGTCGAAGCGCCACAATTTATAAATCGACAGATGCAACCACTAACGGCCTACAAAAAAGGCCGTAACAATTTTATTTCCATCTCGCACCCCGTTCGAGTTATTGAGGCGTAAAACACAGAAACTTTACGATTTTTTACATTTCGAGTCCCCGCGGGCAAAACAACGCGACCTCCGCCGCTGTCGTAGATGTTTTTTCATCCCTTTATCGTCCCGAACACTTTATAGAAAACGGTAGTCGTAAATCTCTTTTTTCAAAAATTTTAGAAAAACGGAGCCCGAATCTGAAATCTACATCTCCCCTCGCAGTCCGACGCAGGTAATTCCTATGATCTGCCGTCGCGTGTTATCTTACAGGCTCTTATGGAGCGAAAATAATCGCCGTGCGTGTCAGCCCGTCGATTTTATGGAAACGGCCAAAGTCGGAAATTTCGCGATTTTTTGCCGGAAATCGAAAAAGGGGCACTCGAGAACCTACCTACGCCGAAAATTTCCACCCTCGCAATTTTCCAACTACCCTAAAAAAATTCTGGAATTTTCGACGTGTCCCTCACTTTTGCACATAAACGTGTTCACAAACGCAGCCCCGAGCGTCCCACGGGGAAAAAGATGCGGCACACGACCCCCGAATCGTCGTCGAATCCAGAAGGCCAGAGTCGAATTTTGAAAAATCGGGGTTATCGGCGTCGGCAGGACGACGCGACCGTCGAAGGGACCGTTTTCTTAACGCCAAAAGATCGAGTCGGTCGCGGGTTACGAAAAAGGTCCTTATCGATTTCTTCCCATCTCGGACCGTTGGCGAGATACACGCGATTAAACGGAGAAAAATGCGACGATCGCTATATATCCGATGGAATTTCGAGACTTCCGATTTCGACGGGTCGCGCACGGTCCGACATAAAAACGCGAATAACGTCGGACCGGCTGCAGCTAGAAAGTCGAGAAACACGCCGATCTTTTCCCGAAACTCCAAACAACGCGCAAGAAAAAAAATCAACATCTCACGTCGAGCTGTTCGGGAACGGCACGCCACCAAAAACGAAGAACGTTTCCAAAAAATCGCAATTCTTTTCACCCCCCCAAAACCACTCCCCTGTTCGAATTTTAACGATTCCTCCTGCGCACGTCCGGCAGCTCTACCGACTTGCAAAATTTCGCACCGAAATTTCTAAAACAACCGAGTTACGCGGCATTTCATTTTAGAAATTTTAAATCTCGACATACGTACGGGAAATTGTCGAAAAATCAATTTTTTATTTTCGGCAACTTTTCGCTCGGTATCGTTCAAAAGGGCACTCGGGAATCCTCGCGCACCCCTAACTGCTCTAACAGGAAAAAAGTAGAGCGTTCGGTAAGGGAAATTTGAACGGTACGAACTTTGAATTCTGAAAATTATCTAATTTGTCTATTAAAAAATAGTATAGAAATTTCCGATAGAGAAACCCAGGAAAAACCGAAACACACCCCAAACAGAGAAGTGCTTTTTCACTAATTTTCAAATATTATCATATGAAGATATGCGGTCGTGCTTAAAAACCGTGAAAAACCACACAAAATGTGCAAACAAAATTAGCGTCGTAATATATTTCAAATAAATAAAACAAACAAAACCGAACAAATATTTAATTATGCACAGAAAACGGTGTAATTACAATGTCGACCCGAAACAAAAAGAAAAAAGTACAGCGTTTGGTAAGGAAACTTGAAAGGAACGAACTGGGAACCTCGACAATTATCAAATTCGATTATAAATTAGCAACATAACGAAGGCCCATATAAAAACTTTACAAAAACCGCCCATCCACAAAATTAAAATGGTTTCGTTTGATAATTTTCAAATTTTACTATATTAACATGTATAAATATGCCTCGGAACCATTACAAACTATATAAGATTTATTAATAAAATTAACTTTACGATTTATTCCGACTAAGAAAAACCAATAGAATCAGGATCTATAGAAAAACTTTTCAAATATGATCCATTCCATTAACTGCACAGACATTTTATGAAACATGTACATATGCACACATGTAAATGCCCAGATTTGTTTTTTTAAAGAGAAATCCGCTCCACTCCGCGACACACGGCACCGGGATTTAGTTTACGATATTTATAAGAGAGCAAAAATAGAATTTGCAACATGCAAATCACTCCGAGAACATTATCGATACAGTGTCCGAACATGTCATCGGGCTGGATACCAAATACACATTTAATCTCCAAATTTCGCTTTTTACGCCAACGAAAGAGACGACGTCGACGTCGAAAGGTGCGAGTCGAAAGGTTTTATCGAAATTCGAAGAGGCCCGCTGGAAAAAATCAAAAACTTTATATAGGAACTGCATGCACTCGATGGACCGAAAGCTTGCCGATCCAAAAATGGCATTCGTGGGGGGCTCTCGCTCGTGGTCGCGATCGTTCCTGGCGTAATTTAACGGTAATTCGTCGCGTCCTAGCGGCACTAATCCAATTCGGAGCCTCGACAAACGAAAAATCTAACCTTCCATTTTTGAGGTTAGAACTTGCTCGTCGAATAAACACGTTTTGTCGATTACCGGGTCTTCCGATCGACGAAAATAGACGGTTCTGCGGGTCCGGAAGCGAAATCGCTTCGTCGGCATCGCCGTTCTTCGAGAAAACTTGCAATTTGACGGAGGTCGAAACTTGGACGTCCTCGAAATTACGAACGTTTACAAATCCACTTTCGAGGTCGGCAAAAACGCGCAAAAACGCAATCGTAAGTGCGCAAACCCAATTCCGATCGTTTCGAATCGATAAAACGTCCCCATACACGACAAAACTCGATTAGAAAATCGACTTTGACTTTGACAGCGACCGTAACCTAGCACGCGGCAGAAGAAAAGATTGGTATTTCGAAAATTGTTTCCGCGTTCTCTCCCGCGGGACATATTTTCGTCCGGATCTTCGTTAATCGACCGAGACGCGCCGGGAAACTCGAGCGACGGCCGTTCCCGGTCCCACACTAATTTTCGACGCCGATTTCGCCCCGAAAAACGTCGCAAAATCGGCTATTTTATCGAACGCAAATTCGAACCGGAGAAACGTCAAACGAAACAATATGGCGGACGGTCGAAAATACGCCCGAAAGAATCGATTTTTTCGCACGTTTCCCTTTCGAATTTCGAAACGGGACCCCCCCTAAACATAAACGACGTCCTTTAACTCGCGAGAAAACGCGGCCCCGCGTCCTCGAGCCCTACCGATTCGACGTGATGCCCGTAGAAAAATACCTCCGAAACCGCGCAAAACACGCACTTTTACGGATCGAGCAGGCCAGTTTACGTATTATATATAAAGGTAAAATGATGCTACGATTATGAAACTCGTATTACAAGACTTCGTAGGCATAAGAACTACGTTACAACCACATGATGTGTTCATTGTTGATCGTGGTTTTCGTGATGTAATAAACTACATAACTAATGAAGGCTTTACCGTATTTATACCTGCCTGTAAAGGCAAAAAATCTCAATTAACTACGGAAAAAGCAAACATATCGCGAAAAGTAACAAAAATACGTTGTGTAGTCGAAACTGTGCATGGTGCTATAAGCCAAAAATATCGTCTCTTACATCACAACTTAGATAATAAACTGTTTCAAAAGGTACGATTGTTGTGATACGGACAAAGGTTGAGTTCAGATGATGCATTACAAGACGAAATTATTGAATATATGGAAAGCAGGATGAATTCGACAAATACTTTGCGGGAAGATGTTGATAATCATCATTGGAATCGTCCGAAATCGTCTTTTCAACATCTAATGGTATCTGACCTCCTAGATTTTCCACGTTAAACTGAGCAAGACTTGAAAGTTTTATTTACAGGCAGTTATCAACTTTCCCAAACTGTGTCGTAATTATCAGAAATACTGGACAATAAGAATAATCTTCTCGTGCAGTATATCAAGCAAACACCACATATTATAAAACTGAACGTACGATCGAGACATAAAAATAATAAAGTATATCGTATTTATATCGATTATATTCCTATTGTTGTGACTGTCCCAACGGTAATAGAACAGTTGGGTGTTGTTCACATGCAGCAACTATAATATATTATTTATCACTCACCCGATAAATGCCGCGTAATATATGTCCAGCAGAGATATTGTCGAAAATATTTGCAACAAATTCTGTTTCTGTTGTCATTAATGAAGATAGTGATGATGATTAATAATATTGACTGTAGGTAAACATCTGTACTCACTCAGGCAACTATATAACCAGAATTAATTAATAACAATAGAAACGTTTTCTATCGCATTCGATTATATTTATGTACATAAGACATTTGTAACTTTTCTATTAACTGAAATCCCTGTATATTAGACACTTATTTGCATTTTTTGTTTTGTTTATATTTTATATTGTCATAATTGTTGTTTTATTTTGTTATAGTTTATATTTTTGTTTATGTAGGTGCGGTACATTATGTAGTAGTAGTGACTATAGAGTGTATATTATTTTTTTTCAAAGTGTTGTACCAATTTTTTTTTCACGAAACTTTTAGGAGTAGTAGTAGACATTTGTAGCAATATTTGACATTTTTTTGATGATTGGCACTCTGGCCGAACTGTAAAATTTTCAATTTTCAAAATTTCTCCATTAATTTTTTAATAGTTATTATTAGTCGAAATTAATAGAAAAAACATATGTTATGCTGTGAAGTATTCTCTAACAATCTGTTTTTGATTTATGTTCGTAGCTATAATAGTTTCGTAGATAAACGAATTTAAAAAATAGTTCCCCCGGTACATACTTTTTTGATTTTCTCAAGGACTACTGAAGGTCAGGGAGTAAAACGTGTATATATCGTTTCCTTATGACTTGTCAATGTAATAATATAGGTTGTTTCGTA
Organism: Rhagophthalmus giganteus; assembly: GCA_036326145.1. Taxonomy (NCBI): domain Eukaryota; kingdom Metazoa; phylum Arthropoda; class Insecta; order Coleoptera; family Rhagophthalmidae; genus Rhagophthalmus; species Rhagophthalmus giganteus. Next base: position 5,073,219 of record JARFJA010000036.1, read on the forward strand.
GATTTCTTTGGGGACCATTTTGCCATGCTTATCCGGCTATACCCTTTGTCGGGAGATGAAAAGGTTCTAATTTCTTTTAAATAGTTTAATTTGAACGGGAGTTTTTCGAAAAACAAAAATAAAAACCGCCTACCTTACACCTGGACATAAAGGTCCGCTAAACTCCCACAATGATTTATATTAAATCTAAAGTGATAAAAACTGATCATCATCGAATGTTCCTATATCGAGTTCGTAACGACTCGGCGGTAGTTTTTCGTAAAACTTTCCGTTATGTTTCTCCGCAGATAATGTTTATTTTTCGGGCCGCCCCGATTTCGTCATAAATTAACGTAACGACTATTAGTCCTGCGATCAATTATAATTATGTATTTTGCCAGTTTAAATAGCGCTTTTAAATTTTTAATTTCCCCCGTAACTTAATGTGACTCCTAATATTTTTAAAATACGGCCCTTTGTGTAATTAAAAATACGTATACTCGGGGGTAGCATAAATTATTCTTAATTGCGCTGGATTAATCTATAATTCGTTAACGGCTAATTTAGGAGTGTTCCATTTTTTTTAATGATAACCCCGAGTCGAAATGTAGGCATTCAAAAAAAAAAATCGTCCCTCTTATTACGAACAAATCTGCCAACCTTGAGGCTTTTATGTGTTGTTTATTTGATTGTGGTGATGTACGCGACACGAACTAATGGAAGAGCTTTTATAGGAGTAACCGAGACCTTTCTTTGTGTAGTGGATGTTTGAAGAAAAATTTTAATACGAGTTCAAGAGCTTTTCGTCGAAAAATTGCCTTTTACTTGTTTTATGCGGAAAAGAAGTTAAATTCGGATATGGTGCTTAATAAGTATAGGCACTTATAGCAGAAGTTCAACTCGGTTCGGTGTATGGTTAACGAAAACTGAACGTCAGTCAGTTGTTTTTGTCGCTATTTATATCAAAATCAATAAATTCCTTAATGTTTGCCTTACCTGCTATTTACAATTAATACGATACGCAATATGAGAAATTTTTGAGATATTTAACTAATGTGCAAGTATGTACGGTTGTAAATGTAAAAATTCATGTACATTAGTTTACATTTTTATCGGTAGGTATAGTATTATACGTAATTGCGGTTCTTATAAAATTTACCATTCACCCAAATCCATTTTTTGTATTCCTATATCGACAAAGATAATTGACGTTGATAACGTTGCAGCAAAATGAAATCTTGATAGAGGGATCCTTTTTGTATAAAATCGCGTCGTTGCGGAAGTAGCCGTTGGCCGATATGTCCTGTTTTTAGTCGGTAAATTTAAATCGCTAAACGCCAGGGTTTTATATAACCTATAAATTTTGATAGTCCACAAAGCTTTGTTAGAACACTTATCAAGTGGCAAAAGTTGGGATCTGAAAAATACCGCGTAGAAACCCCGATATTGGAATAAATTATTTCTATCGCCGTCGAATCAAACGAAAAGATGAAACGATAGCGCATTAACAGTGTAGGTATACCTGCATAATATTGATTGGTGGATTTTAATCATTAAAAAATTGAAAGCAAAATTATGTAGGGCAAGGCGAGGTAACTGTAAACACGGGATATTTATAAACAACGCCAGACAATTGCAAACATTCAATAATATCTAGACCTTGTAATTGTTGTTCGATTGTCATAGGGGATTATATGGAGAAGTCCCTTATTATACCGCTCTATAAATAAAATTCGTCCACATTAATAAATAAATTGAGAAAGCAAAAACCGTTTACAATTACCCCGCCCCTTACTCTACACACGTTTACTTATGAAATTACTTTCCGAACGGTAAGCACAATGAAAGTCGGTAAACAGCTGTTAACTGTCGTTATTAAAACGAATACAATTTACGACCACATGTTAAAATACAAACGAACAGAAACCATCAATAACCGTGTGCCTTTCGTATTAGCACAATTTTAATAATTTCTAGTTATGTAAGTTTTAACGTGCGATTGATGTGTAGGTAGTATTATCGTATCATTCATAAATTACAGTTAACCCCCCCGTATAACACGTCTTCAATCACAGACTGGTTTGTTGCAGCCAGCCAATCGAAAGCCTTCCTTTTCATTTCCATATAGTTTTCACTTCCGGTTTCTTCTATTATTTGTCTAATATACCGAAGGCGAGGTTTTCGCCTTTCGTCAGACGTTTAGGGCACAGTTTTATTCACAAAAAGTAAATAATCGGCCGTTCTTCGGAAACGATTCGACAGTAACGGGCGTCCAAAAAGATTTTCGGCCATGGTTGGTTTGTATCGTGATTTAATTGTAAGATTTATCTTAAGTCATGAACTTAAAGCTTCACCTTTAAGATTTATACCTATATCTTTACGCAGCCAACCAAGACTGAAAGACTTTTTGGACACGCGTTACATATCTACCCAAAATTCATAGTGTTATACAAGAGTTACCTGTATTATTTTTTATTTTATTATTGCATTTATCCAGGATTTGCCATAAAGATTTAATTAAGCAATTGTCTAGGGTTCAGGAACTGATTTCACGTTAATTTCACTAAATGGTTTCAGTTTTCGAACAAATCGGTTTCCGAATAACCTTTAAGATCGAATTATGTTCGATAACCGAGGTTCCGCTGTATAATAAAAATTATCGTCAAAACAAAACGTACAGTCGTGTGACACGAGGATAAATAATTGCATTTCATTTTTGATGTTACGAACATAAATCAAAATAATAATCTTTTAAAATTCATTCGTATCCATGTTTAATCGTTTCCAAACTCCCAGATAATTTTTTCGTATACTAATCGATTTGCTGTTCTTATATTGTCGTTGAAAACCGTCGCAATTTTGTTACACGAATAGTCCTTAAACTTAGATTATAGGTTTCATGGCCGATGGATTGGCAGTAACCGAGTGGTAAATCGGATCGCCCGCGACCTTAGTCCGATTGATATCTTTCTCCGGAAACACTATAGGATTTATGCTACTTAACTAGAATCTTGAGAAATTACGTGCAAGAAATTTTCCAACGTAACAAGATAATGCAAACGAATCTCGCGCGCAAACCTCGACGCGTTTTACCGATTGTTTTGGCTAATTTGATTTCAATACGAAGTTATTCGGAATGGGGCGTTTTAAAGTGACTTATAATGTATTTTATTATTTACAGAATTCGAATCGGACGTTGCCGTAGATCCTTCGCATTTGATTTTACGTAAGTGAATTATACATTTTTTTAATTTATTTAATTGTAGTCTTTGAACTTTATATTTATTAACCACCGAAATTTACAATGGATCTTCGAATTCGATCATTCGAACTTTAAATAGTCTGTTACGCCCGCTCTAGTATATTTATAATAATACATAATATCAAATTGAGGTGAATCCCACAAATGTTTAAGATAAAGAATTTCAATCGTAATATCTAGACATACATCGTAATTATGTAGGTTTAACTAAAAAATTTAAACAAATAATTTTGATAAAAGTTTTAAATGCTCACGATCGGCGATGCTCATTTTTTTATATATTATGATTTGTAGGTGTGCACGCAAAAAAATACGTAGTATAAAAGTTTTGGTTCGGAAAGATTTATGGCCCCGACTTTTTAAAATGCCCCTTCGGGAAAAAACTGCGATTTCAACGTCGATCGCTCGGTACGTTTCCGGCGCGCCTTTTTTTTCCTAAATCCGCGTTATTAGTAAAAACTTGGATGGAAACGGTCTTAAGACTGACTTTAAGTCGACGCGACGTTAACGATGGAAAAAATATATAAGTATACAATAAAATATCTCGACCTTTCGTTTTTGTCGATTTTTTTTGTAATCCACTACTTAAATCTTGTCAGGTCGTCAGATTTGACGTTGAGATTTGAGTTGGCGTTGCTTGAACTCGCACATTTTCGATCTTTCGCGTTTTTTATATAAAATTGAGAATTATACGGGATAAACGTATTTGTTGAAAAAAATGTTTTTAGTCGGACGCGTGAACTAACTAAATGCGAAATCAACGAAACCATAAATAAAGTCCTAAACGCTATCACGGTACACTTACTAAAGCAATTACACTTTAATTTCTAGGATTAATTCGAGTACAAGACGATAGAAGTAATCAACCGAAAGTCCCTTGCCACCAAACGCTGTCGCCTGAAAACCTTTGCGAGCCTTAAAGGCAATTCACGTTCTATATTATGTGTAGAAAATAGGAAAAATTCAATTTGTGTCCAACCGTGCTGTAATAACGCAGCACTATTACAAGCGTTGAAGTTTAACAGGAGTGTTTTTATATCGGCCTAATTTACTCGTTCTGTGTAGGCATCAAAGGTGTACGTGTTCAATTTTTGTTTTAACAAAATGAGCTTTTTACCTTGGGCAACGGCAGTTAGCGGTGAAAATGGCGAACGAAGTTGTCGAATTAACTTTGAAAATACGACTTAACTGCGTTCGAAAATTGCACCTCGAGGACATTACGTGCAATTTGTTACGAAAACACAAACACTAAGCGGCTCCTTATCGATTCTACTCGACATTGAAAATATATTTTAAAAGTCTTCGAACCCCGTTTAAGGAAGAAAAATGTACGCTTTCACTTGTTTTCCATAAATACCGTGATTAATCGGATTCGTGCATTGTGGTGCACTTTCTACTATAGGCATTTAATGCGACATATTAACATACAACGCGAACTTAAGCTGTTGTATCTTTAAAAAAAACAACACTCGTAAAAATTCAGTTGATGTTCGCGGGCCACCGAGTTCGAGGATTATGCGGGATTGCGTTTCACGTGAGGCCGTTACATGGAATTCGGTAAAAATTAACGTTTAATTTGCCTTTTTGTTATTTTAATTAAAACAACGATAAAGCTGGAATGTATACGCTATTTTAACGTTTAGAACTTTGTTAACGTGTAAATTTAATGCAGATACCCGTTGACGTGTACACGAGACTTTACAGTTTCCTTTCTCCCAACGATGCGAGATAAAAAGTTTTTTTTTCCGGATCGAGTGTGTAATTTATTATGGCGATCCGGAACACGTCTGTGCGGAGAACCGAAAGTAAAAAACTTACCTACTAACAACGCCTTTCGCAAACATAGTTAATAAGTTCCAAAAATAAAAATGAAAGTATGTAAGAATAACAATTAATTGAGTAATTTAGAAATAAATGTCGATTTTGGATATGGGGCTTTGGAGGACACGTTCGGGAGATTATATAAACTTTGCGCTACATTTTTTTTAACGAACAATTATTTTAACAATTTTATTATAAGAAAACGAATCCGATATTAATGTGGATAATTTAGAAAAGAAAAGTAGGTGTAAAAAGAAACGAATTTCATAACAGTTTAAAAGTCGAAGATTGCGCCAACAACGCCCCCCGGGTTTCACGAACGAGGTTAATCCGTGAGTGCACGAGACCGGTACCGCGGGATTATTCAAGATTCGCGTTGCAACGTGTTTCTTGAGAATCTACTCGTTTACGAACCGAATAAGTTTTTTAACGATTCCGATTTATTAATGAAGTTGATTTTAGTCTGAAAATTTTTACGGGAATTTAATTAAAGAATTTGCGACGCCATTTATGTAATAATAAGTTTGACGATTTCAAATCGATATTTTAATAAATTTTAAGATATTTGCACGTATGATTTTTATGTGGATTGTTTTGCGTACAGAGAGGGTATGTCGCGACGAGTTTTGGTTAGAACGATATAAAAAGGTAATAACAGACGCGACTTGAAATTATGGTTAACTGGTGGTTACGCCCTTTCGATTTAAAATAACTCTTCTTCCGGTTACACATGGTGACCTATACACCCGTTCGTACTGGAAAAGGTACCTCTCCCTCCCACAAAACAGGCCCTCGTCGCATACAGTAATTTTAAGATAAAACATTCGTTCATTTTTTAACAATTTTGAACAGTCAAAATTTAAATCTATTTACGTTACATCTTTCGCGAGTTTTAAGAAAACGAAACACCCGGTACGATCAGGCTAGTGTCGCACGTTCCGGTTTCGACCGGTCGTGAGCTACCGACCGGTTTTTAGATTTTATTTTCTCACAGTTATAATTTGTCGGATAATTAAATATGTTCGAAATTAATGGCTTTTGCATAGACGTAATTGGATTCATCCATTTAACCAAAATAGATAAGAAAAGGGTTTGTTTAACGTTGTATTTGAAGACTCGAAGAAAAGTAAAATCAGTTTTTTAACTTTGAAAATTCCATTATGTTACAAATACAATTCAAAAAGTGACAAAATTGTTGTGCGCCTGTCTATTGATCCGACCGGTTCGTGTGAAAACAACTATAGAACTACCTATCTCACTAGACGAGCGGTCGCCGTCCGACTCTCGGGTCTCTAGTTGTTGTGTGAAAGCTATTTTACATGTTACGTTACTTAAGTCGGGATAAGTTCGAGCGTGTGAAACTAGCCTTATGCTAATTTCACACGCCTTACATATACTTATAAAGTATTAAACGTGCAGAAGTCGCATTTATCTACGATTCTTGATAACAGCTAAACGAAATTTCGGACAGATTCGATTATCCGACAAATTGTCACCGAGACACCGAAATACCGAGACCGGTCGAAACCGGAACGTGTGATATTACAGTCCGAAACGGTCAATTTGACTCTCCCAGTCGTTTTGGCGTTAACGGTTCCAAAATTAAACTTTTAAAAGAATGGGAATATTTAAGCAAACTAAAATTGTATCTGCAAATTGCTGATCTCTCCTCTAAAGTGTAGGCGAGATGAACCAACGTTAAAAGGAGAGGTGAATCGGGGACACTAACAACTTATTAGTAATTAATATTGCGAGGATAATGTTTTCCACATTGTCGACAGAAATTTATATGTGACACGTCCTTCGTGTGACCATTGTGTCCCTTCTTGTTGTTTTTAGAAGACTATGCAGGTCTTCTTTGCATCCTGCACATGTGTGTTTTCATAATCTTCGGCTTAAACTCGAAGTAGATGAACAGGGTTTTTGAAGGAAATGGTTCGTTTGACCTCTGCGCGGAGGGGAGATGGAACTATTAGATTGCATCCGATTATATTAATATAGAACAATATTTTTAGATTAGGTATATCTAGTGTTACACGTAATAATGACACCCTCTAAATTAGTATTAAAATCTGAAGTCCATCTCTCCTCGTGGTTCATCTTTACCTCGCTCTATAGTACGAAATGAAGGTCTGTTTTACGGGGGACGTCATTTCCAGATCGACCGGGTGTACTTGTATCGTAAAATATAAAGGAAATTAAATATTTTAAGAGTTTTAACCGTTTTCGCATTAAACCACTAATTCTAATCTATAGTACTTCGACATTAATAAAATTTTGCCTATTTAAAAAAAATACAATATCCGTCTAATGTTGTATTAATTTTGAATGAAAAAAATCATTTTTCAGTTCATTTATTTAACGTCTCGGGAACGCGCACGTATCTAATATTTCTAAATTATTTTTTTTAACGGCAGACATAAATAGGAAACCGAACGTCTACTGCGACAAATTAAAGTAAAAGTATCAGGTGTTGAATGGGAACATCTTGTAATAACCTCGGAACACTTCTAGTTTCCCTTGTTTATATTTGTTTTGCACACTTGAATGCTTTATCGACCAAAAACGCATTGTTTCTGGTTCTCGCTATCTCTCGAATTCGTTTTATGTTATCGCATCGTACTTCGTTTTGATCTCTCCGTGCGTTAATACGCAAAAATTGTCGACGAAAACGTCCATTGTTTCGTTAACGAAATTAGTGTTTGTATGTATTTACAAGTGAAATATACCGGCGACGTACAGTGGTACACGGTATATGGAAGTGCGGAAAAACTTGGTATCTCAACAATCTTCGTTACAATGAAATTATTTCTTAAATTTATGTAACCGTATATGTTATCATTAATGATATATTAAATAAAAACCAGAAAATTGTTAAACACAATAATCTATTTAATAAAATTATACAATTTAAATTAAAATACGATCACTCTATTTACAATGAACAAATACAGTACAACAAATAATTATATAATATGAATAGCTATTCCTATAAATTAAACAAATGTTATAAATTTTGGACTGTTTCACATGTTTTGTCGTTGGCCTTAAATAAGATATGTACGGATTTGATGATATTAGAATCAGTGGGCAATATGTAAAATATACTCCATAAGACACATGCAGTGTTGATATGCCCAGTTTAAGGGTTTCTTCGTTATATGGTTTTTGAAAAAAAAATTGATTTATCGTTCATCTCCGATGGTTTAGTTCCACAAATAATGCAATTTGTCGACGATGTGTTAGTTGCTAATAATGATTAGCAACTTTCCCATCAATCATAGTAAAATAAAGTTGGTAATTTTCTTTCGAATCACGTCCACGAATATTTATTTTACTAGATGTCAATTGTTTTATTTCGTCTTCTACTCTACATTTTTCCTTTCTTATCAGTTCTTGTGCCTCCTTGGCAAATTCAAATTTTAGTGCTCTACAGTATCTTGTTGACGATGGTCAACAATTTTTCCAAATATGCTGCATTTCATTGTCAGAGTTTGAAATCACCAAGGGAACAATAGAGATGTCATAAATAAATGAGAATCATATATGTTTTCTTTTGGATCCGAAAATTTCTGTCGATAGTCGCTTTGCGCAGATGCTCCATCACAATCCCATTTATTTATTTATTTCACGGATATAGTTCTACAAATATATCGATGGCGTTTTGCCAAAGGTCGTAACCCACACTTTTTGTGAAAATCTGACTATCTTATGCGTTTAAAGCAAAGGCAAGGCATCATCTGTTAAAATCTCTCCTGTAAAATCTATTTTTTGTAAGTTATGCCCTTCTGTAAAAATTGCATCAATAAACATGAACATCGATAAAATAAACATAAACACGGTAAAAGTACCTAGCATAACAATATTTTTTGCACTGTTGTATGTCGTACACTTATTTAAATACCCGCAGTACCTACCCATTTATAGTAACGAACCATTACGACAATCAAACAACAATTACAGCTAAAGTTGCAAGAAGGTGCACTTAATTTTTTGATGGGAGTTTGTTAACAGTATTAACTTTGTAAAAACGTTAATCAGAGCTTGGGGAGCTATTTGGAGCTTTTTTTGTATGTCCAAAGTCATGGTATTTTATATACATTTGTATAATCGTCTCTAACAAGACTGATGATAAATATTTTTCAAAACTATTTATGATTAATGAAAGATAATAAATTCATATGGCTAAATCGCTAGTTTCCAGATAGAACTGGGATTGGAATTGTTTTCATTAACTAAAACGAATAAAATATGTTGATGTATAGTTAATACTACTATGATACATATGCTATTGTAAAAATATCATTAATACAAAAAATACCGTTTTCAGAACTTAGGGTTTTTTCCGCTTCTGAATATCGTAAAATGTGGCAGAAAGTCAAAAATTGAAATATCATATTTTCTTATTTAAACTCATATTTTATAATAGCTTAATCATCTATGGATGTTATACGATCAAGAAATTGCTGCTATCATCACATATTTCCGTGTAATACAGGCAGAACTGGCAATTCCGATAAACTCGTATGAATTGTTTATTACACGTCAAAATAGTTGTTCTGTTCTTCGTTTAGTTTTATATGGATAATTAATACAAAAGTGAGACGAAATCGAGGTGGATGCAAAGTCTACAGGTACATAAACTTATTTAATAAGTTATTGTTCATTAACGTGCCTAATTTTGTTTATTATAATTAATCTATTTTTGTAACTAAATTTCATTTCCTTCATGTCACTAAATCAACTTGTCGTTGACTTTTAGTTTACTATCAAGCTGTATCAGGTTACTTTTTTTGCATAGAAGTATAGCTAATACATACAGCTACTGCGTAATAAAAAAAAATACTGCGACTTTTTGCGACATTAGAAGATAATAGTCTTATAAGACAAAGCTTACAATCGACTCTGTGTTTATTGCAAAATAATTTAAGTAAACTTCGACCGATATTTCGAATATTTTAAAGTAACTTTTCATTTTTCCCTATTCATCTTCAATTGTAGAAGAAGCAGAAAGCCGAAAAACTTCAAAAATGTTAAATGTTTTTTTGTCAGTGTTCTAAAATCGCTGAATTAGAAAACTGTTTAGTTTCCCACAAAAAAAGTGGAAGCAATTTTATACAGATGTTTTATATATGCTCGGGGAAACAAATATTTTTCGATATACAGATGAATCGTCTCCCGAAGAAGAGGAAACGGAAAGTGTTTCTTTTTCACCAGACGACTAAACTATACTATTTTCTATTGCAACTGTAATTTTATTTTAATTTTACGATTAGAATAGTTTAATTACAATAGAAAAACATACCTGAATAGTTTACTTAATGAAGAAGAAGAAACATTTTCTGTTTTCTCTGTTTCCTTTTATTATGCCATCTTTTATTTAATTATTAATTTATTTTTAAAATTATTTACGAAGGTTTTGTAAGAGTTTGTTTTGTGAAAGTTTTTGAACAGTTTAATAGCAGTAATATTTTTTATTTTTTTAGTAAGATAGTTTTTTGAGTACGTACGTTATATAATAAATGTAATTTTTTTTGCTTGATAAACTTTGTTTTCAAAATAAGTCGAATATTCTACAAGCAATACATTTTTTTCTACTGCATGAAATTTTGATTTCAATAAACCCAATTTCAGAGACACCCTATATATGAATTTATATGTATAAAAATATTTATGAAATTTCTCTTGTGATCAATAAAATAATGGTTTATTATGAAATGTTCGAAAAACATTGTTCTTAAACAATATCTACTCGCCCATCACAGCTCATGTTTGTAGTTCAAAAACTGACCATTATATAACTTTTTACGTATTACATTTTTTGTTCAGCAGGTCCTAAATTACAACATATGTGATAACCAATCAATATCACAAGATCATATTTTCTATAAGATAGAATTATTGCGGGGTATTTTTATTTTAACTTTTTTAAGCCCTTTATCTACATTTATTTTTAAAATAAAACTTGTAAAATATTATAAATGATCTAAATTTATTCAATCTAAATGTATACCAAATGGTTAAAACAGTTACATAAATCAAAATAGTTTCTGCCACGTTTTACGGTATCTCGCCCCACTGTGCGACGTCAGTAGCAAATAGGTACATAATTTTCGTGTAGTATTATTGCATTTCTCTTGTTTCCATGTTCTCTCTTGTTATACAACCAGTTTAAAACGACAGTACCAACTAATAAACCGACATCTTCATACTTATACGTTTACACTCCATATACTCTTCGATACGTTTTATATTGCATTTCCTCTGGTGAATGAATCTCTGGATTTATGTAGTAGGTGAGGATCTGAAAAGAAATTCCAGCAGCTACTCGACCCTGAATAGGAAACTGATTCACCTACTCATCTAATACTAGGATTTAATAATTCCAATAGGCTTCTTATCGCTCGAAACTGATTTTATCGATTTAACCTCCCTCTTAGCTTCTAGTCGTGAACGTTGTTGACAACGTCAATTTTAATTATTAAAGATTTTGTTTTTGCAAAGCTGTTGGTGTTCGCGCGGTGTTTATTATAATAACGTTTTGCAATAAATTAGAGAGTCGCCTTTCCACCCTTCGCTATCAATTTCATCGACCAATTATTAATAAGACAAAGTAGATAGGTGACTAGTTTGTTTTTTATTTACGAAATCGCATACAAAACGAACGACGAAATTGTATTTCAACGATAAATTTAAAAGCTGTCGTCGATTTTCTGGCTACGACTTTGTTTTGGTTTGGAGAATCGATGCCGTTTTATACTTTTATCATATTCGAGGGAAAATATCGAATAAATTCGATTCTAACGGGAACGAGGATGGTCCAAATGCGCAATATTATACTCTTAACGTTTAGCATCTGCCACGGCCGTTAGTGCGTAATTTTATTATAAAAGAACCATTAACTGTACTTAATATTGCAGTTTCTAAACTTTAGCTTGTATTCTCGAGATAATATTGTCAAACGTAACTGTTAAATTCAGCCAAATTGCATAATTACTTGCAAATAAATGGAAATTCCGAAAATGGCCACCCTTTATTAAAATTTTTTAACGAAGATGAAATCAACTTTATCCTGACGAACGTGCTTAATTGGCATTGATCGCAAATTATTCGTTGTAGGTATCGTTTTTAAAATGAAAAAGTCGCCGGGTTTAATTATGCAACGTATACGCTCACGTTCGGGTCCCGCGCACTCTATGTGGATAACGTGGGAATGACGGTCGTGTCGCCCGAATGTTTTCCATTTGATAACCGAAATTACAACTCGTTTGATTAAATCTCAATTTGCCACCTGCTCCAGAAAAATTCGTTTTCTTATTAAAACGGCGATTTTTTTTTAGTTTGACAACCTGCACCTTACGTGTGCAATTTCTATTTTGTTATAATAAAATGTCGCAACGCGCCGATTAAAAATAAATACGTATCTACAACTTAACCTATTCCAGAAATGATCGTAGCGCCGAAATGAGTAAAGATAGTTTATTGATGTGCGCCTTTACCACCCCCAATAATTCTCTTGTTGTATAGAAACTATTCCCTGTCACGCTATAGCCCGAAAGTATAAAACAAGAAAAATTAATGTTACGGTCGTCAAATATTTATAGGGACATTTAAAATAATTAGTGTTTTCGAATTGAGTTCTTATTTTAACGGCAACAGTTTAAGGAACGACTCGTACCTAATTGCTTTAATTATACGATACCTGCCTACGAAGTATTCGCGAGAAGGCGCCTTGATTAATACCGTTATCGGCCTACGTTTCAAAGGCCTAATCAAGAAAAACGTGGCGTTAGAAATTGTAACACTGCGTAATATATATGTACGCGCATAAAATAACACAATATATTCCACTAACATAAGTAATATACTTAAATATTCAATTTTGTAATGGAAACGCGCTTACGATGAAAAATTGAGATCTTTACGAAGACGCTCACTTTCCAAAATTACATAAGACACGTTTCCTTAGGAAATTTATAGCTATTTTACAAAAGTTGCTTTGGGGGGGGAGGGGTAATGTATTGCAGCAATCATCAATCATATCGTTCTATTAACTATACACAACGAATTTCTTAATCCAAATATCGATCTTGCCTACATTTCGTACGTCCACACATTTTATAAACAATCGCGTTTACATTTTAAATCGATCAAATTCGCACGCGCCAACACTACGTCGTTATCTTTTAGTTCATTCGGCGAGGACATACTTCCGTACTTTAAATCTGATGATCCCGGAGGGCACATCAGAATTCCATTTTAAAACCTCATTTAGATCATAAGTTTTGAATGGGGGAAGACGGGATCGCTCGAAGTGTCCTTCGGACGTCCATAAATGCTTTTGCAAGTAATACTCCCAGAAATGAACATTTTCATTTTGCCGACAAAATGTTTCTCTTAAATTTATAAAATAAGTGTATAATAAAAACGCGTTGAGATTTGCTTTTTCTGCGGAAACGAAAAAAAAATGCCGCTACTTCACCTCGCCCATTTTGCGACCACTTTCGTCGCGTTTTTGTCGAAATTAATGGGCCGTCCTTGTCCTATCAATTAAAGACAACGGTCGTCAATATTTGGAGATTCGTTAACCTAAATAACGCGGCCAAAAAAAAAGTTTCGAATTCGTAATTTATTTTATATAAAACATTAAAAACGGGAAGATTCTTAAAAGGATTGTGCTTGTCATTCATTTTTTTCTTGTGGAGAAGACGTATAAAAATTTGTCAGAAAAACGTACATTAATCACTTTTAAATTTTGACTACTAGTAATTGGCAACGAAAACCGAGAAAGGACGGTGAAACATTTCAGTCGAGATTTCGCTATAGTTTCACTTTCTTGTTCCTATTATTTCCGGCACGTTGTGTTCGTGCCACGATGAGCAACATTACCGAAGGATTAGGTAAAAATCCGGATTGTCTTAATATTAACAGGCTGTACGAGAATTATTTTTTTAACTCGTTCTGTTTCATGATAACAAACGGAAATAGAAAACCTATCTTCCGCGTTGACGTTTTTAACTATTAAAATATGCGCCACAATAACTAATTGTAAGTCTCGACCGTTCAATCGTCGAATAAAGTTCAAAATTTGTACATCTAGCCCAGTAAAATTAGTTTATAAATGGGGGAAATTATTGACAAGCTAAATTTTTATGTTTTGAGCTAAACCGCAAAAGTCCCCTTCGATGGCATGTCCGCAAAAATTGTTATCGAGAACGAAAAGAGGTAAAATTCATTTTTTCGCAATAATTTTGGAAACTATCAACTTTTCAAGGAAAAAGTTAACATAAAAATTGTAAGTCGTAAAATTTGCTATAAAAAAGGTCCTTTGACTTTTTTCGTATAAATTTATCGTTTTCGAGTAAACCACGTGACAAAATGGCGATGTCTGTAGTATGAGTGCACTCCCTTCCACTCCAACACGCGGGGGGTCGAGTCCTATGTGCGTTTTTTTTAAGTGGTATCGTGTTTATTCGTGTTAATCTGCCGGATTCACTGAAATCTTGTTAACATTAAACGAGGAACTTTTAATTGCTTATTTGATAGTTATCTGTTATACGGAGTGATTTAGAATTCATATTACATACGTTCTACGATATACAGCGAAAATGTGGTAGATAAAATATTTGCCTTATGAAATCGTGTCCAGTAAGGGACTGTTTATGCGCCACATTCAGCGCAGCTAAATTTCGGCGAGATTTTAGTGAATCGGGAGATTACGTATTATTGATATTGTTTTTGATACAAAAACTAATTGCGAAAAACTCCGTTTGTCTCTTTCTCAACTTCCTGTAGATTTCATCATTTTTTCAATGTTTTCTCCTTCCACTTCGGATTCTTCCTGTTTCTTGTACTAAGAAAGTTGTAGACGGGATCTATTTAAATATTTAAATCATACTTATACATCCGCCTACTGTGTGAACTTTTTTTTTAATGATTAAATCTAATTTTACTGGGCTAATAGAACAATGAATTTACTTGGATACGTTTTTAAGACAAATTCGAAGTTATACTATATATGAAGAGCTTATTTGGAACTTAATTTGATGATTGAAAGGCCGGCCTTTAAGCTTCTTATTTACGGAGAATAAATTCCGCCATATGCCGCGATCGTAGAAAATGCGAATAAAATATCTATAGGATGTACAGTCGTGTGCAAGGTTAACGTCGCGTATCGGGAGCATTGCGCATACACACGCGATACAACTTTGTACATATTTGTAACTCGTCTTACTCGTCGTAAGTGTTTTTCGTTGATAGTTACTTATTTGTCCGCGCAATTCTCACGATTATTTAATATAACTCATATACAGGGCGTTACAAAAGTAACGCCCGTCCTTTTCGAAAATTGAAACAATAAGCTGGAAGAAATCGAAATTTCCGATTGGCATTCCTTGCAGTTTTATTGACAACGAAAACGTTGAAACGTTTTCCCTTACGCATAAGATATAAATAGATGTCAATAGTATAGCAATTTATGGACACCTCGATTTCTGTAGATGGTTGATGGAAAGAATAAATCATTAACAAGTCATTAAACGTTTGGGCTGGAATTTTAAACAATAATTCTGCCCAATCGTCGTCTTACTTCGGCAGGATACCGTGAATTTTTAAGCGAAACGTTATTAGACGATATTCCTATGACGATATACCTAGACGGCGTTGTTGGTGTCAGCTCGTTATGACATATGCAAGTACAAAATTGGTTGGGAGCTACTTTTTCTGTTCAATTACCTTGCGCCCTAGGACACCCGACCTCGATCCGCTAGAATTTTTCTCAAAGAAAATGTTTACCTCGAGCCAGTCGTGCAACCAACCAGCAGTTGTTGTTGACCGTCTTCGTGCAGCTATCGCTTCAATAAATCAACACGTCTTAAAGAAGGTCGATATTTGAACATCTTTTACAAATTTATGTTATTTTCCGTCGATAAAACTGCAAGTAAGACCAATCGAGAATTCTGTCGCTTTTGATTTTCAATTTCGTTTAGCTTACTGATTCGATCCTTGAAAGGACGAGCGTTACTTTTGCGACACCCTGTATGTATTTATGTATAACAACGTAATATTTTACGATTGCCATAAATTCTATTTAAAGATAAACGTAGGTCAATTTCTGTTTCATAATTTATTTGGAATTTCTAAAATGCCGAGAATCGTTTCGATAACTACGGATTTTCCGTTTCTACTTCATAACAACAACGATAATGATGGTATTTTTAACGGATCTAGGTAAATTCATCTACAGCAATTCGCCTACCAACAATTGATCTACAATACAATTCGTCTACAGCAATTTACCGAATTATTATTTTCTTAAATTTCCGTCGTTCATCAGTTAATTGCGATTAATATTATTTATGTAATGGGAATATGTATGGGAATATACCTAATTCCATTATGACCTTACGTAAATTTCTACGTTGTTGTTAAATATGTAGGATAAAACGTAAACTAAAAATGAAATTTTCTGAATGCGGTTCAATCTCTGTAAACTTTCATGGTGCTGGCTTTATTTGTTTAATGAATACTCAGGTTCTTTAACTTGCAGCCATATACACAATTGGCTACAAGCACACATTTTTTCTAGTTTTATTTTTTACGTTGTGAAGTTTTGACATCTTACAAAAAAAACATTGCTTAATTTTTATTGATAACGAAAAAATATGTTTTCGGATGATATGCATATATCGGTTAACGACTCGTTTTAAAGTTTATTTTTTCAAAATTTCGTTATTTGATGCAACGCTTATAATATTGATTTTTAATAATGTAAAATCTACTTTACTTTTAAAATAATTTTAGTATTGATTATGAAACCAACTTTCAGTCATTTAAATTTTATTAATCGTTACGTTATACACATTTTATTAAATATTTTGATTTCCAGAAAATTTAATTGATATTTGTTTAAAAGGTTTAATCCAGTATCTCATACATTTATAGACATAAATCAAAATACCTATTATATTAAATGAAACAAATATCAAAAAATCACATATTTAATAAAATGTGTATCACGTAACCATCAATATTTAAATGAACATACGTGAACATGATGATTGATGTATGAACATGTTTGAATGGGCATGTAGGTACTACCTAATGGCAACAAATAAATTTGTTGTTTATTTTGATTTAAATGTTTTAACATTAAAAACACTCTTGCTTCCAAACATTTGAACGGTCGGTGTACTGTACACAGACCTTTTTCGTGTAGGGGAGACCGGGGTTGGTTGTCTCACGGGTTGGTTGTCACAGGGTTGATTTTTCCGCTGTTAAGTGCGCTACGAGTATACTAACTATGTTCAGACATGAACAAGGATATGCTCAGTCAGTGAATATAGTTTGATGTCTGTGGCTATACAGAGTTTAATTATAGAAACAATTTTCGATTTCTTCGTGTGGTAAGTAACTTTTAGCGATGTCATCAAATGTTTTTTCTTTGCTAGCATGTTAACCTAGGTTAGCTTTCGATCCATGTTCTTAATAGATGATAATTTGAAGTATATTACCGTACATTTACAAACTTCCTACTTATAACGTTAGGCTTGCTATGATCTTAGTTATTCAAAATGGCGTTGCGGGGTTGGTTGTCTCACAGGTTACGGGTATGGTTGTCACATATGACAACCATCAACATTTTGTAGAAAACACTAAATGTTCAAAGGAAAAACCATCTTTGATTGTGTTAGACAATCACGGGTCACATTTATCAATTGATGGGTTAAATTATGCAAAAGACAATGGAATTGTGTTGTTGTCGTTCCCACCGCATTGCTCTCATAGACTGCAACCGTTAGACAGAAGTGTCTACGGTGCGTTTAAAAAATATGTCAATAGCCAAATCGACAGTTGGATGATAAATAATCCGAGAGGCACGCTGACCATCTATGATATACCAGAGATTGTTGCTGCTGCTTAAATGTATTTCTAATTGATTTGTTTTGTTACGCTAATAGAAGGAAATATTGGATGTTTGTTTTTTCAATCATATGCAGGTTATTATATAGGGTTTAAGTATTTAGGTTAGTATTGTAGGGACTGGAATTATTATTCATTCCTTACTCTCATTTAAAACACCTGTGACAACCAACCCCATAATGGGAAAGGTTGTCACACGTTACACGTTTGTAAAAAAAGCTATGTAAGTTCGATTACAATTAATATAAAAACGTTATCATTTTTTTTAAAGGTACTCGAAGAATAGAGTTTTAGAATAGCACGGTCAGAATCGTTGTAGTGCTTAAAACTGATGTGTAAAAATTTGAAAAGTAAAAAGTGTGACAACCAACCCCGGTCTCCCCTACTTACCTATTTAAGTTCAAATCGTTTAAAACAACAATAGGTATTATCGGTTGAAGATCATTAAATCTCTTTATTGCTAAATATTTATGAAAGAATTTTAAGAATATGTAATACCTACCGCTTTTAAAGATTTATGGTCGAACCATCAAATATTTGAAGAAGGTAGTATTTTCTTTACCTAAATAATTACTAATATGTTTTAAAAATGCAGATCTGTATGTAGAAAGACATTTTTATACCTAGATATCTAAAACTTTAAAAATTTGAAAATCGCAGAGATATAATAATCATTATCGACAGAAAGACAATCGTCTTTATTTTTTTAATTTAAAATACTATAGGTAGGTACTTGCAACAATAAGCGAAATTTAACGACCACTTAATCTGTATATTTAAATTATGTATAGAAACTAAAACAAACTTGAAATAAATTCATTAATAAATTAGATGCACACGCCATAAAAGTTCGTACTAAAACGTGATTTTAATTTGTGCGATTTTTAAGAGAAAATAATCCGAAATTGATAGTACATTTCATAACGCCCCAAACATTCATCAAATCTAAAACCAATTCAATTAAATCAAATTTAATGTTTTTAACAACATCAATTTGGATTTCGGCAAAAACACTCTGCCCTAGAAGAAATACACAGAGTCGTAGATGTAATTGAAAAAGACTTTGAAGAACAAAGATATTGTGTTGCGGTGTTCCTTGACGTCAGCCAGGCGTTCGACCGGGTCTGGCATCTCGGCCTACTCTACAAAATCAAACGGTCTCTTCCACACCAATATTTTCGTCTCTTCAAATCATACTTAAACGAGAGGTACTACCAAGTAAAATACGGTGAAAGTCAGTCTGGACTATACCCAATAAAGGCAGGAGTTCCTCAGGGCAGTGTTCTGAGACCAACCCTATATCAGATTTTTACAGGTGACCTACCATGCAATGGCAACACAATTATGGCCACCTTCGCCGATGATACAGCGTTAATAGCTTCTCACCAAGATTCAGTACAAGCATCGATAACTCTGCAAAGTAGTCTCGACATAATTCAAAAATGGTTGTACAGGTGGCGAATACAAATTAATGAAACTAAATCCACAGCTATTACTTTTATGATGAAACACAACTCCGCTCCTCCGATAACCCTAAATGGTATACAGATCCCCATCAAACAGGAAGTAAAATATCTTGGTATGACCCTCGATTGGCGCTTAACATGGAAAACCCATATTACAAATAAGAGAAAACAACTGGATGTCATGGTGAAAAAGATGTATTGGCTTCTAGGAAAAAAATCAAAGTTGTCTCTGGAAAACAAAGTGTTAGTATATAAGTCAGTTCTAGTTCCAGTGTGGGAGTACGGCATAAATATTTGGGGCTGTGCTAAACCTTCAAACATTGATATTCTGCAAAGATTCCAAAGCTCTTCGTGTAATGGCCAACGCTGAATGGTTCATTAGCAACAAATCACTCCATGAAGACTTAAAAGTTCCATGGATCAAAGACGAGGTTAAGCGACGTACAGTTACCTATGTTAACAGAATAACTAATCACCCCAATGTGTTAGTGTTAAATTTACTAGACAATGACAATAACACTCGTAGACTAAAAAGACTTAAAACATTAGACCTTGCTAATTAATAATTGATATATTAGTATTCTCAGGGAATCGCCAATGGGCGACACTCCCTCCACATGTCAATATAATTTTAGTTTAGTAATTAAGTACTACATCAAATTTGCTCGTTAGCCTTAGGGCTAGTTGTAAATTAAGCATATAAATAAAAAAAAAATGTTTCTAAGACAAAAATTTAAGAAAATAACAATTCGGAAAATTGTTGTAGACGAATTGTTGTGTAGATGAATTGTTGTAGACGAATTTACCTGCTACGATTTCTAACACCTACGAAAGCGTTATCAAACACGTGCCTCGCGGTCTTGGTATTTAATCAGTATATTTCGTGTCTTCGTCTCGTTCGTATAGGCGTGTCAAAGTAAAAGTGCCGTTTTATAGTTCTCTTTCGAATTAAAATAAAACGGGATAAACGGGACTTTAAGGATTTTTCTAAATAAAAATGTGTGATGGATATTGAATCATGAACCATAACATCCTACGTGATTGTGTTTCTAAAACGGAACGAACCGAAGTTCGAGGTTTAGTGGCTAAGCCGGGTAAGTTTTAATTCATGAAATTTCACATTTTGGTGCGGCAGAGCATTCCGATTGTTATAAATTGCACACGTTTTCGTGCATTAAAAAGAAAAAAGAACCGACGACGAGAGCTGCACGAAATAGAAAATCAACGGTGACGTAACTAGGCGGGTTTCAAGTAAAATTCTTCGAGTGTGTTTGCATATTTAGTGATTACGTCTTGTTACTTATAACGAAACACTTCGGGGGAGCTTAAACGTTTTTCACGTCCAACAGGCTTTCTTATTTTACGATCGCGCCCTTTAATACAAGTACAATTTCGAATCGCCCATTTTAAAGATTGAACCTGAACCGATTCTCATCCCTTCCCATATATTATACTATAGGTATTCCCTTTTACGATTACATTTGTCTTCCTAATATTATCATCCCTTACGATTGCGGCCGATCCGCCCGTTCGGTAAAATGTGCGATTAGACGGTGATCGTAAAATAAGTCTTACGTTCGTCGGCTCCTATCGCTTACGTAGGTGTGCTTTGGGCACTCACCTACTATATTAAGCCAAATATAAGGTTACGTTTTTCTGTGACAAATAGTCAATTTGTACTAAGGTGGGGTTGGTTTCTCAAAAGAGCGTTTAAATGCCACCTTAAAATTTCCGGCTCGCAATTTTCTTCCGTCGTTCGGTTCGAATATCGACGTCGGCAATCTTTTAAAGCCCGTCGTGTTCGAAAATTAGTCTTAAGAAGGTGATCGGCCGCGTTTGTATCGAAATTACATCAAAATGCAGAATAAAATTTGTGTTTCGCGATTGTGATGCAAATAGTCTAAGAGTAGTAGTTACGTGTGCATATAGAAATTATCGAAACCCCTACCCTCGCACAAGTTTAAGCGTGAGCACTTTAGCATTAGCTATCTGTGTACTTTAGGTGCATTTCCTCTTAATACCGCTTATCTTTAGGGGCAACCGAAAGCCATATTGGCACCGTACTCGGGTGTATTTCGCCTAGACGAAGATAGCAAAGTACACAGCAATCATGTAATACGTTAAAGAGGAAATCCCAATTTCATAGACGTCGTGGACCCCTCCCTAACAGTGGAAAACTTCGTCTTTAACGTGCTATTGAACTGGAATTTTATTTCGCGATAAAATTCCTCTCGAATTTCAAATTTACTTAAGTTTTAAGAAATATCAATGTGTAGAAATTCAATTTCAAATTTAAATTATTTTTCACAACTTTTAGATTAGTTCCAGTTCAATTTCCTCGAGTAAACGTCCATCGGATTCATATAATTGTATAAGATCTCGATGGTTTCGGACAGAAAATAAAAAAAAATGAGGTGGTAAACCGCAAGGGTGTCGTCACATTTTCGACTGACTCCTCATAAACTTCGGCGAAAATAATTGAATCAAGTCTCGGCCGCGTCAGTACTTAACTAATTTAATTAAGGACCGTGTGTATCCAGCGCGAAGAAAAAAGGGCCGTGTATAGTGACGTGTATTTTTCCGTTACTCACCTACCGTTAATTCGTATATTTTCTATTATCCGGGAAAAGGGACTCGAAATCGGATCGTTAGTAAACCTCTCGCACGAATCGATTACGTAACTAATAACGTTAGAAAATCTGCTTAGAGGCCTTAACAAAAAAATTCTCTGGAGATCCGCCCTTCGACAATCTCGACTTTGAGTTTATTTAAGGAAAGACCCGCGACAGCCCCTAAAAGATTAATTCAATATATTTTCGCACGCTTTCGGTGTACGTAGTAGATTATAAAAGGAACTAGTCTTTTGTTATATGTCTAATCTTATTTCTTAATGAGCGAACGTGTGTCCACGACCGTTGTGCGATTCTATTGTTGTCAAATTGTTTCGACAAAAACCTGACAGTCTCATATCGACACTAATTAAGAAATAGAATCCTAGTCGATTACCTACCTACGCTAATAATTTTTTCATTGTTTACACTTGAGTAACTCGACGCTTTTTTTTAAGGATGTCGATGTCATCGTGAAAACCATCTCTTCGCAGTGATCCCTCTAAATCAATATCGTTCGCTCCATTTCTTCCGAATAAGTAATTCCGTTAATCGATAAACTGAACTATTTACAAGTGCGCCAGTTTTAATCGGTGATATTTTATTTGAAAGAGCTTCACCGAAAAGTCTTCAAGACGTACAACCTATTCGAGGAGCCCGGAATTCCGCAACAAACACCGCAGCGCAGGTATGACGTGTGTATAACTAATGCCCGGAAATGTGAGCCCTGGGGTGAACTAACTGAATTACTCTGACACTAAACATATCACTCAACCACCCTTTCAGTTTAAGGGTGGGCAGCGTCTCGCTTGGCAGCTTATGAAATGCAAACACCGGATGCTCATTCTGGTGAAAAGTTGGGGGCTATATATTTAAAGAAGTCGTTTTTTGAATAAACTCTTGCAGCATTGTACGGAATTTAAGTAGTTATGCATCCGAGAGTTTCGTATGTAAGGGATAATCCGAAGACGTTTCGATTTTTTTTTATATTAACATGCTCCGAAGGAACCTACAGATGGATATGATAGTGGATATTTTCAAATCTCCTTCGTGAATTTATTTGAAATCTCTATACCCTTTTACTTCAGATATTGTTCTGTTTTTATAACAACGTTTGGGAACTTTTGGCGAGGCCAACGAATGCGAACGAACATGCGACTAACGAACGATCGAAGAACGTCAGATTTTGTTGAAAATGTTAAATTTTAATGAGGAGCATTTCTCCACAAACGCAATCGATAAGTCACTTGTTTGCTATTCGTACGTTTTGTAAAACTTTTCACGAGTAACATTCAAACAGCTGATGGGTGGTAGGTATCTAAATAATTGGACACGTATTTACATTAACTTTTTCACTCGGAAAAGTCCTTACATGCTACCTTTTAAAATGTTCGCTATTCGATTAATGTGAACAGAGGTCGGACAAGATTGAGCAACATTGCATAAAATCAAAATAAAGTCGGACGTGTTTACACGTTTAAATATCATCAGACAAGGTCAGATAAGGCGAACGCAAAGTCAAACAAATCGGGATAAGGTCGAAGAAAATCAGAAAAGATCAAACGAGGTCGTTATAAGGTCATGTGCAGTAGGATAGGTTCGAAAGAAAGTCGGACAAAATCAAATAAGGTCGGATAAGATCAAAGGTCGAACTAGGTCGGAATAACAGTCAAACAGGCAACGCCGGGCGTGGCGAAAGAGTCGCCCGTCCGCAGACACAACTAGGTTCGAAGCTAAATTTGGGGTTATTTTTGAGTTGGGGGGAGCGGAAGTTAGATAGTTTTCGCGGGCGCTTCACACAGATGAATGTTAAAAAAAGAAAAAAAAATGTTACGCATTTTGGTGAAAAATTCCTAAGAGAAAGTAATTTAAAAGTCGTGCGACGAGTCGTAATTTTGGATTTAAATAATTAAAGAACGCGCAATAAATGTCAGAATATAGTTTTTATGTACCTATCTATTTAATGTTCGTTTTGACTAATTAAAAAAACCGTTTGAATTTATATAAAAGTCCCCCTTAATTTTCGACAAGCAATCGTCGCTTCAAGTTTTCGCACTATTCACGAATCGCCCCCCAAGTGTAAGTTAAAAAAAAAACATGAAATAATTGCTTATTAGAAATTAATTTAACTGCAATATTTCACACAAACTTTTAAATCGTATGCGGCGAATTAATAATTTAAAAATTCCCAACACGCCACGAACTTGTCGCAAAATACGAAACGAGGGAAATCGGTTAACACTTTTAATCGTCCACTACGTCCCAAAAAAAAAACTAATTAAAAGTAACTAACCGCTTCTTTTTAAACAATTGCATGTTTGCATACCATTTAACGCCCCCCGCATTAAAAATGTTAAATACCTAATATTAGGCGAACCGTTAAAAAGTGCTGTGCAGCACGTTAACGCGCGACCCTTATTTATTATTTATTAAATTTCATGAATAAATTTATCAAAAAGTTAGTGTTTTTCGGTGGATTTTCTGCTCCCACGACTAACCTACCAATGAAACTTCGATAAAAACGTCGTAATATACATATTTAGGTACGAATCGACGCCCGGGTTGCCTTACAAAAAAAATCCATCAAGGGAAGCCAATTTCATTAAATGTTATGCTATATGAGCTTCTACGCGGAACGTGTGCGAGTTTAAATAAATGTTTACAGAGAACGTACGTGTGATGGAACGGAGTTCTTCGACTGCATACAAACTCGGTAGATTTTAGAGTAAAACCCGCAGTAGGTACTGGCAACAAGAATATAGGACGTAAAATAATCCACGGAGATGTACATAAATTAAACCCAAGCTTGTGTTTGTTAGTTTTATAATAATAACTGAAGTTATTAAATTTTGATTATAAACCAATTGCGACAGTTTAAACAAAAATCGATCTTTGATCTGTTTTTAGTTAGGAATTTAGATAATGGATGGTTTTGCTAAAAACTGCCTTTTGCTACCTGTCTACAATATTCGATTAAATTACGTACAAAGATAAAACGAATCTTGATTCGCGAAGTTTATTACCCCCGGAGTCGGGTTTTATCAATATTTGATTCCGGAAATTGCGTTTTCTATGTAGGTATTTATTTTACGCTTGAACGGTTATTAGCAAAAAAATTTGTTTAGTCTTCGTGACTAATCTTCCAAGAATATCATATTGTGTGTAGAATTGTTAAAGAACGTCCTGTAAAAATGTATCGAAACTTTTCTAAAATTAACATCGATTCTGACGTCGCACTTCAGACGATAAAAAATCACCCATCTAATAGACGTTAACGCTCGGAAATCCGCAACAAATTATCCGAATAGAAGAACATTCGATATTTTTTTAACTTGAAAACCGCAATCGACGTCATTTATAAACGCAACAGCCCGTACCAAGTTGTCGCGAAAATATTTAATTTTTTAACTTTCGTTTGCAGATCGGCAAAATTCGAATTATTCCCGTTCCTTAACGGAATTATAATCGGTTAAATTATGCACTGCGAGTAATCGCTTACAAAATTTTTAATCGACTTTCTTTTGTTAAGAAAGCCGTTAAAATTGCGGATTAAAAACAAATTAACCATCATAAAATTAGTTATTTACACACGATCCGATACGGCCCAAATTTTGTTATGATGGTAAGGGTTACGTACGTTCATTTCCCTTTAGATGTGTTTGTCGACCATACCTAAAATGAGCCCCGTAAAATAGGGTTACGGTAACCAGCTTTAATATTGACTCATTTTAACAACGAGCGTTTAGTTAATCGTTTTATCGGTCACGAAAAAGTGACAGTTGTGTATGTGGATAAGTAAATAGTCGTACGAAAATCTGTCTTTATTATTTAGTTTGCGGACGCCGTTAAACCTAAGAATGAAAGATTATCCTTATATATATACGGCTACTGTATCAAGCTATGTCACGATAAATTACTTTTTATGGGATCATTAAATAACGAACACACTGTATAAGTTGTTAAAAACGTGACGTGTCTGTTAAAACGTCTGTTCTGGTTTCCTCGCCAATGACGATCCACCGACGGAATATAAATTGCGTAAATTTTAAAGTCGAATCGAAAAATTAAGAAGCTTTTTATTAAGGTTATGGTGACGCGGAACTTTTTATTCGCGACTTTTTCATGCATCGCACGTTCCAACCCCGATCATCTAAACTAAGTTTAATCCACTTAATAATATGTTTGCATTAAACGAATGTTTATATCTATATACAGTACCGGCCAAAAGTTTAGACTCACCTTCGTAATGTAGGGATATTAATAAATTAGACGAGTTTAATGACATGAATTCCCATTAAGCAATTATATTTCCAGAAAAAAATAGTTCAGGAACAAAATACAATGTAAAATTTCATATACAGACTATGATTTCTTCCCAATTTTTGACTCTTCAAAATATCCCCTTTTTGCTTTTACTACAGCCGCGCATATTTTCGGCATTCTCGCAATCAATTTTTGCAGAGTTGTAGCTGGGATTTTATTCCAACAAACTTGCAAGGAGTCCCAAAGTACCTTGCGATTGGTTGGTTGCATTCTTCGCACATTCCGGTCTAATTCGTCCCATAACAGTTCAATAGGATTGAGATCAGGGGATTGAGACGGCCACTCCATGTATTTTAGCATTTTTCCCTTCTCTTTGTTCCCTATGTAGTTCCTGCACAATTTTGACGAGTGCTTAGGGTCATTATCTTGCTGGAAAATGAATCCTTTACCCACGATTCTCTGCCCACAAGGAAAAGCATGATATTGCAAAATGGCGTGATATTTCTTTTGATCCATAGTGGCGTCAATTTTTACGAGATCTCCGATTTTACTTCCGGCAAAACAGCCCCAAACCATGACGGATCCCCCACCATGCTTCACTGTTGGCATTAAACATTGACTCGTCATACGTTCGCCAACCAAACGACGAACATATTGCCTGCGTTTTCCTCCGAAAATCTCAAACTTTGACTCATCCGTAAACAATACTTTGGACCATTGTTCTACTGACCAATCTTTATGTTTTTTTGCCCATTGCAATCTTTTCACTTTATTTTGTTTTCGTAGAAGTGGTTTCTTATCAGCTACACAGCCTTTCAAGCCGTAATCACGAAGCCGGCGTTTAACAGTAGTTACAGATATAGGCGTCTGCCGGGTAGAATTTAATTCCTCACGAATTTCTGGTGCGGTTCGAGTTCGTAGACGCTTACTTTGAACACAGATGAACTTGTCTTCCCTCTGTGAAGTTACCCGAGGTCTCCCAGATCGTCGCTGACTCACGTTTTTCCCAGTTTCTTTTTTTCTCTTCAAGGTTCTTACGACACCTGCCTGATTAACCTTAGTCTTAGATGCAATTTGTCTAGTAGAATAGCCTTCCTCGTGCAATGAAACAATGACTGCTCGTGTTTCAACACTCAATTCCGGATTTCGACCCATATTTTATGGAGAAGTCAGCATGTACTGTATAACGAAATGATTGCAAACTGCACTGTACAATGTTGTAGGTTATGTTTCGTTCGTGACATCGCCCTGGGGTAATTTATTATTGTAATGTAGTTGACAGTTGCCTATAGCTATACAGAATACTCGGTAGTCACTATTACTATAAGTAATAACAAAATATTTAATAAATGAGCTGAAAATATGCGCGGCTGTAGTAAAAGCAAAAGGGGGATATTTTGAAGAATCAAAAATTGGGAAGAAATCATAGTCTGTATATGAAATTTTACATTGTATTTTGTCCTTGAACTATTTTTTTCTGGAAATATAATTGCTTAATGGGAATTCATGTCATTAAACTCGTCTTATTTATTAATATCCCTACATTACGAAGGTGAGTCTAAACTTTTGGCCGGTACTGTATATATAGGTACAGGCGGCCAGAAAAGTAATGCACGCAACCTAGACGATGGGCAAGCGGCACAAAAGTAAAAATAAATGTAATCCTTTCATTGTTAACTAGCCCTTTGTGAGAATAGTTGGCGTCCTCGTCCTGCCGTTGGTACTTACTATTTTCTCCTTTTATGTTTGTCACGTTGTTTTTTTACGAAGTCGATGGTTATAAAGAACTCAACAGATTTTTTGACAAAATCTTTGGATACTTTTTATCAAAAGCCAATAAAAACGGAGCACGATTCAAAACTTCCATTTTGATATTGGAATTTTTCAAATTAATGTTATCAGTTGATACCTGTATTCGTGTAACACTCCCAAAAATAAGTACCTACTGATATGCGTTAGCTGTCGAAAGTGTGAGCACGTAAATTAGGCGGGCAATTAAATGCGTAACCATGGAACATGAATTAAAATTTAAATTTTTTCTCCTGTTCAATATTTATTTGAAAAAAAAAGTAAACATTTTACAAAAAACTGTTACCTAAATGCTAATGTAACTTATGTAAATGTAAAGCGAAAATCGTAATTTGTAAACATTTCAAGATATTAAATCAGCAATAAATATATTTCGGTATAATAAGTACATGAAGAGAAAGCTCGACGTCGAACAAATTTTGAAATAGTGAATATGCGAGCCCAAGTTCATCATAATACAAGGTGCCCGTTTTTCTCGAGTAAATGCATGGAGATCTCGGTTTAAGAGATGCGAAGTCGGTTAAATTGGGGCAAAGTTACGCATTTTTGTGCCGATTCTTCTTTTTTTTCTCTCACGAACGCCTTATTAGATTTATTTTCGCTTGATTGTAGATTTTTGTGTATTCCGAAAATGTATAATCCTTAATGTTTTAATAGTCAAATGTTTTAATTTTGGTTTTTACGGTTTTCCTAAGATTTTCTGAAACGGCTCATAATAATTGCAGGCCTGTCATAACCGTATCTAATCAAAATCAAACAAAATAAACCGCAAAGGTCAGTTCCGTAACACTTTCAACAAAAACAATTGTGCCAATTTATCGTTAAAAAGCTCACAAGACGCTCGCTGTGTTAACAACGAGTTTTTTTGCATTTATTTAAGTGTTAAATTATGCTAAAGTCCACTGTCCGAAATATTATGAGCCAGGACTCGTATAGCAACATTCGGTAAAACGATTGACAAAGTAAATCACGTGTTGTTGTTAACAAAGCATAAATAACGCCAAATCCAAACGATTCAAAAATGAGTTGTTCGTCGAACTTGTCGCGAATTGCGTATTTACATTTTCTCATTTTGCAACCCGTTGCGATTTCCCCAAATCCTCCGCTTTATCATATTTCCGTTCTGCCATTAACTTTTCGTATTTCCAAATCGTACAATACGCGCTACTTATAGGTAACATTCGATTTATGAGTGGGTATTTTATTTCGGCGCCAATTTTTATACATATATTAGCAGCGCATATATTCACATTGATCTTAATTTTTTTCTTAACTGTTAAAGTACAACGAAATTGTAAATTTTAATACAGACAATCAAAAAAGTTCCAAAATATATCGACGAAGCTTTAATTTTATTTCGAAATCGGCGTAAAATAAATAACGATGCCTAAAATGGTTAAAAACCTTGAAAATTATATCAATAAAGTGCAAGCAAGGTTAACGTTCATTTATGCAACAATGGATAATGAATTGCGCGTACCTATCGTGTTGAATAATATTATAAAATAGCGATCTGGCCACCAACGTAAAATTTAAAACTTCTCGAGGGCGATAACTCGCGATGGTCTAATCTTTAAAAAAAAAGGGCACTTTATAAGGATTTGATGAGATTTTATGGCCCGAATCCGAACGGGGCGCGGTGCGGTGACGAATCTTTTTTTGATAAAAGCATTTTTAGTACTTTCTCATCGGAATAACATCCCTTTATGGTTGTTTTTTTACACGAAGAAAACTTACAATTGAATCGATTATTCGGTTTAAAAAAAAACTACGTTGTATTTGGCGAAATACAACGTAACATCGACGAAAACCTTTGCACCTAAAATCAAACCGTTTTCCACATTTCCCCCGACGCGACGCGACGCACGCCACCCCGATTTCATCGCTTTTTATACACGACTAATTTAAAATATATTATAGGTACTAATTTTATAACCAGATCTTGAAAATCAAATATGTATCGCAGATAAACATCTCCATATATCTTCCCCGTCGCCGAAATTGAACGAGCGGCGATTGGTGCATGTTTTACAATTGAATCGCAAAGTAGATTCAAAGGAAATGCCGTTGCGACTGATAAGAATAATATGTTAAAAACATCCGTGCAGATTTCAATCTTTGATAACTGTAAAGACACGCGTCGCAGAATTTCAACTTACTTTTCTGAACGCGTTCGCGTATCGGAGAATATTTTTTACGAGACGCGGCTTTGCATAATTTTAATTCGTCGCATTAATCGAAAATGACAACGTTCAAACAATACAAAAATTATCGAACAAGCGGATAACCCATTAATTTAGAAAACGGGGCCATAAATCATTTCGAATTATATTTTTCTACGTGAAGCGACGGCGCACTGGAAAAGCCGTCGTGGGAGATCGGAAAACGGTTGTCGTAAACGAAAAACCAAAGTCCCGACCGTCGTTTTAGTCGAAAACGCCGAAACACACAACGAAATTACAGGAGGACACAGAACGATCTTCTTATGCTAACGCGCAAACAAAAGCACGCTAAATATTTCAACAATTCGCGAAGTCGGTCGTTTAAACGTAATAAAATACGGCAACATACGTTCAGAAAAAGTTAACGTCCCTAAAAAAAAACCAATTTGTACTAAATGAATTTAAAACTCTAATTTACAACACGCACAATGTGTTTTCGACCCCTTCGCAAATCCCCCAGACACATTTCGTTTGGCCCGTATTCATTTTTGCAACGGTTCCGGCGCGGCGGAACGCAGTTAACTGTAAATCTGCGGATCTGGAGGAAACTTTGCCTTAGCAGGCAGTGCACGGCCAAACGTTCAGGTTAACCTCAGGATAATGCCTGAAAGGGCAGTTTAAAAATTGCTTCGAGTTTAACGTCTAATAAAATTTCGAAACGTTTGCTAAACGCGCGCGTTAAAGGTACGTTTTACGACCACTTAAAATTAAATTTAATTAATTAAGTTCCTTAACGGTAATTTGCAATTCGGAAGCAATTTATTTCGGGGATGCGACCCCCGACGAACGAAGAAGTATTAGTGTACACAAAATACAAGTTCGTATATATATATACGCATGCACTTCCTCTTGATTAAAACGTTCGGCGTAAATGAGATTGATTTAGTAGCGATTTGCATTTTACAATTTAAATTAGGTAAAGCCCTTAAAGTAACAAGAAAAGCGTATGACGATTAGTTCGCGTTTTATTGCTTTCAATTAGTTAATTTCGCATAAACGGGTGTTGCCGAAACTTGAGGATTACATATAGGCAACTGAGGCGTTAATTATACATAATTATTGCAAAAGCACGAGTTTTTCCGCAACCATTTCGAAACGTCGGCGTCGCGCCGACGCCGGCGCGGCCGTCTGTTCGATCCTCACCTTAGTTTTATTAGGAATTACTTAGCAGCAAGCAATTGCATAAACGCTTTGCAATCTTTATTCGAAATTTAATTTAATTCGCGTTAGAGAAAAATCTTTTTGTGGTTTTATGCGCTCACTGTGTAGATATCTATTATTTGTATACCATTTTTATACCATTTCGCCAAAATTAAAAACAAAAAAATTGTGTTCATTTTTATATTTTGGCACAATAGGCCATTTTAATCATAACAATGCATATAAACGTTTTTGTAGGTCCACGAATAAGCTGTACAACGAGCTTTTACAAATTGAAGTCGATCCATAAACAACAGAGATACTGCCAATTTTTCGATTTTAGCAACAGTCATCGTCACGATTACGTCTCACCAAAATCACCCGTCGCACATCACGAGGTTATCATCGAAATTATTGATCTAGAGGTAGAAACTGATAAAAAAATTGTCTCGTAAAATCATCGCGAAAACCGTGACGGAGCCCGCATTGTTGCCGTTAGCCGCCACAATCGCGTATATTAACGGTTGAAAATGTCACTTCCTCGGCCATCACCGAAACGAATAAAAGGCAATAAATAAATTAAAACGGTGTCTAACAGGAAGCAAACGGTGGCCTGTAAATAAAATCTCTTGCAAATTCAAGACGAAATTGCATCGCGTGACCCCCCGCATCTTTCAGATAAAACACATAAAATAGCATTCGTTCAATGTTTAAATCTTGATTCCGGTTGTGTAAAGTGGCATTCGGTTTCAGATCTACCCATCGTAGGGTTTGTAGAACGAAGAGCTCTCCGCGATAAAACATTTATATTGCACTTTACTACCCAACTTTATCAAGCTCCCTCGAAATAAATCTCTTACTAAGCCTTCAACGTTGCTTAGTTCTTTTTGCCGAAACAAGGCTTATTTATATTGTTATCCTCATAATTTCAAGTTTTATAAGAGTTAGCGACGTGACGGCAATAAACTTGTGAACTGAATTTTTCATTTTAAAAGAAAAGCGCGCGCGCCCGTTAAAACCGAAATTTATTTATTTTTATTTTTTTCGGGGGCCGCGCCGAAATTTACTCAATTGCCGACATAAAAACGGCAAATATTAGCCCTTTCGTTTTTAGACCAGAATTTAATTTGTTCCGCCAATGCGATTTTTACAATTCGTTAGTTCCGTCTGCCTTTTGCACGTCCCCGAACGGGGTCGGAAGGGAAATGTTTAATAGACGGCCGCGGCAGTTTCTTTGCATCGTTGATCTGAATCCAATTAAAATTGCCGGCCAAGTGCGGCGTTATAGGGTACCTACGATAAATAATCGCAACAACGAGCAGCTCGGTTATTTATCAAAGTAAATATAAACATAACCCGGTCAATATCTACATTGTTTCCCTGCGGCCAGTGTATCCGTTGAAGCGTTCGAGCTCGATCAATCTACGTAAATCGAGCGAAATGAATAAAAAATGAAGAGCTTTAAGAGGTAGCGCCCTTCAATCTTTACCTACATATTTTTTGATAAACTCCAACCAAAATGGGAACGCTTATTTTAAATGTTAAATTAAGTTGGGCTAAGGGTTATATCGTGTACAGACCTCGGCCCTTTTGTTAAACCTTTTCCTTGCACGCCCCGAAAAACGTGATTTATGTATATTCTGCAGCGAAGTGAGTTATTAATGCGGCATCTTATGGGGTACTTAGAAATTGATTTTAAATATAATTATCGTGCATGTTTTGTACATAAATACGAAGCCAAAAACTATAAAGTGAAAAATAAATGGCCGACGTACGACTTGCGGAAGGTTATTTAACATCGACTGTTTCATAAATCAGCCGCCCGAAAGCCCAATTTATAGCTTTTAATATTCATGATTTATAAACCACCCACATTTAAAATTTACCCGATACGAAGCAAACGTCAGCTTAGGAAAATACCTCAAATCGATCGCATCGAGCGTTATCAGTTATTATATTAAAATGCATAAATTGTGCGGTAGGTGTTACCTAACGTTAAATTTTCAAGGTTCGCAAATTTCGAAGTAATAATCGGCAGAACCGTTACACCGGATATCTGGCAATTGAATTAAATCTTCCGTAAACTATGCTAATGTGAACGTTCAATATACACAAAGCCGTTCGTCGCTAAATTAAGATCGCTGTTAAAAAAACAAAAAAACAAAAACCGGCTAATATTTATGTTGCGAAAATCCGCGATAAACGAGTGCGTGTTTTTAAAATAAAACCCGACTGGAGAAGCAACATGGAGGAAAATAAAAGGACGTTACTACAATCAGGACCTACAGCAGGACCCGCGTGCATAATGTTTTATAAAGTTAACGAGAACACATGAAAAGCTCTCTATATAGGTACTGCGGAAAGTTATTCAAAACATTTTGATAAGTCCCTAATCTGGGCGAACGCTCTTTATTTAAAAAAAAAATACGCGACGTCGATGTCCTAAATCAGCTAACCACCACGTGGGGCGTTGCCCATGTTCTATTAACTTTAATTTTTGTTGTACATACATTTTTAATTGCCAACAACGTTTACCTACTTTTATTAACCGTTACGACACAGAATTATTGTAGATATCCATCACAACAGTATTATAAAATTTCCATTGTGTAACGTCCACCGTAATTGGATCGAAGGGCGATTTAGCCCTTTTTAATTTCCCCCTAACCCGATCAGACGTTTTTACCCAAACATTTTAATTGGCTCGTACTGCGAAGAAAAGTCGCTCGGGAATTACCTGCAACAAAATCGACCGTTAAAATCGAGTTCAATTTGCTATAGTATATATATATGTTTACTAAGAACAAATAATCCTCGAGTAAAACTTGAATAGGGTGGCATTTAAACAAATACAATGTCGACAAATAAATTACCTCATCAACGTTCAATTCGATTTCTTTCACAAAAAGAAACCAACGCGACAGGCGCACTTTCTTCTTTCTTCAAAATTAATTTTAAGTTATTGTATATTCTCTCAAGTTTATTCAGTTTATTTGCTTCTCCGAATGCCGATAACTCGGCTATTTAAGAAATGAAACCTTCGGAGAGCTATATATAACTTTTAAGGTAAACCGAGTTTAACGATTTATCACCTCTAAAAGTGCGCCCTAAAACTCTTTAAATATGTTTTATATCAAATTTTAGAATTTCCGTTTGGCCCTGGTAAACGTTGAGACGAATTTTTTTTTCTTTTTTAAATAAATTTTTCGAAATTCGATGCCTGTAGCCTTCGGACTCCTATCACAACGGATTTTATAAACAAACGGGATCGTCGAGATCGTTTCTTTTCAAATTAATTTTAAACGTCGAAAATGCACCCTTGAAAATTAACGATAATCACATCGATGAGGTCTGATGCCTATAATCTACATATTTATTACCCACTATGTTAATTAAACGTATTAATTTTAAACCTTGACAACATTTTAAGATGGATTAATCCAAGTTCAATGTATCATTTTGGTCGTTCACTCGCAATCAGGAATAAATTAGTCTATCTATTCGATAAAGTATCGTATTACGACCGCACCGCATAATTAGAAGTGTTCATAATTTTTCATTTTTGGCCCTGTAACAAAAATCGACGTAAAGCTTAAAATGGAAAGAAAAACGTTGGTTTTTTTTTTCGTCTTTTAATCCTGCAATTACGAATGTTGTAATTACGCCGGCGATTCAGTAGAAACGCCAGTCACTTATCCCCCACTATTTTTTATATCAAACCCGCGAATTAAATTGATTCCCGGTTTGATTTCGCGGATTTTCCCACGTATCGCGTAATTCGGTGTTTAATTCGTGTTTTTATATAATTTTGCGGCCTAATTCCTGAAATTTAGTTTAACCAACGTTTTAATTAGATCGATTAATTCAATTAGAGTTTCAATTACGTATTTTAATTTTGATTCGCAATTTTTATTTAATTTTGTAATTTTATTTTAATTCAATTCTTTAATTACGCGAAACTTAAGGTCTTATAGGGATTTCATGCAAAATACTGAATTTTCTGGCAATTCACGGTGTCGTTAGAATCCCGAGTCAGTCAGTCGCGAGTTTTTCAGCGGGCCCTGATTATAACAGCGCATGTCCTGGCACGTGTAACCGATACACGCGGTCCAGTTAGATTCAAACGCAGATCGTGACGGGTTTAAAAAACCAGATGTTTAAATCGATGTAATTAAAACGTTAATTAAATTGAATTCTAGGAATTATGCCGCTAAATTACATAAAAACACGAATTAAACACCGAATTCCGCGATATCGTAGTAAAATCCGCGAAATCGAACGCAATAATCCGTCAATCTTAGCACGAATCAATCTAGTGAGCAATACTTTATTCCATAAACTCGACCAAACGTTCAAATTGTGCTCTAATAGTCTGACGCAAAAATTGATCGTTAACTCGTTTAAAAACGATTGGCTAACAAAATTTTAGAGAAGGCTATAATTATCAATTTATTACACGATAAAACTGGCTGCAAAATTAATTACCTATACGCAGTTTTTACGACGGGAACACAATTTAAACATTGAATTTAAGCTTATCGATTAAAGTACTAACGATAAATAAATGTCTATAAAAGAAAGATGAATTGATGTGAGATCGTCAAAAACATTATCTGGTTATCACATACAAATTGTCGTTGCCATGGAAACAAAGGAACAAAAGCTAAAATAAACTAGCCAATAAAGAAAAACGACTTTTGTCCTAAAATTCATATTTAAGGAAATAAAACTCATCGCTTGCGTTACTTTTAACTAAATACTACTTTTATGTTTAATTTAAGGAATTTCAAATGTTATTTAACGTTAACGTTATTTATTGTCTCTTACAGAATTGATCTACTCCGGGCGATTTGAAAGCTAGCGTGCCGAACCTGCTTAACTATCGTCGTTAACAACGTCTACGTTACATTAATGAAATTTGGAACCAATTATGATCATGTAAGTAAATAATTATATACATTAGGTAACTGTAATTTCACCTAAGTAATTAATGACGGGCGAAAAATGGCGTGCATTGAGAAATAAGTTGATGATGCACAGCTGTCGACTGGTTCCTCGAGTTCCTCTTTTAAACATATTTTTTTTATTCAAGAGACTTTATGGCACTCGTACTATAGTATTAGACTCGAGTACCTACCTACGCGGGTATCTGCATGTTTTTCAAACATAATCGCACGAACGCACAATGAACATATAGTTATTAAAATTCGTCGTAATATTTTAATAAATCGTTTCGTTTAAATCCACCCTCATCGTATAATTTTTAACCTTATACAGTCGAACCACCGATATTCGACTTATCGAGACTCCACTGTAGTTTATTCGATTTTACTAAATAGGATTAATTAATAACATATAATAATTCTCGTGTAAGTAAGTACTTTATATTATTAGGTCAGATATTATACGACTTTATAAGTCGTAATCTGAAAATTGTTATGTGATATACTTAGATAGGTAGTGCGTAACATGTAAGTAACCCACGTATAATTTACTTTAGACGTTGTAGACCTTTTTCGATAAAACTAGCCGCGAGCTAATATTATCTCTTTTCGTTTCTTTCTCCACACGATTGAAATAAAACCGTAAATAGATGGGCCATTATTTTCGATGTTAGGTTGCCAACCGCCACCCATACTGTCTATAAACTTTAATTCGATTTTTCTTCGCTGCCTACTATTCCACATTAAAATGTCGCAAATTTTTGAAAGGAATCGTTCCGTGAAAATACGTTATGTAGTATCTCATCGCCGCCTTTCGTTTAGGGGTTGAACGCTCGCTTGTCATTTTACTTTGATACCTAAGTGTAATAGGGGATTAGCGAAATTCATCTTAAAATGTTAAATCGTTTAAACGGCATTTGCTTTAAATATGCATTTGAAGACGTTTAAAAATTTTAAACAAACAACGACGAGGGTTGGTTTGGCCTCCGACGTCCGTGATGTGTTTCGAAATTTACCGTCGAACGTTCATCGCTTTCTAAATAAAAGTCAAACGGTAGTACCGTGCGCGCTCTTAAGGTCAAAACAATTCATAATCGTAATTTCAACGAACGCGAACCTATGTACGAAAATTATTCGTGCTCGGCAAACAAATACCTAAGTACTTACTTATACGGGGAAGCTAACGTTTTCGTCATTAATTTACCTAGTTCGTCTCGTGACAGTTTCAACATGCTCGTAACTTGGGCTCGCAAACAACAAAAAGGAGGTCCCGTAATGTCGAAGAATCTTTAACCTCGCCGTCGGGTCACCTGCAAATTTATCTCTAAAATTTCCGTAATTTCCAGAAATTGTTTGCAAAGAGACCGCGCCACACAAATCACACAAATAATAAACGGAACCGCCTGAATAATTCTGGCCGCTTATTCTCGAGTTAATTATTTATAATACGCCAACGCGATTTTAACTAAAGTATATGTAGGTACAAAATTAATTTTACCCCCTTGTTTATAATCATTCGGGGACGAATTGACTGTACCTTTAATCTTTCGCGCTCGAACGCGCCATCAACGGTAGTACACACGAGAAAATCTTCTCGGCACGGAAACAAATTACAATAGAAATCTCGATTGTTTTATCTGGAACAGACGCTGCGGGAACTTTTACACCGCTCGCTTCTTAATTAGAGTTCTCATGCTCGATTGTCGGATAAACAAAGCTTTCGGCAAAATAGCTAAAAGAATACCAGTTTATTTGTGTATGTTTCCCCCCGATAAAATAACGATATTAAATAATAAACGGTCCGATAATTAGAAAGCCCGAAAGTGAATTAATTTTTAAGTACCTGCGAGAATAATCGAGTTATTATATGGGGTATTAAAATTGTCGGACGAGAACGGGAAACGTTTGCGTGTTTTTTAGGTACGAAAACCGTCGCATTAAAAAATAACGGCGCCTGCCTTTTTATGGCTTCTCGCATTTTACTGTCATTGAATAAATTTACAAAAACGAAATATATAGCACCTATAGCCTGCCTCGACGTTCGGTCGCAAATCTAAAATTTTCCGTTTCTCGAAACGTGTCCGCTTCAAAAATTAACGGACGGAATTATTTTCGAGTCGACGGAATCGTTATGCGGCGGTGCCGTTCGATCCGAATATTATGAACGTATTATATTCAAGTTGCGTGCTTGGTCGTATTCAAATCGTCATCGTAAAACCGGATACTTGTAAAAAGGATTGTTGTTCGAAAATTACCAAACCGACCAAGGAAAAGTAGATTAAAAAATTGGTCGCGAGCTTAAGCGACTGTCCGGAATTAATTTAAATCGGAGATTAAAATAGTTTTGATTGAGATGCCGAAACGAAACAATCGATGCCATTAATGGGAGTTTCGTACGCGTTTCCGTGGTAATAACGTGTTAACGGGGCCGTTGAAAATAGCCGAAATGACATTTTATTTCTATCGGCGCGCTATGGGGCTAACAGGTACATATAATCTCAAAATTTTACGTATATCGAAGTGAAATTTGGAATGTGTGCTACTGAATAAATGTAGTTTTATAATTTATACAGAGTTTATTAAATATTACATTAGAAATATAACAATAAGCGTAGGGAAAATGCTCTCTTAATAATCACTATTTAAATTTTCTTTCACTTTGAAATTATATTGCACAGACAGACAGTAGTACTAAACGGTATATCTACTAGTGGTATTATTATGTACCTAAGTACCTAAATTGAATTTGAATTTTTTTATACAGGATTGGGCAAAATGAGCGGAACACCCAATTTCTGGCTTTATTAGGAGTTGGACTGAAAACTGACCTTAAAAAAAGTTTTTGTATATTGTATTTAATATTTAATGACGTTTAGAGATTTTCGTTATGTCATATTTTTCAAGTTATGGTATCATCGACTATTATTTTAAATGGAACAACACCCTAATTTTTATTATTGATTTGTATTTCCGAGATAATCGTACGACTTTTTGTTCCAATAAATATTGCCTCTGAAATTAGCCCGTATGGAATTATTTTCATGTTTTGTAAAAAAAAAATTGATAGCTGCAGGGTGTTACAAATAACCACATTTTTAAGACATTTATGCATGTACAAATTTAACATTTTAGGTAGGTATTTTTTATTCTAAATCATTAACTTAACAAAATAATACCTGATGAAATAAAATTTGGAGGGAGTTAATACATTTTTCAAAATAACTCTAAAACTATGACATTTAGATATAGGGAAGTAAAAACAATCTGGCTCTAACTTTGAATGTACAATGCAATAGAATTGAGAAAAATGTAGGTTGGTATTTAAAATTACTAAGAGATTAATATTTTTGGATAACAAGTTTGGCATTTTTTTTTGAACATCCGATATTATTTTGTTAAGTTTATAATACATCATTCGATGCAGCATACTTTCTAAAATACTTGCCTAAAATATTAAATTTGTACATGAATAAATGTCTTAAAAATATAGTTATTTGTGATATATATTTGTGTTATAGCCTGCAGCTGTCAATTATTTTACAAAACATTAAATAATTCCAAACGAGCTAATTTTAAAGATAATCTTTATTGGAACAAAATGTCGTACGATTGTCTCGGGAATACACACTCAAAAAATTATTGTACATAATACCAATCAACGCCAGTTATTGACTTTTTGATCATTGATACAATGAAAAGTTCATTAATACTACTAATAGATGTTCATTTTTTAATTTACATGTTCGCAGTCCCAATGTTATTATGTTCATTAGAAACTGATGAACATATTTCATAATTTAATGACGACTTAATGACTTCGACGACTCTTTTTCATCGATCCAATCATTACTTGATTGTATCTACGAATTTCTACATTAACATCATAACTTAAAATTTATGAATTTAAAACATCATATTAATGTAAGGTCGTTTTGAAATAATAACTACATTTATCGTATCTATGATTAAGTTCACTAATATACACTATAAATACAGTTGATTATGTATTTTTTTAATTATATATATAGAATAATCTAGGAATATTAACGGCTTCGCAGAAACAGGATAAATTCAAGACAGTGCTGTTTGAAAACTCAAACTAAATAATTGCAAAAAAAATTATCACGACTTTTACATTAATATTTATGTTAGAACTGTTATAGAAAAATATTTCTAAAAACGGTTTGTGTTTGTTATTACATATCAAATTCCAGAGAAACGTGTACAAATCGATTTTTTTCACCGGAAAAATCGATTTGTATTTCCTACAATCGACAATATTGAACAATAAAGAACTAATAATCAAATTTTCTATGTAAGTATATTTGAGCGATAATTAATTGAAACATTACAAAAAATAAATTTGCTATAGAAACAATATACATAAACATTGTCCTATTTACAATGTGAACTGTACTCTTTTAATATGAATAGAAGTGTACATTGTAACAATACAAGAATATTCCTTTATTTAATAAACACATTCATCGATACAATAAACAAACTTTGCATTTCAGTGGAATAATTTATTGAATTTATTTAAGAATATTGATAAAACTAATAAATACAGTTATTATCACTATAAATCAAATTCATATTATCTATGTACTAATTTATTGAAACAAAGAAAGCTTGTTTATTTGAGCAGTCAAATTATTCATTAGCGTAATGAACTGCATTATAAGGTATAATGTATAAGGTCATTACACCAATAAACGTTCATTGGGTAATGATTTCGAACGTCAAGTAATCTTTGGACATACGTTGTAATGATGAAATCGTACTTTGGACGAAAATTAATGAACGCCAGTTCTTAATATAATGATTTTTTTATTGTATTTACGTACTTTTTTGGTTGAGTGCAAATCAATAATAAAAATTAGGCTGTTCCATTTAAAATAATAACCAATGATATCATAGCTTGAAAAATATGACAGATAACAAAAATCTCTAAACGTCGTTAAATATTAAATAAAATATACAAAAACTTTTCTTAAGGTCAGCTTTCAGTCCAGCTCCTAATAAAGCCAGAAATTGGATGTTCCGCTCATTTTGCCCAATCCTGTATATGTTTTGATACGATAAATATAAAAAGGAACCGGTGCAAAATATATGCAAAATATTGACAAATATACAAATTATAATCTCATCACGACCACAGATAAAATAATATTTTTCGAAGTTAATTGTTCTTATTGATCTTTTATTACGCAGCGCTCTGTTAGAAACCTAATATTTTAAAAAGGTGCAAGTTGGTGCAAGATTTTATTGCTGATTCTTAAAGTAGACACTTCGACGAATATAAAAATCGAAATTTCTAGACATCGGGAAAAAGCGCTAGTTACTAAATGTCTAATGCAAGTTTATAATTGTAGACAATTAAATCGTTGTGCTTCTCAATTTCATTTTTAACAGTTATTAAATATAAAGAACCCAAATTAGGTCTTTACATAGCAAATAGGTATTCTTTTAAGCTAATAAAAACAAAAATAATATCTAGATTCAACCCATAACACATTATGATAGGAGTTCAAAGTTTCGCGTAAAATGTAACAATAGATTTGTTGTTTGTAAATGTTCAACTTTGAGGCCTTATAACAAATTAACGGAAAGACCTACAACAAATATGATCACAAATCAAAAAATATATAGGTTTCAATGATTTATAATTAATTTTTCATTTACTTCTACAACATACTCGACAATATTGAATTTTGAGATGATATTTGCCATAGTGCGGCGTATCGTCGTTGAAATTCGAATTAAAACTGAAACGTTTTTAACATCGCGTATATGAGCGAATGCAGATTTGAATAATTTTATGGGGCCGCCCGAAGAAGGTGTTCTTTGTCTCGAATATGTATAATTGGATTAACGAAATGATGCACTTACATAACACTCAATACTATTATCAAACCGAACACCTTAAAGAAGACACGCTTTTGTTCTTAAAAGAACAGTTTTTTTGAAACATCTAAAGACAGTGTATTCACAATAAAACGAAAAACACGCTCGTCGATTTATAAGTAAATATATCACGTAAACACGTTCCATAAGCATATCTTAAGGAATTAAAAACCCCAGTTTTACATATTTTAACACGCAAAGAAACTTCCCTTAATTGTTTTTCGCAATTACCATTACGACTTGCCGCGTAAACGTCATCAATAAGGACGAAACTGCACGGTCTCGTTAACTCAACTATACACAGTTAATTGAGATTTTAAAAAAACGTCCGTCGACATTTTCGCGAAAAGACGAAGTGCGCCTATGTGTTATTTTTTACTCCCAAAAATCTCTTCGAATTAAAAAGTTAACTGCATCGAAACCGATTCTAAATTATTAGATACCTATCGGTCGAAAAGTATTTTCCAATCCAAATTTTGCGTACGCGTAGTTAGTAAAAAAAAATACAGGTTATCGTTATCGTTATTTTACCCTTTTATAAATAAGTATGCGAAGTACCGTCGTTACGTCCTTCGATAGCTACGATCAAAACCGTGCTCTGGCTCTCGAACAAAGTTTCGAGGAACGCGTAAAATAAACCGAACAAATGCGGAAGTTGCTTAAAGACTTTGTTTACAGTTTAAACGTACTTATAATCAATTGGAGGAATTGCAATATTTTTAAAGTGCACAAATATAAATAATTGTATGATTAATTGTTATTTAGTTAGTTAGGTATCTACGTATTTTTAACGCCTTGCGCCAATAGAAAGGTGATTTTTTTAGAAGATTATTATATTTCGACCTTTCGTTGAGATCTTCTTCGATACATTCCCGAACGCTTAAGCCAAACGGATGTGTAGTTGGATAATTTGTAAAGTTGCCGATGACGTTTTCGTCCCCTGAAAGTCTTCATCGAGCTGGTTAGCCTTCGAATAGCTTTAGATTTTTCTTTTGCCGCGATAACGTTTGCACTGTTCAATTGAACTAGAAGAAGCTCGGAGTACTGTTTCTTATGGTCTCGTCTCCCGAAGGGTCCGGCATTGGAGAAATTTCGGCAACGAACGCGTGATCACCTTGCCCGACGTTTTTTTGTACAATAGGAACAGTCTCCGAGTCATCAGTCTGGCTGTGATGTGGTCGTTGACTGGAGATTTTCTTTCGCTATTTGTAATCCTCTTTGATAATGGAAAAATCGTTTTTCATCAAAAACATGGGGATTACAAGAATAAATTCCGGTCGACCGGAAGTCAGGCGCAGCTTTATCCATATTAACAACCTTGAGGTAGGCTTGCTGGTGTCGAGCGGTTGCAACCGATGGGACGTGTGTGGTGGCAAATGTAACGAAGTTATAGGATATTGTCCTTCCTCGTTCTCCATTTGTGGCGAAGCTTACTTGTTTTGTCCGTGTTATTAATTTTTTTTTTATTATTATTAAGTTTATTGCCAGTTCAACAATTGTATATTGTTATTCATAGCATTGATAAAGTAAGGTACACATGTTATTCAGGATACATAACGTAGATACACAATTATCGCATCAGGTAGTCTTAAAGGATTCACAATGGGTCTTGGGTGTTGGCGGGTTAATCAGTTTTTGTGTTATCCGTTATTATACATACAGATCCTGTGGGAGTTTGCGCTTTAATCTTTTATGCAGATTCTTGCGTCCTAGTTTGTAGTGCGCAGCGCCTTCGCAGTTGGTGATAGTAAGTTGAAACTTTTTGGTGGTTTTCCTCAAATATTCTTCTATGGTTGGAATTTTTAGCTCATAATGGAGTTAGATGTTTCGTATATACCAAGGGGCATCAACTGGTATTCTTAGTATTTTGTTCTGTAGCACTTGTATTCTGTTGATGTTGGATTTAGAGGCATTGCTCCATATAGCACAAGCGTATGTTGCTAACGGTCGAATTAGGGATTTATATAAAAGTAGAGAGCAGTTGGTTTTTAGCGATGATTTTCTATTTAATAATGGGTACAGTTTTGTTAGTCTAGCGTAGCATAAGTTAATTTTCTTATTAATATGAAATTTCCACGATAAGCGTGGGTCTAGGTAAACGCCCAAGTATTTCACCGCTTCAGTGTTGGGATTCCATTCGATGTGTGTGCCGTTTATTACTAAGCTGTCGGGATCTTTAATTTTCCTGAAGGTGAATATTTTGGCTTCACATTTTGCTGTGTTAACGGTTATGTTCCATTTGATTAGCCAGTTGTTTACTTCATCGACTGCTGATTGAAACTGAGAGATTGATTGGTTTAGATTCCAGCTTTGTGATATAATCACTGTATTATCAGCGTACATAGCAAGATTTTCTCATGTGAGCGGGATATCTCTAACAAATATGTTAAA
The DNA here is from genome assembly GCA_036326145.1 of Rhagophthalmus giganteus. Lineage (NCBI taxonomy): Eukaryota > Metazoa > Arthropoda > Insecta > Coleoptera > Rhagophthalmidae > Rhagophthalmus > Rhagophthalmus giganteus. The sequence continues at coordinate 5,117,952 of JARFJA010000036.1, forward strand.
TAGCAGAGGTCCCAGCACGCTCCCCTGGGGGACTCCGGCTTTGATTGGCTTACTGTCAGAGACAGTTGAATTGATTCGTACGGCAAAGGTTCTGTTGTCTAGGAAAGAGTAAAGTATCGCTTTAAGAAAGCCAGGTATTGGTAGGTGGAGTATTTTATATTTAAGGCCTTCTATCCAGACTTTATCAAAAGCTTTCGCAATGTCCAAAAAGATGGATGTGGTATACTGTTTATTCTCATATCCAGTCTCGATTATTTCAACAATTCGTTGAAGCTGATGGCAGGTTGAGTGCCCTCTTTTGAATCCGAATTGGAATGGTGGGAGAGTATTTAGTTCTTGCAGTTGACTATTTGGTCTGGAGTAGATTATTCGTTCTAGTATTTTTGATAAAGTATTTAGAAGACTTATTGGTCGATAGTTGTTGGGGTTGTTGCTGTTTTTCCCCGGTTTAGGAAAGACAACGACTATAGCATGTCTGCATGCTATTGGGAAATATCCCTGTCTGAGGCAAGCATTAAACAATGTTGCTAGGAATGCAAGTACCTTCTTGGTGAATCTTTTCAGAATTTCGTTGGTGATGAGATATATCCCGGAGACTTCCTATTTGGTAGGGTGTCTATGATTTCTTTTATTTCGCTAGGAGAAGTAGGTTGTATGCGATCAGGAATTGGAAGGTGTGTCTCAATATGGTTTTGAGTTGCGTTGGTGAAATTACGGTTATTGCCGATTGTGGGAGTAAACGTTAGTTCAAGGTGATTGGCGAATAACTCAGACTTTTCCTTATCTGTGTAATAAGTAGTGTTGTTGACTGTTATTGGAGGTATTTGCTGAGGTTCTTTTAAGATTCTTCTCGTGGCTTTCCAGATACCTGGCTCTCCAGGTTCTAAATTTTCAATATGTTTTTGATACGTTAGAATTTTATATTTATCAAGTTCTCTTTTTATTTGGTGTGTTAGATTGTTTAAGGTATTTTTAAGTATAGGATTTCGTGTTCTCTACCATTCGCGTCGTACTTTGCTTTTTGTTTGATGAGCTCGATGATGTAGTTTGGCAGTATGTTGTACTTTGTTGGTTTGATTCTGTACTTGGCTTGGGTAGCCTGTTGGATACTGCTTTGAATACTGTTAGTGTAATCGTCCACTGCCTGGTCGGTATCTTTAATGGTTTCAAGATTAGGGGGGGTGTTTGATAGTTTGGTCAAGAATAATTTGAAAGTTATCCCAGTTAACAGGGCCGTTTATTAATTTGGGATTAGGAGGGTTGCAATGTGGTGCACTTAGGAATGTTATCACTACGGGTACGTGATCGGAATCAAGTTCCTGAATTGGTGTTTGATAGATTTATTTGGCAAAGCTTTTTTGCAGGATTATGTCAAGGATGTCCGGCTGATGATCAGCTCGGTAGAGATAATATGTATGTTCTGTAGGGGATGATATCTGAAAATTGTACGAGGCCGAGTAGTTAAGGAGTTGTATTCCCGCAGGGTTGGTAGCTCTGCATCCCCAGGCAGTATTTTTGCTGTTGAGGTCTCCAATCACGAGGGTGGGCTCGTTGGTGTTTAGAAGAATTCGCATGTCATTGTCTATAAACTTTTTATTTGGTTGTTTGTATGCGCTAATTATGTTATCAATTTGTGAAGCTTAATCAAATTTGCGAAAACGATATCAATTTCTTCTTTATCGAAACGTGCGATGTGACTCGTACTTGTCGGTTCAGACTTCCTAACGCTGGCCGGCGGATTTCACTTTAAAAAACCCCCGGACAATCAATCTTCTCCTGCCTCGCGCGCTTTTCCTTGGAAAAATCAGAGGAAATATTATTCTTTTCGGTAAATTTCCATAAAAAGCTTTTGCCGTCGAAATGACATGTTTTGCAGCTTCTGTCTCTTGGCCTTGAGAAAAAATTGGGTTCTTTCCCAATCTTGGAAAGCCAATTTTACTTGACTTCCCGTGTTGAATTGTCTATGTGTTTTTTGCTTGAAACGCTTCCCTTCCAACGTTGCTTTTATAACATTTTCCACGTCCAATTGTGTGCAATTAGCAAGGTCTGTCTTCCGATTGGGATTTCTCATTTAAAAGCATTTGTCGGAGAAGCAAGCTTGACGTTGTTTTGGGGCGATGCCAACATCCTGGGGGTATTACCGAACACGTTGTTCTATAAAGACGCCTTAATAGCGTGTAACTTATAATCGGTAAAACATTTTGGTAAATCTTTTTTATCGTTACAAGAATTTCTATTAAAATCAATAAAAGTTATAATTAATTTTTTACAAATTATTATAAGTTTTGGGTTGAAATAAAAACTTGTAGGTGTAGTACCCTATATGATGTTCAAATAAACAACGTCCGCTAAAAACCTGTTCGTTCATAATTTTTCGAGTGTAGATTCTAGGATCTCTCATGCGTGGACTAATAACTCACAATATCTACTACACAAACCAGCGAGTTTTATTACACGTTTATTAATCCTATTTACAGACCTTTGGTGCACCCAAAGTCCATAATAGATTCGATTGAGGGAACGCACGAAAAAACAAATTATTTTAAAGAGCTCTTTTAAAGAGTATGGTCTGGTTAATCTCGTAATTCCAGTATTTCGAATAAAAATTCCTATTAAAACGTTCAATTAAAAAAAAAAATTAGGCATTCAACATAAGACGACAGCTTGCACGGTCTTTTTGCGTCGCAAAATTAATCGAAATCGGGTTAAATCAATTTAAACGGAAAACTTTTTAACCGTACAGAAGATGTTTAAACGCTGCGAAGAAAAAAAATAGAGCACATCGCGAACCGCAAAATATGCATATGGAAAACGTTCTCGGTTCGCGGTTTACGTACGTACGTGAGAGCCCCACTTTCGTTTATCATTAATAATTTATACCTATACGAACAAACTCGGAGAATACGTCCGTGGAATTTTTGCAAAACCGTCAAGTCGACTTTCGCGAGGCTAACCTAGAATTTTTACGGCGGGACAGGGCGAGCGCCGCGAAAACGCGCGCGTTTCCCAAATTTTATTTTCGCCCCAGCATTTCCGACGCGTAGGTGTGCGAACCCGTTTAATTTTTCGAACCGACAAATTACATCGGCCACATTAATTAAAAGCAAGAAATCCGAAGTTCGTTAGCGGTAAACCAATTAGGAAGTAGTAGTTAACAGGTTCTCGTTAGATTTTATTAACTAGTTTAACCTTAACCTTGTTATTCGTCTAACCGTGAAAATCTAAATAAATACCTACAACTGGATGATGCGGGCAATTAGGCGCGAGGAATTAAAGAAAAACGTTTTGCGAACAAAACGTAATTTGAAAACAAGCTCGCGCCTTTAATTATTATTAAATTGTCGCAGAGTATGTTCCGCTTATTAGAGTTCAAAGAAACGTTGTATTTCTTCCGTTATTATTTAATTAAATCCCAGTAGTTTTCGTTGTTGTTGTTTCTTTTTTCGGGAGCCAAAGTGAAATTGTCGATATTTAAGTTATGCAACACATCCTACTCTAGATTATTAAAATATTTAGGACGTTCCGAAATTAGAACGCGTTTACCTAACTAATATATTTTAACAATAAGACGTCGGTTTGTGGTAAACTAGATTAATAATGAGCGGCGATATCTGATTACTTAACCATTAAGATCCTATCCTTGAGTGCTTAGAAGATCCCTAAGACAGGAGTTGGGGTTTTGTTTAATCGCGCAAATTAACGGCCTTCGTCAGCACCAGTCCAATAACTTTACAGTAAAATAATATGGAAGTAGGTGTAAAAGGTGAAACGGTATCTTGAATTTAGTCGTCCCTTTTATCGCAGTAAAAATAAAAGGAAGTTAAAGCGTTGCCCGATAAAGTTGCAAGTTATCTTTTTATTTATGTACTTGTGCGATCGTTCTAAGTGTTATCTATTAAAATGTGACAGTTTATAGTCCGGTTACACAATTAGAATGGTTATTTATAGTTCTTAGAGCATGTTAATTGTAAATTTAAATAATGCCGGACTAGTAGAAAGCAGCCGGCCAACGTAAATCTCTTACAAACATTTACTTTTATATCTGCTTACAAGGAAGGTTGGGCAGGTGAAAATCTCGGAAAAATTTGAAACTTTGCAGGATTGTAGTACTAGTCGACCCTGATCAAGAGTCGTATTCCGTTCGTTCGAGAAAGGTTTAAGAAATCCAACCTTGAAAATTGCAACTGTTTTCGATTTTGCTTATTATCTGTGAAACAACAAAAGTTATCGCCACCAACAAACTATATTTATTCCAAAATGATGTATTTTTTATGCAGTAAAATTATTTGAATAATCACTATCTACTGCCCCTTTATACAGCAAAATTATAAATTTACTCTATTTTTAATTTAAAAACTATTCGTGTGACCTTAAGCATTGAAAATTTCCCCATTACAAACCATAAACCAGATAAAAGTTTAATCGCATTTTTATGTGACCGTTGAAATACAAAGCAACTAATAAAACACGTGCGTCACCTACTTGTTTTTGATTGTTGAACATTTTCAAGATAAAAACGAGATATCCCAATATCCACATATAAACTCGAATGCATTTATATGTAGAATTCTGGCAAAACCGCTTCAGATCTTTCGCATATCTTGACACAGAACGGTAGTGCTTGTTTCGGTAGTTCGAATTTTAAATTACGGCGTCGTACTGTTCGTGTGTGCGAGGAGTGCTCGTTCGGTTAATAAGGCCGTTTTGCGTGTGAGTGCGCGAGTGTTGTGTTGTGTGTTGTATTCTCTAACAGGAATACAAACAAAAAGGATCTTTCTTTGTCGACTAACTCTCCATTTATTTATAAAGTGTAAATACTTTTAAGCCCTAACACAAATTCTTTGAAAATCGAGCTTGATTAGGGACTCGGTTAGCGTCTTGGTTAGGGCTCCCTCAAATATTCGACGCTCCAATTTCGCGAACGAAATTTTACTTTACGTAGGTATAGTTATGTAATAATATAAGTTCGCAGTCAACGGAAGAATCTACGCTGAAAATTGACGATAAAGGGCAGTTTAGAAGTTTCTATTTTTTTGTTATAGTCTGTTATAGCTAAGCGACCACTAGTTCGCATCGGACGCACAGTACCATCCTTAAAATTTGCACCCCTAATTTTTATAACATAATGTAGGTCTTGAACGGCGATTTACAAAAATATATAGTTTGTTGACGATAAATCTTGTTGTTTCACAGATAATAAGCAAAATCGAAAACAGTTCCAATTTTCAAGGGTGGATTTCATCCTCTTAAACCGCGTAAGATGATTGACTGGTAAAATCCTGCAAAATTTCAAATTTTTCCGACATTTCCACCTGCCTAACCTTCCTTGTTAGTGGTAATTTTAAATGTGCGGATACGGTTGTGTTAGTTTCCAAAATTACATGTCGAAACAATCAGAGGATGACGGCAGTAGAAAATACGACAACGCCTGCAAAATTATTTGTATTTTACATAAATACTATAACTAATGTAATTGCATTAGGACACAGTTGAGAAACAACGTGTCATGCTAGTTTAACTCCAAAGAATTTACCGATATTTTTAGCGCTTTAGTTCAGTGGCCCTTTTTAATTAATTTCATTCATGCGGTAGAACGTGTTTGTAATTATATTCTCGTATTTTTATAAACAGTAAACAAAAGGTTTTTTGTTCTCGAAAGAAAATTGTAGCTCAGTTTTTGACCAACGTAAACAATGGGATGGGAGGGAGGGGCGTCGGGCGATATTGCTTAAAATCCCTTCGAGAGTCGTACCTACGGCAAAAAATTAAGAGAATTTGCATTAAAAAATAGAAATATTTACCGACTATCGAAACTACATTAGTGTCCGCGGTTATAATGAACCACTACTGGACACCAAAAATGGTTCATTATAGCCGAAATTTATTATATCCAACAAAACAGTAAATTAAAAAAATAATAATTCATATAGAAACCAAAGATCGCAGATAGCGTATAATATCAACTGGATGTCCGTTGTTTAGGCGCATTGAACATATGTCCGCGGACACGAAATGGATATTCTATGGATATCCACTAGACATTCTCAATGTCCAAGCAAGACATCCATAGAATGTTTTTGTGCTTTTGCTTTCTTCTGTCTTTTTTTTGAAATTTTTTGACTCCATTTTCGGTCACATTTTAAGCCAGACTTTTTACAACTCCACGATTTATGACGTTTCAACTTTATTAACAAAATCAACAAATCCTTATAATTTATTATTAACAAATTACAACAAGTAGGTATTACTGTTATTACATAAATGTATTAACTACAGTAGCTAGAGCCTTAAATACGTCTACTTAAATAACAATAGAATAATAAACAAAACAACTAGATACCTGTGTCAAAAAATTTAAATTGAAAATATTATCTTATCGGAGCAAACCATGTAGGAGATAGCTAATTAATTTACAACGTTTAATATTCTACAAACGTTATCTAATTAAATTTCTACGATTACTTAAATGATAGTTTAAACTAACAAAACCGCAGTGTTATCTTTAAGGTGTGTCTGCTCTTTTCTAAAATATAGCTAGAGAGGTCTTCGTGTTCGTTTTGTGCAAAAGCTCAGTCTGGTCGCTAAATATCTGCGCGCACGCATTGAACAATCAACAACAATAAACCCGTTTCGCATTTGAACGCGTATAATACGTGTAAATAACTATAGGTCTTATAACTATCGCCGAATAAGTATAAATAATGCAGCACTGAATAATAGAAGAGAAAAAAAAAGGTTTTAAACAACTATTTCGTAGGTATTCGTTAAGTTTTTGTGGTGATCGTTACGTCGTACGCGTGTTGTAATTCTTTATTAAACAACCAGAATTAATTTTGACCTACATTCACTTGATGTGCGTAGGTAATCTTGAGATTTAATTTGAAATAAAATGTGTAATTTGATTTGAATATTTTATACGTCATTAATCATGTTCTTCAAATAAAAAAATCGTTTGTAACCTCGTAAAGGATAGACGACGATTTACAAAATGTCGAAATCGAAAATTCAATACAAAGGTCACAATTGACTGTTTAAATAATACCTCGAAAATATCGCGTTTGTATAACATTTATTTTCGAATTAAGTAATCTAATTTTAACGTCCTTAAACGTATAAAAATATCGAGGTTAATGAAATCGCAAGCAAAGGATTAGATTTGTTTAAGAAAAAAATAATTGTCAGATTAGCGGATAGCTATAATTTTAAAATATTAAAAGTGAATAAACGACGAAGGAAATTGTGACTTACGTTCGCATTTGCGATAGAACGAACGGACACACGGTTATAAATAATAATTGATTAAAATCTTATGAAGCTCTAGTAAATGCTTACGCTAGTTCTAGATTTTGTTAATATTCTTAAATACATTATACAGGGTGTTCCGAATTGCACGAACCAAACTTCGCCACGTTATTTCAGAATAAATAAGTATTAAGTATGAAGTTTAAGAAAATCGAGGTTTTTCAATTGCAAACGCAAAGTTAGAAACAACAGTTTGTTCGAATAAACGGGCCCAAAGTAAAAAGCGTAAGGAAAAATGTGTCTACAATAAAATCCCATTTGTCCGGAATTCCGGATTTCTCGACCTTTCGTTGATTTCCTAAATACGTGTGCCTTGGGTAATTTGTTTAAAAAAATTAAAGTTCAGGTATCACGAGTCACTTGTGAGACCCGTTTGATCCGGATAAACGCGGTATTTTTGACGAGAACAAAATTCGTTGGTAGATCCGTTGGCTTTGCCGGAGTTTTAACCCGGAATGCAAAACAAAACAGCGGGTGCATTGTTGGTCTATTTTAAAATCTATCTACGCTTAATTGCTGACAAAACTGTCTGTAATTATTCTTTTTCTCATTTTCAATTGTTTCGGAAATCGTGCTAACGTCTACGTGAGCGACCTTAGTTTTAGAATTCAATAGCTCTATGTAGAAAAGGCAATTGAACTTTAAATACAGAAACTTCGGCGCTTAGTTTGTTTTAAAACACTTTTTCGAAAAATGTTCAGCACCCGAGATACAAGGTGTTGAAAGTTCTATTAAGAAAAAAACCCGTTTCGGTTTCATAATTTACGAATGTTCATTAAGAACGTAATTACGATCGAACTTGTTCGACTCGTTTCATTTCGTTGCTAAAACGGCAGGCCGACCGCGAGGGCTACATTCGGAGCGTTTATCCACATTTACATTGTTTTACTCGTCGTCGGCGTTTATTTTTATTTTAATTTAAAAGCTTTTCTTTAATTCATATCACGTGGTGGCAAAACTTTCGATGCAAAATTTGTGCCAAATCAGATTTGACTTTTGTCGGTTTATTCAAGAATCGTGAAAATACCTATCAAAAATTTACATAGTAGGTACTTTTTCTTATATAAAACTTTGGAGAAACAAAAAAAATGATAACTTTTTCTCGAAAATCCTTAAGTAGATAGAGTATAAAAGGTGGAGTAAAGGAATATAGCTAGTTTTATTTTATCATTATGTTAGTTAAGTTGCGAGACATAAACGTGTCCCTTTTTAATTAAAAAAAAAACTACTCTCTAACTTGAAAATGAAGCGCTTTTCTTGGTTTAAAAATTGTTTTAAAACAAATTACACTTATTTTTCATTTGTTTATCAATTCCTGAAGTTTCTGTACTTAATTAAATTCGAATAACTCACGTGTAATTAGGTACTTAGATATATATATTTCCTAGGTTCCTTTTTTTTGTAAGTTTCGCAACATAAATTCATGTACATGCAGGGTTTTTATTTCATAATTTTATGAAAATTATTTCGATGTTTTCCGAGAGCTAAAGGAAAATAAGAAAATATCTGTTATCTAAATTGCCGTATATAAAAAAGTCAAGGTTATTTTGATAACACCGGAAGCGCACATTCACGTTCAGTATTATAATAATTATACTAAACGACCAACTTATTACTTTTATAAAATGCTAAGTTAATATGGAACATAAAAAATCATTTTTACTCGTAAAGTTGTTGCCGGAATTGTTTCAAAGACCCCTCCCTTTTTTTCCTCTAATTTTGATCGTTTAAAGGACCAGTCCGGCCACAAAAACTTTAATTGTTATTAAGTCGATACTTATCTCGCAAATAACATCGTTATTTGGCCGAAAAGCAATTTACTTTATAAGAAACCGTCAAGCAAACTTCTGCTTATAAAAAGAGCCTAAAATAAACTAGAAAATAAACCAAAGACGAGAATATAATGTGTCGCATTACGTATAGTGAAACAATAATTAGCGAAAGGAAAACGAAAGAAAGCGCAATTTGTTTGTTTTTTAAACTGATGCACTCGAAATTAACCATCGCACATAGATTACTAATTAATTTTGAAATATTTGGAACAAGGTTGCTTTTCGGTTTTTGCAAATTAAAGCTCGCGTTCTCGACTGTGCCGTGAATAATAAACGACAACGAAATACTAATTGGGGCCAATTAAATGTTTTATTTATAACAAAAATATCTTACAACTCCTTATAATAATTATTACAATATTTAAAAACATTTGGTATTTTCAAAAGCGTCTAAACCGTCTAAATAAAAATAAAATAATCGGCACGTGACATCTATTACTTGCAACAGCCAGAGGCCGTCTTGTCCCAGTGAAACGTTTAAATTTAATTAAAAAAAAGAAACATTTCATTTCGAGAATGGGTTTTATCTCATCATCCTAATTTTTTTAATTTACGAGGCAACTTTTTTATAAATGTCAAGGACGACGAACTATAAAATTACCTAATTCGACATTAGTAAAGATCTATTGTGTAGTCTTAATTTCGAATTGTCGGGGGCCGATTAAATTATTTTCTCGTCGAAACGAGACGGGCGGCGGTTTTTCAAAAATTTTCAAAAACACGTGTAGGTAGGTACTGGCGTTTCTTTCGGGCCGCGCGTTTTCGTATTTTCCGGTTAACTGGACTAAACGAAAGTGTAACTCGCGAAAGTCGTAAAGCAATTTTTTTTTCAAAAATAGAGTAAAAAACAAGAGCATGCTAATGTAATGCGGCCAGTTTATTTTTAGAAGTAAACAAACCTTGGCATCTCGATTGGTCTGCAAATAATAAAGTATAACGAACATCCATGCCATAGAAAATAGTACAAGTATTTTTATATTTCTTCGCATTCTTAACATCGACAGTCACTCACATACACCAACGCAAACGCACAAAACGCGAGGATGCGATACATTCACTACCCGATTTAGTACTAACGAGCCGACATTTAGTCGCTCCATGTTTTTGCAGCTGTGAATTTTGGAAGGGATTGCAGTCCACCCCTCTCGCTCGCAAACGTTGAGGAGAAAGAAAGATAAAGTTCGCTGCTGGACAAGCACATGTTACTTTGTTTATGTCCGCGCATCTAATCGGTTCTCCGACTCCGTTCAATATAGTATTTCTGCATGCTACGATATAGAGTCTTCGTGGGTTGGAGGAAATTCCGCTGGATGGCAGTCGTCGCAGATTGGGTTTATAAAAGGAACCTTCAATTTTCTGTGGGAGTGTTCCGAGTTTGTTGTCTAGATGACACTGTTACTGCAATATAGGTTCAATATTGAAAAATGCAAATTTACTCTAACTTGATATAATACAGTGTGTTCATAATATGTCAGACTTGAGCAATGCTTAAATCCATATTTACATAGTAAATCTATATCGAAAAGCATGCTCGAATCGTACATGGTTTCGACTATTAATACGAGTATTAGACACCCCTAGGAAAACCAACTATGTACTATCTGGTAAAAAAGTGGTGTGGCGTGACGAGTCGTATGGGATAGGCAACTCAAAAACCACTAAGAATTCAATCCCTTATTTTATGAAGGCGGAGTTAAAAGACGTTAACACTGGTACTTACATTACAAATTAATTTCTACTCGTTTTTATAACTAGATATTATTTGCTAAACTAGGGGGAAGATAAGATAAGATAATTATCGGTAAATTTATTGTTTACATCAATTATACGTAATTATGTAATGTTAGAATTTAATTAAATTGATAAATATAGATATTTATGAGTGTAGAATATTAGTATTCGATAAAAATATAAGTTAGTTAAATGAAATTAAATCACGTAGTTTTATTCATTTTATTTTGGTCAAAACTTTCAAGGAAGACGATCGGTAAACTTTTACCCTTCTTGTTTAAGCTTTCCTGTTTGCAGGTACGAAACGAAGGTTATTCATTGTTATCGTTACCTAGTTAAGTGTTGTTAAAAATATGCATATTATCGTTGAAATTTCTTTTCTTCTATAAAGGGAAATTTCGGAAAATGTAATTGCAACCTTATGTAAAATCGAAGTCCACTCAAATGTGAATTTTTTGATATCAAACGATTCGTCTTAAAAAAATAAGCATTTTACATCATTACGCCAAACTGTTAATGAATAGAAGAAACTTATAAGGGTAAAAAATTCACTTACTTACGATTTTACAAGTTAACTAGCTTGATGGAATTTTTAAAAATTTATTTTTTCAGAAAACGAGAAATTCTGAATCTACAAGTAAGACTTTACTTTTTTAATAGGTTTACTGCCTAATTGATTTCACAATATCGATATTGTAAGTTGTTTGTAATGACCTTACGGTTAATAATAAAATAAACATATCCATTACATATAAAATATTTTGGTAATTTTTAGTTAGGTAAGTAAATAGATTGTAAGTGTAAAACTAAATAAGTGAAACGATCATACAAATTTGTGAAACATTTGTAAAACTAACATTGATAACATTAATTACCTACAAAATATCATAAGTTATAATTTTTTATACTATATACTGTATATTACTATAAATACTTTGCATATTTTTTACAACTATATTTTTAGTTTTATGTTTATCGTGGCGTTAACGTTTAATCAGGAAACTATTTGTCGGTATTTTGTTTACTTAATATTAACTTTTTTTAATGTTTAGTGTGGACATTTTTATAATTATTAACTTTAAGTTTAGATTGCATTTTTAAATTAATACTGAATATAAGTACACTTATCTTATTAAAACTTCTTATTTTTACATGCTTATTATAAGCTATTTTTAATCTATTATAATTTACTACTACCTTATAACGTTTATTATATTAGATTCAGAATTTCTCGTTTTCTGAAAAAATAAATTTTTAAAAATTTCATCTAGCTAGTTAGCTTGTAATCGTAAGTAAGTGAATTCTTTACCCTTATAAGTTTCTTCTATTCATTAACAGTTTGGCGTAATGATGTAAAATGCTTATTTTTTTAAGACGAATCGTTTGATATCAAAAAATTCACATTTGAGTGGACTTCGATTTTACATAAGGTTGCAATTACATTTTCCGAAATTTCCCTTTATAGAAGAAAAGAAATTTCAACGATAATATGCATATTTTTAACAACACTTAACTAGGTAACGATAACAATGAATAACCTTCGTATCATACTTGCAAACAGGAAAGCTTAAACGAGAAGGGTAAAAGTTTACCGATCGTCTTCCCTGAAAGTTTTGACCAAAATAAAATGAATAAAACGACGTGATTTAATTTAATTTAACTAACTTATATTTTTATCGAATACTAATATTCTACACTCATAAATATCTATATTTATCAATTTAATTAAATTCTAACATTACATAATTACGTATAATTGATGTAAACAATAAATTTACCGATAATTATCTTATCTTATCTTCCCCCTAGTTTAGCAAATGATATCTAGTTATAAAAACGAGTCGAAATTAATTTGTAATATAAGTACCAGTGTTAAGGTCGTTTAACTCCGCCTTCATAAAATAAGGGATTGAATTCTTAGTGGTTTTGAGTTGCCTATCCCATATGACTCGGTACGCGACACCACTTTTTTACCAGTTAGTACAGTACCTACTACGAAATTTTAAAGAAAATAACGAGTCGTAACGAGGGCGCGGTAAAAGAGGCGTCCTCCACGGGCGCAACTAGATTTGGGGCTACATTTGGAGTTATTTTTAAGTTAGGGGGACGCAAGTTAGACACTTGCCACGTGCGTTTTATACCCTCGTTACGTCGTTGGTAGATATTGTAGTAAAGAGTCGATTGCAACATAAAACTATCTGTGAACGCAGCAGCTGGTAATAAAGGAATAATGCCTGATTAATAAGAAAGGGGGAGGGGGGCAGAAAAAAAATAGAAATTATAATGTAGTTTTATTATTTGATTTCACTTTTCCAAATTGACAAAAGATACTCTGTAAAACTTCAATTATTAAAATTAAAATTACCTACCTGAATACCTGAATTATCTGAATAATTAATTTATTATATAACAACGAACTTAATATACATCGCACGTCGATCGAACACGTTGCCAAATTTACCATTCATTTTTTTTTGTATGAATAACTATAAAAGTACAGCGGTTAACTTGTTTTATTGTTTCTCCTAGGATTTTCATTTAACGGGCCCCTACAACGTCCAGGCAGAGTTGGTACGTCATTTTGAAATCATCCCGTATAAACGTAAGTAGGTATGTGTTTTTATTTATTTTAAAATTGTTGCTATCTCGCATCTTTAAATACCTGAAAATAATAATGTTAAAAGACTGTCCCTGAAATATAGCTTAAAATTTGGTTTTCCTGTACATAATTTAACGATAAACACTTTATAAACAATACGCGGTTTACCTATACTTACACTTGTAGTATTATTTATGGTCAGTTGCTATTTTAATGTTACCTCGATCGGTTCTTATAATCCAGCAAATCGGTTTTCAAATTTCTTAAGCCATTCGGGTCCACGTTGTCAACGGTGGTAACAAATAATAATAATAAGTTGTAATAAGTATGTACCTACTAAAAAGTTTTTGATTTTTTAAGTAGGTATTTTAATTATTTAATTATTTTAGTTGTGTATTGAGAAATGTCGATTTCCACGTAAAACAATGCGCAAAATAGTAGACCATGTTGTTTTTTTCGAAAAATCTTATTCTATTTAAAACTTGTAGATTGAGCATTTTACTACTCGACATTCAAGAAAATCTCAAAAATCCCTTATTTTATTCTTTAAGTTGTTTCCAACGCCTAAAAGTCGGCAACGAAAATAGGGCACGCGGAGTTGTCGACTTATAGATGATAGAAATTACGGGTATTGGTGATAATGTACTCGTATGGATAATTATAATAATCGCCAGTACGACGGATTGACCGGCAACCTTTATCTAAAACATTAATGCGATAAAACGTCTTATAAATAGTCTATATTTATTGCACAAAATCGTGATGCGGTAATTACGATTCCCGCCTAAAACGTGCAAAAGATAATGAAATAGACATGTGTTCGTATAAGACGAATTTTCCTGAATAGTTTTTGAATAATTTTGGACTGACCTAAAACTTCTTGTTTAGATATTGTACTACGATAAACTTCGATTTCGACGTAAAAAAATGCACAAAATAATGAATTAAGTGCGTTTTCGTAGTGGTAATTCCGGACCTGTACTATACCTATCAGATAGCGTCATTTTATCGAGATTAAGCAAAAACAATAATTTATTAAATCGCTCGCAGTTCGTCATTCTTTGCTTTGTTATGGAAGAATTACGAGTTTTCTAATCGTTCTTGACTTGTACTGAACATTACGGCTCAAACGCTTGCGGTCAAAATTTTGCCAGAAAAAAAATCGCTGGACTATAATAAGGGATTTTTTCGAGATTTGGCAAAAATTTTAAATCTCCGGAAACGCGCTTAGATTGTCATTTCTTGCATTGTTAAACTCGAAAAACTGCTTTTCGACTAATTCCGGACCTGTTCTATTCAAATTAGGTAGCGCCATTTTATCCAGATTATAAAAAATTATAAACTATTTATACGCCGGCGATTCCTTATTTATTGCTCCGTATTACCTGAAATGCGAGATTTCTAATCGTTTTCGACTTGTTCTGAACGTTACGACTCAAAAGCTTGCGGTCAAAATTTTGCGAGAAAAAAATCGCTGGACTATAAGGGATTTTTTCGAGATTTGTCAAAAATTTTTAATCGCCGGAAACGCGCTTGAATTGTCATTTCCTGCATTGTTAATCTCGAAAAACTACTTTTCAACTAATTCCGGACCTGTTCTATGCGTATCAGGTAGCATCATTTTATCGAGTATAGAAAATACTTTAATCTGATTAAACGCCAGCAGTTCCTTATTTATTGGTTCGTAATACGTAAAATACGAGTTTTCTAATCGTTCTCGACTTGTACTGAACATTACGGCTCAAACGCTTGCGGTCAAAATTTTGCCAGAAAAAAATCGCTGGAATATAATAAGGGATTTTTTCGAGATTTGGCAAAAATTTTTAATAGACGGAAACGCGCTTAGATTGTCATTTCTTGCATTGTTAAACTCGAAAAACTGCTTTTCGACTAATTCCGGACCTGTTCTATGCGAATTAGGTAGCGCCATTTTATCCAGATTATAAAAAATTATAAATTATTTATACGCCGGCGATTCCTTATTTATTGCTCCGTATTGCCTGAAATGCGAGATTTCTAATCGTTTTCGACTTGTTCTGAACGTTACGACTCAAAAGCTTACGGTCAAAATTTTGCGAGAAAAAAATCGCTGGACTATAATAAGGGATTTTTTCGAAATTTGGCGAAAATTTTTAATCGCCGGAAATGCGCTTAGATTGTCATTTCTTGCATTGTTAAACTCGAAAAACTGCTTTTCAACTAATTCCGGACCTGTTCTATGCGTATCAGATAGCGTCATTTTATCGAGTTTAGAAAAAACTTTAATCTGATTAAACGCCGGCAGTTTCTTATTTATTGGTTCGTAATACTTAAAATACGAGTTTTCTAATCATTTCCGGCTTGTTCTAAACGTTACGGCTCAAACGCTTGCGGTCAAATTTTTGCCAGAAAAAAATCGCTGGAATATAATAAGGGATTTTTGCGAGATTTGGCAAAAATTTTAAACCTCCGGAAACGCGCTTAGATTGTCATTTCTTGCATTGTTAAACTCGAAAAACTGCTTTTCGACTAATTCCGGACCTGTTCTATGCGAATTAGGTAGCGCCATTTTATCCAGATTATAAAAAATTATAAACTTATTTATACGTCGGCGATTCCTTATTTATTGCTCCGTAATACCTAAAATACGAGTTTTCTAACCGTTTTCGACTTGATCTGAACGTTACGGCTCAAACGCTTGTGGTCAAAATTTTGCCAGAAAGAAATCGCTGGACTATAATAAGGGATTTTTTCGAGATTTGGCAAAAATTTTAAACCTCCGGAAACGCGCTTAGATTGTCATTTCTTGCTTTGTTAAACTCGAAAAACTGCTTTTCGACTAATTCCGGACCTGTTCTATTCAAATTAGGTAGCGCCATTTTATCCAGATTATAAAAAATTATAAACTATTTAAACGCCGGCGATTCCTTATTTATTGCTCCGTAATACCTAAAATACGAGTTTTCTAACCGTTTTCGACTTGTTCTGAACGTTACGGCTCAAAAGCTTGCGGTCAAAATTTTGCGAGAAAAAAATCGCTGGACTATAATAAGGGATTTTTTCGAGATTTGTCAAAAATTTTAATCGCCGGAAACGCGCTTAAATTGTCATCTCTTGCATTGTTAATCTTGAAAAACTACTTTTCGGCTAATTCCGGATCTGTTCTATGTGTATCAGATAGTGTCATTTTATCGTTTTGGCCGACCTAAAATTTTTTGTTTCGTCTTCGTACGTGGAGTAATATCGATTTCCACGGTGAATTAGTAAACAGGTTATATTTTACATTAATTTTGTTTTGCTCGGTTTCAAATCAAATAATTATTTTTTAATATTATGACCACCATCCTAGTTTTAACCTTACGTGTTATGACTATTCATTTGTTTTTGTTTTCTAGTTTTCCTTCACAATTTGTCCAAAAGAAGAAGTAGTAAGCGGATTGATTGATTAAGAAGTGCTCGAAGGATATGGGAAGGCACTACATAGAATTAGTTGATTGCACGATAGCAAATGTCACCTAAGTTGGAATTTTTATTCTACTAAGAATTAGTAGAATAAGAGAAAACTGTTGTCAAATACGTTTGAGGTTTACGCATTAAGAAGTATAGTAAATGAAAAATGTTTGTTCTAGCAAGAATTAGGTAAAATGATTTTCTGTATAAATTTTGGATCATCGTTGAAATCTTGTATGTCAGGCTTATTGTATAAATATTGGATTTTGAAGCGGACATTTGAACTACTGAAAGTTTATTTTTTTTATTATTTATCGAAGTATTTAACCAAACGATGTCTGCACATCTAGTTTGCGTTAGTTCTGGCGCTGGCCTTCCAGTTTTTTCACGAAAAAAGGGTAACACCGAAACAGTAAGTCTCACCTACAAAAATATAAATATCCGTTGTAAATTTGTGTTTCAGTTGCCTTTCTCGATTATCGGATCGCTGAACGGAGTCCACATGTTTGCCAAATCGCAGAAGATGGAATTATTGAATTCAATGATGGAAGACAACTGTGCTGTTTGGAAAGAATTTCACGATAGGTTTGTTTGAATTGGTTAATGTTGTAAAATGTTTAGGTGTTTTTTTTTTAAGCTTGATTCTGATAGGTATATCGAGTGGTTGTACTATTACCGTTTTAAGCAAATTATTGGAGTCTGCCTTTAATGCGATGGTGCTTATAGTTGGTGTTGAAGAGATCAAGTCCCAAAGAAACACCGAACGTTTAAAACGGGAATTACGGGTCTGTTGTCAATGTAATATGATTGTAAGGAGTGCATGTTGTATTTGTGAATTTTAGATTTGTTATCCGATTATAGATAGGTTAATGGACTCCTTAGATTGTGGAGATTCGACAAGTAAACATTTGTCCGATTTAATTACATTAACCGAAACAATTCTATGCAGCGAAAACCATTTAATACAGGTGTGTTATCTATATATTAAAAAAATAGTTGATTAATACTTATTTTATTTGCAGGTTATTTTAGATTCGTATACAGAATGTGTTGATTCCGTCTATAGTTGCATTTTAATTCATGGTAAAATAGCGGTGGCCACTGAGAGTTGGTGGAGTTTGCATCCAGACGAAATTAAACTTCTCTCTTTATTAGCTACTCTCGAAAACACAACTTTGTCCAAGGATGTTCCGGTATTTTTGCCGCACAGGAGCCCGAATGTATGTAATGTTATTTGTTGAACGAACTTGTTCGGCAATTTGGGGGATTTCATTTTCAGGTTGCGTACCGTTTCGTGGCATGCATGCTTATACCCGATGTTCAAGTTTGTTGCCTTTGCGGGCCTACTCCGACACTCGAAGAAATCGAACTTTCTGCTGCTCAGTGTTTTAAGACGACTATCGAAACTCTCGAATCTGCATTGCAGTGCCATCCCAGAAACTTTCCTAGCACTTTACAGTTGGAACAGGGCATATTGGGGTAAGGTGTTGTTAGATGTTAGCAGTGTATAAATTAATTGTTTTAAATTGCAGATTACTACTAATAAATATCAAGTTTGGGAAATATATGATGTCGAGAAATCTTAGTACAACATCAAAAAAACACGGAGGTAGTGTTTCGCATCGCTTGGATGTACTACGTACATTTTTCTATCAAGCCATTATGGATATACTCGTGCCGGAAGAAGGATACGAATTCAAGAAAGATAATGTCGCCGATAAGAGAAGTCGTGATTGTAACAAGCGTGAAATTACAACTATAGCTAAAGAGACTTACTGGTGCTCGGAATATCATACGTGTCATGGAATTTTAATTGACGATAATATCTTGTGTGTACTTTATAATTCGACCGTTCCAAGGCATGCGATGAAATTAATTACAACGAAGTCGTTGAAGACTTTGGTTATGGATAAACAATTTTGTTGGTGATCAATGTGTATTGAGAGAAAATTGAGAATTCAATCAAAAACATCATAAGACGTATAGTGGAGTGTTCTAAGTTCAATTTTCTTTATAACTGTATAACTGATACAGTTTCGTTTGCAGCAGACTTAAAAATTAAGAAATAGACGATTAATTCAAAAATAACTCAATATATTTATTTTATTGAATATTTGTATGAGTATACTTTAATCGGATTCTTCGCTTATCGACGGTAAAGGTGGTACTTTTTTATCTATGGCGCTGTAAGAACCGATTAACCAACTGATGTAGATTTTGTTCGTTCCGTCGAATCGTTTTTCGGTAAAATGGGCTGTTTGTATCACTCGCATACTTGTCGTTGTATATACCTGCATTTGATAAAAATTGAACATCGATTGCATTTACTATAACATCCTTATTTACCAACATTATTATCATTAAAAATATTTGACTCGCTATGTTCCAACCAACAGATGTCTTTGTTTGCTTGATTGCTGTTGCACAACCATAAGGTGAAATGCTAAAATTCAATTCGTGCGAATATCGGTACGTCAAGGAATTCGATTCGATCCCGTGATGGATACATGGAAACATCGATCGCACCGAACAGCAACTGAATGGCGTTTGTTTCTTCTTTTCTCTAGAAAATTTTTGATCTTTACAGTATTTGATATACACTTCGATTTGATCGACCTACGGCTGTCTCATTAAATTAGTGTCGTACCAAACTATGTCGTACCATTCATTGTAATGCTTACTTCCACAACACTGAAACTGCAACTGTAATATATCGATTTTAGTTTTAAACAACGAGTTCGAACTGTAGTTATTCATCGCTTCGATGATTCCATCGTGAAGGCTTTCGTGCGATGAATACGAATGAGCTAACACCATTACACACACGATGATCATTATGAAGATGGCTCCAGTCGAAACCAGCGTAAAGATGAACATAAGATGATTCAGTTTTGGTTTCTTTTTCGGACTATACGCCTTATAAAGTAACAGAATCGACGCGATATTTAACGGTAGACATATTAAACCCGGCACCGATAATAAGACGGGCAAAATATTGCCATCATTTTCGGAAACCATGTTAATGTAGTCTCCTAATGTTGTTTTAGTTATAATTGAAGATATAAACAGTTTTATTGAGTACATGGCCAGGAACACGTTTATTATCACTGTTATTAAAGTAATATATTTAATAACGTTGTACTGTATGTTTAATAACGGCTTTCCCATTTTATAAATTATGTCAAAATATGTACTTACCCACTTAGATTTTTTTTTTGTAAAGTCATATCCCATTAATTATAGATATTAAATCAATTGTTTTCATTTGTATGAAATTTGTTTACTATTACTAGTTTATAATTATTTAATTGTATACTGCTCCTATATTTTAAAACTTTTGGAAATTCGACATTGACATTGTTTTGTGAAATTGTCGCAAGGGACATCGCACAATTTTGCAGGAACTTATCTGATTCATAAGATAAGCTTCAAATGTTGGATGAAATGTCGCTTACAATAAGGCTTGGCAAAAAGGCATCGATGTCTAAAGCATATAATTATTATAAATATGTTTGTATATTATAAATAAACATTTTACAAAATGAAATTCAAGATTTTTAATGTTCGCTAAAGGAGTACGATAAGATTTGAATATTTAACATTTTTGAACCCTTAAAACTTATAGAAAAACCCCCATATACTTTAAAAATAAGTGTCAAAATCTCCTTAAACAGCCTCTGTGCATTTTTTTAAAAGATCGCCAAAAAACTTTTCGAACGGCCCCCGTATATTTTAATAAATGAACGTCAAAAAAACTTTTAAAAATTCCCCGTATAATCGTTATCAGATTGTAAAATAAAATTAAATTCAATTAAATTGGAAATTAAATTCCAATCTCTAATTTAAGTGGGTTCATTTATTAAAATATACGAGGTCAATCAAAAAGTTTTCCGACAAAAGCATTGACAAGAACTTTTCGAGCGGCCCCTGTATACTTTAATAAATGCTCCCAATTAAATTGACTTAAATTAGAGATTGGAATTTAATTTCCAATTTAATTGAATTTAAGTTAATTTAATTTATTTTACAATCTGATAACGATTATACGGGGGATTTCGAAAAGTTTTATGACGCTCATTTTTTAAAGTATACGGAGGTTGTTTGAAAAGTTTTCCGACAAAATTTTTTTCGAACGGCCCCCGTATATTTTAATAAAGGACCGTCAAAAAACTTTTCGAAATCCCCCGTATAATCGTTATCAGATTGTAAAATAAATTAAATTAACTTAAATTCAATTAAATTGGAAATTAAATTCCAATCTCTAATTTAAGTCAATTTAAGTGGGCCCATTTATTAAAATATACGAGGGTCGGTCGCAAAATTTTCCGACAAAAACATCTGTCAAAAAACTTTTCGAACGGCCCCCGTATACTTTAATAAATGCGCCCAATTAAATTGACTTAAATTAGAGATTGAAATTTAATTTCCAATTTAATTGAATTTAAGCTAATTTAATTTATTTTACAATCTGATAACGATTATACGGGGGATTTCGAAAAGTTTTGGACGCTCATTTTTTTTAAGTATACGGAGGTTGTTTGAAAAGTTTTCCGACATTATAATATTATTCGAACGGCCCCCGTATATTTTAATAAATGAACGTCAAAAAACTTTTCGAAATCCCCCGTATAATCGTTATCAGATTCTAAAATAAATTAAATTAACTTAAATTCAATTAAATTGGAAATTAAATTCCAATCTCTAATTTAAGTCAATTTAAGTGGGTCCATTTATTAAAATATACGAGGGTCGGTCGTAAAATTTTCCGACAAAAACATCTGTCAAAGAACTTTTCGAGCGGCCCCCGTATATTTTAATAAATGCTCCCAATTAAATTGACTTAAATTAGAGATTGGAATTTAATTTCCAATTTAATTGAATTTAATTTATTTTACAATCTGATAACGATTATACGAGGGATTTCGAAAAGTTTTGGACACTCATTTTATTAAAATATACGGGGGTCACTCGATAAGTTTTTTAATTGTCGGGAAATTTTTCGAGCAACCCCCGTATATTTTAAAATTGGGAGTCTAGAAACTTTTCGAATTCCCCTGTATAATCGTTATTACATAGTTGAAAAAACTAATTCAAAAAGTTCTTTGATGCTAAATTTTTTTTTAATTATACGTGGACCGTTCAAGAAGTTTTCCAGAACCAGCAACCTTCAGAACGACGCACTTATGAGGCCTGCAGACAGTTCGATATTGTAATCAAAAAGAAATATCGAAAAATGAAGCGCAACAAAATAACATCACATTAATGATTTTACATTCATATATTTGTATTTTTTGTACAAAAATGCATCGTTTTTTATTACAATACAAAATATACATCGGTCCAATTTTTGGATTTTTCTAGTCATTCGTATAACAAACACGTGGTTAACAAGTTCAATAATTTACATAAAAGTCTTTTCCAAGTATAGATATTTATACATTTATACAAAACGCAGTTAAATACTATAAATATTTTTACAAAATTCTCATACGAAACATACACGCATCAGTTTATAGATTACAGTCTTACGGCTAAGAATGGCAGACAAATTAACTACTTAATACCTAATGAGCAACTGTTTTACAATTATTTACAAACGTTAAACTATCTTAATTGTCCTTAATTACCTGATAGGTTTTAATTCTTGAAAAATAAGAATTAATATTACACACAGCCAGGTCACTTTATTTTAAATTTAGTTTATCATATTCGAAGTTCTGTATCGATAACCGTTTTATTTCTACTTTGGGGAGGCTGTCGTGCTACTACGTGATGCGAGGTCGGCACTCCTGGCGTAACAAGAGGCGATATTGACGGCGATTTCGTGGCCAACGGCGATAACGACGGCGAAAAACTAGGCGACATTGCCGTGGACGTGGGGAACGTCGCGCCGGAAGCGTCGTGGCTAATTGGCGACCTAGGAAGCATGTGAACCTGATTATGGCTGCTGGAAATGTGATGACTAGAACCTCCTCGTGCATTTAAAACGGGCATTGCTATCGACCTAGGAGCAACGCTTGTTATTAAAGGAGGCGGCACATTTTTGGCAGGTGCAACCGAGGTTTTACTCTTTATACTAGAGTTCCCACTCGTGGCACTTTGTACGGATGCTGTGTCATCCTTCAGTCTTGCAATCTCTGAGAATACGTGAGCTAGCGGTTGATACTGCGGCCCCCAATCTAACAAATAGTCCCAGTTGTAACTGCCTGCCAGCTCTTCCTCGCTGTGCACTATGGAACTTAACGACCCGTTCATGGAAGGCTGATGAGTGACGGTCGGTACTTCGCCGTACCCACCGATGGCCATTACGTGATCCATGGTGCCGCCCAAATTCGTCGTGGCGACAGCACCGCCCTCTCCCGTAGAACTTCCCCGATCGCTACCCGTCACATCGTTTAATTTCGCGTATATTAAATTAGTGATGTCGTTTTCTGCATTACCGTGCTCTTCGAACATGTGCAGGCCGTCCAAAGGAACACTTTGATGGTGATGCGCGGTATCCTTGCTGCCGCTGCTCCTCGGATCGCCGACGCACATTCTAGGGGCAGTTTGTGGAACGCCCGTACTATTATTATTTACGATACCTAATCGCGCCAAATATTCTTGCGTATTACGGACAGACACGTCGGATAAATTGTCGTCATCTTCGTTTTGACGATGAATGCCGGAATCTCTTTGTAACGGCCCCTCGTTTATCATTCTAATTTCTTCGTCTTCGCCGTCCTCGCCGTCTTCCGCGGAACCCCTACCACTAGAACCGGACTGTTCCGAACCCGACAATTCGGAAGTGGTTGCCGCTCCCGAATTTGAACTGGCCGCGTGCCCCGGACCGTAAGGTGGAATTTCGTCGTATTTAGGGGGCAAATTGATTGTTGTTACTGCCGGAAACGACGCCGCCCCTAATGGGAATCGTGTCGAAAGCGCTTGGATCGACGTAATTGTTCGAAGTCGAAACGGCCTCGTTGCTTAAATTGGGCTTGTTCGATTTTTTGTTTCGTTTATTTCTCATATGCAGAAAAACAAAGACCGCACCAAAAATAATGAGCAGAAGTAAAAAAGCGATTAGAAGTCCGAGGGCCCAATCGGCGATGCCCCGTTTGCCGCGGCCATGGTCGTATTGTTTTCCCTATTTACGGCCAAATTCGTTCCGGGATCCGCTAGGGGATCTAGCGTGATTTCGACGACCGTCATGTTGGTCAGCGAACCTTGTCTTCCCGAACTTGCAGTTATAACCAAACTAACGTCTTTCCCGGCTTCCAGCGCTTCGGCGTTGTTGAATTTCTTTTTAATTAGAATCGCGCCGGTCGTGCGGTTCATTCTGAGGTACTGATGTTGAGTTGTCAGCTGATACACTACTCTTCCGTCGGGTCCTTTATCTCTATCGGTCGCCGTCACGTGACCAACAACGTAACCCACCGGCAAACTACCCGAGGGCGGTGTTGCCAAAACAAAGCGATAAGTTCTCTCGGTGAATTGCGGGTGAAATTCGTCTCTACTTTCGATTTCAATTCGTACTTTAACCGTGGCCGACTTATCTCCGCTATCTGTAGCTTTCAACGTAAACGCATAACGACTTTTCTGTTCGTAGTCGAACACGACGTTGGTCGTCACTAATCCCGTGTTGGGGTCGACGTGAAACAATTTCCACGTTTCGTCCGCGGCCGAATAACTGCTGCCCACGATGGAATAATTCAAAGATCCGAACGACCCTTTGTCCAAATCCGTCGCGTGCGCCATGAAAATGGCCGTTCCGATCGGTTCGTTTTCGCCGATAAATTCCAAATATTCCGGAACGGGAAAACGGGGAACGTTGTCGTTTTCGTCTTCGAGCACCAAGCGAAAATTATTTAGCGTACAAATCGGCGTCGATCCGCAATCGCAGGCCCTTATCACCAAATTAAATTCGGTAACGCCGTGGTCGTAATCGAGAATCCTGTTCACCTTCAAAATTCCAGTGTTTTCTTCTAATTCGAACAAACGCCGATCGTTTCCCGACGTAATATCGTACATAATTTCCGAATTCGCGGTACCCGGTAAGTCGGCATCGGTAGCCACGAATTGTATGATGCTCGTGCCGACTGCCGTATTTTCGCCGATGTTCATTTCGTAATCCAACTGTTTGAACACGGGCGCGTTATCGTTCACATCGTCAACTCCCACGAATATTTCCAGCGCAGAGTTGTTCGATCTCGACGGCATTCCGGCTTGTAATTTTAAATTGTACGTTGCCTGCACCTCCCTGTCTAAAGACTTCAGCAGTACCACGGCTCCGGTGGGATTGCTAATTTCGAACGTGCCGTCCTCGTTTCCGGCGGTAATGTGGAGATTTTGGTTGTGGTTGGCGTTGGCGATGTGCAAGACGACGGTACCTTTCGGCGTATCTTCGGCAATCTGCACCCTGCAAGTGGCGATGGTATTACGCAGGGCAGGAGGAGGAATTTTAAGTCTACACATACCTGTAATCCCGTTTTTGAAACTGAGGCTCGTATATCGAGCCACTGTTGACTTTGATTCGCACCGAAGCCGAATTGTGGAGTGGCGGTTTTCCCAAATCGGTGGCCAGTAAGGTGATTTGCAGATCTTGCTTGAGCGTCGACGAGATGTTGCTTAAATTGACTTTGAGTATTCCGTCGTCTTCTCCGATCACGAAACCAACGACCGGCGAAAATAGTGTGTATTTGATTTTCGCGTTGTCATCGAAATCGGCGTCTGTCGCGTTGACCGTTAAGATTTCTATTAAACTATTAGAGTTTCCTTCTGAAATGAAATGTACTTGTGAATAAAGTTTCAATTTAAAAAAAAATTAATTGTTTTATTCCGATTTTTAGATTTTATTAGAAATCGGAATGTTACGTACCTGGTAAAGTTGTGTGATAAAAGTTCTGAGAGAAAATTGGCAGATTGTCGTTCACATCTGTAATCCGAATGGTCAACGTTGTGTACGCCACATGTGCCGTATCCGACGCAGCAATCTTCAGGGTGTATTCCTGTCTAAGTTCGAAGTCCAACGATTTCTTGAGAATCACCTTACCGCTGAATCGATCGATGCTAAAAACTTTCAAAACTTCGCTATCGCTTTCTGGCACGAAACTGTAGGTTAAAGCTGGATTTGTATCGACGTCGTTGGCAGTTAAAGTTGTCAAAACGGTACCAATTTCGGTGGCTGTAAATAACTTAAATAGTACACCGAACTTTTCGCTATTAACCCGGGATCGTTCGCTAATTGGTCTAAAAGACCGACAAATAATACATCCACGCACACTTCATAAAATACGCATGCGTCAGCGCCATGTACTTAGTTATTCTTCAAAAACATACTAATGATGCGAATGCAAGCTAGTTAAGTGTTCTCCTATGTGTGGTAAAGGTGTTATTATCATTTGTTTACGTGAATGGTCATAACGACCGTCTTGCGACTGATGCCGTTTGGTCTGCCGTCTATGTTTGGCCTTTTACAAAATACCGTGTACCTAAATAACTCTTTCAGTAAGTAATATATAAACTTTCTAAAATACATTTGTTTTACATATTTTATACATTCATTTTAGAAATGGGCGACCATGAGCGAGAAGTAGCACGTTTAAAAATGTTGTGGCAAGAAATACAATCGGAGGAAGAAATATCTGAAAATGAGAGCGAGGCCGATGAAGATGATTTACAAGTTAGTGATCACATCTCTGATACTGAACAATCAGATGAATCCAGTGAAGGATCTGATGATGACATACCACTTTCTGAATTGCAAAGATTTTATCATGGCCGAGATAAAAGAACAAAATGGCGTCTACGGCCATTGGGCGATACTAAAACTATAAAGAGAAATCTAATAAACTTTATACCTGGCGTTCAAAACCATGAAAAAAACGCAAAGTCACCAATAGATGCTTGGATGTTGTTTTTTACTGATAATATGTTTTTGTGAAATCGTACGTAATATTTACATCGAAAAAGTTCGTGTAAATTACGCACGCAACAGAGATGCCAAGGATACGGATGCATCAGAACTTAAAGCCTTATTTGGTTTATTGTACTTCGCAGGCGTATTACGATTGTCTCATACAAATGTAGCGGAGTTATGGGCTAACGATGGTACTGGAATTGAAATATTTCGACATGTCATGTCATTGAAACGTTTTGAATTCTTACTTCGATGCTTACGATTTGATAATATTCATGATCGTTCAGAAAGACAACAAACCGATAAGTTGGCTCCAAGATAAGTTGGATATTTGAAAAGTTTGTCAGACGTTGTCAAACAAATTACAAAGTTGGAGAAAATGTAACTATTGACGAAATGCTTGAAGCCTTCAGAGGAAGATGCAGCTTCCGGCAATATATGAAAAATAAACCTGCTAAATATGGAATAAAAATATTTTCATTAGCTGATGCTCGAAATTATTACACTTCAAATATGGAGATATACGTTGGAAAGCAACCGGATGGACCTTTTGTTATTGACAATAGTGCATCCAGTGTTGTGGAGCGCCTTACATTACCGATTCAGAATTCTGGTCGAAATGTGACTATAGATAATCGGTTCACTTCCATTCCTTTGATGAAATCGTTACTGTCTTATAATATTACCATTGTTGGTACTATTCGAAAAAATAAAAAAAAATACCACCTGCATTTGTCAATTCAAAAAACCGTCATGTCGCTACTACTTTATTTGGCTTTTCTAATGAAGCAACTTTAGTTTCATATGTACCAAAGAAAGGTAAAGTTGTTACACTTCTATCAAGCACGCACGTTGGCGCGAATTCGGATAATATCGATGAGTCTACAGGAGAGAAGAGAAAACCTCATATCATCACGTTTTATAATCAAACTAAAGGAGGTGTGGATAAAGTGGACGAGATGAAACAAAATTATTCAGTATCAAGGAAGAGCGCAAGGTGGCCACTAACTGTCTTTTTTTCAATGATGAATATAGCTGGTATAAACAGTCAAATAATTTTTGAAAATAATACGCAATCCAATTTAAAACGATCTGAATATTTGAAAGCTCTATGTAGAGGTTTGGTTCTTCATTTTTCTAAAAATGCGTCTTATATCATCGCATGTGCCACAGTTCACGAAATCAAGGATATGTGAGATATTTAGTTTAGTACCTAGCATACAAGTGAATCAAGAACCAAACACATGTTTCGGAAGATGCTTCAGATGTTCTTCGAAGAAAAATCGAAAAACTAAGACTGTTTGTAAAAGATGTTCTAAATGTATTTGCAAGGAACATACTACGAACTATAGGAACTATACTAGGAACTATATTGCGATATTTGTGAATCCGAAATATTAGAAATTCCTCATTAAATTTTTATATTAATTTGTAGTCTATTTTGTTCACCCAGTTATACAGGTGTATTAAGTTTTGATTTTATAGAATTTGTTTTTATACGTTAATAAATATTAGGTGTACAACTTTGCTTCCGCCGTTTTGCAATAAATGGCTGTAGCGGTAAGTGGTAGTCGAAATAAATAGATCGTAGCTGTCATACAATAAGATTAGGTATTTGTAAATATAACGCCATCGAAATATTAGTCGATTTGTGTCTGCATCATAAAGTTATTCTCGATTAAACATGTCAGCTTACGAGCCAAATTCTCGTCATTTGCGGGAGGTTTTAATTTTCTGTTTTAATATGAAGAAATCTGCGGCTGAGGCTCATCGAATGCTCTCAAATACCTACGGTGAGGCCGCTATTAGTGAAAGAACGTGCCGAGAGTGGTTTCAACGCTTCAAGAACGGTGATTTTGACGTCGAAGACCGGCATGGCTGTGGAAAGAGAAGGTTTTCGAAGATGCAGAATTGGAGGCATTACTTGAGCAAGACTCAATACAACGAGAGACATGATAAAGTAATCTTACAGCATGACAATGCTCGACCCCATGTTGCGAAATCGAACTAATCATTAATATTGAACAATGATTAATCGTACGTTGATAAAACGTAGTCAGCTGACGGCAATCGTTATTCGATGTACATCGCAGAATCGTGCATTACATAAAACGAGCACGATGTATATTTAGATTACAAATCGGATTACTGGCATTACAGATTAACTAGGAAATAATTAGCAGAATATACATTCAGGTCTTCGAATTCCTACGAAATACGAAATTTCGAATCGTAGAACTGTAGCAGACTTTACGAAACTAAGCGGATACGTTAATAGATTTCCGAATTAACGATTGCGTCGTCACTTAGAATTTTAAGACGCCGATTGCGAATTCGTCGAGTATTACCTGTACATATCATTAGCGACGACTGAACGTGTAACATCGATAATATATGAATCACATTTGCGCGATTAAATCATAACGCGTCACTTAATCTAATCGGCATGTAATACTCGTCGATATATTTGCAACGCCGTGATCAAATTTCAATCGAAGTAGCAATTACGTACGAATACATTCGGCGAAACATGCGCTACTTTGCACCAAATTCTTACGGACTTCGAGGCTAATTCAATCGAATTATCTATCAAATACTCTTTTACTGACATTAAAGCATCGTAACATAAATCGAAGCTACTATGCAACCGAGTCTGTCTAATAAATCGAGCATACGTTCGAAGCACGTATAGTCAAGTCTGTATAACTGGAAATCTCTCTATGAACTGACACACCGTCGAATTCTGATCGAATATACTCGGATGAGACGCTGAAGAATCAGAAATGTATCGAAAATTCAATCGGAAATTGACGTTGTAATCTAAATACTAATTTAAACAGGATAAAATTTTACTCATAACTCAAAGTGCCGAATTACTATAGAAAATTACTGACAGGAGACAATTTAGCCGTATCAGGTATTACGCGAATTCGAAGTTCGTACAGTCCCACGGAAAAGTACTATCGACAAAGCCGTGCGCGGAAAACCTAACGCTTTAAATTATATTCAACGATGCTCACGTCTTATTAAGCCAAATTCAATTCTTAATGAATTTGTAGCATAATAAATGAACGTAACACACATATCGAACGAAACGGTATGAATAATGATGTTAAGTATTCGTCATTACAATTTGGACTAATATAACATATACAATAAATTGCAATACGATAAGACAGTGACAAGCGAATAACGATGAACTGTCAATTTAGCAGTTAAATTTAGCTAAGTATTAATTCATAATTCGCGATGACGCTATTATCTACTAAGCTACATTAATCAATCGTATACGCTATACTGAAGCAATAGTCTATCGGAAATGTGAACCTTTAAAACTTCAACAATAATTCTGCATATAGACTCTGCTTATATTAAAGTTGAAGTAATAGCCATAACTGAAGAATTCTCAACATATGATATGGTTCATGAATAACTTAGCTAATGTAATTTAATGTCAGCATTAGCTTTAAATAATTAAACGCATTTAGAATAATCGTCAAAAGAATATTTATTTAGTTAAAAGTAAAATCAAGAGCATTAAACGATAAGTTAACTAGCATTATATAAAATTGCTTTAAAATTTAATAGAAAATAATGACTAAATTTACAGAATGTAGTTATTCGAAATATTACACTATTAATCAATTACAGTATAATTCGAAATGAACACAAATTTATATATTTACTTATAGTCAATTGATCCAGATATTATAATTAAATTCATCAATTATTTCATATAGTTCTTACTAAAGTTCTAATTGTTAAAATCTAATGTACTGACAAATTATGGATACTACTATTTACATTTAGAATATTAGTGTTATGAAATGAAATTAGCTCAGTATAATTTTGATAATTACTGGAGTCATTAACAACTAAATATGTTTGAAATAGAAGTTCAGTAATGTATACTTGCATTAAGGTAATTCGATTTAAAATTTAAGATCTTATCAAATCATAATTTGGGAATACGAATTTTTTGAAGATAGAATTCAATTAGTTGCAAGTTAATACTAATATATCTAAATAATCAGAAAATGAATTCAAGATTTCATTTGAGTAAAATGCTATTATGACAAATACAGATTCCATATAAAGAACTATGATGACAAATGATAAGATGTCAATCGCAGTTTCATATCCAAATTCAGTAGTAATGAAATTTTCAGAAATAAGTACTGAATATCGAAATGTAAGTGCCGAACAGTACCTTCATATTCAAAAATTTGAACAAAATTACCAATCATCCAAGAAGTTTAACGATAAACTATCTGAAATGACGGAATATCATTGCTTAAAAGAATTCGAATGTACTTACTAGTAATGCTAAGATTCGACAAATACTATATCAAATTCAAAGGTATCTAGCAACTAAAACGTATCAAATGATAATGTCTAAAGCTAAGTGCAGGAACCTTGACCTAAGTGACTTTGATCAACAGTTCGGAATATTTTCAAGCAATTTTAAGATAAATATGATTGACATGTCTAGCAACGATTACAATTGTACACATACACATTGTAACCGAATTTGCTCAAATCCCAGAAATCTATACGAAAGAATTATCAAGAACTTTGACGAATTGGATCTATTTCACAATGGATTAATATTAAAAGAACCATAAAATCTAATGTATAAAAGTCATAAGATTTCGAAAATGTCTCTTGAACAATTATTTCAAGATTAGCAAACATACATAGATTGTAAATATTTGATGATAATGATATAGACTTGATCAACTATTGCATAATTAATTCAATTGAGATAATTAAAGTATAAACTAATATTCTGATACAAGTTAAGATGAAACTAACTAATTTCATAATGCACAATTTGTCCATTAGTAATTAAGCTCATAGATCAGATTTTAGTATTTTGAAAGATTGCAAATATGATAGCAAGATCGATAGTATAAGCTACATATTTATAAAGATAGCGTCAATAAATGATAAGCTAATTAGGAAAGTACCGCAATGTAGTTCATATCAGAGTATCACATTACGACTGTTATTAAAGCATCGATCTAACGTTCACTACATCTAAATTGCACTATCATGCAAAGTGACTAAAAACATTGAAAGATATGACCTTATGTACTTTGAAAGATGCACTAATGGATATGTTAGGTATGATAATATTCGTTACTAAATATGACAGTCAGAATGTAACGTGAGCAAGATCTAATAGTTTCAGATACAAGATCAAATATCGAAGTACTATTATAAGCATATTCGCAACGAGATTATCAATTAGTCATTAAAGATGATAGACTGATCAAGAATGCATACTATGCGGCAAACATATTTATCTAGTGATGATTATCTATGATGAGTACTTGACAGTGATTAGAATAATGAATTGAATCACAAGAATATCAAGTATACATTCTAAACTCGAAAGACGATATTACAGCGATTGTATAATTTGGCTATATAAGACATAAACAATAATCGTTATATATTAATTAAGACTAGTTATGTAATGCATCTGATTTACGTAAAATATCATATTATCTCGTTACATTATTGACATTGAATGAAATTAAAGTAGTACTGATATTTGAATGACTTTTGGATAATCAGACGATGAAGATTCGTTACATTTCAGTTTAAATCTGAATATACGATTAATATAATAATTAATATTATATAATGTATGAACTAACATAACTTTGAAACATATTTAGCATAAACAGTATTTACGAAGTTAATATTCAGACGTTCATGTACTATGATTTAAATTCGACTGTTACCGCGCATGAATTACTTTATACTTTCGATTACAATAGATATTATCTAATAATCTAAGTAATTCAGCATTATCAATATACTTTTCACGACATCAACTATACTTAGTTCTAATTTACAATGATCGGCGATGCCCACATGATATATAAACTATCAATATTCGAACGTTAACCAATTACTTACGACATTAGCAACTTTAGATAAGACAAATTGAATACATGAAGTTATCGACAATGCGCGTTTAAAATAGTTGACAAATTGATGTACAAGCTATCAAGCATCGTAATAGTCAATGCTATCATGAATACGCGAATCAATATCAAGATCTATGTCACTTAGTAGGAATGTTAGATGTCGAATCTAACAATTTCGGTTTGAACTATGATGTATAGACTAATGTAGTGATTAGATACTTCATTAAGTAATTAGGCTAAATTTGCCTGAGTATAACGAATCTAGTAGTTAACTTATTGAGTTATTACATGCTATTCTAGTAGCTACGATGATCTGTTAACTATTTAGATACATTTAATCAATTCTGTTCAATGCTAGTTACATTAGTTAAATTATTAATTGTTAGATAATACTTAATTACTACTATTATCGTAATGAATGTTAATTCGTTTCGTCTTAAGTAATTCATATTATTAAACATTCTACATATTCAATTGAGTATTATTGATTGAATCGATTACATCAAATTGATAATATTAATTATGATAAATCTGATCTAAGATATTAATATATCGATCTTAAGATTATATATTCAAACAATTAATGTCTATACGAATATAAACTATTTATGTAAGTACTGATCTAATTAACTTATAATCTGTCAGTTCAAAATAGTTAATAATCAGTTAAATGATATACTTAATAATGCTGATAATACTATGCAGTTATCAGTGATTACAATATCTGAAATACATAATATTATCAGATATCGATACGTATAGCTCGTATCAGCAATTGATAACTGCATATAAATTATACGATAATTAACGATACGAATACTTCTAATGAAGTTAGAACTTATAAACGATAAATATTCATTGACTTAGACATTAATATAAGTTCAATTATAATGTTAAGAGAAATTGTAACGTAATAATTAGTACCTAGATAGCAATATGACGAATTGATTATTAAAATATATGCGACTGTCTTAATTTGCAATAATAAATGATTGCATAGTCAATAATTTCGATATGTTAGATTTACATGCAAATCAGTAATAGACAGTGCATTAATTATAATTAATGAAATCATTATAATGCACTTATATTCGAATGACAACATATTCATATATTTTCAATTAAGATATTCTAAAGTACATACGATTTAAAATCTAGATAGCGAAAATTTCGATTTGCTAAAAAAGTCAATCGACAGGTATGTATTTGACGTCTACATCTAAAGATTGAATCAATTCAGTGAGACGAAATTGGATCAATGATTAAGTAATTAAATTTGAATTGAAGATTGATTCGTGAAATTAACTGACTAATTTTGAATTTGGTAATATGACAACGAATTTGACAACTCGCTTACACAAAGAATTCGATTGCAATCGTACGATGATATTCACACGACTGATTCGAAGTTCTTGAATCGAATTAACATACTACGATAATCGAACTACGATTATATCGATCAATATCAGAGTATCGATATTGACTAGTCACTAGTAAGATACTATGTGATCTCATTGAATACTCAAAAATAATGAAAGTTTGGCGGCCACAGTTCGAAAATTTCGTACAAAATACGGTCGGAATGTTCATTTAACTTCGTCAACTGTGAAGAGGAGAGTAATTGAAAAATTCAGGAAGACTGGATCTACTGGTGATGCTAAACATTCTGGTCGTCCAAAAACAAGCCGTTCAGATGTCAATATCGAAGCAGTTTCCATTGTCATGGAAAATTTCGACAAAAGAGTGCGTATGTGCCAGCAAAGCCGTGGAGGGCATTTGCCCGATGTGTTATTTCATACATAACCCTATTGTGTGTACTTTATGATTCATTAAAAAAATAATAATTTAAAGAAAAATAAATGTGTTTTATATTTAATTCAAATCTTGCGTAAATTTTGGGACACCCGTTATATTAGAAAACGTGATACTTTTTTCTGTTCGAGTCCTTGACTCGAATGTTGTCGCAAACCTGGTCTAGGATAATCGTGGCGGATTGTAAATCGGCAGCAGTGCGTTGTTCGATAGATTGCCGTGGGCTTCACGGCCGCACGACCTCAACACAATTGAAATATTGCAGAGATTGAACATTATATTGCCCAAAAACTCTTCGAAAAACATTTTTAAATTACCGAAAGGATATTTTTCCAATTTGTCGTCATTTGGGAAATACTTTTGCATCGTATTTGCAAATAACGCAATAAAATCGAGAATGTATAAATTCGCGAGCAAAACACCATTTGTGCGTCTCCCGCACGTCCATTGTCTATTTATGCGGACGGTTCCTGTAAAATATGCGAGGGATCTTTCGAAAAGTTTTCTTCTATTAAAACGAATAAAAACGATTTTATAATTATAAAGAAATTCGAAGTTTCTCGTGCACTTGCTTTACGAATGTTTTGGCCTATATTAGACAGATATGAAAAAGGAAAAATGTGGATAGTCTTGCTTTTTCTCGCATAAAATTAAGTAACTCGGATGTACGTCGTCGAAACTAAATCAATGAATCCTTATTTTCGAGGCGTCCGATTATCCCAACCGCTTATTGCTATCCAAGCGTTCTTAAAAGGGCGACGTCCTACACTTCATGTCGTATTGTGCGTCCGAAATGTTTTCGCGATAAATTAGCGGTCAGCTATCTCGTTCTATATACATAGATATTCTCAAAACCGCGGGTTCAAACCTGGACGTGATTGACGAGATCTTTCTAAGCGTGTCTGGAACCGCGAATGGCAAAATCTTATAGCTTTACCCTTCGCAGTAAAAATAAGATTAAAGTATAGGGTTGCACAATTGAAAAACGAAAAGTAGTCGTTGCAAATAAATACTTGCAATAATCGCACGTTTGTCCATCAATTCTAACAAGTTAACGGCCTCTAAAACGGTAATAATTATAACTAACAGTTAACAAAGAAATTTTTGTGGCTATAACGGGGCGAACATTTATCGACCATAAATCACCTATAGGTAGGTAAGTTTTTCTAAACCAAACGCATTAAAATATAATTATGCGAAAATTACAATTATCGACATCGACACCTAGTTTTCTTTACGAGGTCTGGGAGAAAAAAAAAACGCAAGTTCGCATAAATATCACTTTCGTTAAATCAACACGAATCCGCGAATATCTCAAACGACAGCGATACGCGATTAATTTCCGCATCTTGCGTCGCGGTCCCTCGTTTTCGTTAAGTAGATAGCGTTAAGAGGCTTAGAATTTGGTCAAAGTGCCGGTATTGAACGCGTCGATTAAATCTACAACTTTATTTATAACCCGTGATTAATCGAATAATATATTGTTTTTGTTATATGGCGAAGATTTATTTTTATTGGATCCGACAATGCAACTAATATCAATCTATAATGGTCCCCCCCATCAACGGTAGATATACGCACTTAATTAAACAAAACGGTTCTTGAGGTTGCGCGCGGCATTTTCGAATTTTGGCCACGGCGATCGCAAATACAGCTTAAAATGCTGCACACATGCAGTAAACAATACGATAACTGCAAAACAGGATTCAAGGATTCTTGTAGCAGGGACGCTCAAAATGTAGTCAAAGCGTTTCCGTCGTCCTGTCGTTTTCCTTTGCCGCCCTTAGACGAGAACTATTGCAAAATAATATTCGTAAAATAAGTTCGTCCAACTTGATTTAGGCGGTCGATTTTAACTAGTTATCCCAATTTGGAGATTTTTCCAGTCAACAGTTTTAGGTGCCCGTGCCGCCGACGAATTATATCTCATCGCTATGGCATTCGCATTCGAGAAAGACACCGCCGACCCGCTCTCGGGAAATTGGACGTACGTGATTTTGTCGAAATAGAGAATCGTAATGTGCCTATTTGGATTTTGCGAAGCAATTAAAAATCTTGGGTACGACGAAAAGCGCGAAGTCATTCTTGCACCGTCGCTAATTCTATTTTTCGATACCGTGTCCGTTAGGTTTCTTTTATTTAATACATTTGGTAATTTGCGTTGCGTCGTTACCGCTAAAAAGGGCAAAAAAAAGGTATACCAGCCCGGAAAATCCGTTTTGCTCGCGTTCAACCCGTGTAAAATTAATTTCGAGATCCCGATAAATAAATCATCCTTCAAAGGATTAAAATTAATGTTTAGCGTATGATAAATACGATATTTAAATCGCATTACGGCAATGAATCAGTCATCACGTATGTTACGCGTTCCACTTTCGAGACGAGATTTTATAACTTAATTCTGATTATAAATTTAAATCCTTTCGTGATGCCGCAACGTGTATAAGTAAGTACTTCCTGTCTGTTAATTGGACGATACTTCCAGATCGAAAATTGGCAAAAGCGCCACTATATTGTAGCGCGTGCTGTTGTAGTTCAAAAAAGCTCGTGTTGCCGAGTTGCCGGTAATACCTCCGGAATTCCGCGGTACCGCATACTGATAGTAGTACACGGATGGGGGTCAGCTGCGTGCCGTGGAATCTACGGTATCTACTTCCAACATGATGTGCCATATTTTTACAAGTCGGCATTGTCGCCCATAGTACTTTTACTTGTAATAAATAAACGAGAGACGATATTTCGCGCGCCAATCTTAAAAATGCCAAAGTTGACATTATTGGTTTTAATTAATAGTGATCGATGAGTTTAGATTTTTAAAAAAGATTAGATATATTATCCCGAAAGCGATGAACGTAACCAATTATTTATTGAAATAGTTGAAAAAATTGGTTTCAACGATAATTAATTAGTCAATTGGAGGCAAGCAAATGACAAAATATTAATTATTACATCGACGGGTACATTCGGCATCGATTTGTAATTGATTATGGTTCATTCGTGACACCTATAGAGCTGTTAAGTCGATTCAAAAAAGAAAATTATGTAAATTGTATCACAAATATTTATCACAGACGAACTTTAGGTAGGCAATCGATTACAAATCGACGACGTCTGTCGAATGCAGCGATAAACGTCGAGCTTGCATTGCCTAGAGTAGTCAATTATTTTTAAATATGCAATAGTACGTCGAAAATTCGCGTTTCCCGACCAAAAATGCGATTCCCGGATTCGAAAATCCGGATATATTAGGTTGTCCCATAAGTTTCTTCCCTTTTTTTGATGCGAAATGAATACACGATATTTTTTGTTTAAGATGGATTTATTATGTAATATATGTTCTGTTCTATAACCTTCTTCCATCTCTCAGGAAGCCTCATTATGCCCTCTTTCCAAAATTGTTTAAGTTTACTTGTAAAATATTCATCTAGGTGCGTTTTTATTTTGCTTATGGATTTGAAAGATTTACCACGGAGAGAATTTTTTAAGGAGAGGAACAAGTAGTAATCGGATGGAGCAAGGTCTGGGGAGTATGGAGGATGAGGTAGAACGTCCCAATCAAACTGTAATAATTTTTGCCTTACGGCTAACGCAACATGCGGTCTTGCGTTGTCGTGATGGAAAACGACGCCTCGTCGGTTCGTCAATTCTGGCCGTTTTTCTGCTATGGCGGCTTTCAGTTGATGCAGTTGATTGCAATATTTGTCAGCATTGATCGTATCACCTTGAGGAAGGAGCTCGTAGTACACTACACCTTTCCAGTCCCACCAAATGCACAGAAGAACCTTCTTCGGATGAAGTCCAGGCTTCGCAACAGTTGAAGGTCTATTTTCCTTGGACCAAGTGCGTTTTCGATGCACATTTTGGTATAAAATCCAAGTCTCGTCTCCAGTGACAAGCCTCTTTAAGAAAGGATCCCTTTCGCATGTAGAGACGCGGTCCATAAGGCCGGTCACCGTCAATAGGTGTGGATCCCAAACTTCATATCGATTCGCATATCCCATCTTGATTAAATGCTTATGTACCGTTGTCTTGGGAATATTAGTGGCAT
Organism: Rhagophthalmus giganteus; assembly: GCA_036326145.1. Taxonomy (NCBI): domain Eukaryota; kingdom Metazoa; phylum Arthropoda; class Insecta; order Coleoptera; family Rhagophthalmidae; genus Rhagophthalmus; species Rhagophthalmus giganteus. Next base: position 5,156,545 of record JARFJA010000036.1, read on the forward strand.
CCACTATCTCACGCACACTATATCGTGGATTTTCAGTGAGCACAGTCTTGATAATGTCCGTATCAGTCGTTGCTGGGCGGCCGCTGCGGTCTTCATCTTTCAACTCGAAATTGCCAGCTATAAATTTCTTAAACCAATTGCGGACGGTCCTAATAGTGGTAGTACCACTTCCGAAAACGGTGCAAATCTCGTCTGCAGTGTCCTTTGCACTATTACCTTTTTTAAAGCAATGAAGTATAACATGCCGCAAATGCATCTTTTGGCTCTCCATATTGAACGGTGCAGAAAAAAATTTAAAAGAGACTTTTGTCACCAACGAAACGTACTTTGAAAGAGCTCTGGGACGACTGAAACCGATGCCATAAACGGCTAAGAGATAAGCCTGCATGTGTATATAAACACACCCACTTAGAGTCACTCATAGCGTGGCGCGGAAGAAACTTATGGGACAACCTAATATAAGTTCGAATTTTCGACGCTCTTGCTTTTAGTTTATTCATCAACGTCTCCTCGCGAGACATTTCTTCGCTCGCGCTCGCGAGGAAGCGAACAACGCCATACGGTCCCAAAAAGCGACGCGTTCTTCAATCGGTCAAATCTGCGACCTTTCAACATCCAAAACGTTCCGCAATTAACCTTTTAACGACGGTAATGCCCCGCTTATTCACGTGTGAACGAACCACATTCGAAATGATATAATGCCTTAGATATGAATTACATCTTTGCAAAAATATTAAATAACACGGCTATAAACGTAACGGTTCATTGAATTCAAATAATTAACTAACAGAAAAACAATATCCCAAACAAGTTTCTAGAGGTAGGAGGAAAACTAATCTAATAAATCTAGTAGTGGAATTACCTCCTAATATCTGATATCCATTATTTAAAATCCAACTCGGTTTTTTTACCGACGAAGTAGTAGTGCAATAAGAATTATTACCCCACACCTACTCAATTTCAGTTAATTACTTTTTTATTTGAAAAAAATCCCGACATCGTTAAGTAGCAACTACCGAACTTACACCTATATAGTTTGTGAGAAAGTAATTTTAAAAGTAATATAAGGAACCGCCGCGGCCGCGGCCGCCGCCGATGCATTATTTAAAATACGAACAAATCGTTTTTGTTAAAGAACGAAAACGCCTCAACGTTCAGCATTTTTCAAATAAAGCGCGCAATGTATACGATTCGAAACCGGTAACGATAAATCAGAATGCCAAAATTCAATCGGGAAAAATTGGAGAAGTTGTTAAACATTATTAAACGGGCGACGGTTTAGATCCTCGGACCAAATTAAGAACGAATTATAATTAAAAGCTAGAGGCTGCTTAGAGAAAGTAGCGGCGCCGAAATTCAAAGTATATTTGTATTTCATTTACTCATTTGAAAGCTTCGTATTAAAAACGTTTGGGTTTATAAATATTTAAGTAAGAGTACACGAAACTGCTATTAACTTAAGACGAGTACACATTACTCGTACAAATATGTATTAAAAACGGGCAAACGTTCGGACGTCGCGGCCCAGACTTAAAGAGGATAGTCTTATTAATCTCGAACTTACCCGTGATAGGATTAATTTGGAAGCTGGTGTTGCTCGGTATCAGCGAATATCTTATGGCGGCGTTGGGTCCGACGTCGACGTCTGCGGCCGAAACGCCGCCGACGAAAGTGCCCCTTCGCACGTTTTCCTCGACACTGAACTCGTAGACTTCCTTGAGAAACGCAGGATCGTTATCGTTCGCATCCAACACCTTAACAACCACCCGTGCCGTTGCCGTTTGCGACGGGGTCCCGTTGTCGGTGGCTACCACGGTGAATTGATGGCGCTCCCGCTGTTCCCGATCCAAATTGCCGCGCAGATAGATCCATCCGCTATTTGGAAAGATGCCGAATATTTCGGAAGCGTCCGCCGATGGTCCGGAATTATTACTTGACGAGTTCAGTCGATACGTTAAGCGAGCGTTATTGCCGGTGTCCAAGTCGACGGCCGTCACTTGCAAAATCTAAAATAATAAGAGAAACAAAAAAAACGAAATTAGTCAAATGGAGAATTATTTATAGAGCTTTGTAAACATCGAGGGGAATCGAATTTGATGACATCATTAGTTGTATCAATAGAGCTCACTTCGGTAATAACGTTAGCCCGAAACAAAAACAAAAAACAAATAAAATAAAACAAATAAATAAAATATGAAATATATTTTAATAATAATATATTAATATATATATAATATATAATATATATATAATATATTAATATATATATTAATATAATATAATATTAGGTTGGGGAAAAAGTTTCTTCGTATTTTAGTACGAAAATGAAACAAGTTTTTTTATATTATAAATGAAGTTTATTAAACTAAATATGTGCCATTTTGTTCGACCACCTTTTGCCACTTTTGAGGTAAAATCATAATCCCATCACTATAAAATTTCTGTGATTTTTTAGCGAAAAATTGCGACAAGTGATTTTCACAGGCCTCTTTTGAAATCAACTTTACACCATTAAGAGAGTTCTGTAGAGATCGAAATAAATGAAAATCTGATGGTGCAAGATCAGGACTATATGGCGGATGCATCAAAATTTCCCAGCCAAACTCTCTCAATTTTTGACGGGTCGCAAAAGATGTGTGGGGTCTGGCGTTGTCGTGATGGAAGACAACGCCTTTCCTATTGATCAATTCTGGTCGCTTTCTCTTGATTGCTTGACGTAATCTTTCCAGTTGTTGACAATAGAGATTAGAATCAATTGTTTGACCGGGTGGGAGCAGCTCGTAATAAAGTATTCCTTTGTAATCCCACCACACACACACAACATCACTTTTCTTGGCGTCAATCCTGGTTTTGCTACCGTTTGCGGAGCTTCATTTTGCTTCGACCACGATCTTTTTCGTACATTATTATCGTACGTGATTCATTTTTCATCGCCCGTAAAGAGCCGTCTCAGAAATGGTTCGATTTCGTTCCGTTTGAGCAATGAATCGCAGATGGAAACTCGATTCATTAAATTTTTCACTGTCAAATCATGTGGCACCCAAACATCGAGTTTTTTTTATATCCGGCCTTTTGCAAATGGTTTAAAACTGTTTTGTGGTCGATTTTTAGTTCCTTGCTAACATCATAACTACTAATATGCCGGTCTTGCTCAACTTTTCTCATGATTTCATCGACTTTTTCAGTGATTGGCCGACCACAGCGAGGCGCATCTTTGATATCAAAATTTCCAGCTTGAAAACGCTCGAACCAACTTTGTGCAACGCGTACTGATACTGCATCATGTCCATAAATATCACAAATTTTTTTAGCAGCCTGAGTCGCATTCTTCCCTTTTTTATAATAAAATTTCAAAATGTATCTAATTTCCTCTTTATTTTCACTCATTTTCAAAACACAATAACTTTTGACTGAGTAAATAAATATCAAAATTTTTTAGGTTAATTTGTTCTGTGAAATGTCAGCTTTCATTTGCATGTAAATATTACTCAATTCGATTAATAGTAGCAGAGTTATGCGATCTTAAAGCCATCTATCGCGAAAATACGAAGAAACTTTTTCCCCAACCTGATATATTAATAATAATATATTAAAATAATAAATAAATGAAATAAAACAATTGTGGAATTCGAAAATCTCCGGTTTATATCGAACGAGAGTGGATCGAAAATGTCGATTAACAGATAGGATAATATGTAAGCTCGACAGCTGTTAACTTACACGAATTGGATGTTTCGTCGCAGCCGTTTTGACGCGAACCCATTTCGCCACGAAGACGTATCGACACCGTCATTTCGACGTTAAGAATATTAGAGAAAAATGGAAAATATGCTAACTGATTAACAGGCAACAGGATTGCGGTGTTTAGGTAATTTAATAATATTCGATATAGAGATTCTACCGACTAAAAAAAGATTGGTGTAGATGAAGAAAGTTTAGACTAGTGCTCAGACATTGTTATCATTAATAAAATGGAAAAATCAACAATTAGTAGGAACAGTGAAAGATTAAACGCATCACACGAATAGGTTAATGTCGCCTCTCGGCCAGTCGACGTGCATTGCTATTTAAAAAAAAAATTTGACGCCGAAAAGTTTTGCGTTGAAATGAACGTCCGTTAACTGCATAACCTAATTAGATACTGGCGCATCCGCGGCGAAGACTGCCCTTTTGTGATATCAAATTAAAATTGGCTCGAAGAAACGAGTACAAAGGTTAAATGAACGCTCAAATTTTCATCGAAAAAGTTTACGAAATACCTACATCATCGTGTCACGTCAAATACAAAAATCCCGTCGCGTTCTTCTTCTTTTATTTAGACACGGAAGTCTGTTTTTCTTCGTGCTTTTATTCCAGCCATCTTTTCCGGGAAGGTTCTCTTTCTCCCCCTGGTTTCAATTCTCCGACCAATTTAATCATTTCAGCCCTCCGACCATGATCAATTCGTTTTCTTCTTCTTCTTCTTCTTCTTCTTCTTCTTCTAACAAAACTTCACAACATCGCATTATTCCGCATTTTGCAAATCGAAAATTCCAATTACCTACGTCAAAACTTGTACAAATCGTCCACTTATTTCTACAATTTCTGAAACTTGAAATCGCCCCCCCTCGACTCTTAACGTTAAAAGAGAAACCAATCGCGGACAACTAAGGTCACAAAAGTACTACGTAACGAACTAAAATCAAGTGGAAAAAAATTGCAAAACGCAACGAATATAAATATTAAAAATTGGCGGACACTACGCAAAACGTGAACAGATTAATACCCGACAAAATCATACTCGTTAAAACGAGAAATCAATCACCGATTCCCGCGACTCGTATTCCAACGTTAGGCGCGACGGTCGGTAAAAAAAAACTAGTAAAGAGTAATTACCTAAGGGTATATGTATCTCATTTGTCATGTGTTGAAATTTAGGGGGGTCATTATATTTTTGTTGAACTTTCAGAAACTTCATTTTAAATAAAGGAAAATAACAAATCATCCTATTCGATGTGACTATAAAGAAAACAGTTTAGCTGGAGGCCGTCTACCCTAACACATCAATGTCAAAACATCGAAAAGGACCGTTATTGAAAGGGAAAAAAACTAGAGAATCGTAAAGAGGTCCCTAGATCACTGACCTAGGCCATGCATGTTATTATATTACTCGTTTCCGATAAAAGTGGCGTGACGCTTTGATCGGCAATAGTTCATTTCTGATAATGAGTTAAGTCGCTTTGACCTCTTCGTGTCCATCCATCATCCAGGACAACGCCAGGGTCTGACACGACTACAACAGCCGCCGTTGAACCAAAGGCTACCGGTTGCCATTGACATTCGATGATATCGACGCAACATTTTCGAGATCCGAACGAACTGTTACAATTTCAAGCCTAATTTCCGATGCGCGATCGAAGAGGCACGTACTTTATTAAATCGAAAATCCGAAACTATTCGCTCGATTTACTTTATTCGGTCGCACGGAGAAAATATGGACTTAGATATAAAGCCTAGATAAAAAAAAAACGACAGGCCACCGTTTCATTGTAATCGTCTTATAGAACCACTTTACAGAAGTAGTTCTACCGCATAACGGTGGCAACGACGAAAAAACGAGAGATTATAGAATAATTAATTAGGTCAATATATTTTCTTACCTGAGAATTAACAGGAAGAGATTCTAATACTTTGAGAGTGTATTCGGCCCGTTCGAATACCGGCGGGTTATCGTTGACATCTTGAACTTCAACGAGGACCGTCAGATTTGCCGATAACGAAGGTACGCCGGTGTCGGATGCCGTGATAACTAAACTGTGACGCTGAACCGTTTCGTAATCCAAACGACGGACGATGGTGAGATGTCCCGATTTGGCGTCGACGGCGAACAATCCCGCTTTAACGGCACTATTAGACAATTTATACTTTATCATCCCGTTCATGCCGGAGTCCTTGTCCCTCGCGTGTGCGGCATATATCGGGGTGCCGATTTCGACGTTCTCCGGCACCGATATCCTGACCGTATTCGATTCGAACTCCGGAGAGTTATCGTTGACGTCTTCTATCTCAATATTTACCTGCGGAAGAAAGCGTAAAGTAAATTCAAAGCCGAAGTGTCAACTTCCTCGAAACTGGGTTTAAACAAACTTTACGAGGGAAAACACGAATACTTACTTGCGTGTGTCCATAAGCCGGCGGATTGCCGTTCGTCGCTTGAATATTTAAAAGAACGCTGGCCCTGGATTCGTGGTCCAAATTCGAAGCCGTACGTATGGAACCCGTCGACGAATCGATGCGGAAAAATCCGTCCGGATCCCCGGAATATATCGAATAGCGGATCGTGTGGTGGCCTGAAAAAAAACAAGCGATAAAAATTAATCGGCGAAATTTTCAACGTCGCGTCGATTACAATTTCTAATTTCTAACGGAGCAAAATTTTGCTAACAATTAAACGGCTCGAAATCGTTGCGCAAGCACTTGCACAAGCGAAAAAAAATTCTACGGGCACCTACCGAAAGAGCCCCATAATTTGTATTTTCTCGACTGTTCAACACGAGATATCAAAATGTCGAACAAAATCCCTCGCGACGCACAGTGGAACAAACGGCGGAAATAACTGTTTGACACTGCCATAAACTGAAGTCTTATTTTATGGTTCAAATGTTTGTCATTATTTTTATAGAACCCTATCCTAATCCTATATGCTGAATATTTCATTTCACATCAACTAAATAAGACGCTACAGCAATAGTTTGTAGTGGCGTATAAATTTCAAGTCGAAAATTAGAGTTAATTCCTAGTCACATATCTCTGAAATGATCATACATTAGACAGGTTTTTAATTTTATTTGAAGAGGCATATATTAACGTATCAGAAACAATGGTCGCATTCAGGGAATGGTAGCGCTGTAGCGCTTTATCGAAGCGATGCTCTGAATGGTGTCTGCTTTACTCGCAGTGCTGCAGCGCTTTAGTAAAGCATTAAAGCATATAAATATTCCGCTTTAACGCTTTATAACTAAATAAAGCAATGACGCATCCATGCGTTCTAACCTAACAAATTATGTTGCTTGTGTATGTTTTGGTTTATGCAAAAAATAAAGATGGCTTATAACGTTACAATTCGGAGACGAAGTCATTTCCCTTGCAGTAACGTAAGAAGAAAGGTTGAAGATATTACAAGGCAAGTTTTACATAAAAATTTGAGTGTTTTACAAACAAAATTGCCAACCTAAGAATTAAAAGCTGAAAAATAACTAGTACCAAAAATGTTTATTCAGGCAAGATAAAGCGTTACAGCGCTACAGCGTTTCGACGCTACAATTCCCTGAATGCGACCAATAAAAATATTATAATTTATTATATTAGTTCGCATGTGGGCCAGACATAATGAAATGGTCAAATATTTCACCTAAATACTTCCTTCTTATTATCATAACTTTTGATCTACACCGACCTACACATTAGGATTAATCACTAATTATACTTTAGATATTAAGGTATCTATGAAATAAATTCCAGCTGCAATTGTTTGTAAACGTTTGATGTTGCCTCATTTAACTAACGAGCATATTTGTTTTTGAAAAATGCAAGGGAGCAGGGTAGTTATCAGCTTAACGGCAATTTTTGCATATAAAAGCGGTAAATTATGATTTAGTACTTCATTTACTATTATCTATTTGAGAAAGTACCACTATTTTGAAACCATGACAAATTTCAACATTTCTAATGCAGAATTATTCGATATTGTTGTAGTTTCGAACAATCGTGAAGCGCATAAGTGTATCGAGAGTCTGAAAAAGAAATATCCAGATCTTTCCGATAATTTATTAGAGGAAATCTATGTTGGACTGAGTGACCAAATTTCACGAAAAAGTGGCAAGCTGCATCAAGATCGAAGACTTGTTTTCTCGCAAAAAATAAGGACTGGCCGAATCGCACATTTTCAGTTAGTTGTGATGTGGAACACTCAGAATCGAGTACCGCGGATTCTGAACCAGGACCTTCAAAAAGATCTCGAAGTGGACGACCAGAAAAATCGTTTGAAGAATGTCGTGAGCGATCGAAACGAAACAAAGTAAGAAGTTTGTGCGAGAATTTTCCCGACGAATTAGTTATTCGAGCTGCAGATAAGATTAAAGACAAGCTATCAAATTATCCAGAATACAGTCCAGAGAAAGCTTTGTCTTTGATGCTAGACGCGTCACTTTCAAAATATCAATATGAAATTATTAGAAAGGCGACAAAGGACTTGGGGTGCGACATTTTCCCGCACTATTCTCAAGTTCTAAAAGCAAAAAAAAAATGTTATCCGTGTTATGTTATGCATGTGTACCTCCACAACAACTACTTGTTCACGCAACTAACAGGATTTTCCAAACCAAAAAAACAGAAGAACTCATAAATATTAGTGAGTAAATGACTCTTATTTCGAAATGGGGCTGTGATGGTTCATTTGGTCACAGTGAATATAAACAGAATTTCTCTGATGAAAATGTTACAGATGCAAACATGTTCTTCACAACTTTAGTTCCTCTACGTCTTAGCCCAAACAACTCTTTAGACGACTCTGTAATATGTTGGAAAAATAAATGCACCTCTTCGACAAGACTATGCAGGCCGGTACAATTTCAGTTTTCCAAAGAAACAACAGAATTGATTAACAACGAATAGAATCTGAAATAACTAACTTGAACCCAACTGTTGTTTGCATTAGTGGCAAAACGTTTGCCATTAATCACGAACTTTTGTTCACTACGATCGACGGAAAGATAGCGCAGACGACTACTGATACATCATCGAATGCTGTGTGCTTCCTATGTAAGGCAAAGCCATCTGAAATGAATAATCTTAATAGAGAGCGAAATAAAGCAGTCAATACGGATGCTTTCAGAGTGGGCCTATCGCCATTACACGCACGGATTAAGTTTATAGAGTGCATTCTCCATATTGCGTACAACAAATCATTTAAATGGTGGAAGACAAATTCTGATACAAGGCCACAGAAAGAGGCGGAAAAAAAGCGAATTCAGAAAGAGCTTTTTGAGAAGTTGGGCCTTAAAGTGGACTTTGTCAAGCAAGGAATGGGGTCAACTAATGACGGCAATACTTCCAGGAGATTCTTCAGCAATCCCAAAGTAGTGGCAGAGATTACCGGTGTGGATGAAGATCTTATACACCGGTTTTCCATTATTTTACAAGCCATAAATTCTGGAAGCACGATCGACTGCAAAAAGTTTGGTAACTATTGCAACGATACTGCCGATTTATATGCGAGCTTGTATATTTGGTATAATATGCCAAATACTGTGCACAAAATACTTATTCGTGGAAATGAAATACTATCTGCGGCTGCGTTGCCCATGGGAATGCTAACAGAAGAAGCACAAGAAGCGTGCAACAAGGACTACCGACGATACAGACTGTACCATTCGAGAAAATGCTCCCGCAAATTTTCGAATGAGGATGTTGTGCACATGCTGTTGGCTTCTTCAGATCCATTTATTACTAGTTTAAGGGCCCGAACTTATAAAAAAAAGGAACCCATAGACAATCAAGTCATATCTTTATTTATGTAGTTATATAGTAGTTGAAAATTGTATATGATTTTTTTATTTGTATATAATGTATATATTTACTATACAGGGTATAACTAAAATAACTCGAAAGCTTTTAAGGAGCGAAAGAGGAGTGTCTGACACGACCATTAAACAAGATGATAAACGTCTTATATGTTTATCGAATTTTAACAATTTCAGTTGAAATTTATATCAAATAATAGGAATAAATACGGACCTGCTTTGTGTTTAAAGAATCTAATTATTATTAGTGTATGCATAAAGTTTATTGTAATAAATATAGTAAATTAGTAGTTTATGCATCTTTTAAACTATTCTCTGAATAAAAATATTTTATTTACTTATTTATTTGTTTTTTTACATAGATATAGTTCGTAAAAGATTTATTTAATCTAAATAAAAAACTATCAACGTATATCCGCTTCAAAAATAATTTTTTCCGCACCCCCATACAACTTGTCCCACTGTGCGACGTTGCAAATATTTGAAAACGGAACTGATCGCCTGCAGTCGGCGTTCGTAGTATTATTTAAACTGTAGATAGTTTGCAGATAATTCTCTTCGTAAAAAAAGCAAAAAGCGAGCTGCAAGTAGCAAGAGAACTCGAAGTACAAAACGAGATATTCTAACAATAGTTGCGCTTATCAAAGGCCATAATAAAAGGGCGGAATGCCCCCCCATGCGCAAATACAACAAGTACAATTTGTTTTCTCCGTACCCTCCTATACGCATTCATTTGAGTAACCATTATGTGTGAAGGGAGAGACAGATTGTTCGGTATAAAACCGGCTTTGTGTTCGCGACTATGAACGTCGGGTTTGTTTAGATGTTTTGTTTGAGACTAAAAATGAGCTTATAAATTGGCTTTATAGAGAGAACGAGGAAGATACGAGATCGTGTTTCTCGTATGATACGCTTCAACTCCGAGCTTCGCTTCTTCTACCCAGCCCGGCGCGCGCGGCGCTCGTTTCTTTTAAAACGAATTTAACCAATTTGGTTCTTGCAGATGCGTGGTCATCTCACGCAGACTACAGTTACTTCTTAGATTAAAACGAATCTTTTATTTTTTTTTTCGTTAATGAAAATCCTCGAGTTAATAATCAATTTATTTGAGGTTAGTAATTTACACCTATATTTTTCGAAAGGCGTGTTTAAAAAATGGACATTTCGGAATTTTTAGATTGGTATGTAGCGATATGCATCCGTAGATTCGAAACTAGCAACCGAACTAATGGTATTTTAGATTATTAAGTGATAAACTCCAAGCATCCGTAACAATAAATTTAAAATTGCAGCTTTATTGCTCTAGACGAGAATTTCTTTCAATATTTTAGCCGTTACAACTTCTTACGGTTCTAAATTTATAGCGAATAATAAAAATAATTTGTTGTACTTTGTATATAAACATAACTTATAATTGTTTTGAGCCTACGTTAATTAAAGGCAAGGTTGCATTTTACGATTATATCTAATAAAAGGTATTTCCTTACTGAATACTATCAACTATTGCGGTTGTTTATTTCTCCCGTGGCATTAGGATCTCGCATTGCATTAAAATACACCATTTAATATGAGCTTACATGATAAATTACGATAAAGCTCGGTATTAGCCTGACACGTTCCGCTATATATATATATATATATATGTAAAAATTGTTCCCGAGAAAGACTTCCTGAATGGAAGTCGGCGGTCGTACGAACTTATGAAAAACGCACGAAAATTAATAAACGCAGTTCGATTAAATATTAAATAGAAAGTTGATTAATATCTTTAATCGTATAAAATGTTTAGAGAAAGTAATCGACATACTTTGTGTCGTAACGTAATTAACAAAATGGACCATCGATTAATTTATTGCAGACAAATTGCGGTATTAGATTAAAAACGATAACTGCGTGGTCGTTCTTTTATAAAATTATGCGACTAGGCATACGGAATTAATTGTCGCTGTCAATTGCAGATAGATGTTATGCGAGTTTCGCAGACAGTCGCAAACGTAATGTTACGCAGTAGCAATTAATGTGGAAATGATGAAAATCATATTCATTTTGGACGTTGGAATGAAGTTCCTAATAAAAGTATTCATCCATTAATTTTTTTTAATTTTCATTTTTAAATGCCACCCCATCGCTTTAATAGCTACGCGAAATTGTCACCTCGAAATACAAACTTTTATTTAAAAAAAAAATCCATCAGGTAGTGTTTCGTTGTACGTCCTTAAAAAAAGGTTACGATTAAAACAAAATTTTCGGGCGAACGCGAACACGTTGTGGACAATCGTATGCGCCCGCCAAGAAATTACGAAAAAATTTAAGAGGGTGTCGTTATTCGAAATTGTTATATTGTGCCCCGCAATTGTTTTTGATTTTTTATTTGGATAAAATAGTGGACGAACGAATTAACGGACAAAACCGGGCGTTTCTCCTTAAAAACGAATTTCACGTTGATCGACGGCAAAAATGTTGCACACGCGCATTCTTGGTGATTTTTACGAGCTTCCGAAAATCCGAATTAAACATAATATACGATAGCGCCTTCATAATCTGTATCGATTAAAATCAGACCGATCCCACGTAAGTGATAGTGAGAGATTCTCGATTGTGGACTAATCTGGGTTCGGAACCAAAGGTTTGAATTATCGACATACCACTGTGATTGTTAATTTTCAAAACTAATTACCAGTATTTATAGATGGTTAAGTTTTAAAGGCAACTACGTATTTAAAAAAAACCCTGGAAAAATTGGCCATTACCCTATTTTATTTTACATTAAATTCCGCGCGTTTTAGTTCAAAAACGAGATTCCTATCTTAAACGATAAACGAGATAAACATTTTTAATTATTTTTAAAGATTGGTAAAAAGTAAGGAAAATTTTAAACTAACCGAAAAATAGTCGATTAATCCTATTACCCAGGTAGAAGAAATCGCCAATTTTCTTCACTCGGCGCATACGACAAATCAAAAATGAACACAAGCAATGCTACTAAAACAATATTAACAGATGTTAAGCGAAAACTATAGTTAAAATCGATTTACCGTCCAAACTCCAAAACTCGATTTTTCTGAATCGTTCAGGTCCTAGTTCAAATAAATGTCGTATAATTGTTAACTACATATCTGTAAACTTGATTGCCTACTTTTTAGAAATTAACATATTTATTACCTTTTTAACTTGAAATTAATACTTATTGTTAAGTGTGTCAAACCTCCAGCTTTTTAAAACAGCCTGGGGTGCTTTCGATTAAACGACAACAATGCTCAAATCTTTAGATTTTCCGATTGTTTAACTTGTTTATCTTTCGTTGGAATTTAATAATTTTCAGTTTACATGCGTAATAAATTAAGATCTTTTAAAGTGGCGTATAATAGGTTTTTCGATATCGCCTCGGGACGGCCAGAGACGCACAACCCCTAACATTTCTAACCTCAAAATAATTCGGAGGTTTGAGCTGTTAAATTTTTAACTTCGTTTTAAGATTCCCCAGACATTTTACGATAAAAAGGTGCTCTTGTTTAATTTCGATAAAATGAACCGTATTCGCTGAAAATCATACATAAAGTATTTCACCATCAGATAGCTACTGCGTATAATTAAAATTATGTGCGATTGATTTTCGAATACGGTTGTACGAGAGTACCTTTTTTATCCTAAAATGCAGTTAAACAGTTTAACAGCTGAAAGCTCTGAAATATTTTCGGGTTAGAAATGTTAGGGGCGAGTTTGGATAATGGGGTTTGGAAATGTTAGGGTTAGAAACGTTGGGGAGTCTCTGGCTCCCCCCCGAGGTAATCTCAAAAAACCTATTGCGCCATTTTAAAGATATTAATTTATTACGTAAACGTACGTAAACCAAAAATTATTAAATTCCAACTTCCAATTATTAAACAAAACAAAAAAGATTTTCACTCTTCAACTTCAAGGGCGAATATCGCTCAACGAGGGAGCGTTGTAGGAAAAAATTTATAAGAACTTGCGGCATTATTTTGACATGATTTATACGTTCCCCCGAAAGATTTTTTTACCATTTTCTGTAACCTAACATAACGTTTCCGAACATCCTGTATTTTGTTGTAATAATTGTTTAAACAATACAAATATTTGAATTCGGATTTTCGATTAACCGAACGACAGCAATTCGTCCGGATAATCAAGTTTTCATTGAAATGTAGTAGAACATAAATTTAAAAAAAAGTTTATTCAATTTTGAAAAGTGACGTGTCGAAATTCGACATTTTTAAGTGAATACGGGTGTACGTTAAAAAATTATAAAACAAAATAAGCACTTTCAAAGTGATTTCTACAATAAATTTTAGATACGTCATTTTAATTGGAAAACTCCAAATATTTGTCGAGCCGACTTAAAGAAGTGATTTTTCAAATTTTTGCCTCGCCGATTTCCCCTTAAAGTATTTCTAAATCTTATCCCCTTTTTTTATACTTAACTGATAAAATTTATTCATTTTTTTCTGGTACAATCACTTATTGGCATTGTTTAACAGCTGCGATTAATTTTATCTACCTATTCAAATTATTCGGTATTTCGGTAGTCAAAAATCAACAGTTATAAGAACGTAGGTGTCGATATAATACGTATATAATGCGCCGAAAACGGTTAAGCAATCGAAACAAACGAAGAAAGGAAAAAAAACAATTCGCACAAAAGATAACTTTGAAAATTATAAATTAATTTGCAGTTCCGTGACGAGGGCGGCAATGCCGGACACGTTTTTGTAAATATTCATGGTGATTAAACGAACTAAAGTGAATACAATATCGTTTGAAAGCAACAAATGACTTGCCAGGTTGTGAACCTCACACCTCGAATTCGACATCAGCGTGAGGTTCGTTTGCTCGATCCGACTGTGACTTTTATTAATTATTCTTCTTTTGTTTCGCGAGCCATATACAACGCGCTTTTTACGCCGTACGTCTTTCTTTCTTTCTTTCCTTACATTTATAATTTTAATCCGTATTAACGTGAATAATAAGCATTACATTATTTTTACCGTTTATTAAAGCGTTCGTTCTGCCTTTGTAAAAATTTGTAAGGCAATAAACTATTACGAGAACGAATCGCCATTAGCGATCGTAGAAAGCGTTACAAGAACCCCGAGCAACACTGGCAGTATTAAAAACGTATAAATAAACAAATACGGCCAATGTCTTATCAATTAAAATAGCTATAGATGTCCTATTACAAGCCCCTCAGTCGCATTTCTACAACACAAAATAAATGAATCCACTTGAGACAATAGGTAGTATGGGCGGACAACTTGGACGGACAAGACAATAGTTAACAAAAGACTCTACATTTACTGCTGGAATAGTGCACAACACATTAAACTAGCCGAAAAAGGCTGCGACGTTTAATTTTTTGTGTACATTTCGTTGTCGCGTTGCCTTTTTAAATGCTAATATCAGAAATTGCATTAAAAGAACAACTTAAAAGCAAATACACAATAAATTCTTTATATGGCTTTTCAGTTGCGAATCTAAAAACTCTATAATAAAGATTAACAAATTGAATATACCATATTATTATTTTTATCCGAGTTTTTAGATTTACGGTTGAAATTCCATATAAAGAAACTTGCGAGCTTCGCATCGGCTAGAATCGATATAAATCTTTCACTTTCTAGGATAACTATCGTTATTAAAATTCGATAAGGAAACGCACGTAAGAAACCGCATGGAAATAAAGAGTACCGGCGCGTTTTTTTTGCCGATATGGCCCTCATTAGCATTTAAGCAAACGACTTCAGAACGCTAGAAGGGAGGAGGCAATTATTTTTCAACTTCTGAAGGGTTGCATGTGCACGTCTCGCGGGTAACAGATGACATTTCGGTAGTATGCTAAATGCTAAATGAAAAGAGGCCATTGTATTCGGGATGCGCGTCCGCGGACTCCGCCGGATCAGCTTGCATCCATCCGACTGCCGCCTCGCCGATAACCAGTGCCGCCAAAACATTTTTTCTCGAATTTCTCGTCGAGTTCAAGTTCGAATTGTTCGTTGCGAAAACGACGACGACGACAACAGTTAACCCGTGTATTGTACGACAACTGGTACTTTGTAACGATTTCTAAAATTTTATTGGCCTTCGCGTTTTTCTTGCGAGAAATTAAACGCCGCTCGCGGCCGCTCGACGAGATCGACGCGGAAAATCTGTTTTCGTCGCGCAGTTTTTCGAACGCGCCGGCGAAAAAATTATTTTTATCGCAATTTATTTGGGCCCGAACCGTGTCGTTCTTCGTCTAGAAGTTTATCGAATTGATCGCGGATCGTTTTTGCAAGTCGATTCAACATACCGAACACCTTGAAGGGTACAGAATTCGGTCTTCTTATTGTAATTATTATTTTCACGCCCGGAGAAGACGTTCGACCGGCCCACGTAAAAAAAAATGCGCCGTACAAGTCGAACTTCTTATCTTAAAAATTCAACGTGTTTGTTTTAGCGCCAGATTTTATTAATTGAATACTCGATTTTCATTTAACGGGCGCGGTCAAGAGGAGGGCGCCTTATGGGCACCAGACCAGAACGTAATTTAACACTGATATCCCTCTTTTTATTTTCATATTTAATTAACACATTCGATTCGGTTTCTTTTTTATATTTTATCCTGTTTCGTAGAAGTGTTCGATTTCCTTTCTGTCGGACTTTGCCAACAAAAAAATTAAAATAAATAAATCACGAAATTCCACCGTTTTAATACTACAGTTCGTCGTCGCAGAGACATTCGATTTATTACTTTGCTGAAAAGTTGGTTTGCTGTTTGAAACCCCCAAAACCTTACCAAACGGGTCGTCGTTGCTCCCGTGCTCGCGGGAAGGGGGGGGGGACCAAGACAAGCGGCAAAGTCACTTTCAAGACGCAACCACTCGACAGCGATACATTGCTTACCACCAATTTATAGAAACAAGGGCAACGCATCATTTGCGTAATAAGGTTCAACGGATAATGTAATTACGTGTACCTCACGTCGTTCGTCGGAACTTCAAAAAATCAATTTAATTAAAAAAAATAATGTTGGCGTAAACGTTCGATCGAAGAAAATCGGGAACGCGGTAAAGCCAGGAGCCGCATGAATATTAATTTTTAATGGGACAAACCCAAAGACGACCTCGAAATTTTATATATTCGATAAATATTAATGAATCCGAGCAAATTTATCGGAGGAGTATTTTAATTAACGTCGCTTTTGTAACATTAACCTCAAAAATTTTCATTAGTTTACAGTTACAAGACGTCGTCGATTCGGTGTTATTATAATAAAATATTTTACACGCGGCGATTTGCACTTATTATTTTATGGTCGCTAAATAACTATTAGGTGGATTTCGATAAATTATTGCCAGTCAGAAACGGTAATGAACCGGAATATTTTTCGAATCGGATTCGATCCGATCGTTTTCTGGTTATCCAAAACCATAATGTGGTTAGTTGTTCGCTAACATAAAAAAATTAACTGCGAAACACACAAGTTTTGTAAGTATATGGAATGAAGATTTGGTACGAATACCTGCACAACATTATAATAATTAACGAACATTATGAGCGCATTGTGAGGGTAAAAGTACCTAAAACAAATATTGTTAAGTTGGTAGGGTCGCGTGCAAAGAATGGACGAAGAAAAATTCCCGCAGAAGTACAATGAGTGCAGCGAAAAAAAAAGAAGATTAATCGGTGGGTACCAAAGCGGTGAAGAAAATTCAGCATTAAATAATACGCGAAAATAGAAGGTGCAACCTAACCTAATTTAGAAACGGGCGCAACTAAACATAAGTATTGTAGGTATTTTTTAATGTTTGTCATTATTGGGTTAGGCGGGCGCAAGTTAGACATTTGCCATAAGCGGTTTATATATACCTTCGTCATACGGCGAGGACTGTACCTATTTTAACGACGTAAACATTTAGGTCTATAACACATTATGATACTGTAATTATTAAATTAGTTCGTGAAACTTTCCCGTTGTCAATATAGACAATTCAAACAATTATAATCGCTAGAGATTTCAACGATCGCGTAAGCGACGAACCCGCGAAATACAGATACGAGTAAAAAAAGTACAAGAACATCGCATTTTTAAAATTCTACTCTAAAGTCTATAAAAATTTCAAAATTCGCTGTTTCGTGTCGTATCTAAAATACCATCAAATAAATATCATATCGAGAAATCGAAAAAGTCCGCTAAGATTAAATTATTAAATTTTTGTCATTTTTGGGGTGGGGGGCGCAAGTTAAACATTCGCCACAAGCGCTTCATACCCTCGTTACGGCGTTGACTGTATCTACTGCCGCTTTATTCGTTAGAATGCAAGTAATTGTCCGGAATAATTATAGATTCCCTATTCCCTAACTAACATTTTTTAACAAAGAAAAACGGCTAATACGCGTGATCTATTACATCCCGTACCTATATCTAAAAACAAAACAATCCTTGCAATTATTTTCTAATTTTTACGGAATTATAAATACTTATATACTTATAACTAGAAAGGAAGTCGCTAACATTTCGGTACTAACAATAAGTACACATTTTTACGACGCAAAATCAAAAACCTATCCAAGTAATAGTTCGTCGCCCGAGTATCTACACGAAAGACACGGCCAGTAGTTGACGGAAGCGATTTCAATCACCGCATGCACGCATTTCCAACATTAAAATCGAGAATCGTTTATTCTTTAGGCGCGCGCGTGATCCGCACGTCAACTCAATTGATCAATTTCAAATTCTAAAATTTTTAACGAAACGCTAGCTAACATTTTAAAAATTGCACGTTTTAATTTTGTTCGAGGGAAGTTTAAATTGTCCTTTCTGTCGTCTGAGATCTGAAGTCAATCAAAGTCCCGATCGACATTTAAATTATAATTCAGTAACCTCGACCTCTCACCCCATCTGGGGCTTCACCGAATACGTACATAAAATGAAAAAAATAATCTTAAAACATTTAAATTGGACTATTTAAAAAACCGCCATTTTCTTTTTCTCGTAGGTACGAGGAAAACAACTACGAAGTTACAAGAAATAGCAAAAGAACTTTGAATTGTAAAAATTTAATTTTTGGCCTTTGGGGCATTAGCAATTATATTAATTCGTCAAAAGCCCAAGTCAAAAATCGCCCTTTTTATACATATATACATGGGCGAAAGGAATTTTTAGAATGAACATTTGACGGCGCGGCACCCATTTTCTCTATGTATTTTCCGCGAGCTGAACGGCATACGGCATTCGCCGTAATTTATAACAATATTTTTTTTAAGTTTTATAAATTCAAAATCTAATATCCGAAGAAGTTTTGGCGCGATCTAACGCGTTTCTAACATATCCAAAAACGTGTTTCAAAAAAAATGAGCCGAATATTATATTCTAATATAATGCATTGTTGAACGTACTTACAGTTTAATTTTCTATTTGAGCGCCACATAACGTACAACAAAGCCTTATTAAAATACTTGCTCCGCCAATTCCAGTAATGAGAACACGCTCTTTCCGTCGATGCCATTCAAACCATTCATTTACCGTGTGCAAGTTGCATGATATACTTATTGTTAGTCACATCTCTTATCTTTGCGGAGCCATTCCCGTACCGAATCGTTTCTGTTCTTCCTGCGTTTTAAAATTCACGTCGCCCCACGAATGTTCATAAAATAATGCGATCAATTTTGAATACGTTTTGGTTCTAATGGCAAATTCAAATTGTGCATCACTTTACAATCGTACTCACTTAAAGGTATCGCTACTTTACGGTTACAGTTTGCGTCAAATACCGGTCATCACCACTGAAGATGTTTTTACTCGCGAACGTAGGTAATAATAAGACAATTAATTAATAAAACTTGTCACCAACTTAATAGATTTACGTCACAATATAAAAGCGTTTTCGTCGATGTTTATTCCTCGAATTTCGAACGTACACGAGGTTCAACGCAAGGTTGTGCTTATCACTATACTATATTTACTATAATAAATATCTATAAATTTGTTTTATGTAGGTATGCGCGCGCTGATATGACTATTACTTGCAGCGAAAACCCAACGTCCTTTAAAAATAATTTGAACAATAAAAATCGAACGACAACTAGTTTTAATAAAGGCAACCATTCTTATCTAACAACTTGATAATAGTACACGTGTGCGTTTAATATCAACAATATTGAAATTACACCGACACAAAATCGACGCGGTTTTAATTTTTCCACAAACACAAATTGTACAACTATTTGGAGCGTCGCGGATTATCAACTACGTCACAGGATTATTATACAGCGTGTTTCTAAATAATTACGAAAGATTTTAAGGAGAACTCCTTAGCTCCTTTGTTTATTGTAAGACGAATAATTTCTATAAATATACAGACGTCCTAAAATGTTTCGTTTCCGAAATGCGGGGTGGGCGTTGGAGAACTAACTCGAAAATGATGATTTTCAGAAAAATTTTTGAAAATCACAAGAAAATTGATCGTAGAAACTGACACGTGTAATTGCATAATGCGGTAAAAATGTTAAATTTTAAGACCGCATTGTGGCAGTGGCGTGGGTAGTACACGTTCCAGTTTAGGATTAATTTAACAGCAAAAAATAGGTTAATGTTGTTTTTAAAATTTACTATTATTTTAAAAAGGTGCCCTTTTTGACGTAAGTCGATTTGCCTTGCGCATCGCAAGGAAAAAGTCTAAGTTTCAATCATTTTTGCTTGGAAATAATTATTAAATTTTTATTCCAAAAGAATACATTAGTACCTAACTTACCTAATATTAACCCTTTGCACTCCAAGTTTTTTTTTAATTCATATTACCAGCAACTCGAAGCAATTTCAGTGAAAAGATCATATTTACATATAAGTAAATGATATGGGCATTAAAAGAAAAGTCATCGTTGTATGTTATATTTTTTTAATTGACTATGAATACAAATGTTATGATATATAAAAAAACAAAAAATTATAAAATTTCCTATATCCTATATCCTATACACAATAGTTTTTACGATTTGTCTTTGTCCTTACGTTATGAACTGAAAATTATTTGCATTGTCTCCGTAGCGGAGCCCTCGAGTTTGAAGATAAATTTTAAATGGCTCCGCTCCGGAGCCCTCGAGTGCAAAGGGTTAATAGTTGCTCAAGGGTCGCTTTTACAATTATCATCAGATAAACACCAGATATACTATTCTTGGAATAATTGCTATGGAGATGTTTCTTGAAATAATGATTCAATCGGCAATTATTCAGAGAAATGTCGATGAAATCGAAAAATTGACAAAACTTAGAAATCCACAAGAACCTAGCCAAATTCTTTTTCTAACCACTTTTTAAAAATATTTGTTATTAACACATTATTTGAAATCGAACTTAATTTTTTATTATCGAACATTATCGAACTCAAGTATTTATAAGTGCCGGTATTATTTAAACTTTTTTTTTCGATTTTTGACAATTTAGGCTCGGTTTTACAAACACGATTTATACTGCAGAATTAGCTATTCCTGAAATAACCGCTATGGAAACGTTTGCCGAGACAATGGTTTTCACGAAAGATATTCCAGGAATAAGCTTATTCTGCAATAAATATTTGAGTAAATAAGCAACAAAATGTTTCTTGAAAAATGATTTCCCGAATTTTCCGCTTGAAACTTTTTGACGCTTATTTACTCTAGCAATTTGTATAATTTGTAGCAATTTGTTTTGCATAATTTTTTTTGTAATTGTTTAAACTTTTAAACGATCTTTGCGACGCACGAAAAATTGCACTAAAATTGAAAATATTGAAATTGGATAGCTAAAGCTTGGTTGGTTGATTGCTTGGAGATTGATATGTCTTTTGATTGAATAATTATTTGTAAAACGACAAATATTTGTTATTTTATTCGCGACGCGAGCGTATAGCAAATTTCGGAGGAAAACTTGTTGTAAAGTATAAAAATACCGAACGCAAGTAACGTCCGCTAAATTTTTCGACTGTTAAAGAGATAAACGTATTTCGAAAACAATTACGCAAAATGTCATCAACCTTAAATAAATATTTTTCAACACAACAAACGATCTTTGCAACGCAAAGATCATTTTCCGAGGAAATTTTGTTGCTTATTTACTCAAATATTATTTCTTATAGAAATTTATTGTAATTGTTTAAATAATATAAATACTTAAATTATTTCAAATTATATAACATTTAACAAACATTTTAAAATCGGTTCTGTTCTTGTGGGTTCCGAAGTAAAAACCTTCGTTGGCTCGACTAAAAACCAGCCCTAAGAAAACTTAATAATTAATATGTGTCGAATGTGAACGCGATTCGATCTATCCTGTTATTAACTGTTGACGACCTCCGTTTTTAACGCACCGTATCTCGGAAACGAAGCATTTTTTTGTCTGACGAGGCCAAGGAATCGCCCCTTAAAATCTTTCGCAATCATTCAAGAACAATCCGCGTTTATTTCTTTGAAATTTAATCCAAACCTTGGCTATCCACAAATATTACCCCAAATTAACAACCGAAACGTACCCGATCTATGTAGATATAGAATTCGTTTCTGTTCGTGTAACTTGAGTCCGTGCAGTTTGGCGATGTCTCGAGAAATGTATGCAGCAGAATCCGCGATATTTTTGGGAGGTCCAAAGGCTCTGCGTGTTTCACGCTCGCATAAATTTGTAAAAGAGTTTAAAGCCGAAAATATGCGAGTACAGCGAAACGTAACTCACCGGATTGGATCCGCGGAGGAATTGATACCGATGCGATATAAATTAAATGGGCATCGAGGCGATCGGACCGAGGCGAAAAGTTTCCGGATAAAACGTCTTATAAATTGCGCCATTAGGTAACATTTTCTTTGAGATTTCCGAATCCCGCATAGATACCTATATCAATTTGAATTTCAAATGAGAAAAAATCGTTATGTCTTTGCAGCGAAAAGCACCGATCGTGAGTATTTTACAAAAAAAAAAAATGGTCCCGACAAACGTAAGAAATCGCTAAACGATTCTTATTTCAATTTGGGAAATACACGTAATCAAGTAGGTAAGTGTGTGACGTAGATTCGAATGGGTCAACAGATTCTTGGATATTACGGCGAATTTCGTTTTCCAACTTGTAAAACGTCGAATTCGTACGGGAACTTGAAAGGACCTAAAAACGGTTATATCTATCTACTTAGGGTGTGTCGTTTGCAAGCTCGTCACAATCGTATAAGTAAATAATCGATGTATTCGTGAAATTATAAACAGGCAATAAAACATATTTAGCGACGACGGGATCATTTATATTCGTAAAGATAGGGATAATTTTTGTTGGGAGTCTAGCGCGGGTTGGTAAATGAATCACGCTTTATAATGTGTGCAATTCTATGGTCCAAAACACGAGTTTCTCGTTTTACGCCTGCATCGGCGGGGCGTGGGTTGCTCGATTTAATTGAATATCGTATTAATAAGTTAACGACAGTTTTATGGGGGCCTTTAATGATTTTACGAATTTTTCCTCGAGATGGACGAGCCTCTATGGCGACCGTAATTAATGAACCGGAGTTTACGAGTAGGTAATCATAACAAAACACGTTCAATGTAACACATCGAATGCCAAGAGGTCGCCGGCGTACCCTAACAAAAAATAAACTCAAGAAAAAAGCTTTCTCGGTTGCAAGTTTAACAAAAATACAATTGTGGCCCCCGGGAGAACCCAAACTCGATCCACTCTGGTCATTCAAATGTGTTAACAATATATTTCAAAAAAGCAAAAGATTTGTTTTTCAATTAACCTAGTAGAGAAAAATGGAATGAAAGCCCTAATTAGCTGTGATCGTAAACTAATCGGGGAAAATGGCGAAATTACGAAACCGGCGATGCCAAAAACCACCACCAAATATAAAACCGTATATTATATTGTAAACCAAATGAAAAATAACAATCACGCGTTCGTGTTTACAATAAATGCGGTGATAGAGAACCTCCACGATCGGTTAGCGCAATATGGAGCCATATAAGTCATAATCGTGAAAACAAGGGAGCTTTTTGAGCTCACCGTGTTTTCACGACCAACTCTCTGTTTCGTCACGTAGAGCGGTGTATAGTATTATGTATTTGTTGAAATACCACAGTGTCTGGTTATTCTTAGCGTTCTTTTGAATTTATAGCAGTCGTGCTCTCGACCGTGGGGGTTGGCAACGAAGAATGACCTTGACTAACGCAACTCATTTTCAGAACAAATGACATTATTAATGACTTTTTAACACATTAGTTTTTCGTATTAGGTTAGTGCAGCGAGAAATTACCTCGAATTCCAGGTTAGCGATACACCGCACCGGAGTAAAGAATTACCGCGCTAAACGAGTTTTATAGCCGGTTTTCTAAAAAAAAAATCTTTTATTTTATCGTCAATAGAAGACGCGACTAACGGTGCAGTTGGCACATATATGTATTACCTAACTTATAAGCGTCGCAATTTCCGGGTTAACGAAATATCGATAAAAATCGGTTTTCTGCTACAAATCAATTTTTACCGTCTTTTAAAGAAATCGCCGGCACCGAAGCGCTGATTAACTTATCTAGGGGGGGTTACTGCGCCGTGCCCATAAAACGACGCGGCCAGTCGTTAGCACACATAAATTCATAATAAAAACAATCATTATATACTTTATGTTCATTTGATTTTAAATTGCAATTCGAAGAATAACCGGTCATAAACATGCCGCGGAGAATTTCCTCCCGATCTAAAATCCTCGAAGCTTTATTGCTTTGCTATTGAAATTTTTACGAAAGCGAGAAAATTGCTCGTTTACGCGTAAAGTAATTTATTTAATTAGCTCGATATTACTCACCGGAATCCATGACGGTTGCCTTAACGGAACCAACAAACGTATCTCTTCGCGCATCTTCTCTAATGGAATACGTGTATCTGGTTTGTTCGAATATGGGCGGTCTTTGTGCCGAATCGATAATACTGATAAAGACCTCGGCGTCGGCCACGGATTTCAAACCGCCCCCGTCGCTCGCCGAAATGTTCAAATGATGAAAAGCCTGGCTTCTCGTCGACAACAAGCTGGGCCGGCTCACGAAGATCTCGCCGCTGTTTCTATCGATTCGGAACAGTCCGGCGTCGTTTCCGCTTATTATCCTGTACGTGATCGCCCCGTAACGTCCGGAATCCGGATCGGCAGCGGCCACCACGACCACGGGAGTTGTGGCCGACGACGAGGCACCACCTTCGCGCAACGACACGTTGTATTCCCGAGGATAAAATGTGGGACGATTGTCGTTGACGTCGGTTATTTGAATCTTCACCATTGCCGTCGTGCCGAGTCCGCCTGAAAAAATAAAAATCGCCATAATTTCCCTTCCGAACATTTACCGGTTGAAAATTCTTTTAATACTAAAGACATTTGAAAATAAATCGGCAATAAAATGACTACGATTTGCACGTACGTACCCGGCACAATGCGACATATTTTATTCAAAGAAATTCTTCGGAATTTCAAACAATGTAAGAATTTTGTAATACTGCGGAAGCAAGCGGTGCATAGCGAGGTATCTATAACCTATTAAGTATTTATGAAGTGCAAACAAGACAAAACAAAGCGAAAATCACGATGTCATTCTTTAGAATAGCTACTCACGAGATCGTGAATTGCTGTTTCGTCGCTCCTCGCGTCTGTTCTCCTTCGATTTTAGTCTTTATTTTAATTCAACCATTTGTTTCCCATCAAAACGTCAAAAGGGAGTCCGTCACGTGTTTTTCAAATCGGATCGAGACGCGCAATTAGTCTCTTAAATCTCGACAAACCTTGATAAATACCCCCCGTCGACAGATCGTTTCCGTAATATAAATTACTTTACAATTTCAGAATTTCAAGAAAGCCGAATCGAAACACGCCCGTGATTAACGACGCGAACGTTATTTTTTCCGTCGTGTACAGTTCTCACTTCCAACTTCGGTTCGGCGGGTATTAGATGGACGCTAATCGGGTTACAAATCTTTGCAAGGTCGTGTTTCTGAATTAATGATACCTCACTTTCAAATTGCTCCGGGGATAGATTGTGGATACTGTTAAGTACTTATTTATTGGTAAAATATTCTTTTGTTTTGTTTGCGTTTCAATTTTCGCGCGTGGGTTACCATTAATCGCGATGACAAAACGTAAGAATTTGCATTTTGACGGGACGCAAAAAACGGACGAATAAAAATCTTTTTTTTAAATATAAGTATTTCACAGATCGATCGAATAGTACGAGTCACGATTTAGGAATAATTTAATCATTTAAGGGCATTATACCTCTGACGAATTTTCTATCAAAATGTGACGACCCAAAAATGTCTTGCAGCAATTCACCAGATATTTAATGCGATTTTAAGAATAGAACACTTCCCATGTCAATGGAAAATGGGTCAGATCATAATGATTGCCAAACCAGGTAAAACTCCAACCGAGGTGACATCATACCGGCCTATAAGTCTACTTCCAATTTTATCAAAAGTCCTAGAAAAAATAATATTGAAACGATTGACTGTAATCATAGAGGACGAAAAACTAATACCCACTCACCAGTTTGGGTTCAGGAAACAACACGGAACCACAGAACAAATTCACAAATTCGTAAATAAAATCAACAACACTATGGAAGAGAAAAGATACTGTTCAGCCGTCTTCATCGACATAAATCACTCCTTTGACAAAATATGGCATTTAGGACTACTGTATAAATTCAAACACACAATCCCACATCCTTTCTACTCTCTTCTTAAATCCTACCTCTCTAACAGAACATTCCATGTAAAATACCAAGAAGCACATTCCGAACTCTATCCTATCGAATCTGGTGTCCCACAAGGGAGCATTTTGGGCCCCACATTATACTCACTTTATACGGCAGATCTACCTGAAACTAATACAACGATGATAGCAACATATGCTGACGATACAGTGATATTAGCTTCACACAATGACCCCATATGCGCAACCAGACATCTTCAAGACCACGTAAACTACCTAGAGCATTGGCTGAAACGATGGAGAATGAAAACGAATGAAACAAAATCGACACAAGTTACCTTCGCCCTGAAAAGAGAAACCTGTCCTCCGGTCATCTTAAATGGAAACCAAATACCTCAAGCGGATGTAGTGAAATATCTAGGTCTACACTTGGACAGAAGACTAACTTGGCGTACTCATATCTTCACTAAGAGAAAACAGCTGAGAGCTAAATTCAAACAAATTTACTGGATAATCGGAAGAAAATCGAAACTGTAAATGGAAAGCAAATTGCTACTATATAAAACTATTTTGAAACCCATCTGGACATACGGCGTGCCCTTATGGGGTTCTGCGTGCAATTCAAACATAGAGATTTTGCAAAGATTTCAGAATAAGGTTTTACGAGCAATAGTAAATGCCCCACGGTACATAACCAACGCAACATTACACGCTGATCTAAAGATACCTACATAGAAAATACCTACCAAAATACAGCACAAAATACAAAGATAAGATAACAGCACATCCAAACGAAATGGCTACCTCACTGCTACTGGACGAAGAAGAACCAAGAAGATTAAAGCGATTCAAACCATCTGATCTACTCACTAGATTTTAGTTAATAAACAAGTCATAATTATGTAAAAAATATTCTCTATGGAGAATGTCCACTGGGACATTACTCTACATGTTATGTTGTTAATAATTTAAGTTTTAGGTTAAGCATACACAAGTTGTACTTATAGTCTCAAAAAGACTGATTGTATAAATATAGGAGTTAAAAAAAAAAAATGTGACGAATTATGAGAAAATCGATACATTTACGAAATTGAATTTAAAGTGCATATTCAGATTTAAAGCGGAAAAATTTAAAAAAAATTATTTTACTATTTTACGTAAGACAAATATTTACGTGTTTAAACCACACTTTTGAATGAGCTTTACTTAAAACATTACTTTCAAAAAATCAAATGAAGGCTGTAATTCATCGTAAATGCAGTTTGTTGTTGACTTTTAAATATCGATGTCGGAAACTGCGTGTTCGAGAAAAACTAAATAACGATAGCGTTGCATACTGTGTAACTTATTTTAACAGATAAGTAAACGTATTTCAAAATAGCATTTCAAATAAGTTTTAGAAACGAGCGGTGGTGACGACAAAAAAAAACAAGATTTAAAACAAATGCCTGCTTTTCGAGAAACAGAAATTTTGGTAGAGGATAAGAAGATATTTATTTTTTGTGATTTTAAAAGCGAGAGACAAAACAATATATCAGGTTGGGGAAAAAGTTTCTTCGTATTTTCGCGGTAGATGGCTTTAAGATCGCATAACTCTGGTACTATTAATCGAATTTAGTAATATTTACATGCAAATGAAAGCTGACATTTCACAGAACAAATTAACCTAAAAAATTGTGATATTTATTCACTCAGTCAAAAGTTATTGCGTTTTGAAAATGAGTGAAAATAAAGAGGAAATTAGATACATTTTGAAATTTTATTATAAAAAAGGGAAGAATGCGACTCAGGCTGCTAAAAAAATTTGTGATATTTATGGACATGATGCTGTATCAGTACGCGTTGCACAAAGTTGGTTCAAGCGTTTTCAAGCTGGAAATTTTGATATCAAAGATGCACCTCGCTGTGGTCGGCCAATCACTGAAAAAGTCGATGAAATCATGAGAAAAGTTGAGCAAGACCGGCATATTAGTAGTTATGATGTTAGCAAGGAACTAAAAATCGACCACAAAACAGTTTTTCAACCATTTGCAAAAGGCCGGATATAAAAAAAACTCGATGTTTGGATGCCACATGATTTGACAGTGAAAAATTTATTGGATCGAGTTTCCATCTGCGATTCATTGCTCAAACGGAACGAAATCGAACCATTTCTGAGACGGCTCATTACGGGCGATGAAAAATGGATCACGTACGATAATAATATACGAAAAAGATCGTGGTCGAAGCAAAATGAAGCTCCGCAAACGGTGGAAAAACCAGGATTGACGCCAAGAAAAGTGATGTTGTGTGTGTGTGGTGGGATTACAAAGGAATACTTTATTACGAGCTGTTCCCACTCGATCAAACAATTGATTCTAATCTCTATTGTCAACAACTGGAAAGATTACGTCAAGCAATCGAGAGAAAGCGACCAGAATTGATCAATAGGAAAGGGTTGCAGGTTCGAACAGTAACTTTGACAGACTATTAATTAATTTAATCAAATTACTTATTTAATGTTAATGTTTATAGATTACTAATTTAACATAGATAAATACCATTAGATTACTATTATTTTAAATTCCCGTTTTATTAAAACGATCTATACGTATAAACGATTATAAAATTAATTAAAATTTTAAAAAAAAAATTCAAAGTAAAAATTAATATATATTAACCATTACGAACAGCAAATAAATCATATGTACATTCAAATCAAAATGAAAACTATACAATATAACGATGTTAATAACATGTAACAACTCAATAAAACTGATTTAATACAATCTATATAAATCATTCTAACATAACTGATACTTAATTAAACTATTTATACATACTTTTAATGTAAATATTTGTTAAGTACTATTCGAATGTCATTAGATAATTTCTTAAGATTAATATATCAGTTTACATGAAATTAATCATATTAATTAATTTAATAGTATATGCTATAATGAGTAACTAACATCTAAGCTCATAATTAGTTAATTTAATTCGATTCGATTTAATTCTTAATTGAATAAGTACATAAATTATCGTAGAATTATAATTTAACATGAAGACTTTATTATATAGCAGTTATTGAGAAACTTTTACCTATGACGATTAAATTAATTAATTAAATATGCGAAATTTATTACTGATAATGTTTACGTTTAGTAACGAGTATTACATTATAAATATTCATTTTAATTATCAATAGATCATTTTAAAAATTCAATTATTAATAATGAATTTTATACTCGAATTTAAATTCGATATAATGAGAATTCGATTAGTACATTATGATTTTACAGATCTTGATCGTCAATTCCTATTAATTGTTAAATAATTTAAGACACATTAGTATTTAATACTTTTGATCTCATTCATAGTTCATTATTAAATCTAAAATTATTCAATTCGAATTAATTTAATTAATAATTAGTTATTAAATTCTATAATTCAGGATATTTATAAATTTTACGATTAAATAAATATAGCTATTCAACTAGTTAATCCATAAATTATTTAATTATCTATATTCTAACATTATCTATATTTCTTAAAACGATTTGAATTAAGATACAATAATGCAATTACAGATTCAACATTTTTACAACTATGATAAATTATCGTAAATAGTGACTAAAATGTAAATAAGTTGAGTCAGTTAGCATATAATTATAATTATGTACGTTACATCGTTTAATACACATTTTAATTCATGCTTAAATGGATATGATTATGTATTAAATTCGAATTACAGTTTAATAGCTCTAATATCCTAAAGTCTTTTAATCATATTTACTATACTTATAAGTTCATATCATGTAATTACGACTATCAAACTCTTAATAGATCTAGTATGACATGATATGAAACATTACATCTGACTATACAAAATATATAAAATTCTCTAATGAAATGTAAAAGTTAGCAAATTAATTAATGTTAATAATCATTAGAATCATTAGATCTAATTGCTTATCTTTGAATATAAAAACTTAGATATAATTATCGAATAACATTTAAGAATATATGATCTCAACTCTATAAATCATAACTTAAATCATCATAATTGAAATTCGACTATTAATTCAGTTTATCTAGTATATAACATATGAAGCGTAATCGACATATCAATTACTACTGATCAGTAATTGAATTCGTACAGTAATTAAATGACGCAATTCCGATTAAGTTCATATTCATTTGTAATTAATCTCAAGTTCAATGTTTATCATTACATCTCGATATATCAATAATGTTTCAATCGGTCAATCGACATTAGATATGACTGATCTTACGATAGAATTCTCAATTACATATACCGATCAGTTAGTATCTCAATATTCGATGCTAGAATCGCTTCGAGTATATGATTGTTAATATCGCATTGCGTCTAACACGATATGATCATCAAATACGCAATTAAGCCGATTATTCATCTGTCGAATTGTTAAATCTATGCTATGAATAACATACTAGATTCCAGACACTATAAATTCAATTAACTTCTTTTGAAACGATCTACATCGTAGAAATCTATAAATTACAACGAATCATTCAATACTTATACTTACCATGAATTGATTGATGCGATTATAACACTGTCTACTCGTCATAAATCGTTATATTAGCTATAGCGAAAGTTCAATGATGACTGAATTATTATACAACATTAAGTTCGTTTATCGTAATATGAATTCATTAATTAGATTAAACTACACGTATCCTTATGAATTAACGCATATCATTATTAACTACGGTACGATTTAATTAATGTATAAATCGAAGCATTTAACAATTATACTGTATATCTATTGGTACTGTAGTTTATAATATACACGATGCGTGTAAACATGATCGATATAGCAACTATCGATCATTAATGAACCATTAATATGAATACAATTTGAATATATATGACGACTTGAATTCAAGAATTTATCGCATAGTACTTGAAGATCGTAAATATTAATAAATATAATTAGAATTAGCTAAATACAGTGCAAACTAGAACATGTAATTATCTGATACATTTGTGCTGTAGTAAAGAAATAATTATGTACATAAGTTGTTCATTCAATGTGCGAGATAGAAGCCTAATCTTTAATGTGATCAACGAATTAAGTACTAGATTAAGTAATAATCGTCATATGCTGATCATTCGATACATATCTAAACATATAAATTATCGCAGTTAATTAACATACATAGTAATCACTAAGATGATGCTAATGAAGTACTTACATTAAACATCATCTAATTATAAAGTCGAGTCGAATTCTAATCCGATGATAACAACATTTCATATCTGATTTCCGTATCTAGAGATTACATATGACAAAATAGACGATACTATTAACAGTTTAATCAAATCAGTAATTATCTATATTTAAGTATTATCAACTAATAATTAATTAAATTTCGCAATTTGAGCAATACTTATCTAATCGTAAGACGAATAAATTGCGAATAATTCTAGACTATCTGTACAATGAATAGTCTGACATTAACTAGAACTATAATGCATTAAACCAGTTCACATAAGCGAACTGAATCGATAATCATATTAAATAACTACTTACAATCGAGATTCAGTATCATAATCATATAATAAATTCATTAATGGATGTACATCAAATCACTTATTACTGATCGAATATGCATGATCGAATTACATTCGAATTAACCAAATCGTATTAATATCTTTTAATGATCAATCTATAATATGTACATTAATTAGATTAGTATTATTAATTACATGTACGATATACTACTATGAATTATTAACTAAACTTATCCTAGACACATATACTAATACAGATAATTGTAGATAATAAATTGCGCAGCATATACATGATTCAAATCAAACTGATAAATTTATGACATTTAAGTCACAATTAATTGTATTCAACTAATTACTCTAAGTCTGTATTAAATTAATTTCGAGAAGTATTCCAATTAAGCTATAACGAACTGATTTAATGCATACGTAACGACATCAATTAATCGCTAATCAATCATAATGATAACTAGACAGTTCTAACATATTTACTGAATTTTTATTATTCATAGATCTAAGTACCACTGAATTTCTTTAATCCGTTAACAATAGTTCATACAATGATAATAGAATTACATACCTTAGTATAAGCTATTAGCTAAATTTCAATTACGATCGATATAATGTATTCGATCGATTGCAATTCTAATAGATATCAAGATTATAAGTGAATCGATTTTACGGAATGCTACACGTACTTTTCATATATTCAATAAATTTAAATTGTAATTCATATCAATATATCTGATGACTAATCAAGTCATAATATCTAGATCCGATAAATCTTCATTCAACATTATACTAAGTTATAGTACTTTTATGACAACTGACGAATTACAATGCATAATTTTACTGCTAAATTATATCTAATGATTCAAATTCGTCAATATCTGAACTGTTCCTATTTAATAATGCTAATTATACAATGAAGCATAGAACCATTCGTAGTTTAATGATACTAATTAAACATGACAATATCAATATTTATTTACAGGATTAATCATAATTGAGTATCTAATTAGATCAGTATAACTTCTAAATACTAACTGTATTACAGCTATATCAAACTCTACAATAATTATAATTAGCATATAGATTGATTAGAAAGATTATTGAATATTTCGCCTTGTACGGTTAATGCATCCATGAATTGCATTATACTCATACGCTAAATTTTGAAAAATCACAATTAGACAAAATAATATTTATAAAATATTAACTTAGCAATTATGTAAATAAAAATATTATAAGATTTAAAGATA
This sequence comes from Rhagophthalmus giganteus, assembly GCA_036326145.1. Taxonomy (NCBI): domain Eukaryota; kingdom Metazoa; phylum Arthropoda; class Insecta; order Coleoptera; family Rhagophthalmidae; genus Rhagophthalmus; species Rhagophthalmus giganteus. The sequence continues at coordinate 5,189,601 of JARFJA010000036.1, forward strand.
CTATTGTTTTCATAAGACATATTTTAATCTCTGTAACTTATATTTTAAAGAACGCACATTATTAAAAAATTTATAAAAAAAAATTTTAAATTTAATCAATTTGATTTGCGTATTTAAAAATTCAATTCGTTATTACAATCTATACAATCAAATTTAATTCAAATAGAATTAATATAATTTTAAATAATACAATTAGTTTTTGCCAACAACACGACACAATTTAAATACACTTTTAATTATAAATTTATATTACAACAAATTAAGTACTAAATAAGTTATTGTCTCATAAATATCATTCCACGTTAAAACGCTAAATCGAATTAAAAAATTTAGTTTGAAACCGAAATTTTAAAGTATATTAATGTCTTCAAGACGCATGTTAATTAAAAACTTCAAAAATTTTAAATTTAACAATAATATTTATTATAATATAAATAAATTTAAACATTAACGTGTAATCAATATTTGAATATTAATCAAAAGTTAATATTTAAAATTTTATTTAAAAAAACTATAATTTTCGGCGAAAAAATTATAATTTGACAATTTAAAATTAATTTTAATAAGCAAGAAATTTAAGATAACCTCTCATAATCTTAAAAATTTAGCTTAAAAAAAAAAATTGCGAATTAATTTTTAATAATCGGTATATTGTTTTAAAAAAAATGGAATTCTGCGAATTTAAATCAAATAAATACAAATTTCAAGTAAATATTGCAAGAATTTTACAAATATCTTATTTAAACAAAATTTAAAGTACTAAAATTAACTGTGCCAATGAAAACTATTTTAGATACTCGTCCAATTACTAAAATTTAATTTATAAAAATGCCTAACCAATATAATAAAATTTAACTAACATTCATATTATCCGAAAATTCTTATTAATGTTAATAAAATAATTAATTCTAAAATGTAAATTTTAAGTCTGAGCGAAGTTTCGATTCCTACTATTAAAAAGTACATCAATTAAATTTATTAATAAATTTATAATTTGTTGGCAAATAGTACTAAATACAATTTAACTTAAGAATTTAATGTTAAAAACTAAATAATTATTTGGATACGTAAAAATGATTAAAAAAAGAATAAATAAACTATCAATTAATACGATTTATATTAAATAAATTTACAATGCTAAGTATCAATTCTTTAATACATTAACAAAGTAATTACTATATAAATTTTACGTAATATCTAAAATAATTATAAATCTTTTCGTATACTACCATAAATAAATATTTAAAATTTGAAACTATAAATTAAGAAATTACATTTAAGGATAATTAAACCAAACGTTAGAAACAATCAAATACTAAATTCGAGAAATTTGAATAATTCTAAATTAAATTTCAACTGCTAGAGTACAGAAACATATAAACGATATACTAACCATATATGTAAATTCAAAATTTTAATTTATAATATTTTACGTAGGATTAAATTATAGTTATAAATATCAGAGTGCTAAATTTAAATATGATTCTAAAATAAATATACAGAAAATTATCGAAAACCACAGAATTTAGATGTAAAGTATTTTAAATCTCATAATTATTTAAAAGAATTCGTTTTCTAGTAAGAATTAAATTAATAATTAAAGAATTTTTAAATTCGTATATAAAATTACTTTGAAAATTAAATTATAAACAAAAATTAATTTTGAATAATATAAATCGAATTTACAAAAATCAATACCATTACCTTTACATCTAAATTTCTATAAGAGTACCGATAATATAGCAAAAATTTAATTAAAATTAAAATAACATTTATAAGATTAAATAAAATTTAATTACAAATTCAATTATTTAAAAAATTTAATAATAATTACGTTAATTATAATTAAACTTACGATATACTTTTAACAATTTGCAGACGACCAGGTAGTAATCGGACAATGTAAGGATGACTTAGAATATATGGCCAGGAAACTGATGAAAGAATATCAACAATGGGGACTGGAGATGAATGTTACCAAGACAAAGTATATGAGTATAGGAGCAAAATTAGGAGATTTAACACTTGAGAATAATATAACGATTGAAGAAGTAGAACAGTATAAATACCTAGGGGTAACATTTACAAATGAAGGTAAAGATACGACAGAAATTCAAAACCGAATCACACAAAGTCGGAAAGTCATAGGGGCTCTCAATGGTGTATTATGGTCAAAAAACGTTAAAAAAAGGAGCAAACTTAGAATATACAACTCTATAATAAAAAGCGTACTATCCTATGGCAGTGAAATATGGACAATGACCGAAAACGATAAAAGGAAAATATTAGCTTCGGAAATGGACGCCATAAGAAGATCGGCGAGGATTTCAAGACTAGAACATAAAACAAATGAATATGTCAGACAAATAATGGAAGTAGAAAAGACCATTATAGAGGAGATAGAAGAAAAACAATTAAGATGGTTTGGACATATCCAGAGGATGGACGAAAGTAGGCTGCCGAAACAAATACTCGAGTGGGCACCACAAAGAAGAAGAAAAAGAGGAAGGCCAAGGAAAAACTGGAGTCAAGGGATCCAAAAATCCATGAGTGAAAGGCACCTGAATGACGGAGAATGGAATGAGAGAGGACAATGGAAATTGGGAATTGCAAGGCGTAAAACGCTATAACGCAAAAAAAAAATAAAAAAAATAATTCGAATGTATTATTCATAGCTTCCGGTCAATGATCGGTTAATTAAACGAAACGAACATTTGAAAGAAGACAATTTTTTCACTTAGCGAACAATTAAAAGTTTTGGACCGGCTAGAGCGCCGGTAAAAGAAATTAAATTTTAAGAGAACGACAGAATTCCTAAATATGGTAGGATAGGTTCGAGCATAATCCGAACAGTCGATCTAATTACAGTTTTTACGTCCACCCTCGGGAAATGAGTTAAATTAAAATCATTAATTTATACGACTGAAGCTGTAAATCATCGTGATTACGTGTTCGATGTGTAAGAAATTCGAAAACGTTAACCTAAACCCGAAATAATTTCGTTTATTTTAAAACGACAAATTAACAAAAAAAAGTCCCGTTCTCGTATACGCGGGAAATTAATTTTGTCACAAACAAATATTAGATACCCACGTGGGTATATGGAACGCGTATCAATCATCAACGGTAATTCTTCGGCTCACTAATGCATTAAATATTAATCTATTAGAGCTTAAGTGAATCATCCTATATTTACAAAAAAAAATGTATTATGATAATAACTTAATTGCTTAACGATGGAAGCCGAACTCGCTCTGAAATATTTATCGATGACATTTAATAACTAAATAGTTGCCACTGGCAACTTAGAAAAAAATGTATAAAAGAATTAAGTATGTGTGGCCGAGAAGATTTTTACCGATACGTCTCTGTCTATATAATCAGAGGTGACTTATATAATTTATGGGCCATGTATTTTGGTCGAGGTGTCCGAATTGATCCGTTATTGGTTTTGGTACTTTTGTGATAGAGCGACTTCGGGTCTAGATAATGCTTTCTTGAATTATAATGAGGATCCATCTGTATTCAACACCTAATTAAAGCCTCTACGTGCCAGTTTTATGTCTGTTTTTATTTTTAAGAACATTTTATTTTATATATGTTTCCCGCAGCATTAACGAAAGATGAAGAGATAAGATCGGGTTCGGGATAATTTCTTAATTTTTATTTGAAATAGAGGTGCAAATTTCATTGTGCTCGACACTCTCGCCTTGCCAGTGTCGAATTTGTCGGATCGTAAAATTTTCGATTTCACGCTGGAAGCGTAATTAATTTTTTGTCAATCGGCGCATATTTATGTTTCGGACAAAAAATACACGATCTGCCCCGTGTTTTGCATTGTGCCGTACCTATATCAAAATATACGATCGTGGCGCGTTGTACACGTAAATAATTCCCAGTTAAGATGATTTATCTTATTGTAAGGAACTCGTAAATGCCCGCCTATAAAAACGCCATTTTTTTTTAAACGAAAATCGAAACTCGTTACACGTTAATCGTTCGTACCACTCCGGTGCAATAAAAAAATAAATAAACCGTCGATAACACGGACACGACGATTAGTCTCACTAATGACACCAATAATCGACAGTAAATAGGTACTCATTTTCGATAATTTATTTAACTGAACTCTTATAATTTAACGGAGAAAAATTACACACTTAAAAACAAAACAATTAAAAACGTCTGGGGGTCAAGTTCGCATTCGGCAAACTCGCCGAAATATTTTAGGTAGTACACTTTTAATCCGGACGGTTCAAAAGCACATACATTCTCGGCCCACGCTAAAATTGGCATTCTTGGACCGTTTGTCAATTTGCAAACGCGCGTGCATTTCGGTCTCTTACGGCGACGAGCTCAACAAATTTATCGACGTATAAAATTGCTATTCTTTGTTAAGGACGAATTCCTTTTCTAAACGAACTTCGGTGGTTTTAAACCGATGCGTTTATATGTTAATCTTATAACAAATTTTCAATTTATAAGCGAGGCACGTAAATGCGCAATTATAAAATTCCATAAAACAATTTCAGTACCCACATGTATGTCAATTCAAGACTGAATTTATGTCTAACTCCTCTGTGATTTCCTTGACGTCGCAAGGATGTTCATATTCATTTAACGTAATCCCCGTCAACTGAAGCGATTTCAATCGATTTAGATTCGAGAAAATGCGATTAGAAAGCTGTAATTTAAGACTAACTAATTGACGACAACGTACAAGGAAAAGTGTATGGACGAGACAAAAATTTTAATCGTTCCACTCGATGCGACGTATCAACTTAAAATTGAAAAGGAAATCGTCGTGGAATAAAGCCAATTATGACGACATCTAATGTTAATATTAAAACAAACGACGACGTTTAGGTTTTGAAGATGAAACAAGTAGGACGGGTGGTCCAATCAAATGAACAGATGCAGCATTTGTAACAAGTCGTAGCTGTTAAATTGAATAGATAAATAAAAAACGAAGCAACTAATCGTAAGTAAAATGTAAAATGACGCATGGAATTAAGGAATATAATATGTATATTACAGGAGTTCCTCGTTTTTCATTAGACGCATTCTAAAACCTAAGCAATTTGCCATCGTTAGTGGGACGTTTTGTTGTAATTATTGCGTTGCATAATGTCTCAATTTTGTCGACAAAAATTAAAAAACGACTAACGCCCTTTGTGGATGCTGGCGCCGTAACGAGAGCGTGACGAAAAAGGCGCCCGTCACGGGCGCAACAGTAGGTTTTCGGCGCAAAAACTAAAAATAAATACATAAATTAATATAAAAGTCAGCTATTTTATATTGTATTTTTAAATGTTTATCGTCATTAAATTGGGGGCGCGCAAGTTAGACATTTGCCATAAGCGCTTTATATATATCCTCGTTATACGGTGCTGGTTGTACCTATTTTAACGACGTAAAGTTTAGGTAATTAAATTAAATTATTTATTAGGTAATTATTAAATTGGTTCGTTAAACTTTCCAGTTAACAAAATAGGCAATTCAAACAACTATAATCGCTGGAGATTTCAACGATCGCGTAAGCGACGAACCCCAAAAATTTACAACTAAAACTTATGTATTTAATGTATGTATGTATGTATTTAATTATAGTAAGTACAAAAATGACACATTTATAACACGTTATAATACTGTAATTATTAAATTAGTTCGTTAAACTTTCACGTTGTCAAAATAGGCAATTCAAACAACTATAATCGCTGGAGATTTCAACGATCGCGTAAGCGACGAACCCGAAAAATACATAGATACGAGTTGAATTTATGTATGGAGGTATATATTTAATTATTACAAGTGCAAGAACAAATGGAATTTTTAAAATTCTACTCCTTATTTTTGTGTAGGACGATAAAGACTTGATTATTTATGTTAGTCTATAAAAAATTTAAAATTCACCATTTCGTGTTGTGCCTATTAAAATATCATCAAGGAAATGTCATATCATATCATCGAAGGACTGCTACGTCGTCCGCTATTTTAGGTATTGTATTTTAAATTTTTCTTTCGTACACTAACGTTTATTATAAGTTCAGTTTTAAAACTACGTGGAAGGCCCATATATAACGTTGACTAAATTCATTTCGGATTAAAAACATTGAGAACCCAACAATAGCGTACACGTTTCCGAAACAGAAATTAATTTATGGATCGCTTCGAAAAATCTAAACGGTTAAAGAGCGCACTGTCGTTGCAAACGACAGGTCATATTAATTGCGGCACATACGCAAATCCGAGAAGCGTTTAGAAATCATTTTAATCTCGTCTTATGCAGAAGCAAATTAGAGGAGAATATGTGAAGCTTCGTTATATATATATATATATATATATATATATAAACACTGTACGGGAAATTTTATCTACTCAAATTCCCGGATATAAAGGCAAATATTTCACCGGCGATATTGATCAATGCGAAATAAATAGCGCAAACAGTTACGTATGCACCAAGACATCTGAGCTTACTTGTTCTTAATTGCCTAACCGGGAATGTAAAAGTAGGAAACGTCAAATTACTCTTTCTTGATCATCTTTAAGATTTCTACTTGACAATTTATAATTTCGAAGCGGTTTTAATGCGGCAGTGGCGTCTCGCTCGTCGATTACAATAAAAATTTCCGAACAAATTAAATTACCGCGAGTATTAACTCTCGTAATTGTTATGCGATATAAAAAGCTGCACTGGCGCGCTCGTCTTCGTCGCCTTGTTATTGTGTAAACCAGGTGGTGTAGTACGAATTCGCGCGCAAATGACTTAATCCGAAGATTTCTCCGAAAGTAGTTTACCGATATAGGTAAACTACGATTTCCCTTCGTTTAATCGATAAGGTTAAAAACGAACGATCGCAGTTTATTGCGGAAAAAATCGAAGCGCGAGAATATTTGAAATTGTAAGAAGCGAATAAGGAATACTAATGTTACATTCAATCTTCTAGCGGCAATTAATTGTTCGCAGTTCAATCAAAACGAAAGAATTCTACGAGTTTTATTTCTGTGGAAGAAGTGCAATCTTCGGTTAGCGATACATTGCTATTACAAGTGTTTACTCCGAGACAGGTCTTTTTCTAAGGTAGTGAGTTATGGGATCAGTTTTTAAAGTGAAATTACTCCGTTTACTAGTTGAAGTTTATACATATAATGTTTGTCGTGGTGGTCTTTCTCTTTGATTGATTTATCGAGCACGACATTAAATTATAAACCGTAATTATTACAATTTCGACGTAAAAAAAAATAACAGCTTAACGAGACTGCGTATTAGATATCGGTTAATATAGAAAGGCGCACTTAAAATTTAAGAGAAAGATAAACTTCTCGAACAACGCATTACTATACTAATAATTAATGTTTATACAAAGAATAATGACTTCTCGAAACCACCCCACAACGAGTTAACTAATTTTTGTATAAACGTGCGGCTATTTGAAGTTTTAAAGCGACGCGGGCCACGAGACGCAATTATTTTCAAGTAGTGCACATTCCGGCAAATTATTTTGCAATAAAGTATTTTAGATAGCGTCTGGCGCAAGCACAACCCCGGGCAAATGTCGTAATAATGCTAATAAGTGGTCAATTACGGGGTTTTCTGATCTCCACGCCAGATCAGCGCACCTTCGATTTTCCATCTTCGTCATCGTTACATTTAAATCGATACGTTTATCTTGCATTACTCGAGGGGTGTGTCCGCACGGTAGTCTGCCACGGGCACCAAAATCGGGTGCACTCTTACGCAAAATACCACCAGATCGCGGTTCCTAATAAGGACAATCGTTTTCACTACTACGTTTTTCTAATTGTAATAAAAGCGAAATTTTCGGAACGAAAATTTTGCGTCGAAACGCTGCGGGTATTACAAGAGAAACCAAAGTTACACATTGTGTGTAGTTACGTATGGTCACTATAGCATGCAGACGGATCATTTTCATAACTGGTTTTGTTTGCAGTCAAAAATGCAGGAAGGATCGCTTTCCATTTCAGTTCTCAGTCAATAAACAAAGAGCTCTTTAATATCGCCGTATTTCATACGACATCGATGCTCTCGCATAGTTTGCATACACACATAAAAGATGTTACAATTGAATATAAACTTTTTCTAAGTACGGGAATCTTTCATTTTAAATAATAGATGATGTATTAGTTTCTGTTAAGCGACAAACGTGTCCTGCTAATTTTATACATAATTAAACTTACACGTGGCCGCTAACGCTTAACACTTGGGGCTTGTATCCCACTTAATATATATCAGCGAGAGAAAAAAAATTAGACAAGTTTAACTGGTTAACTATTAAGATAAGATTCGCTAAAAATTCTATTTTACGAATAAAACAGTCAAATTTAAAAGTTTAATGAGCCTCGGAACGTTCCGAAATGTTTTAACGTCCTAAAAGAGCCCCGGCTTTTAAAACGAACGCGGACGCGCTGTTGTTACACTTAAAAGTTTTAACGATAACCCCCTTAAGTGTCACGACGCCGGAACAATCGAATTAAAAAGCGACACTTAAAAAAAAAACAAACAAACGCGGCAATCAAAATGTAGGGGAAATTAAATTTTTACGCCGGTAAAATATTATCAATCACTCCAACGCGTTCTTTTCTCGGGGACCGCCTATGAGTGGTGACACCTCTAATGGTTTCCTGTATGCTAATAACTTGTAATAACCGACCGACCGAATAGTGGTACCAATTCGAATTTAGATAACATAAAAATTTTTTTGCATGGAAATCTTGTCGCGTCGACATCGCGACGAACGATTTGTATATATATATATATAGGCGTTCGCTTGCGACAACGCCGCCGCTGACTAATACCCCGGCAACAAATGCATCGACCCATACGCGAGAAGGTAAAAATTCTAGTTTAGATGCATCAACGGCGAGATGTGACTAATCGGTGGAAGGTATGTACCTACAACAATGTTACGCCCTAGTCACATAATTTAAACACGTTTACGTGCACGTTTTTAAGGGAAATTTAAAACGTTCCTTCGCAAATAATGTAGGTAATACGTGTAGGTGAGGTCGTCGACTGACATCGCGAGTAATATAATTAATACAATCATTTGTTGACTAAAACGCGATGTGTGGGGTGCCTCGATTTGAAGCGAAGATTGTTTATCTTAAACAGCGCGCCCTTTTTCACCCCTTCGGAGGTGTTATGGGCGTGTAAACGCATTCTAGTACTATGCGCGCATATACACGTTCAATGAATTGGGCATTAAAAGCTCTATTTGATCAATAGTTGTTTATAAACTGCTTCGAGGCCACCTTTCCTACCTTATTTCAATTAATTTTTCCACTTCTTCGAGATTAAGAATTACACATTTATTTGCGAAATATTGTTTTGGATATAAGTAGGCAATATGCGAAATATTAAACTATCGATTCGCACAATTAGATTTACCTATTTTAAAAAACTTCAGATATTTGTTTCTCACGTTTTTATAAATTTATAAATTTTACGCTTTTCAAATATTTTCGAAAAAAGCCGCATTTTTTAATTGCCGCTTTTGTAAATCTTTCGCGAAATTTTATATTAATCCGACCAACACCGCTCGACCCCAATTACTTGTATACAGGATTATTTATTTCTATAAGAACAAATTCAAATTCATCAGATCAAATTATCGGACGAAACTAGATATTCCGACATTTTTCACGTTTAAAGAAGGCCAAAATCCGATCGGGAAATTGCAGCTAAGGTTGGATTTAAACTTTTAACATAAATAATCATAGCGAAAATTTACACGCGAAACGATTTCTCCCAGAAGAATTTTGCCGACAATCAAAGTATCCGACTTCGGTCCCGATGTTTTAACAAAAAAAAACATGTTGCCAAGTGGCAAAGATTTATTTGACGGAATTTTCCACGATGACAACGTTCCTGGTCATAGTACTAAGATTGTGAAATATTCGTTTGTCGCTAATAACGTTAAAAAATTGGACAATCACCGACCACATTTCAAGAAGAAAGCCCACGACAAATGCATTTCGAACGAAGAACCGCAGAAGGTGGCAAATTCTATGTCAAAAAGGTGTGAATTGGTCATTAAAAACAAGGCTCGGCCAATTAAATATTAAAATATAACGTTATTAATTGGTATAGTTATCCATAAATAAAAATGAACATTTGATTGTTTTGTGTAATTTCTTGAACTTGGTTTTCCTACAAATTAATTCTATTAAGTTTTTTTTTACAACAACACATGTTGTCGTACTATTCGTCACCTCAGTAGGGTTTTTACAAAAAAAACAGTACATTATGAAATAACTAACATTTTCGAGGTGATCCAAGACTTTTAACACCACTGTAGATTATACATAATAGTGCCTAATAATTATTATTTAAATGCAAATTTATAAGTAGGTACCTATGTAGCATGTCTCATTGTCAGAATTTTTATTATATATTTTTTTTAAATTAAACAGGGTTCTTGCATTTTAATTTATATCGATATAAACTTTAACAACGTTCTACGCAGACACAATCCGAACTGATTGTAATAATTTTAACAGAAAAATCATATAGACGATGTGCAGGCACGGTCCCGGAAATTCCAATCCATTAATCTAACAATCGACCGCAAAATCACTCCAACGAGCGAGCTGTTAAAAACCTAATTTGTAATTTCAAAAAAAAAAAATTAAGAATGTCTTTTTTATCCCGCAATCGTTAACGTCGAACCGTCGACGGCAGTTATCATAATTTCTTTTCGAAACGGCCGCGAAATTATGGCCGATTTCTCTATTATCGTTAATAACTGAGTAAATGAAAAATTTAAATACATAGTACACGTTCCTATTTTCTAAAATTACTTACTTTCTATTACGATTTATTATCCGTACTCGAAAAAATTATATTAAAAGTTAATTTAGATTAAGATTAAAAAAGTTGTGGTAGAATCGGTGCTGCTGCTGCTGCCGCCGCCGCCGTAAGAAGGCTTCCCCATTAGAATTTGCCTTTCAACATAATTTCAGATAACGTTTCTCGACTATAAACTTTGATATATTATTATACTCGGTAATGAGATTTGTGATAATGAGTATAATTTATCAAAAATTTGATATTAAACCGCACCCAGTGTTAAATATCTACAATCTATAATCAAGGAACATATCTTCAATTTTGTTTTAAAATAAAAAAAAATTATATATAGGTATGTGTAAGGTAAAAAGACGGCTGTAAATTAAACGGGTTTATCTAAATACCTCTTTGTTTAATAAATTAAGTAAATACAAAAACGTTAGTGTGCGTTTCGGTCACTTTTAAATTGAAAAACGAAAAACTATAATATAAGTACAAACCGCACGTTTACCACCATAAATTAATTAAATAAGAAAAGAGCACAATTAAATTTACCTACAGTCAATGAGATAAACGCGTTACGTAATTAATAATGGAACGAATTTAACTTATTATTAATAAGTATTACCGTTGGAATCGGTAATTATAAAACTAACAAGAATGGGAGTTTCTCGCGATATTAAATAACAGACATTTGTATCAGTACCTAACCACAATTACGGGTAAATAGTTTCTAACGAATTTTAAAAAGATAACGTACAAAACTTATAGGATGCCTATCGGTTACGTGTTCCGGAATAAATTTGGAATGGACTTCGCCGTATTTGCCGAAATTTTTCGATTTTAAAATTTAAATTTAAAAATCCTGGAATAAGTATGACCGGCGCAAAAGGTTCTTTGTGCGCGGTCGCTGTCGCATTATAGCCGATAGAATTGGAAGAAAAAGACACAAACCTCGACATGGCTCCCGTAACGTTCCTCGCATTTATCCACGTATTTGGGCGAAATATCCGATCCCGGAATAAGAAGGGTTTTAACGGCGAGCCTTAATATTTGGAACTCTACTTATAAGTAGAGTAACGTAATCGGTATTTATTATACGATATAAACTTTGCTAAAAAAAAGGAAAAGCTGTCGGAGGACGAAAAAAGCTCACGAATATTTCGGGGACGTCCGGCGGTAAATGAAGAAACGAATGATCAACGTGAACCGGCGAAAAGACCAGAAAACAATAAGAAAGCAAAATTAATCGATCTATTTACAGTCGAAAGCAACAGATGCGATTCCGCTATTTCAAATTTAACTAAAAAGATTAGTGGCAAAAATCGGTTTATGTTTTATACGATTATCATTTCTATCTGGCCGGTTTTCTCCACTTTTACTGGATCGTTTCGGAAGACGACCGATTGTGATAATTTCAGCTTTGTGCTTTACTGGCCTGTATTTCTTTTTAAATGATTTCGACACGTCTTACGTAAGCGGCCTAAGATGATTACCTCTGGCCGCGCTCGCTACTTACAACGTGTTTTATACCGTAGAACTTGAACTTGCTCCGACCATTTATCTTGGTGAACTTTTTCCGACAAACGTAAAAGCGACGGCTCTCAGTTTAGCAGACATATTCTCGGTGATAAATGGTACTATAGCGGCGAAACTGTTTCAAATCGTCGCCGTCGGTCGGGGAATAATTCTGCCTTTTTGGATTTTCTCGAGATGCTGTCCATTCGGCCTTGCTTGCATAATAAAGTACGTGCCCGAAACGAGGAATAAGTCGTTGGAGGAGATACAGTTGTATTTAATAAGAAATACAGCCGCCAAGGATGACGCTTATAGTTTTTCGTTTGGTTTATATTGCGACCTTTTTGTTTATTTAATAATTACACTTGGCGTTTAGTTTCTAACTTGTATAATATACTTTCTAAATTAAAGCAAGTATTTTGAAATAATATGATAAATAGCCGTTAAGATCCGGGACACGCGCGGAAGACAGTTCGAAAGAGATCCCTTACACAAACTAACAATAAGGAGCGCGTGAGCTAAAGAAAAATCCGACCGCGCGCAGGCCTCGGTATCGAATTTTCATGACGCATATCAAAAAAACTCCTTTTTATTTTTAATTTTTACCGAAAGAAAAACAATTTTTTGAAAAATAATATTTACGAGAGAAATTTATAAGAATTAAAAAATATATATCACTTTTTTTTCGATTATTTCGAAAACAGTGCATCCTATCGAAAATTATAAAGAAACACGATCGGTAGAGAATTTTATGCCGATTCCAAAACATATTTCACATTACCGATCCAATGAGTAATAACGGAGATTAGAATTTTTTTATTTTATTTTTTGAACGGCCGCCATTTTGAAACGGGTCGGTCGATTTGGCTGGTTAACGAACTCGTCCTTCGTTTTCGTAAAGGCAATAAATACGCTGTCCAAATTTCAGCTTCCTACGATCAAAATCGTGTCGACAAGAAATTGATTATACCGGGTGTCCGCCGGGAAGGTATACTACTTTGTTTTGCCACCATTTTGGTAAACATTAGTCTTGACAGTTCATATTTGGCAGTCGTGAAGTAGACACGTGGCAAATTTATTATGGAAAAATATTCGATAAACCAACGTGTTTTAATCGTTAAAATATTTTATCAAAATCAATCATCGATTACTGTGACGATGAGAAAGTTACGTGAAATTTTTGGGAGAAACAACGTGCCAACAAAACGCACTATTTATCGTGGGATATCTGAAAAGCAAGGTTTATGCAAATAAACCAGAAACGCTTGAGCAACTCAAACAAAATATTCGTGATGAAATTAATGAAATACTGCGTGATATGTGTGAGAATGTAATGAAAAATGTGCTCAAAAGGGCTCGCATTTGTGAGGCTAACAGAGGCGGACATTTATCTGATATTGTATTCCATACATAATTGCCGACATTAAATAAAACATTTATCAATATAAGATCCATTCTCTTTCATTTAATCAAAAATTATAAACAAACAAAGTAGTATACCTTCCCGGCGGACACCCGGTATATGATGAAAATGATCCAAAATGATTGACCTATATTTTTGTGATCTAGGGGTCGAGATCGGAGAAAAGCCAAAAGGACACGTCTAGGTCCCGTCATCAGACAGGCAGCAATAACTTTATTTTCTATGAAAATTCGCTAATACTTACCAGTTTAAAATTACCTGTATAATCACCATCTACTGCAGCAGTGAGTCTATACCGCATAATTATAAATTTACTCTATTTTTAATTTAAAAACTATTCGTGTGCGTCTCAACATTGAAAATTCTCCTATTGCAAACCATTGCAAATACAACATGAACCTTTAAGCTCCGTTCCCACAAATTCTCTGAAAATTGAGCTTGGTTAGGCTCTTGGATCTTAGGGTCTTGGTTAAGGCTCCCCTCAAATAGTCGACGGTTGAATTTCGCGAACGAAATTTTATCTTACGCGCGCTTTCGCAATTACAGTGGTTGGTGAAAAACAGTGAAATATTAAGCGTACGCAGTCAACGAAAGAATCTGCGCTCGAAATTGGCGATAGAAGGAAAACAATGACGAGAAAAAGGTAGGAAATACAAAGAAAAATTTAGAAGTTTATAATTTTCTCCTATAGTATGTTATAGACAAGTGGCAGTTCTAGCGGCAGCAGTATTAGCTTGCATTTTACGTAAGTGTTAAAAAAATATATTTTAGGATTTTATTTTTTTTATTTCTCTTATTTTGAGATATTTTACCTTTTCAATGCGTTCGTTTACGGATAAAAAAAAACGAATATTTTTCTAATATGAATATTCAACGAACTAATTGGAGAGTGCAACTATCTTAACTCGCTCTGTACGCATATGTATGTAATATTTATGTGGCTCGATAAAATTTCAAATAGCGCAAATTGACATTTTAATTTAATTTCCACGTAACCTCTTGACATCTAGATGGCAAAGTGAGGTTGTGGCGAAGCGTTAATGTCACTTCAAGTAAACACGTTCCTTCAATGTCAGCCCTAACCGCTGCAAGTTTATGAGCAATTTACATTCGCTATTTTTATTCGTACGTGCATCCAGTGTCAATATGTTGTTATATTTTATTGATGCGTAGTCGAATATCATGTCGCTAAGGCTTCTTCCGAGAGGATGGGCGTCGAGAGCAATTTTATCGTTAGTTATATCTCGGCAGAAAAATGGCGTGTAATTGGTTAAAGGTTAATCAGTTGTAAACTGCATTACGAAGGTGTGTCGGCTTCACTAACAACATGAAACACCTTTAAAATGCATTAAATAATTGGCGGCGTGTGTTGATTTATAAAGAATCACTTTGATGCAGAAAATTACGAGCTGCCATATTTTATATAATGGGCGTTTGAATGATCGCTAGTAAATGTCCAAGTATGTTTTATTAAGGTACGTGTAGAAGCAAACTGTTTATAGTTAAGTGGGTGAATAAACGGAGACCTAGAAGAAGACGTTGACAATATCTGTGGGTTTTTTTTAAAGAACCAATCTAACGAAAATCGCTGCACCAGTTCGTCAAGCGATAAAAAAAAATAATAAAAGATATAAACCAAGTTTAATTGACACGTAATAAAGTTTCAAACGTTACTCCGGAATATTAAGATTTCCACCTGAAACTGTAATCCGGTTTGTCTTATCAAAACTTCGCGTCATAAACGGAGGAATGCGGCGATAAAATTAAATGACTAATTCGATATTGAATTTTTATCGAAAAACTTTAGTATTATAATTATGTAATGGTAATAAAATACGAAACTAAACGACTAGAAACGCGAGGGTGGACGTAATTCCGGAATTTAAGATTGTTTATGGGAAGTAACAAAGTTTCGAATGGATGTAACTACTCGCGTTTTACTTGCAATTGTTACATAACGACCAAGTATGTAATATTTAATATAGAGATGTAGCTATAACTTAAACTACAGACATATATCGTTGAAATGTTTACGATTTCTTATTATTCGTATCTGTTCAAAATGACAGTTCAGTTTATGGTATAAAACTAGAACACCATTCGCATTTAATTTAAAACGGAAGAACTACGTATCTAATAACGAACAAAATCCGGCCATCGTAAACAAATTAACTAAATTATCGTATTTTTATAAAAGCTCTCGACACGTTGAAGGTTTACTGGAGCTTCGCATGCAAACGTGACACTTGCAAAGGTATTGTTATGAAAATAAGCCTAGTTATGAGCTGTGAGTCAGCTAAATGCGGGTTCATCAAATATGTGTTGTTGAAATAGTTATACACCGTGCGGTAGGTTCGGCATTATAAAATTTCAATATTTTTATTAGCGATCTCTATCAAAAATTTAAATTAAATATCGTGACTTTTTGTTTTAAAATTTAGCGGAAGACGTGAAAAATTGTATCTTTTTTTTTCAATTTGATGGGTTTTATAATTTTTTTGTCCGGTTATTAGGTATGTTCGTTAATTAAACGTACTTCCGCCGATAGACATCAATTTCCCCTATAATAAGAAAATTCCGAAAGCGGCCATATTTAAAATGCATAATTTTTCTTGATATTGGCGAGCTTTTAAATGGTCAACTAATCTTCGTTCAAATTAGTTCCATTTTTCTAACATTAAACAAAGATGGACAAAATAACTGCAGCAACTAGATAAGAATCCTCTTCTAATAAAACACGATATATTAGTTTGTAGGCAGAGCTCGCACTAATTTAAGTGCCTGACAATGAATGAAATCGCTCAGACATCAGACGAAACTGTCTTTACCCATCATTAAAAAAAAAGCAATAAGCTACACAATACGTTTTACATTTAAATATTACAATGAAACATAGATAGTATCTTCACACTGGATTTACCTATTAAATATCGGTTACTTCGTCGACCTCGTTCAGATTAACGGTAATAAAACAACCTATCTTATTGTATTACGTTAGCTACAACAGTTAAGTAGTTTAGCATTCAAAGCTCACGCGCAAAAATATGTATAACACGTATAAGATATAACAAATATTTGATTAAACGAAAAAAACGAAATTCGCGAGCGAGGATTAACGCCAACTAATTACTTCCCGAAAGCCGAAAATTAATAGTTCCCAATTAGTATGTAAATTTGGCGTAATAAAATATTTTACCCGAATTTTAAATGTTTAAACGGTACAACAAGCTGATAATAATTTAATCTAAGCTCGCATCGGTCGTTCTATTGTAACGTTGCCTTTTCGAATTCGAAATTCCGATCGCCGGCATTTAATTTCAAAGAGAGTCAGAAATTCTCGACGGCTAGTGACAAACAAATCCCTTATCTAAACAAGTTAGGGCACTTAGGTCTTTGTAAAGGCTCGCTGCGGTATCAGCGCCTGTCGAAACCAGATAGTGATACAAGGTGGAAGAAATTGAGACGTGACCCCTCCCTTTATACGAAACATTTATCAGCACCTCGACACCTAAAACCCGAAAATCGGATGCCTATGCGATCTATTAAATTGTTGATCAAATGTTACCTTAGAATATTAATTACGTGACGCAATCCGAAGTAAGAACGAAGAATTAATTCAAAACTCACCCGTTTCCGAATAACCAGATGATATTTAAAGCTGACCCGTGGTAACAAAAAAAAAGAAGACACGTTAGATATAATTTAGAGATAATAATTCTAATTAACAAAAATTAACGAGTTCGTTTTGACATGTGCGTTTGTAAACGAATGTTTGTAATACCTATACATAAATAATTTTTATATTGCGCGTATTTTTGTTGGAATACAACACGTTTTTATTTTATGGCTTCAATAACCGAATTTAAAAGTTTATTGCCATTATAAAACGTCTACAGCGAGATAAAGGTACCACCGTAGTAAGGTATTTGTCTTCAAGGACAATCTCTAAACATATAAAATGTAAATAACGCAAGTGGTCTTATGATACCTATATGTATGTCGTAGTCATAATGCAAAATTAGGCTTTTTATAAAATGCCTAGGGATTTTATAAAAAGCCGGTAAATCGCGAACGTACAATGCAATTTTCGTTATGACCACACCAATTCAGGCAAAATGATAAAATGCCGGCAAAACGTGAATAGAAGAATGTATATCTCGTACTGACTAATTATTTTCAGGCATTTTAAAATTTGCCAACAGCGAAGTAGTCAAAACGTGACAATAAGAAATAATAAAATTACTATTCAATAAAATAACATAATGACAATAAACGAAAACGCAAATCAAACAAAAAATCCTACAAGTAAACGATTCAACGTGGCAAAACAGTAACACCAAATTGAAGGAAATTAAAGAGTCGCCCAACAACTGGCTCACATACCACAAAAAGGAAGAAATCAAGTTATCATATCAAGACTACGCCTAGAGGCATACGCAACTAACACATGGATACATCCTTAACAACGAACGACCCCCTTGTAACTCATGCAACCAACCTCTGACAATCCGTCATATCATAATCGAATGCAGAGATGTATGCGAAAAGAGAGAGCGAAATGGAGTACGAGAAACCCTACGAGACGCCCTTGGAAATAACACTGAAAATCAATTTAACACGCTAGAATTTCTCTGGGAACTCGAAATGCTATCATACCATCATACCATATTTTTATTGTATTATGCTAAATATTAAATACCGCTAATAACCGACATGGTTGATGCGGATAAAAATAACGAAATCTTCTGTGAAGTAAATCTAAATATAAATAATAGTATCTCAAATTTCGGTACTCAGGTACCTGTATTTATTTTCACATTCAACATAGGTATGTATATTTACTATATATATATATAATATAATAATATAATATATTATATTATTATATAATATAATGTATTATTATATAATATAATATATTATAATAATATATAATATAATATATTATAATAATATATTATATTATTATATAATATATTATAATATATAATATATAATGTGAAAATAAATATAGGTACCTGAGTACTTAATTTGAATACTTTAAGATTAGCTAATTGAAAGTTAATATATTTTTATATTGTAAAGTAATTATTTAAATTTACTTCACAGAGAGATTTGTTTTCGTTTATTGTCATTGTGTTATTTTATCAAATAGTAATTTTATTATTTTTATTCTCACGTTTTGACTGCTTCGCTGTTGGCAAATTGTAAAATGCCTGAACATAATTAGTCAGGACGAGATTCTGTTCTGTTCTGAACGATTCTTCTGTTCACGTTTTGCCGGCATTTTATCAATTTTCCCGAATTAGTGTAGTCATAACGAAAATTGCATTGTACGTTCGCGTTTTACCGGCTTTTTATAAAATCCCTAGGCATTTTGTAAAAAGCCTAATTTTGCATTATGACTACGCCATGTATACATATAAGATGAACATTGGGAGCTAAAATCATGTGCGATATTCAAATATGTCAATTTCTATTATTATATTTCATCGATCAAGTCGTCGTTTTCTGGTTAATTTACGTTTATAAATCAAAAACGTGCAGACAGTTACTGAGAAATCATTACGATTATAATTTAAATTAGTCTTAAAAAGGCCATCGAATGTCAGGTAAACCCGAATTAAAATCCTTTATAAAATTGGAAATGCATATTTTAAGAGAAATAAAAGTAGTACGTACCATGTATATAATACGTCCAATAGTTAATAATACTACAACTCTTTCCTCATCGCTATTATTATTATTATTATCATCGCCAATGTTTTGCCATTTTGTCTAGCTCATGTTTTTCATTTTTCAACATTTTATATATTACTATAAGTACAGTCCGTGACAATTGAACAGCACCCCCCTCCCCCCAAATGTCGGGGAAAACAAAATTACACAATCAAAATTTAAAATATTAAACTTATTTTTATCGCCAAAGATGCCTTTTCTAACCATTCAAAGTTCCAGGTCGTCGTCGTGTGGCTCTTAGCCAATTCCTATCGCGCTTTCATGTGCTTCTCGGCGAATTCGCAAGTACCCCACCCCCCCCAACTCCCATCACTCCCGAAGTTTCTGGCTAACGTCCTCGACGCCGGCGTTTTCGAGAATTTGCCTTGTGGCTTTGCGTAAAATCGCCCTCTTTTCTCAATTTCGTAAACATCGATGGTCGTTTCCCGTGACACTTCTGGCCGTAAGTCTCCTCGTTTTTAAAATATCTAAATTGACGATAATTTCTTTCGAACGCCGCCTTATTTGTCGACAAATTTCAATTCGGGTACTCGACGAGACAAGTTCCTCTTCCCATCAAGAGATTGCGGTGCCGTTTTCCTCTTTTCGATTTCTTTTGTTTTTGACTGGAGTTGTTGGTCCCCAGTAGCGCGACCCCTTTCGGGGTTTTACAGAATCGTAAATTTTGACCATCTTCTGTGCGTTCAAATTCTCGTTGCGGCCGAAGCCGCGCCCCAAACATTGATTTTTAACGGGCGTTTGACAGTTAGGACTGGACGAAATGCGTACGTGAACAGACTGAGCGTTCTTCATCAGACACCACAACATTCCACCACCAATTGCGATTAATTTTTTCGGTAGACCAACTCGTATTGACTGTGTCTAGTTCATACTATAATTATTCGTTCGAATTTCCAGTCGATAGTTAATGTTTCCTATTATAATTTTATCCTAATGTATGTTCACTTAATTTTAGAAAATATCGTGTTTTATTTGAAATTAAATGTTGCGCGTGATTTATTTGTGCTTCTGCTATTTCTGCGATGGGCGATGTTCAAATTGTCGCCGACTGTAATTTACAAATTAATTCCTAATTGATGATGTTTCTATTACGGCATAGGTATCGTGTTTATTCCTACGAACTTTTCTAACGGTACTTGAATATGTCATTTATATGTTAAAATCATTTGAATATTCATCGGAGAAAAAGTTCAAATTAAAGGAAGGACTTACTTCAGCTTATTAGTTAAAGAGATAAAAACAATATACTAAAACGTTATTGTTAGAAAGCGACGTTTATGAATCAGTTTTGAAAAAGTTAGTCTATAAAAATGTCTCGTACAAATATACAGCCCGAAACGGGTATTGTTTATGCAATTAATTTGTCACTCGTCGCGTTCTTTTCAGAACAATTTAAACTCTAAATTGTTTCTAAAATTAAAATAGTTTTTGAAGGCCCGATGTATACAGAATAACAATTTTCTGTTTATGTACTTTTTCATTATAAAAAATACCTAAATTTTAACTATTTCTTCAAAAAACTAAAACCAATCTTTTTTGTTTATGTTACTTTTCGATCTTTTTTTAACATGGCGAGTCCTGAAAGGCTAAGTTTACGTAGATAAGACTAATAACGTGGAAGAACCAAAAATTAGGATAAGTCAAAATAAAACAGAGACCACTTTGACGCGTGCCTTAAATTTTTAAAATTAAATTACAGTGTTGCCTCGTACTTCGAACGTTCCAGAGTTCGAACGCTCGAGAACGCAAGAAATTTGATTCGAAGTTCGAACGGCGTTTCCATTAAAACAATGATTTCTGGGTGGAAAAAACTCGGGCCAACTTGTATTTTAGTCAGTGAAATGGCAAGCTGTAAAGAAGAGTCTGTTGTAGACGAAATTGCGTGTTTGGGTAAAGCTATAATGGGTTTGAAGTTTAGTAATAAGAATATGGACGAGTCAATGGATAATTACAAAACCGAACTCGGCACAGAAGGACTTCAACATCTTCACGATCAACAACAAAACGAAATGGAAAAAGAAATTTTTATGAAAGAGAAAGCTAGCGTGGATAAGACGGTTGAAAAGTTATTCGATGACAACGTTCGATGGGTTATTTAAAAAAATCAAAGAAAATCATCAGAGTCAAACGGCAGATGGATAAAGAGAATAAAGAGAACGTGAAACGGCATGCTCAACGCCAGCTAATAAACAGATAAAGAAAACGCTCATCAACCGGAGCATTATTTTCGTCATTGTGATTTTTCAATTAAAAAAATATTCTTTGCGCCGTTATATAATATTTATGTTGTGATTTATAAAATTATTTTGTTTAATTTTTTCCAATGTATTAACATTGAAAAATCTAAAATAGGTAAAATAAAAAAATATATATATATTGTAATTTATGGATACGGGAACGGATTATTTCGCTTCCTATTATTTTTTTACGTAAAATCTTAATTCGGACTTCTCGAACGATTCATAGTTCGAACGGGTTTCTGAAACGAATTAAATACGAACTACGGGATATCGCCGGATCTGTTTACACACGAGTTTACATTTATTAATAAATAATTTGTTTCCAGAGCCTACTTGTTTATGTTATACACTTTTATTCCAGATGTTTAGCCAATTTTTTATACGTTTAACGAAAATTAAAATGTTAACTATACCAAACCTTATGCAACATGTTTCAGTTTTTTCTAACGTATATAACTTGTTTCGTTTTTGCTATTTTGGCAGTTAGATACACTTTTTGTTACTAAATTGTAAACAAACAAATTCTAATCTACATACAGTCTGCTGAAAATAATAAACAAAATCCTAACGTTTTCTTTTATTTCTTTTTTTTTGTTTAATTTTCATTTTTCCACAACAGTTTGTATAAGTTTTTTTAAATTGGTTATTCTGCAGATATTGATTTGATTGTGCACCCTATCTACGTATAATAAAGAGGTGTGTTTAAATTCAGTTGTGATCTCCCGAGAAACGTTCTATTGGTAATGTGAAACCGGCTTTTGTTTTAACGGGGGTAACGCAAATAATCTATCATCAATTTTCATCTCCTACCTGCATCAAAGATTTATTTTAATGAGTCGCTTTATTCCGCTCGATGGTGTAGGACGTCCTTTTTGCTTCGTGGCTTCGTACTATTCAATTCAATTCGACGATAATAAACCCATCCCTCCTTGATTTACTTGTTTTAAATATAAGATACGTTACAAATTATTTACGGCGCTTTATTTAAATATACGCAGACACATCTCCTCCGTCGAACGGAAAATAAACTACACGTTTTTATAAAACGTCCAAAAATTTATTTGCCCCAAAATGCGACACAGATAGATAATGCAATCGGTCGCGTCAAAAACAAAACGAAAAGTAAACTTAAGGTTCGCATTTCCCGTTAAATGGGATAATCATGTCCGCGCTAAGTGAAAAATATTGCAACGATACGAAGATAAGGGGACTGCAACTTGTCGGAGTATGATGAAAGTGCGAATCTATATACGCTTCGCCAGCTCCTGGCCGAAAGTGTTGTTCTGGCGTCGTAACTGATTTTGACATCAATTAATTTTTCCTTCTTGTATTATGACAAGCTTTCGGAATTAATCATATCCCATACATGCTCGGACTGTCAACGAAACATTTGGTACAGCTATTTCTCTGTTAGATTGTATCACGTCGGAAACAATAATAAATTAAACGGCCTATAGAAACTTTTTCAACCGTGAAATTTGTTATTACAGTTGTTTCGTGAGACAAAATTTAAAAAAAACAATATATATATATATATATTTAAGCAGATATACCTCCACCTAAAGGGCGGCAATTTACTTTTCACCTCGTAACGAGCTTATAACGTTGCATAATTTACTGGCGAACTTGAAGTTTTTATAGGTCATTTAATTTAAGTGGAGCTCGAGATCAATTAGTTATGGAATTACGTTTGCGAGATAGTTTAACCTCAAGTTTATGTAGTAATATTATAAGCTTCGTCTAAACGCAGCAATTGTTGATATGCAAATTGTAGATGATTTCACGTTAACTCGAATCGCCCAATAAGGCGTTAATCTTTTATTTTGTGTCTCTATGATGATGTTAAACTATCGGCTCAACGCTTAAGGTGAGCTGTTAATGGCGTGTAAAATCTCGTATTTACGATTCCGAAACGATAAAAATTGGCGAAATGCGAGAAAAACAATTGCGGCTTGCATCAGCTTAGCTATGTAACCAATTATACTTTAACTTCAACGTGAAATTGAGGATTTTCAATTACATTATCGGTTATACTGTTTAGAAGCAATACCACAAAGTTATTAGCGCGAACATTACTTATTAAAAGTGCGGTATATTACACGAATATAAAAAGTTGAAAAAATGCTATCGTCAAAAACGAATGATCGATTAAAGGCAACGCTTTGATAATGAGGTTGACAGTTGGGTCCATCATCCATTATACGAGACAAGCAGACATGTTCGTGAAACCAACGCTGTCGCGCTCAAACCAGATCGATTTTCGTAATGATTTTTATTTTGATTTGCTCTTATATGCGGGCTTAGGGTCCCTAACTTATAATATAATACACGCATTAACATTTCAAATTAAATTGCCTCGCGACGTCTTAAAATAATGATGCGACACGTAGAGTAGGTTACCCTTACTAATATACGATTTATCGAGAACGAAACGAAAAATAACGTAAAATATCTACAAAGTTTCAAAAGCCGCGGAATGCCACCTTTTTCATCCGGCAGGACGTCGAACTAGTGGGGCGCATGGCCGTTCACATAAATACTGTTATACTAATTAACAAAATTAATTAATAGTATTGTATATGTAAAAAGAAATTGCTCGCGGTTAATTCACTTGTTGAGTTTGATATATGACATACTTTTAGCGTTCGAACGAATACAACACATTTATTATACGTGAGACCAAAAACGAACTGCTTTCAATGTTTTAATAACCTGGCCATTTCTAAATAGCGTTGATCATCAACAACGCATTAAGCCATTATATATATCTTCTTCGTGCGCTTAACCACTTCCTTAGACGTTTTTCTATTTGAAAAGACTCGAAACGCGCTTAAATATCGAAAGTGTCAAAAGAAAATAATTCTTTATAAGCCTCTACCAAAGCGCAAATGAGAAATTACACAAACACGTCATTCTTTGTAACGATTGGCAACAGTAAAAAATGGCACGTAAAACTTTTCACATATCACTTAGTTTTTTATCTGTGAAAGTTCCACGTCTTTAGTAAGGAATGCGGTTGTCATGCATGCTTCAGATTGACAATACAATGAATGGGTATCGCCGAGACTACCATTTCGAAGCATGTGTGCCCGCTTCGGTTATTATACGAAAAAGTTTTAAGTTTTAACCTTAACCATAAATTTGATGGGTATTAGTTGTTCCGAGTTGTTACACGATGAGTAGACTCTCTCGACCGTCCGTCCGAGCACGTGGTGGCTTCGGGGCCACCAAAGGTAAGAAAACGCGTCTCGCCCAAGGTGGAGTCGGTAGATATTAGTTACAAATTCTAAACAGTAGAATTCGGCAATTACAAGAAAACTAATAAATACTCGCTAAGCTGTAGTAATATTTACCGAATCCGACTTGCCAAAAAAAAATTTAAAAAAAAAAACGCGCGCGCTCTAACGAAAAAATCATAACTTACGAGAGTTAATTGAAAATTAATAGTATTGTCAAGTAACGTTTTTGCCTTTCCCTTACAGCTTCGAATAATTCATCTCTTTTAATGTAGGTGTGTAGGTATTCCAAAATACCACACAGTACTTAGCAGTTAATAGAAAAAGCTCAACTTAATTAATTGCCCAAATGTTCTGCGACTATTTAATCATTCGAAACAAACCATTCCTTGTTGAAATATGACCTAAGTGCCCGCAGTTATGGCTATAAATAACTGTCTTTGATGTTAAGACGCTGCAATTTGAAGAGCACAGATAATGACAAATGTGACCGTTGCTTATCGATGTAGTTTCTATCGGCGGAGGTGGTGCCGTGAAATTAAGGCTTCTCGGCCGCGCTCGGCTAACCGGATTAAATTTTGCCTCTTCGATTCCGGACGTCAACGGCAACGATACTATTATTATTATTATTATTATTATCTTTAACCCCCGGGGGGGGGGGGCGTTTTTAAATCCGACGCGGCGACGCGACGCGTTAAAATCTATAAACAGATTCTAATTAAAGTATAAACTGAAGAATTTAAATTACAGAAAAATATAAATAAAAAGGTAATAGCATTCCTCACGCTAGTTGATAGGATAAATGATAAAAGGCTAAGAACCCAACTTTTTAGGAATCAATAACCAGTTTTAAATGGTTAATTTAAAGTATATTGTCACCTACATTGGGGTCCCTTCGCTATGCGGAGACGAACGCGGACGTATTTTTATCGGCTAAGGAGAATTTAAAATAGAAGCGTTTCTTTTAAGGCATTTTCAAGTTTCCAATTCCAAAGATTATGAATAATTAAAAATGCGTTCTACGATGTTTTTAATGTAGGTATACGATTAAGGTTATTAGTAAAATCTACAAGATAATCGATTATTATAAAATTATTTGTTTAAAAGTTAAGCAAACTAAATGTTTACTCGCCTTTAAAAAAATACAACAAACTAATAGGTACATTTGATTTTGAATTATTTGTGAACCGTTTTACTCGTATTTTTTGCATGCGTCAGAGCTTACGATTAGCGATCGTATAGAACCCACTTCATTAACTATGACAAACAATCTACATTCACTATTACACAAGTAGGCGTTGCTACGTTTGTTTTAAACACACATTATTAACTCTAGAATGCATTATAAATTTTTGTTATTTGCACATTGAAATCGATTTGCCGTGGCCAAGTCGAATGGCCATTAT
This sequence comes from Rhagophthalmus giganteus, assembly GCA_036326145.1. Classification (NCBI taxonomy): domain Eukaryota; kingdom Metazoa; phylum Arthropoda; class Insecta; order Coleoptera; family Rhagophthalmidae; genus Rhagophthalmus; species Rhagophthalmus giganteus. Next base: position 5,215,976 of record JARFJA010000036.1, read on the forward strand.
CTATACTGACGGGGTGTCGGTTATTTTAAAATTATTAAATTCCCCGACTTTTCCCGGTTTTTCAGTAGATGATCGTAGCAAGAGCTTTTCCATTTTATTTATCCTCGAGTTTTTTTATAATTATTATGTTTTAAACATAAATATCATAAACATAAGATTTCCGTTTCGGTTCTGCCACGGAGCGAGCCCGCCACATGCGACATAAAGCCCATTTTCGACAAAACGAACGGGCCACACCGTATTAGAAAACAGCTGTTTTAACTTTTTTTTTTTTGTTTCATTCTTTTTTGTATCTGCCTTCTTTGTTGGTCGTCGTTATTTTCTTTTTCAATTCGTTTTGTTTTTGCTGCATTTCTCGCCTAGTTTATCTTTCAAAAGTGTTCCGTCATCTTATTCACCTGGTGACTTCGTCGACTATAAGGCTGTTTTCAGACGGACGATACGCGTATGCGATTCTCGTATGCTCGATACAGAATTAACATTATAGCAAATGTAAGCTTTCGAACGCTCGATACAGCCTTCATACAGTATCGCATACAGACTTCTAAAAATCTCGACAGTTCGGACCTCGTCGACTGTAGGATCGGTGTCAGTCGGAAAATACGAAAACTCTTTGTGTGTGATGGATACAGAACTAACATTACAATATATGGGATCTTTCAGATGGCGATACTCGCTTCATACAGCGTCGCATACTAAATTTGAGTATCTCGTGAACGTCGGCCGCCAAGCGACAGCAAAATTCTATACTCTGTTTCTTTAGAAACATACAACATGCTATACTCTGTTTCTTATATAGGAGGAGTAAATTAAAATTTCCACCTAAAAAACGCGCTCACTGATTGCTACTTGCGAGATTACTTTACGCTGGATAATTTGCCGTACGCGCTATTAAATCTCCGGTAATTTATATTTACCTACATGTGTGACAGTTGATGGGAATCGACTTTAAAGTGTTTTAAAGTCATTTCTTGTATATTACCAATATGAAAAATAGTTCTTTTCAGAATTAAACCGATCATTTTGTAATAAATTCAAATCCAAGAGCAAGTATTGCATCTGCAGGGTCACCGCAAACAAAAACGCCCCCATTTGGGGCATTACTTTTCTCATTTTCTGAAAGGCAAACTAATTTGAATATGTAGAAGAAACTAAAATTATATGATGAAAATTCGGTATTACTTACGTTAAAAATTGTACTTTTAGCAGTTTAAATTAACAACCCTGATATTACACACCCTTAATATTTTAACACTCATCTTATTCATCATACATTAACACATTTCGAATTGTCACTGCATTGGTACATTTTTGTCCCATACATCTACAGGAACCAATGCAACTCATTCGATTTTTGCTACTGCAATGTAAAAAATATGATGAAACGAAATTTATGAATCAACAAAAAGAGACATTAAATGTAAAAGTCGCTGTAGTTTTCGTATGAAATAGGAGCTTCTCGAAAATTTATTTAATACAAAACGCTTCTTGTATTATGTACTTAATTGTTAAAATAACGGATAAGGTGTATTTACAATAATAATAATAATAATATGTTGGCTTATTTTAGAATTACGTATAGAATGAGAGGGAGCTACGGGAAAAGTGAGATGGGAGATCAATGCACCCAATTGAGAGCGCGACTCCCGAAAATGCAATTTGCACATTTTTTTTACTTTTAATTATCTATCTTAATTATAAAGCCCTACAAAAATATATTTCTTGTACCGTCGGATGCTAGATGGACGAACCAAACTTTTCTAAAGAATAAAAGTTTTCGATATGTCGCACTGTTTTGTAGTTATGACAATATAAACGGTAAAAAACGCAAAATTGAATTGAACTTTTTAGCTGTTCGAACTGAGATTTCGGCCCCAAAAGTTATTTTTCTCCATAAGAGCCCGTGTATTTTGCGTTTTTTCAAAAATTTTTAAACGATTAATTCCACAAAACCAATTACGAATTTTACGGCAAAAGAAAGTTCACGTTTCCTTCTATACGTACGCTGAATAACTCTTTCGGTGAAGATAGTGCCCTTTTTAACTGGTCGATTTTTGACGGCTTTTGGCTTTTTAAATAAACAAATACACCCTTTCGATTTGTCGAGGTTTCATCTTGTGACCCCGACAGCCCCTCGAAAGTCATTTTGCGGAGTTTCGAGCACTCTACCATAAACAACGAACCGCTATATACTACCGATTCTGTCTAACTACAAGAACTGGCGAGAAAATGCCTAATCGGAAAAGTATCGCAAGAGAATTTTGCACGCGATACGTGAATCGCATACCGGAATCGCATACGCGTATCCTCGTCTGAAACAGGCCTAAGCCTGCTTTCTGCCCACCTAATCAACAGGATAAATGTCTGATTAGATTTTCCCTAACTTTTCCCCTGATTTTTCTAGGTTTTCCAGAAAACCTACATTCTATGTACACGTTATATAAGATATAAACTAAACATCGGTTCGTAGTTAAAATTCAACATTAATTCAACATTTGTATCGTAATTTGACGATTGACAAGGTCGCGTATGGCCTATCCAAACCTATATGCAATTCACGTCATCAACAAAAAGTCACTAGATTGTTTATTTGTAATTCGGTTTAAAGTTTGGAAAGTAACATATTCTATAGACGATTTACTTGCGCACATATTAGATGGCATAAAGAAAGACTACAATTTATTAGAACTGTCAGAATACGAGGTACGAGGTGACAGCACTATGTGAAACGTCATCATTATTGATGACGTGATTGCATATAGTTTGGACGAAGTGTAGGTGGGTAATTCAATTTTTAATCTAACATTAATTTAGCCCAATAGCCAAACGTCAAACGTAGCGACGGATAAAATGTGGATACTTTTCATTTTTCAGTGTAAAACTGCCTTTTAAGTAGTTAACGTCGACCTATCAATTCAAAGTGAAACCTATTCGCAACGCGCTCGACAAATTTCATCAAACTCCTTTTCCAATACATACCTACCCTACCTTGTCTTAACGATAAAAGAATAACAAAATTTAAATCCGGGACACGTTCGTTTTTCTTTATCTACCGCGGGTACAACGAAATCTGTCAATTCGCGAAGATTATTAAGACAAAGGTGTCCTCTTTTATAAACGTATAAAAAAAAGAGGAGTTCATTAAATAATTCGATGATATTTAAAAGCAATAATCAAAATCGAGTAAAACGCCGATTCGAACAAGTCGAATATAAACCGGCCTCGGCATGAGTTGTAATATAGTACGCTTGCATGCGAATCAGCATTATCAATAAATTATAGCATTAAAATACCATAGCTGTAATGGTCTCTCGCTGTTTGTAATGGTGGCTACACTGGCCCGGTCAGCTTCGATGTGTTCATTCATAATTGCCTTGAGTGCTTTTGTCAACTATCTAGTTTATGATACTCACTGAAATTCATAAACCAATTTAGAAGCTCTTACATTACACGATACTGATATAATTTTGCTTTACGACGGCAACAAACCATTGGGAATATTTTAACGAGATTTTTCAACACGAAATGTTAATCATCTGCGAGAGACAATAATTTTCACATTCGAATCCAAATCCTTAGAGAATTCAAGCTGACTCGCTTTAGATAGCCTTATGCGATCCACATTAATTCGACTAATGCTAAGTGACAATTTTCCACTCGACAATGGATTACGAACGGTTAAATTAGAAAAAAAAGCGAGACGCCTTTAATCTGAAACGCACCTATAGAAGAAAAAAAATAGGGGAGCGGTTGAAGGAAATTGACGAAAATTTTTCACTGCCAATTTTTCGAATTAAATTCGGCACTCAAACGGTCGTTTAAGAACAAATTACCGTTTCACGTTCGCTTTTTAATTTAAATTTTCCGAAATATCTGCCGCACTTCGACGTCAAAACGACGTAAAATATTTCTCGGTATACCACCTATAAAAAGCATTTAAATGTAAATAAACGTTCGCTTAAACGTGAATCTTAAATTTTATTTTAATACGTTAGTTTTTTTAAAACAATCCATGCACACCTTAATATAGATAGGTCAGAACATGAGACAAGTGCTTGTTTGGATTTGAAAAATTGTTCTTGTGCGTGTTCGCGTTAAACAATCGACCGTTATTACTCTACGCGTTTCGACAATTTTTACAAGCGTAGGTTGCAAAAACTAGGTTCGAACAATTATAATCCTATACTTATGTTACCCGACAGGCAAGCGATCTGCTGCACCGCATACTTGCAACGTAACTCGTAAATATGAATATTTTTCGTAAAATAATTCGACGAAGAAAATCTCATATCTTACCTAGCAATAAATCACGCGGCATTACTTTTTAAAAAATTCGAGCACGATCACACACACACATGACGGAATTACAAGAATTCCATTTCATAAATCTATGCGGCATCGAGGGGATCTCGCTTATTTCCGTCATATCCTGGCTTCATTACGAGGATCCCATTCATTTACCGTATTGTGGGACGTTTAAAAGCGCGTTAAACTTTTGTCGTGGCGTTATTGCTACCGATAAATGTTGGTTATCGGCTTGTTTTTGTTGTTGTGTGTTTATTACTACGTAGTAATAACAAACGCCATCGGCTATCTGCACGAGTCGTGGATGAAAAAGTCATTTTCGTTACCACTAAAGTGCGGCTATTACTATAAAGCTCGCTAGTTTGACAATAAAACACCGATAACACATATCTTTATGCTGCGTATCGATTCGATCTTGCACGAAGTTCGCGTAAAAACACACCGATTTGAAATGCAAAGTGGCAACCGCAATCCCTGTACCGTAAACATGTATAACTAAAGAAGCTACTGTGCGCATCTTATCTTAGTAATCGCACATACTTATATACGCTATCGGTATCGTTACTGATGGAATTCTGAAGTTTTGCGTGAAAGCGAACCGGAACGAAATCTGTCGATACGATTTTAAACCGTCGATAAACAATTAAACCGATAATGAGAAAACATTATGCTCGCAACGGCGACAAGGATCTGAAAGCTCATTCGGTTTCACAAATGTATCTGCTTGACAATATTAAACGCGCGTTGTTGGTTATTTAACGCGCGCCGATAAAACGATCATTTTTAAGTTCGTTCCACCGGATCGCTTATTTTATCGCGTAATCGTTTTTTAAATATCCGCGACATCTGTTTTTTACTCTTTTCAAGTGGAATCTATTTATTTAACTAAACTTATTAAAACAAAAAAAAAGATTCAAAATTTTAATTGTTCGGCCTCGTCCAATTTAGGCACAAATTTATCCATTTCCATTTCCATTACATTCATATTAATTGGTCTAATGGGTAATTTCGTTCATAAGAGACAGAAAAAGCTTTGCACACTGAAACAACAACAAGGAGCTTTATGATGACATTTCACGTTTTTTAAAAAAAAACTTGGCTAAAAACTAAATGTTTTTCGCGTTTCGGTTGCCAGTGAAAAATATTTGTTTATCGCGCACCCCCACCCCCCTCTAGCCAACCGTGTTTCCGTTCAGAGCGGATAGAATTCGCAACTTAAGAATGAATCCTTCCAGTGCGTAGATACAGTTTATCACAGTCGAGGCGCATTTTAGGAAATTCGAGCTGAGTAATTAGTGGAAAGTGTTGACGTGGCGCAGTTGTTAATTGGACCTTGCCGACTAACATGTCAAAAGTCACCATCGTGAGGAAAAGACGCCGAAAATGAATTTCTCACCGAAATCTTGCTCGCGATTCATTTTACGACAAAATAAACTGTAAGGGTAATTTTCCTACAATTTATATTCTTATCATTTTTCCGTAAGGTCAATAGGTCAAATTTACTCTATCACGTAACTAGACGTATCTAAATTATATACATTTCGATACAAACGTGAAAATTTGTACACTGTTAAACGCGTCTTCTGGAGACGATTTGCTTGTTCGAAATCTAGATTTTCGATTCAGAAAAAGAACGAATTTGTCACTCACTGTAGAAAGTAAAGAGAGAAACAGTTTATCGGCACTTTTGCTTTTTAAACATTAACTGCAACAAATTACAAAACTGTTAAAAAACAAATCGATGTCAACTTTTTTGCTTAAAAAGTAGTTTTTTATTGATTTTGAGACAAATGAAAACCTTATAAATGCGCCAAACCGACGAAAAGGGGCGAATTTTTAATTATTTTCAAATGATGTTTTCATTTACCCCAGTTTCCCATTACCGCCCACCCCGATTGGCCCTACGATGAAATTCGTCGTCGCTAACCAAAATGCTTTTTGATTTTATATAGGGTAAGTCCAAAATAGTTCGACTACCGTTTGGAAAAGGCGTTGTTTTTCCAATTTATTTATTCTGAATTTACTAAAGCGTAATATAAATTGTATTTTATAATATAAGCTCTCGTTTCTTACTGTTTCGTCTCGATGTATCTCGTTTATAATAACTAAAATGACGTTCGGCTAGTTTCACCTATATGTACCTGCTATATTCCCACAATTTCCGACGCGCTTCACATTCACCTAGTCTCGCAATAAAAACTTCGGTTAATTAGCAAAACATTTACAGATCACGTGAATTTTTTTCATAGGTCGTCTAATAAATGCAGGTGAGTAACCGAGAAATAATTGCGCTCCAAGTTCGATGTCAGTCCCATGTAAGTAAAGGAATGTGCTTGTATGAATTTCTAATTATGGTTATTTGCCTGCCTGTGTATATAATTTTGCATTTTAAATAGTGGAACGGAACTATATATACAACATCCATCTATATATTGAAAAACATAGATTATGTATGATTAGCATGGTCAAAAATGGTGCGCAACGAACTGCTTTCTTAATTATCTGGAGCTTTTGAACGGATTATATATTCTAAATACTTTTACAACAGCTCCAAAGTTTACTGTTAGGTGGGAGGGCCACTTAACCTCCTAACACCGGAGTTGACGTTTCTCAAAGATCATTATTCAAACTGTTGTCTAGTTTAAAATATCGTTTAAGCCGACTTAACTTTTTGTTAATTTAAGTATTAACAGTTAAAACGGCTCACATGGCCGATTTCCGATTTTTGCTTTACAAAAGATTACCACAATTAAGTCTTCAAAAAATTTTGGCATGTAATTTTTCTAATCTAAGTGGAAATTGTCTGGGATAATTAATTATGACGCCTCGGCATAGGAGGAATTTGTTTTAATTGAAATTCTCAAATGTTTTTTGCGCGTATAAATGGCTCGGATACGTCCGCGAGTGCGCGAGCCCCCATGTAAGGCAGCAGAATTATGTGTGGACATCGAAATAAATAAAAGTAATAGGTACGCAAATATCTCTAAAATAAAAAAAAAAAGGTTTAATTCAGGGAGAAAAGTATCCTTGGCATAATTTATAATGGCGGTCGACAAAAGCAACCGCAATGTCGAATGTAAAATAGTAGCAACGTGGAACGATTATATACTCCGCGTATAATAATTCCTCATTGATATGCATATGGAAGACAGTGGCGTAGATGTTCCAACCGTTGCCCCGTCATAAATAACAGCAATCATAACAATTAATATTAAACGGTTTCCCGCGGGCCCGGATTGTAAACGCGGATTTAATCCCAAACACTTTTAGACAATAAACTTTACCTATATAACATTATTCATTACACGCTTTATGAAAAACACGTTTACTTAAAATCCTAAAACGAGGCCGACTGGTGCACTTGTCATAATAAACTTCAATATAGCGTCCACTACATACACCTTTAGCAAAAACAACTTCATAAACAAAGCTATTAATTCCTCGTACTAAACCGAAAAGTGTGGTAGTTGCTGGTCATTTTGACGTTCATCGAGATTAATCGGTCTAGAATTTTTAATGGGGTAATTAGACGATTATTATTATTTTTTTTTTTAGAAAAGTCTTCAACATAATTTGTTCCATACGTGCGGTTTCTATTGATAATACTTGTCCAATATTTTCGTCGGTAAGTACGAATTTTAAGTAGTTTTTACTTTATTTTAATTTATCGAAAACAGATTTAATTTATTTAATAATTTTTGTAATGCTCAAAAGCAAAATGCAAAATGCTATATAATTGCAAAGAAAATGCTGAATATTCCCTCAAAACGGAAATTTTCATAAGTAAAAAAAATAAGTAAACGGTAAATTTCAGTTGCACTATTAATTTTTATAAAAATAATTCAAATCGTACAAGTCGGGGTGAGAACGGATCTGGGGCAAGAACGAACGGACCTTGCAATTTTTCAACCACCCATAGTAATATACTATACGGCGTTTTGTGGACGACAATGTTATCTCACACTAAAACACTTGGCGCAAAAATCAATTTGCGTGATGTTGTACTGCATGCTAAAAATGATTTGGTGTCAATTTTACTTTCAGTTGACTTATTCGGTCTTACCACAGATATAAGTCATCGATTACGATAAGTATCTACCCACATTTTTCATTTATCATTAATTAATTTTGTGCTATTTTGATAAAAATACCGGCTGACATCTGGACCACTCAATTATTTCGTAAACGCAGAATTTTGGAGAAAAATAACCTTATATAACCTTGAACAGCGTTGTCAATGTGATGGTGAAGGTTGGAAGGTCACCTTCATTATTTTAAATGGAACCCCCTATTTTCCATTCTATATATTCTTACAGCTTATCTCGAGATCTTTTCTAAACATTATAAAAAAAGTATTATTTCATTCCATTATTATTCGTAATGCTGTGCCGACGGTACCTACCGAAATTTTAGGTTTCGCAACTCGAAAAGTACTTAATGGAAAATACTTTTATTGTAGTGTTTTGAAAAGCTCTCAAGATAAACTGTAAGAGTGCCAAGTAAAAAATAGGGAGTTATATTTAAAATATTAAACGAGCTTTATATGGCCTTGAAACAACGCTTTTCAAGGTCATGCTAATACTATCATCTGATGCATAACCTTATAACTTTGATTCGAAACATTCTTCTCTAAAATGTTGCGTTTACGAACGGGTTTTTTTTTTAAATAGAACACTTTCAAACTATAGTATCTATTATATTCAAATTTTATCTCTATTATGTCTTTTGTTATTTACACTGAAAGTTGATGTTTACAAATTTTAGTGCGATCTCACCCCCGACTTACCGTTACCCAATTAACACGATATTTGAAGGAAAACTGATCACAAAGAATTCAATAGTTGAATCCTTGTAATACTATTTAAATATTATTATTACTTGCCATACAACTCTCTATCGGGACGACATTTTCTTCTTCAGTCGATGGATTCCAATTTTAAAACGTAAATATTTACCTATTATTGTTGAATTTTAACGTTTTAATAATTAGGTACGATAAAAAATAAATTCCTGTTCAACGTGATAAGTCTAATTACCAACAAAAATAGCCCCCACGAAGATTACTCGAAAATAACGTCTGCAATATGTAAATAATTTTATTTGAGCAACTAATAATTGTAAATCCCGCTCCAAAAATAACAGTTATCACCTCATCACTATGCAAAACTGACAGATTAGTCTAGTATTGGATTAGATATCAAATAATCTTCTTATGTATTTCAGTCTTTGCAGGATCATTTTGTCAATTTAAGGTCCCCCCCCCCTTCGCTCCGCGAAACGACGACGTAATTCGATATAACGATGGTGGGCAATCAACCTAAATTAATTAATCTATCCAAAAGATTTTCGTATTTTCGATAACTCATTCGCTTTAATTTAAAACCGTAATAACCACCGAAATTGTATAAAAAGTGATACTTTCTCACGTGAGTTGGCAAAGCGTGAAGTTTCGGGTCGTGGTTTTATTTAAAATCGAACATCATCGTTCCCAAAAGAAAATCTATTACTTCTGATTGAATCTGAGTGAATTAAAGTTATTAAACCGCCGGTCGCGAATGTAAGCAAACTTATAAATATGAACCGGGCAATAATAAAATAAATAAATACGCGCATCGGCGGACGTGTACATGCGACGATTCGATAAATATAAAAAACGTGATTAATAAGCGATTATGTTTCGATTTCAGATATTAAATAACTCGCGGTTACGAGAGATAGAAAGTGGTTTACATCCGTATCTCCATATTTGCAACACGCACAGTAAACGTATATCCCTAATAACTGAACTGCAGGTATTTATGCAAATTTACTTTGTGGGTTATCATACACAACGTAAACTATGAATGAAAGGTTTCGTAAAAATTATAATAAGGTTGGTTACGATTGGTCCTGCAATTTTTACGCGAGGCAAATTTGTAGGTAATAGATCACCTATAAATTGGCATTCGATTGATTCTTACTTAAAAATAATACAGTGCAGTCTCTATAACGTGAACATCCCATAGTGTAAACACAAAACTTTTTGTATTCTAAAACATGAACATGTCAATTATAGAAAACAGAGTCAAGCTTTTATTGCATGCAACGAAAAGACTCGGAATGACTTGTTTTATCGAAACAGTACGGAGTTACCAAGTCAACTGTGTGTAACTACTCTCACGAAGAAACATTTTGTAAGAAATTACACATTTTTTTAATTTCTTTTTATATTCAATTCCATAAGTAAACGTTATTTTAACTGTTTTTGGTGTTTCGCACTATATATGGAGGGCTCAGAAGTCAAACAGTGCAAGTCATTATTGTTTTCTGACATTGATAAGCGTCCTCATCACCGGAGGCTTTGTCAACCGAATGGGAATCGCAATGGGACTTACACCACGTAAATCAACGACAGGACAACGACGACTTACACTGTTTGACTTCTGAGCCCTCCATATGTATAGCTATATCAATTATTATTATTATTAGGTAATTATCAACTTATCCGTTATTACATAAACTCTTCGAAAACGTAAACGCCACCGGCACTAATTAGCTCACGTTATCGAGACTGCACTGTACTTAACAACGCTTTACTCATTTTCGTCGCCGAAACGACATTATTATTTAAACGACCAAGTTTATTTAAAATGCGCAATTAAATTTTCCTAGTCGGCAATAAAACGGTGTGCTTTTCTGCAATAGTGCATAATAAATGTTTAAAAATTACCCCATTAGGCTCGAACATGTACTTATAATTACGTACTACCAATCACCGAGCCCATCCTAGTTTATCAAGCTGGCACTAGAACTTATATGGCGTATTCCCAGAACCTAGAACTTAACCTGATGCATCAACCTCCATATAACACAGTGTCGCATCCATTCATTAACATACAAACTGCAGTCGTGTCCGCTGCCATGATTGCAAACAATTTATGGAAGCGTTAATAGTGAGACAGCCACCACTATCGCGACTTCGCGTTACGAACAGATGCGTTAATTAACATGTAATTAACTAATTTTAGTTACTTTATATAGGTACTCCGAATTTCGCAATAAATACGCATACCATGTGAACACAATTGGGGACAACAATTCGGCGAATATCGGAACGTCGAAAAACAAAAAGTAAATTATGCTAATTTGCTAGACGATAAGAACTTCTGATCTTCTAGTTCTTCAAATTTCGACATTATCCAAATTAATTATTACGATACAAAAGCAACGAAAACGTCCGGGAACAATTTCGGCCACCGTGCACGTACAGTCCGCTTTACAAAGCGCACTAAAAGTTAATCGCCAATTACTTATTTTGAGTTAATTAATTAGTTTAATTGTTCCGCTTTCTTTCTACTAAAAAAAAGCGTAGACACCACTCGATTCTTCTTGCATTTTAAACGAGCCTCCGACGTAACTGCAATCGTCCTCTTTCGACTGAAAACGGTTTAGCAAACGCGCGCAATTAATCGATCAGTGTTAGGATCGCAAAAAAATTTCAATTATCACAGAAGCTGCAATATTATTATCGAGCGCCTACTCGACGAAGCATCAAATTATACCGTTAAACACACTCAAATTCGTAAAAATAATTATTTTATACCGTTTTTTTGTTTGCGAAAGCGACGTCATATTTAAGAGACCGTCAATTTTAATCAATGATTAGTTAGTCGACCTGTCAAATTACACTTGTGAAACCAGGCGAAAGAGTTTTTTTCCGTGCGACGCAAAAATAGAAAATCTTGTAAATATCGTAATGTATTCTTCGTGATGTTATTTAGGTGCGGTGATTTTCGATAAGTTTTTCTTATTATGTATTTATAATATTATGTATTATAAATGGCAGGAATAACTGTATCACAAGCAACAACTGTTAAAAGAAGCGTTTCCCGACCTTCGCGGCTAAATTTTTACATTATCAGCTATATAGTCGAGTAAAAAATTTAATATTTAACAGATGTGGTGAATATCCGGCCTATTTGTTCGGTGACAACTTCCAACTTTCGGTGACAGTTTAAAAGTGCGAATTTATGCATTTTTTCATAGTTCGTTCGAGAGGTCCGAATTTAATTACCGCTATTGCGTGTTAATAAATAAAACAAATGCCTACGTATACGAAAAAGTGCAAAAGGAAACAATGTATCCAAGCAGACAAGTGAAGGTGACAAATAATTAAAACTTGATGTTAAAAAAAGTAGTGTAAACGAAAAAAATTATATACTGAATGCACAAAAAAAAATGAAAAACAACTAATTGTAAGTATATTTTGCTTATTGAAATACAAAATCAGGCTGATTAACCTCGCATTGATCCGGCTCGAAAGATCAATGTGGGGTCGTACGATATAGGGGACAATATAAATTCACCAGGTAGCGGATAGATCTTTTGTGTAAATCCAAACAGAGGACTGATCTACTTCAGGGACGCGATCCACGCGAGCCTTGTGTCTCTTACAATTCCCTATTCAGTGAGAGAAGCAAGTTCCAAACCTTAATTCCCCTAACCAACAACAACTAATCCTAACCATATCCCTACCAACTCGTCAACCCGTCTGGCCAGCGTGGTGAGTTACGGCCATTTACCCTCAAAACCTCTCCATGTGAATACAAAAGTAACAGATAGGCCCTCAGCCCCGGGCAGACCGGAAATGAACCGCTACGGCAGCAGTGAACCTTATGGAAGATCAGAGGGTGTTAAGAATCCCCGAAGAGAAAGATGAAAATTGCTCTGGCACAAGAGAGAAACACATGGAGGGGGATGAAGGAGGCATATGTCCACTCATGGACGAAAAAGCTGTCGGCCACCGACACCATTGACATCATCACCAAGGTAGGTTTCCGTGATTCTGCCCAACAATCATTGTTGATGAGCCGCATTGTCGTCCACGACGACTACTAGCTTTCCAATGATGAAAAGCAAAAGTTAAAAAATCCAAAATTGATTAAAAAAAATTACATTTAATCAATGAATACAAATACCGCAAATGGAAGACTAGTTAGATTTTTAGAGGGGATTATTGTTGCTCGATTATCTCGAACCTTTTACAATACAATCCGCCACATTGTTAATTTTCAATTTAAGAAACGTTATGTTCTCGATATATTCTTCTAAAATACGCGCGATTACGTAGTACCTACTTTAAATTTACGAACTTACTCGGCATTGAACAAAACAGAGTCTTAAATTCTCAAAGGTACCTAAGCGATATTTCTAATCGATTGTAAGCTGTGCCTATGCAAGCACTTAAACCGCACAAAATTGCAAAACGAACCGAACGACCGCAAACCAAATGCGTTTTTGACGTAGCGAAGCAAAATTATGAGTTGACAACCTCTTTAAACGGCCGGCCGCCCACGAGCTTTAAGCAATAGTAAACTAATTATCGAAGATAAAATTGTGCTAAGGGTTTGACGTTCAATTTGCCGAAGCCATACATCAATGCAAAATAGTTCCCTATCTGTATCGTGACCGCAACGAACGCAACGAGAAAAGCGACGGTAATATAAAAATCGGCGTAGAAATGATGACTTCGTTGCCGAGAAGTGTCGATACCATCTTTGAATGTATTTATTTCATACGGGTGGCTTTGCATAACATAGACGTTGATTAAAATAACGCTGTCATATTTACGCGGCTTCGGCGTTGATACCATTCAATGCAAATGTTTAGATACTTTTAAATTAAAACTTACGTGAACTTTGGGGAAGTCGCGGGGTCTCGTTCTCACCTGAAACAAAATAAATATTATCAATAACGTGTCATACCATATAACCATATAGGAGACAAGCGCAATTTCAAAACAAGAGTTCAACTACAACTCAGATTTAGCGATTTAATATCGACGTAGGTGGGTTTTCCACCTTTTCGAAACTCCCGTGTATTTATTATTATTATTATTATTTTAATTTAACGGGCGCGTTAAACATAAATAAATTTATTCCAACGTTTCCGGTTTTCCCATAAAACGACTTAATAAGAGAGAGTTCGTAATTTTTCGTTAAAGCAGGCTCTTCGACGATCAGTTTTTCGCGAAAACCGTAAAGCCGATTGCCGTTATTTAAAATAAATATAATATAGCGATTGCTGCGTATAGTTTATTAACTTCCACGCTTGTCGCTTTTTTAATGATCGCAGTTATAAATTCCCTCATGAAAAAAAAACAGCATAGATCGCTTCCTGCTGCATCCCGAGCTTAAAAGCAAACGAACACACGAAACCCACTATTTATAATTGGCATAAAACGGTATATTCAGGATAAATTAAGATGCCAGGAGCCTGTTATTAATAAATTTGTAAAATACGCAAAGCGAGCGTGTTTTCTTTAACTAACGACGCGATAGATCTAGGATATCTATAAGAAATCCGCAAAAATTGTACGCCAGTCGATGGCGCGACTTCCGCGTTGCTTCGTAGGCGTACAAACTGTGGCGCATCCACCGAATAAAAAAAAAATTAATACCTTATAATAAAGCCCAGCAAGATACAAATAAAAAAGGAACGATAGCGAAGTATCTCTATTTAATAATTAATAAGTTAATATTTTTTCGTTCGTGCTAATGTTGAGTTTAAAAAAGTGACTAATGTTCTAATCAAGTATTACACGTTGTAACCCGTACTGTTAGGTAATGGAGCCGCCAAAGTCGGCGTTAATTCTCTGAAACGAAATAACACAATCGTTCGAGACGTTGAATTCAATCGAGCACGAATAAATAAAGAACGTACGTCTTGTTGTACCATATTAAGTAGAGCCGAATGTAGACAGTTCGAACTAGCGAAGCTTCCGAAATCTGTTTTCGACGTTCAAAATTCATGAACGTAACGTACCATAAAAAAAACCATACATATCAATTAATATTAAGTCATAAAAACTTCCGCGCTCGACGAATAAATTGGTTTAAGATAGACTTGTAAATGGTAGTAAAACAGTGGCATCGTGGTCATCCAAGACCGCACGACACCCGGTGGCGGCCGCAGGTCACGAACTTTGGCTCATCTGACTTACGATCCTTTGAAATCATAACTTCGTATTTAGACGCGGCTCATCCGGCTCCAGTAACTTCTGCGGTCGACAAAGAACGTAAATGCGTGACTCGAATAATCGGAGAATTGGGGGGACTAAAATCGATGCAAGTACCTATAATAAATCGAATCGGGGCCTCGTCGAGGCCCCAAAAGAATCGCGATGATTTTCGACGAGAGTTCGGCCTAACGCATTTTCGTTAGTAACGTAGGTACCGTTTGGAGCTGACCATTCAATATTCAAAAGTTAGACCAAATTTAAAACAAACATTTGATTTGCTCAACGAGGGACGATTTAAATGCATCGGACATGACGCAAGGTTACGAGGTTAAAGGATGTGCTCGTGCACATTTAAAACGCAAGGGTTGCTCGTTAACTTCCGTTTAAGGGCACGTCGACGAAATCAAAAAATTAAATCGTAACGAAATTTTTGTGGGCACTAGCATGATAAATTGTTATTTTTCTAAGCATAAATTAATACAAGGTACTCGTTCCGCGTTGTCATAGTCTAGAACCTACGGGAACCCGTAACATCGTAATTACGGTGAAGAAATGTTAATTAAATTACCCGCACTTTTTGTAGGTGATGGTGAATTGAGAAGGTTATGCAATTACTTGATTTAATTCCATCATTAACATATTTATTTGACTTCGCGTGACGGAAAGTAGTGATATATTTACATCTGTCATTCGCCAATTTCACAACAAAATTAATAATTTTAGTAAAATGTGGTGTACCATTGTAAAGGGCGAACCTTTGGCAATAAAATTCATATGCTTCGTTCGACCGAGAAAAAATAACGAAGTCGTCGCTCTTTTCTCGAACTCCAATCATTATAAATAATAGGATCAATTTTATCGATTATTTTTTTAATAGACAAATGATAACATTTACGAATGGTGTGTCCGAAAGCCCACTTTTTGCGTTTGCAAAAAGTCTTTCGGTCTTTGTTGTCTTGGTCAATCATCTTGATCTTGTCGGTCACGTCTTGGTTACGATCCGCAACCAATCAAGACCGAAAGACCTTCTGGACGCCCGTTAATTATCTACGCAAGAATCGATTTTCTTCTTCGTCATCGATGATACCGAAACAGTTCAAGCATCCCGATCACAATTGATGACACGTGCTAAACTCATCGCTTTCGGTATATGCGTAGATAATATTCGATGTCGTTTGAGAAAACTGATTAATCAATTTTCACTGGCCATGCAATCAAATTCCGACGATACTGATATCTTCAGATTCAATTTTTTGGCGAAATCGAAGGCTAAATCAAGGGTTTCTTTCGTAGATAACCCAAAGTAGCCCGATAGCCAGATAAAACACCACGATTTCGTTGTATTTCATGATTATTCTTCTTTGGCCAGTCATTCGATGTATTTCTCAGGATTTCAAAATGTTTTGTGGCTGTTTGAGTCTTCATTTGATCTTTTTTCACTGTAAGAACTGCTTCCCGAGTTGCTCAACCGGAGTCGTTTTTCAACAATTGACAAAAATAAGGTTGCATTTGCAACGGAAAATAAAGTGCTGCCTCGGGGTGGGGGGGGTCGTCGTTGCAGTGACGACTTCGCCCCGGACACAACTTTTACCTCATTATTATACTTACCCGGAAAGTTTAACAATCGTCGACACTATTGTTGAAAAATGACATACACGTTTTGATTACACCTTAAAAATTATTTAAGCTCAAACTTTTGATTTATAATTTATCAATAGTTATATAACTTGTCCACTCATTGCGATATTTCGTTAATATTAAAGAAGCGACGTTCCCAAATATTTTTATAGCGAATAAAATATTTACACGATTAAAGCAGATTTTATTAACGGTAATCACCGTTACTCTGTAAGTACTTCCAGGATTTCAACAATAAGTAAAATAAAGATTTGTATTTTATGCATGTTTATAAAGCATTACACGCAGTGTTACATCCACTGACACTAAATGGCAAGGCAATACACGAACAGTACTTGATGACTGGTTACTACGGTAGATTGTAGAAACGATTGAGCAGAAAGCTCAAGATGGTGATCTGTCAACTAACTTGACAGTTGTTGTGATAGCTTGTCGCTTTCCTATTTATCGCCGAATTCCTCGTACGAATACAAACATAACCGATAGAGTAAATATTGCCTGTTAAAACCGCCAATTCAAAAAAAAAAAATTGGAACGTCGAAGAATCGCCTATTCCACCTATTTCTAATCATAAATCGTGTAGCGAAGTGGAACAGCGCGCACGTATCGCTTAGTCTTTGTGAATAACTCGAGAATTAAAAAAAAAACACTTAAAAAAAAACGAATGGCTTTGTTCTTCGATTGTAAATATAATACACGTTTCACTGTGGTTTTAGACTTTGTAAAACTAAAGGCGGTGGATATTAAATTTTCTTGTAATTTCAACACGGCGTAAAAACGTAGAACAGTACGTTGCATTTCTTCAAATCAACGAGGCTTGAAGCGAGATTACAATTAGTTATGTACTACGTTTATTCATTTGCCACAGTCGATCTGGTTAATAACCGTTATCGGCTGTTAAACTTCGCCGGAAGATTTTCGTCCGCAGAAAATCGGCAAAATGAAAACTTCCATTTCGTTCGACAAAGCTCGGCCGCCGTTTCGATTGAACGCTAACGAGAGAACGCAAAGTCGGAAATACGCGGCGGCACGGCACTTGGAACTATTTCAACAATGCAATTAGATAAACTGTATAGGTATGTAAAGTAATACGTTTCGCAATTACACCGATCTAGTTATAGATGACCTTAAGTAGCCGGGCTATTGTCACGATTTTTCACTCTTGCGATCTTTGGCAATCGATTGCGCAAGTTTACGGGTGACCCGAAAACTATTCGTGCCTTTCGTAATAGATATTTTGTACGATCGTAAAATTTTTAGTAATTTATTTGTTAAAAAAATAATAATTGTACAACGACGTTCTCAGGTACACTAGGCGTTTAACCCCCCTCCCCTCCCCAAGTACTTTTATACATGAGTACGTGTCTACAGTAGAATCACGATAATTCAAGTTTCCAATAATCCGAGTCATTATCCAATTTTTCTTTTACTAAGTCAATTTTTTAACTCCCGAGAATTGTTCAGTTCCAAATTTAGAGTTCCAAAGAATCAATAAATTGCTTCCTAAACAAGTTTCGTCGGCAATGCCCATAAAGGCCTTCCTTCGTTAACAAAAATTTCAAAAATCTCCACTTAACAATTAATCATACTATTTATTTTAAAAGGCTCGAAAAGCTCGAGACCTTGACACTCCCCCCCCCCCATATGACGCGTTCGTTATCTTTCGAACAATTAATTTTCAACCCAAAAAACGTATGTACGTTTATATTTTTGTAATTTCGCTGTCATTTTAATAATAAGGTAGTTCGATTTACCAAACGTCGTATATTAGCTTATGTATCGGCAGTTATCTGTTCGAAACGATTTCATAAAATTGGGATCGGCCCGCACGCCTTATTTATTAATGAATATTTAACTTATAAAACAAATAATCATAATCCGTTCTTAATTAATTTTAAGTAAGTAGTAAAAATTCAATTTTATTTGATTATTAATTTTTTAATTCGTCATTTTACTTTCAGATAACCTGCCGTAATTATTAGTTATAACTATTTATTTGTTTATTAAACATTAGGAGAACTAAATTAGAAAGTGAGTTAATTTTAACCTTAAGATTTGCTCGAGTAATAATTAATAATCAATTACAAATAGGTACTGATACTTTGAAATAAACCGCGTTCGACTTGGTATTTTCCTTATTGAAAATTAAAAACAATTATCGGTTCCACGCGTGTCCTGATCCTGAAAGCATTTTTTTTTTAATTTATAATTAATTAATATTCCGCGTGTGCGTGACCTTCGATTATATTATTAAAACTACATACTCGCAAAAAGTATAATTAAAACTTAACCTTGATTTTAAAACGTTTCGTCGTTTTAAGAATTGCTTTGAGTAATGTATTCCGGAATTGAGATGGTAGAGTTCGCGCGCACAGCGGGCTATCCACGACTCCGTTTAGTACATGTTACATATCTCCTGCTCTAGTTGAGGTTCTTCCTGGTTATTCCAGTTTATTATTGGACATGTCCATTTTTGATTAATCAATTATTTACGTTCGACGTTTGAAAATTTACTTTTTACTCGGATTATTAATTTAAACTGAAAGTAACGAAGACGTCAGTTATGTAAAGTTTTAATTTTAACATTGACGAAACGGAAGTTTTTTTAGTTTCTATTTTTAATTGCTTAATAATTATAGAATTTATAATTTTAAGTAACTTCCCGATTATAGTTGCAATAACGCCAAAAAAGTGAAATGCTTTTAATGCACGTTTACGGACAATTCATTAATTAATATACAAACCATTATATGTTATCGCTTAAGTAAATCTAGGCACCGACAATTTGTTATTGTACTAGTAAATACCACTGCGCGCAAAAACGCCGTTACTTAAAGGTATTCCGATCTTTCAAAGCTTGTAAAATACTCTCAAGACAAGATAACCCAGTTAGCAAATTCGTAGTGTAGTTGCATGATTCTCTTTTTCGAATATAAAGGTAACGTATGATCAAGGACTATTATAAACAGCTAACCTCGGCCGTAGCTTTATAATTAATAATTATTGTCGGAGATAAGCACCTATTTATTGGCTGTAAACTGCCATTCAAATTGCGAGAAATGTGCAAGACTTTTGTGGGCGAAAAAAAAATTAATTAGAAAAGTAGGAGATCGCCTAATCAAAACTATACGAATTTACGTGTCAGTGTTTTGTTTGACAACACACGTGATTCGGCAATAAGTTTATTTTTTTCCACTTACCCTCGGGGACAAAATTACTTAAAGGTGCCCGGTATTAACACGTATAATGATCAAGTCTGTTAATCAGCCAAGCATATAATTAAATGTGACGGTAAGGAGAAGAATTGTAAAAGTAGGTTACGTTTCGAAATGATTTATATTAAAATGAACAAAAGTCTTAATTTAAATACGGAGGCTATATATTACAGGTGTTAATTACGATATTTAATTTTTTTTTATTAATTTCGAAATATTCCAGGTTACTTATATCGAATATTTTCATCCTCCCGACACGATGTAGGTACTTATAAGCAGGAGTTTAGTCGTATCAGTGACTGTATAACCTGCTCCAGGTAAAACCCTGACCCTGACGGGGCAATTTCACAAGCGAACGCCCACGGTGGAAATCGGCGGCTGTAACTCGAGACATCGTTACCTTAGTTCTTATAATCGAAGAAAAAGTAAACTATATACCAAATATCCGCTATAAGGTTCATTAGAAATATCGCAAGCGCGACCAAACCGTGTTCGTTTTTCTTGAGGAACGATCGCGTAGCAACATCACAATTGTAAAATATTAATGGCCCATGAAAGTTCGTGTTGTTCTAGGTTACCTATGTATATCACAAACAAAACTAATAAAAACTTACGGGAAAATCTGTATTTTTACTTCGGAATTCGTTACCTATCCAAAATATTTCCGAGGTTCTCATTAAAAAAAAATGATCGACAAGAATAGAAGCTTCTTTAAATGGCAAGAGACGCCGTGAAAATTAATAAAAAAAGACAGTGTCGTGCACGAATTGTTACAAGAATTCAACATGGCGCGACAAAAAATTAATAAATACACCGCTCCCACGGATAAAAAGTAATTAGTCTTCGAGGATTGCGAAAAACTCGAAACCGCAAAATTACCGCCGAACGCAAAAGCACTAAATGCTAAAATAAAACGGTACCCAAACTACAAACATTCGATTAACATTACGTCGATTCACGATTTGAAAATAAATATTTCGAACAACAACAACCAAAAAAAAAAAGACTATACGCCGTAAATGCTTACATTAAAAAAAAAAAGCCGAGAGACTTCAATAGTAGGTTAAGCGAGTAAACCCGACATATTAACCGGCTCGTATTAGAGTATTTCTAAAAATAATCTCATCCCTTTCGCTCTCTCAAATAAATTAGTAGGTGTGGACCATCTGCAAGGGTAAAAAAGCAATCAACGTTTTTCTCGTTTTACCTGCTCCGTACGAGTTCTACCTGTTTGATAAACATGCCAGTTTTATAATCGCCGTCAATTTGAAATTTATTTCAAAGATAACTTTTTAGCTCTTTATATATACGCGGTGGTAGGTGTACGTTACTTTATTTTTAAATCAAACAAAATATATTTATTTAATTAAGTGTATTTGGCCCACGTTCGCTTGTTGCCTCAAATTAATTTTTCTCCACCTTATCTTCGAACTAATTGTAACAATTTTTAAAAGCCGATTTAATTGGACGGCATAAGCGATTATTTTAAGTGTCGCTATATCTTTTCCTTGGTTTTTAATTGAGTTATAAATAAAATACCGTCCGTTTGTGTTGCTCGAGAAGGGCGGCGAATCCGCGCGACGTCATCTTTTGATTAATAAAACGTGGCGTTATCGGTCGTTCGCCTCTAAATACATAAGTCATTTATGTTGTCGACGTTTTTAACAATGGGCGATTTAATTAATATCAAGAAGAAGGCGCGAAGGACAATTAATAACCTATACACTTAAATGCCAAAAAATGAAGTTGATGAAGAATGATAAGTTTATCGTCGTGACCGATCGCTAAATCGAAAATCGTTATCGAATGTCGATCCGTACGACAGTAAAATTTATCCAGATATAAAAATGTACGCTGCAGGTGTTTACTGCGGATACTTGCATTGAATTTCATATTCAAATGAATGATAATTTACAAGATACGATACGAAGGTAGGCGACATTTCTTTATTAAAAGCGTATACCCGCCTACCCCGGAAAATTGAAAAAAAAAACTAAATGCAAATGATGTAAATAATAATGTAATTAAAAGATTAGCAAACATTAATAAGATTCAAGTACTTAATTAATACCGGAATTTGTAGGTGTCCGTAAACATCTTCCACTTAAGATTTGGATATTAAATTAACCTCGAGAATACATTTACTTAATTATCGTTAAGTACAATCAATGAGATCACGACGATTTTTAATTAGAATGTTTCGGACGCTTAGGTAATTTTACAAATCACCTATAATAAAAATAGACGAATTATTTTAAAAGTTTCTGGTTCGCCTTGTACCGCAGCATTCAACCCTGATGTACTTAAACTCTTCAATCATCCAGTGTCGGATTTACTACACCAAGAACCCAATAATTATCGCGTTTATTTTCTATTTAATGGCTCGGCCTTCTTGGTAATGAGAATTAAACCAAGTCGGAGTTACGTGGAGTTTATAAGGAGCGACGAAGTGAACGGCCCATTTCAAACGTTATGGGTTTTCCTCAAGTTTTTCAATGATCGCCCACAAAAGCGTCAAATTTAAATTAAGTACATAGATAAAATAATTTCAAGTTTTGTAGTAGTATTAAAATCGGGTCTAAATTTAAAAGAATTTTCAATAGTAACCAATACAATATTTATTATGTCATTATGGTTTTAATTTTCTGCGTAGATTGACGAAAACTTTAAATTTATTTTTAAATGGTAGATAATTTGAAAGAATAATAGATTGAAATTAATATATCCGATTGCGTAAAGGGAACCCGATCGTTATCCAGTTGATCAGTTTACGTTTCTCGTATTTTTTTATGTATACCTATAATAATTTAAACAAAGATGATGGCGTCGAATATTTTAATAACGATAAAAAAAATAAATCGGCAAAACTCGACAAAACGACCGACATAAAAATAATCAAAAATTGGAGCAAGTTTTTGTAGGTATAGTAAATAAAACAAAAGAAAGTTAGAAATTTGATGATCTTGAGAATTAGAGCCATACTCCTTCGACTGTAAACAATGAGGGAACAAGGGGACACGACTGCAGCAAAAAGGATCGCATTAATTTTCGTGGGACCTTAAATGGTAAACTCATTTTTATTTCGTCGATAGATTATAAACAGAGATTAATCGGAAAAAATAATATAGTGTTATAACGAACGACAATCGAAATTGATTTGTTAAACAAACTCATAGGAAATGATTAAATGTCCATCAAGGTAATAGTTAATGCGCAAACGAAACGCAAAACATAAACAAAGCACGGACAAGT
Source organism: Rhagophthalmus giganteus (assembly GCA_036326145.1). Classification (NCBI taxonomy): domain Eukaryota; kingdom Metazoa; phylum Arthropoda; class Insecta; order Coleoptera; family Rhagophthalmidae; genus Rhagophthalmus; species Rhagophthalmus giganteus. The sequence continues at coordinate 5,239,385 of JARFJA010000036.1, forward strand.
CGAAGAAACAATCAGCGATAATAGGAAAACAATGTTAACCTGTTGGCTACCACGCCTCTGCAATAGGCACAACAATGAACCTCCAATTCATAATTACTGAATAACAAATATGACATTACCAATCGCCATATAAGTCGGCACAGCTTAACGCTATACTAAGAACTTGACAAAAACCGCTAATTAACGATTGTAGGTTACATCAGATAAAACTGTGCGAGGCTCGTGGGTTGTTGCAGTCAATTCACGCCCATTTCTGTCAATATATGTCATTTCCACGTCGATGAGAACATTTTCCTGGCAGGTACAGAATCTTTTTAAAGAATCCCGCATAAATAATCCTCGGAATTCGATACTTCTAAAAAATCAGAACTCCGAACGAAAAATAAAAATAAAACAAAAAAAAACGTCGGTATGGGAGCAAAACGAAATGAAGAACGACCATCATCTACTCGAACCGAAATCAAACTTGTTCAATCTATCAATCAATGAATCAAGAAACGAGAGTAGACTATATGTCTATAAGCTTTCAGGGACATCTAAAGAAAAAGTTAGCAACGCCTCGTTCTAGGCGTGTAGCGCACCCATTCCAAAGCTCCAAGGCCGTGGCCGGCGGTTGCGTCAAGAATTACACTTGCTCGGCAGTCGGCGTGTCTGTTGTTGAAATTATCATAATTCAATTTACGCAAAAAAAAGTCACGTTAACTAGGAGATCTTTTTAGATGTTGAGTAGGCGCAAGATCAAACTATTCCCCCACACGCTTATTTATGCCTCATTTTCATTTAGGACAATTCAAGTCGAACCGATCTTATAACTATAACTATTCGATAGTTACATACTGATAGTTTCGTCGTTTTTGCAGAATTATTCGTACTATGTAGGTTGCGACTAATTAAGTAGATTATTTCGTTGTCGGTGTATTCCGACGACGCGAACATCTATTAACAATTTGCAAGATGCGTTGCAAAAATGATTTTTTATATAGGACGTCGTCGAGCGGAAGTTAATAATTGTTGTAGATCAAGGTGAAGCGTGCCAAAACATTAACAATCGACTGTGGCATTTAAATGTGTATAATTAAAAGCTATTAATATGTATTAATTGCGATCTTAATATACGTTGACATTTGGTAATTCGCCGTGGGCATTAGATTTGGTGCGATATTGTAGAAAACAAGATCGGTATCGTTTGAAGGAATGTTTCATATAGGTAGTGTTATATTACGGTAGCTAAAGGGTCGCGCAAAGCTCACAATATTTTGTTGCATCAGCACCGTTGCGCAGTTATTAATTTTAAGACGTCGTTTTATGTTTTCCCATTATTTATGCTCACAAAGAACGAACGAGAAAGCGCCGCGAATCGGCGAATATTACATACATATGTACATGGGTGGTACTCACGTTGTCGCCGACGAAACGTGGAAATCGCGCGTTTTCACGATGAGAAATCCCGAAAAAGCATAATTTATACATAACTCGACGAATTACGATCCAAAGAAAACTGTTTGAAATTCGAAGACGTCGCGTTTACCATAACTTGTTGTCTAGGTAAATCATCGCTTTATTGGTTTACAATTCGAATTAGTCGAGTGCAGTTACGCGTAGGTATACAAAAAGTGATCAAATCAACGCACTAAACACAAAGCCTTTTATCAACTTTATAAATAACTCGCCAAGTCCAGTTGTGCATTTTAATTACCTAGCGAAGAAGCTCATTAAATCAATTTATTTAAAAGTAACGATAGGTCTTTTATAAAGGGTGTCCCAACAAGAGCGCCGGATTTAAATTTGCCGCCATTTTGTTAATACGAGTTGTACAGTGATTTTTTTTTGACAGTTGTCACGCACAGACCATGCGATTTAAGAATATGGAGAAGTATTCAAACGAACAACGTTTAATTATTGTAAAAACACATTACAAAAATGGTGAAAGTTTTGCGAAAACAGTTCGCCAATTACGTCAAGTTTTCGGTCGCAATAATGCGCCAAATGAATCGACAGTGAGGCGTTTAATTAAAAAATTTGAGACAACATTTACGCTGATGGATCAAAAGACCATTGTTCGTCGTCGTCCTTGTCGGTCACTCGAAAATATAGCCACAGTAAGGGAAATATGTGGCCGAGAATCCAGGAACTTCCATTCGGCATCGTGGTCAAGAATTAAACATTTCCAGAAGCACTATGCAACGAATTTTGGTAAAAGATCTGCATTTGCACGCGTACGAGGTTCAATTGGTGCAAGAAATCAAGCCAAGGGACCATGAGCAGCGCCGTGGATTTGCTGATTGTGTGTTGGAACATCATCAAATTAATGCGGATTTTTCGAAGAAAATCACTTTTTCAGATGAGGCACATTTTCAACTCGACGGATACGTAAATAAGCAAAACTGTCAGATTTGGGGTGCTGAAAATCCTCGTGTGATACTCGAAAAACCAATGCATCCACCGCGAGTAACTGTTTGGTGCGCATTTTGGGCTGGCGGAGTGATTGGGCCGTATTTCTTTGACAATGCGGCTGGAAATGCGCTAACTGTTAATGGTGTGCGGTATCGCGAAATGTTAACGGAGTTTTTGTGGCCCGAATTAGATGTAATTGATGTAGAGGACATGTTTTTCCAACAAGACGGTGCGACCTGCCGCACTGCACGTGAAACAATGGTGTTACTGCAGACCAAGTTTCCAGGCCGAGTCATTTTTCGATTTGGCGATCAACATTGGCCACCAAGATCGTGCGATCTAACGCCGATGGACTTTTTTCTTTGGGGCTATGTGATGGAAAAGGTGAATGCGAATAAGTCTGAAACAGTTGAACATCTTAAAGAGGAAATACGGCGCGTTATTGGTGAATTACAGCCACATTTATGCGAAAACGTTATTCAAAATTTCAACAAAAGAATAACCCTGTGCCAGAGGTTTCGTGGTGGCCATTTACCTGATGTTGTATTTCACGTTTGATCGGAACTATTTTTCTTTATGTTGAAATAAAAATGTTTGTTTAATTAAAAAAATAAATGTGTTTTTCTTTAAAATTAAATCCGGCGCTCTTGTTGGGACACCCTTTATAAACGTTGAAGTAGACACATCGATTCTTCTCACACGACGTACATAATCGGAAGCGGCATAAGATTGTAATTCGGTTATTGGTTTAGACGCGGGCAACGGAGAGTAAAATTCCGGAAGACGTGGAATGAAACGGCAAGAAATTGTGGAAAACACGGGTTGAAATACGATGATACGGATATCATATCCGAATTCATTTCATTAACTTAAATATGACTTATTTAAAAATATGGTGACCGTGGAACTCTTGATCTGGACGATTAAGGCCCAAATTCACAAACTACCGAACTACTGAATATTTTCAGTACCTGCGACTTTTTCAATAATTTATGATGAATAACGTATAGGTTGTAAATAATAATTTGAAACTAAAAATAACTAGGTGTGCATTTACAAAGAAGTTCACTGTCGTGGCTTTGAAATGAAAAAAACTATTCAGTAACAACGTTGTTTCTGTCTCTAAAATGGTTGAAAGCAAAAAAATATAAGTAATTTGTTAAAGTGGGCTGTAATTTGTGGGTAAATAGGTATTCCACTTGACTGTTTAATGTCACCACACTTATAAAAAGTAAAGGACAAAAAAGGGGAAACCCTTAAATACATATATGAATAATTCTATGAAATTGTACTAACACAAGTTCGCAGTGAAACGATTTCGATCGAACTGTTTATTGATAATCGTCTTCAATTCTCGCACTTACTTCCCGCGCCGCAATTCTAAAATCAATCAAACAAAATAGAACTACTTTTGAGTATAAATAACCCTTGAATTTTTTTAACCCTACAAAACAGTGACTTGCCCAAATTGCGTACTTTCACGTTATAAAAGTATATAAATAAGTAGGTAGTAAGTACATCGGCGCGTCAATCTTTAACCGTTCTCTTGTTTTTACGTTAAACTTTCGAAAGCCCATCCAAATACCTACATAATTATGCAACTATTTCACTAACGAGGAAGGTTGGGCAGGTGGAAATCGTAGAAAAATTTAAACTTTGCAGGATTGCAGTACCAGTCGACCCTAATCAAGAGCCGTATTCCGTTCGTGCTCTTACGCGGTTTTAAGAGGGTGAAATCCACCCTTGAAAATTGCAACTTTTTCGATTTTGCTTATTATCTGTGAAACAACAAGAGCTATCGCCAACAAACTATATCATTTTGTAAATGGCTGTTCAAGACCTACATTATGATACAAAAATTAGGGATGAAAATCCTAAGGAATGTTATTTTCACCCCTAATTTTGCCATACCTGGGTACGTTTTTACATCGGCAGACATATATATTCATGTAAATGACAATTAAAACTATAATTTTAAAAAAAAACAACGCGATGTAGTTTTATACGGTAGGTGACATATTGAAAATTTATTCATTCGGAGGGAGGGCTGCCAGGTTTGCGAGGCAGTCCACAATAATTCTAAATAATTAATATTTCTCTAAAGTCTATAATAAATTTTATCGAGTTTATCAAAAATGATTAAAACAAAAATTAAATTGGCTACCATCGGTTGGATATTTCCCACCATATTAACTTTTAAACACACTAAGAAAATTTTAGTAATGTTATGACGTAGGTTTTTGTGCGATGGGAGCTTGGACTATTGCAGAGATCGTAGTAGAGTTTGATAAAAAAAAATTGACAGATAATAACCTGAATATTTTTAAAATATGTACTTTTTAAGAAATTTATTCTAAAAATATGTATTTTTTATGCAGTAAAATTATTTGAATAATCACTATCTACTGCCTTTATACCGCAAGAATTATAAATTTACTCTTTTTTTAATTTAAAAACTATCCGTGTGCTCTTGAGCATTGAAAATTTCCCTATTACAAACCATAAATCAGATAAAAGTTTAATTGCATTTTTTATGCGACCGATAAAATACAAAGCAACTAATAAAACATGTGCACCGCCTACTTTCATAGCTTATCGAAGTGCGAACAAAGAACTGAATGTTTTTAAAATAAAAACGGGATTTCCCAGTATCCACGTATAAACTCGAATGCATTTATATATAAAATTCTGGAAAAACCACTTCAGATCTTTCGCGTCAGTGGTACAAAGCGGTAGTGTTTGTTTCAGTTGTTCGAATTTTAAATTACGGCGTCGTATTGTTCGTGTGTGCGAGGAGTGCTCGTACGGTTTATAAGGCCTTTTTGCGCGCGAGTGTGCGAGTATTGCGCGTTGTGTTCTCTAAAAGGATTACAAACAAACGAGGAAAGTAGGAGCTTTCTTTGTCGACTAACTCTCCATGTATTTATAAAGTGTAAATACATGAAGACCTTTAACTTCTAACACAAATTCTCTCTGAAAATCGAGCTCGGTTAGGCTCTTGAATAGGGATTCGGTTAGGGTCTTGGTTAGGACTCCCCTCGAACATTCAACGGTCCAATTTCGCGAACCAAATTTTACCTTCCGTATGTAAATGCTGGAAATTGATTATAGAAGGAAAACGATGACGAGAAAAAGGTAGGAAATACAGAGAAAAATTTAGAAGTTTCTAAGTTTCAAGTAGCAGTCGCAGTAGCAGCATTGTTAAGCTAAGCGTCCACTAGTCCGCATCGGACGCACAGTACCATCCCTTAAAATGTTCACCACTAATTTTTGTATCATAATGTAGGACTTGAACAGCCATTTACAAAAATATATAGTTTGTTGGCGACAGCTCTCGTTTCACAGACAATAAGCAAAATCGAAAAAAGTTCCAATTTTCAAGGATGGATTTCATCCTCTTAAACCGCGTAAGAGCACGAACGGAATACGGCTCTTGATTAGGGTTAACTAGTACTATAATCCTGCAGTTTCAAAAATTTTTTTCGAGATTGCCACCTGCCTATAAGCTTCTTTGTAAGTTACTTTTTTTAGTTATTCGCAAGTTCGGATCAAGACAATAGGTATGCGAAAAAGAAAATAAATAGGTGATTATCTGCGATGAGCGTCAATCAAGAAACGAACGGTTATCAAAAATGAAACTTAAAAAATAAAATCGTATTTAGGCAAGTAAATGGACGGCTTCCAAAAACTGACCTCCCTGACCTATCGAATCGTTCATTGATCACTTGTATTATTCAACTTTATGTTATACACGAAGTTCGTCGCCTCGCAAAATTCCTTCGTACAAATAATCTTGTAAAATCTCAAGAAATGAACAATTCCCACACATTTCTTTATTTTAAATAATAAGTAAGTAGGTACGTAATTTACTTGTCCTTCACGGTATTATTTAAAGAGAGTTTTACAAAAAAAAAACCGTCGTATAACGATCATAAAACTGAGCCGTTTACGTCGGCCAACAGATATAGGTATATACTTATATTTGATGCTGTAAACCATGACCTGTTACGGACGTTACGTGAGTATGTATCTCAAAGGGTTGCTTATCTTGCGGATTATATCAATATTTCGGAACGACTCGGACGTGGGCTGCCTATCTTCTGTACAATAACAGAAACGAACGTCGTTACTGAATACAAATTTTCTCATTTCAAAGCGGCGTATATAATACGATAGTGAACTTCTAAAACTTCTTTTTAGTTCCAAGTTAAAATTTATGCGTTACCATAAATTATTGAAAAGGAAAACTTGCAAGGAGACTGACTAACGCTCATTTGTTTACGATAGAGAAGAAAAACCGAATCTAAACCGTGAAATAGCTAATATAGCTCGACGTTAAAAACGCGTGAAATTGGCGTGCAATGATATTTAACGGAGTTCTCATAAATTGGAATGCATGATTACCATTACACGTTAATAATCCGTGTGCGGTAGGGTGCACACGCAATTTGCAACAACCTTTACATTCCTATATCCTTTCACAACGTTAATCGGGCTCGAGTTGTTAATTTAAATTTGCTTAAAACGTCCAAAATCTCGCGAAAATTAAAATAAGTTGCAAATCGAAATCGTGAAAAGTAAACTAACTTTCGAGATCGATCCCGGACTTTCGATGAAAAAATGCCCCGAGTATCGTCTAATGATGATCACTTCAAAGAACGACAGTCGAAAACAAAGTTAATAACTACCCACAATAGGAGAAAATTACTACTTTCCGAACTTTTTCACTCAAATGCTTCACGTTTATGATATATAATGATCAATTTTCTTTGTCGCTACACAGAGGTGCCCTAGCATGTAATTTTAAGTGACTAATTTTAACGAAAGTAAAATATTTTATAATGGAACATTTCCGTCTCGACCCGCGAACGGTTCCAGAAAGTGCGACAACGAAACCTGTACATAAGTTACTACCCCCTTCGTCGATGGTAAACACAATAAATACGTTTATGGCCGGATGCGAAGGGATGATTTTATTACACGTTTTATGGGTCGGCTACGCGACGTTCTAATCTAAATTAAACAGTTTGGTTCGGTTCACAAAAGAAAAAGCGCCGAGCTTCCGTTACCCAGACGTTATAATAAGGGATACGGATAATTTTGAAAAAACGAAAACCCGAAAATTCGGTCCTGTTGCTCGCCTAAAATTCGATAATTGCTCCTTGATTTAAATTTCGTTTAATCTGTTTTGCACGAACGGGCACAGTGATGCCTTGACATTCGCGAAGACGCATCTTGGGTAGTCGCGAATGTTTTTTTTTTGTTAATTAATCATGCATCGAATTGGTGTTATTCATTAAAATATTAATAGAGATCGTAATAACACGAACATTGTAAAATTGAACATATTGACATTTTAAAATTTCAAGAACAATTTATCGAGAACGCAATAGAGACCGACCCCTTCGCCGGCGAGGAGCCTTAAGGATATCTATAGGAATCGTTTTTTATCGTTGGTTAACGACTTTAAAAGTTCCCCGACATTATAGGTAAATGATGTGTTTTTTTTATAATTATTTGATATTCTGTAATAAAAATTTATTGGTCTTGTATTATTTCAAAGATAAGTTTTCACTTATTTTCTCGTAATCTATAGGGAATTTGTGACATATTTTTACATTTATAGAATCTGTATCGGTTTATCTAGGAGCTAATATCAATAAAAAATTGTACCTTCCCTTTAGTAATCTCATAATTTCAGTTTTTATAGTTGCCTGTGACGTGCGATCATTTTTTTTTCGTTCTAATTGCTTTATCCATTATAATTAAAATTTTATACAACCTAACCCTCTTTTTTTACACAGGACGATAGGTTCGACATTCGCGAATTTGACGTTCGCGAGGGTTTCCTAGAACGTAATCCCCGCGAACGTTAAGGGATTGCCGTACTTCATTTTGTTTTTAAAATTTAAAACGTGGAAATTTTATAGTTTATAAATTCTAATCGGACCAACGACAAAGGGAGGCGCGTGAAAACGAAATTTCCACAAATTGCTGGTTATAAAATCGTAAAAACTCCTTGTGCCACCTTGGAAACGTTTAGTGCCACACTTAAAGTCCTTAATGAGCGAATACAAAAAAAAGAACGAGCTATGACGCTAATACCAGTTTGGTCTGTTTGTTTTTGATGTTGTTTTCCTAGCGATTACTCGTGCAATTACGTCGCGAATGAACCGACGATTCGGTGCCTATTATTTGGTACCAAAAAAAAAGATAAATGGTGGTAGAGTGAGTAATTAGATAGTTATCCGACAAAAATGATGACATCAGTAGTACATAAAATGACTACCATTTTAAAAACTTAATGCGACAGTATGTAGTATGGACACGATTTCGTACGTGAGCATGTGGGATAAATGCGACATGTTAAATTTACGAAGATAGAAATGCCGTAAACAATATTATGAGACCTTGAAAACCCCCGAGCGTACTTAGAATAATGGATCGAAACATATCCAACAACAAACTGTTAAATAGAATAAATACGATGAGAACATTACACGTACGCGCTTTTTGTTCGATAGATCTCGACTGATGCAAGAAACTTCCTCATTCTTTGAAGTTGTAAATTGTAGCATGAACGCGGATTCCTACTTGAGTGGTTTACCTTTTGGGTTTACGGTTCGAGCAAATTGGATTCTAAAGTAATTATGTTTCGGCGGTACACACTGCCTTTTATTTGCGGGGATCAATCCGTTGAATTAAAATTTATTTTTAAACTACCCAACCAAACAGTTTCATCGAAGCAATGTCTATATCTCAAAATTTGGGTGGCCAAATATACATTATGGGGGCCGGAAAATATACTGCCTCGCACTCTAAATGTACCCGACGTTCACTTGATAATGGAATGTATACAGACTCATAATTATCTACAAGTCTTAATTTATTATTTTATAGTCCGAACTCGAATGCAAGTTTTATTACTTCAATATTCGTGACACTTCGCTAAAGCTATTAATGTTTAAAGCAATTATAACAAATAATACGACGTTTTCTTTTATTATACGCGGCTGTATAGCAACCGGGATAAATCACGCGTCGGATATTCATTGAAAAAAAATAATCTACCGACGAATTAATCGTCGGTGTCAGTTTAATTTTATGCAAATCGGGCGTGTCTTTGTTTTTAAATTTTCGGTTACGATTTCTTCCCTTTACAATTTACAATACAGGGCGTTCTAAATAAAGGGTCTTACGATTATTGTTAAACTACAAAAATACGAACAAATGTTATAGAAATGGTTCTAATACGTCGACGACGTCTTGTAAGTGCGTGTATATGCCCATTAAAAGAAATCCAATGGGTCCGAGATCCTGATATTTTTAATAAAATGCCGGCTTGTTGCAGCGTGCCGTTTAAATTAAAAAAAAATCACAAGGTTGAGACATTCTAATCGTGCCACAAAGTGGGGGGTCATTCCACATCAAATCATCACAAATTATAATAGTTTTCTACCTCGCCTACTTAGATTTTAATAAATCTTGACATACGTAATGATAAAAAAAAATTATGAGAAAAATGCATCGTTTTTTATTTTTAAGCTCATAGGAGAAAAAATATTTAAGCCTAACTTTACAACATTTTATTAAGAAATAGCCTACCAGCGGTACTTTAACTAGTTGTAAGTCAGTCATCAATTAAGATGTGGAGTTGGAAGTACTCTCATTTGAAAGCTTCTTTAATGAGCTTTTACATGAAACACACACACACACACACACACACACAATAAGTTTGTATAAAAGAGGATAATTCAAAATACAACTGAATAAAATTTCAAAATCGATTGTCACGATTTCATCCTTCTCTTCCGGTTTTGCTAATATAAAATACAGGCCAACCACCAATTGCCACCGTAGATTACATTGAAATAAGAGATACATAGAATAACTTCTTAGAGCTAATATAACAAACAAAAACTTCAAAAAGCTACAGTGTCCGGTGGAGGAGTTTGAAGTACAAAGTCACATTTATCAATGCATATGAACTAATTATGACATTTTTCAAAACATTAAAAAATCCGTTTTTGGGACAATCGATTTTGAAATTTTCAGATGCATTTTGAATTATTCCATTTGATATAAACCCATTGTGTTGTATGTCATATAAAAAGACGATTAAAGGAACTTTCGAACGAGACCACTTTCGGTCCTACAATCTCAATTCAGGGACCCATTAAAGAAAATAAAAATCTCCCGAGCTCGTTTTCAACTGAAAATCGAAGCTCTAACATTTCACGTAACTGAACATAAGCCCCTAAAAATTGGTATTTTTGTATTACACCATAGGACCATCAAACACCCCAAATTTCATGATAATATAAAGAGGTCAGTCTGAAACAGTGCGATGATTTGACATGGAATGACCTATTATTCTGTGTTCTTTCGCAAAACAAACTGCTCTTTCTCACGACTCTTCTAGTCATCCTTTTCCCCTTCTACCTTCTTTATTAAGGCCATCTATTCTCAAAATATAACTGATCAATCCTGTAAATTCCATCTTCAACGCATTTCATTCCGAATTTTTTCTTTCCATTTCTAAACGCGTTTTAGTACGTAATCTGTGCGTCTTCGTCGAAGCAATGTTCCAGGTCAGGTTGAAGAAACAAAATGGAATAGAACGTTGAAAACGTTATTGACTCGAGCCAAAACAAGACGCACTTCGATCGGCAATCGAGCTACTTTTTCTTGCGTAACTCGTTACCTCGACAATAAACTTCACGTCTTTTCGTAACTGCTCAAAGGCAATCGTCTCGTAAAAACGTTTGTCGAAATAATTATTCTCGTAGACGTTTATTATTCGGCGACTGAATAAAAAGGCTTTAAGACCACAGCTAATTTTACAAGTCTGTCTAAAACCAAGAAATCCAATTTATCGACGCTTATGAATAAAGATATTAATTTTTTATTTGTCAGTTTCTCTTACAGCTACTTAATGTGCCTGTTTAAAAGGCGGAAAACTGTTAAGTGATGAAATTAGGAACAAAGGCGAGATTGAAAAGCAGCGGTACAGTCTACAATGGAACATCACGAAAATAGCAACCATTCAATAGTGCGAGGTATCAAGAAGCGGAACAAAATAAATTACCTCCAACTATTATTTAGTTTTCAAAACTCGATCCTCAATGCCATTACCAAAAATGCCTTTTCTGATTGGTGAGAAAATGAAGTTTTAAACAACTAATTATCACGAAACTAATCAATAAACGTCTCGTTCTTACAATACCTAAACAACATCAGAGTGAAGATTTAATTAACACCGCATAATAGTCGATTCTTTTCTATTAAACACAATCAAATTCATCACCAAGAAAAAAGCTGGAACACGATAAAAGATAAGTGATAAATAAATCACCTTTATTAACGGATACTAATATAATAAACAAAAAAAAATGCTGTTTGTAGATTCCCTGCTCACGCTTACTACATCTTAATCATACGTTTAGCAAAGCTATACCGTTAATGTACGCTTGCATCTTTCAATCACTAGTCACATTCCTTCGGGTGAGAAAGCCGATCTTTCGATTCTAAATATGGAGATTCCTCTTCAATTGCTGCTAAGCTATTGTAGATGAGACTGCTTGTGGTCAATTACTACGACTATCTGTAATTTTTTATGCCGATCTTGCTGCAATCGTTGCTCGAAAAGAGGTAATTAGATTAAGGCTGCCTCCGTAACGGAGATCGACGAAGACAGTGAATTACATATTTCGTTACGTCCAAGTAGCTTCGTGATCGATGTAAACGGAACGTCGCTGTTTAATTGGCCGTGCCATTTTGTTAGAGAAAATTGGAAACTAACGACGCCGAAAATCAATTTGAACAAAGAAGCAATTGCGTAATAACTGCGACCGAGAGGAAAACAAAGTAAAAATGACAGGCGCTGATTGTGAAGTACCGAATGATTCGGCATTAATCGGAGAACACTAATTGGGACGAGTGGAACCACTCATGGGTAATTATTAGTTATTTTCTCGGATTATCGTTTCTCCATGTATATATTTTTATATATATAAAGCTATAAATTCAAAGATGCAATTTAGAAACGATGTGAAATTCCGCGCTCTTTAAAATTGATAAATTTAACAACCGCAAATTATCGATACAAGTGGCGTATTGGTGACCTAGAGATGGTTAATCTTCCTAATGACAATTATTCGTTTCGTTGTGCCGAAAGAGCCGGGGCGCCTATGCAGAGCATCGAGATTTGTAGCTTATTTACTTGTCTTTGTTAGGCATATTGAAATTCCATGTTCTACTTAAAATAATTGTGATATTTAAACGCCCACGGTCCGAATATCGAACGTAGAAGTTCGAGAAAAAGGGCAACGTTTATTAAAGGGCGCGCCTAATTCGTTCGTTCGGTGTAAAAAGCGACGCTCGAAATCGAAATGGCAAAGATAAATTAACGGAAATTAAATTTTATCTTGTTGTTAGAATGTCGGCTCCACACAAATTAGCTAGACTGACACACGTTCGTGTAATTGAAAATAATTAGTTTTAGAAAAGAGCACGTCGATTGAAAGCCGAAGTATATAGAGGCACTTATTAAAGGTTATCTTGCTTTGTACGTACTCGATAAGTTGGAAATTTACGAGTGCGCGCGTTTCTACAAAATAGCGCGCAATCGAAGTATTTATTGTTGCATAATATCGATGTAATAATAAGGATAATGTTTATTTATTGTGGTATATCTGGTTCGGAATATAGTCGTAGGTTTTCAAGTGCAGCGACGTAGGCCGCAATATAGAAACGGCAAGTTACATAATTCGGAGCAACGCAAACCTGGCTTTCTCGTACACCTGCCCGGTTTACCTTTAAACTCACATCGTTTCGCGGTTGCACACTGTATTTAAAAAAAAAAACAAACAATTTTAGTTACTTAATACAAAAACAAAATCGTCAAATAAGTGCAATCAACGATTTTAACAATTCCCGACGTTCGAGACAAAAAAGCCCCGATAACGTAACACGTTCGTCAAAGCTTCGACGCGAAGGTCAAAAGACGCTAAAATAATGTATTAACAAACGTTCTTTTAAATTTGTCCATCGCATCAAAAACGATGGCCGCATGAAAGTAATTTGTTGATTAATTTAAAAGGCACCGTCGAAACCGCTTACTTCATCGAATGTGACGAAACATAATTAGGAAGATTTCGTAAACAATAAAACGGCAATTAGCGCGAACTGATGAAAATCGATGAAATATTAATAGTTTCACGACAGGCCGACGAACAAATTTATAATTTGCGCAATAAATCCGGACCTGCTGTAAAGAACCTACATACACACGTATACCCACTCGATAGCCTCATTTATAAACCACATTCACTCCACTAATTACATTTTGCACAATACCTGTAACTATAAACAAATCGCATCGTAACTCAAGTTGCGGCCCGCGTATGAATCTCGCTCCTCCGACTTAATTTGCTTGGAATATTCTTCGCCAAAGCGCTCGTAAACAATTGTTATTCTCAATCATAACCGAAAAGTCTGGTGGGGCGTCGATGATTAACTTAACCCGATTTAAAAAACGAGCAGTCCGGTTATTTAATATGCCTATTAGTGACAGTTGCAGATAAATTTTTATAGGCGTGATAGGTAATTGAGATGTTTCGCGGCCATTTTCGGTAAACGCAATTATTTCGAACAAACGCCAAGTTCGTCGGCTGTACTTTCAACTCGAAGACATTCTCTCGCATGAACCGATGCAAAAAGACGTTTAACATGCACGCTAGAACGCTCCTCAAAGACACCGGAAGATAACGACAAGACCGCCCGAGTTTATTTCAGAATAGCTCGTCAGCTATACGCTTCAAATAAATTAGAATATGTACAGTTTTGTTACGCTTACGGTATAATCTCGTTTTTATTGGCGGAATCACGGAAATCGGCTGTTCGAATTGACAATAGGACAACGTGCCCCCATGTTATACATAAAAAATGACAAATTTCTTAATTATTTTGACTAATAAAGTCGGTCTTGGCAAGATTTCCGCCGAAGACGTTACCTAACCTTACAATTAGTTAAAAATGGTACAAAAAAATTAGTCTACGCACATATAAAATCAAAACCGATTAGATATTCACGTGTGATTCACGTGCAACGAAGTTATTTGTGACACATGACACAGTTTGTGATTCAGTCACGCGGTCGAAATATTTTTACTGTTTAATATTAAAACTATAACTATGGCTATACAGTAAGTCCCCTGCACACGAACTGTTCCGTTCCGTTCCGAGAGCGCGTTCGCAAGTCGAATTTGTTCGTAAGTCGAACAAAGGCGAACCAAGGTAAAAAATTGTTAATTCTAGTTGAAGAAAACACTTTTAACCTAGTTTTCTTTGTTTTTCTTTTTTAATAGAAAATCGTAAAACGACATTTTTAATCTTACTTTGAAAAATACAATAGTTAGACGCATAGTAGCTGGTAATGAGTGATAAACCGTGATAAATAATCGGAAGTTTGTATTTTCTAAGGCGATAAGTTGGTTTGGTATGCCGGTGTAATTATGGAAATGGTACTAAGTTCATTATGGTGTCCTATTAATCTATTTTTGTATTTATTTGTGCACTTCCATATTTCGTCCTTTACATAATGTATTTCTGCGTCTTGGTCATCTAGTCCTAATGATAAAACCACGGTACGGCTAATATAATTCTTAAAACGTCTTTGATTGAAACCTTTGAATGATCTCTAATCATTTTATTCGAAAATGATTGATTTACGATTACCGGTAGATAGTGGGTAGCTCATCGGCGAAATGGCCCTATTCGCTAACGTTCACTAATCGTAGGAATCATACATTAAAACTATAGGTAACCTGGAATGTCAATTTATAAAACCGATAAAGCTGTACGTTCGATAACTTCATTGATAAATCACGGCAATTCAACATAAATTAAGTAATCGTATAGCTTAAATATTAATATTCTTTCACTTTTATTAGCCCGATAATTTATTACACATTTTAAAATATATTGGGTTAAAAATGGTAGAAATAAGTTAAATTGCACTTCGATACTAGTTCGATACTATCGTACTTATCGCGTAGCTACCTTTACGTAAGGAGTTTAAATTATTATTTATTTTAGAACAAAGAAATAATGATTTTAGTGGTCGTGCGCATGCCGCGGTCGAATTACTTTTTTAAAATTCGAGAGCTAAACGTTTGCAAGTCTAATTTATTTCGTCTCGTTTTAAAAATGAATTCACTACAAACAAAATAATACGCGTGTTCTTAATGTCGGGAATGTTGAGTTAAAAGCATAAACAAATGAAGTTCGGAACAATGCTTGCGCACTGAGGTTTTTAATTTACTGAGGATTTTTTTGAAAACAAAAACAAGAAAATTAAAAAAAAAAGATAAATTTAATTACGTTCGTTTCTGCTCCTATTAAATTTTAAGAAAATAAAAATGCAATAAACATTTGTAGAAATGTTAATGTTGTCAACAATAATTCAATCGGCGACAATAAAATGAACGAGTAAAGTTCTGCTTCGAACTATCCCAGCTGATGTTATATCGACAGACGATATAATAAATTTGATAAAAATATATGCGGCTAACTAGATTAATACTTGGCTGTGAAAACCGATCTACAAAACCTGCGTTGCATGTTAACCTATCGTTTATTACATTCTTTCAATTTCTGACAATGATTGTTGATATTTTGCATTGAATTATTTATACCGAACAAAATTTATGAACCCACAATAGAAAGGACACATTTGATATATGGCTATTCGTAAACCGTGATCAAATCGTTTATTTATGTATTTATATCATAAAAGCGTGACAGAAACTTTTTATTTTTTCCCGTAATTTAATCTATTTACGACCGATTCGCAGTACGTACTATGTATTTTCGTTAACGCCCCTCGCACATTTCTACACATTTGGCGAGCACAAAAGTTGTCTTTCGAAAAAGCGTCGCTATAGAATGTCTCTCGGTTTAATTAACATCGACGTGTTAATTGTCTAGCGAAATTACGCACTTCATCAAAATTAAATAAAACTGCTGTTTACACACGTCGGTGCCTCTTTGGAAAAAAGAGCGCGATTCGTACGCTGAATTGATTACCATATTTAGTTACGAATGGATTTATAACGACGCGGCAGTCAGTATAACATAAAATATAGGGAATAGCACGCATCAGGGTAATAAGGGCTAAAGTATATAATTACATCGAGAAATGCACACCACGCGTGTCCATTTCTCAAACCAAAAAAGCTCGTTTCGTGTAAAAAGCTTCGTGAAGATTTAAATTACCTAAGCGAATTTCTCGCGTCCTCCAGATTATTCCGAAGCTAACGTTGTTGCGCTAAAGGCACTTACGCTTATATATAAGCATTTTAGGAAATTCGACCTAAGAAATTAAGTACGAAGTGGCAACTCGGCACCGCCGTTAATTGGCCCCTGGCCGATGAAAATGTCAAAAGTCCCCAAAAATGCCCCAAACGACTCCAACAATGGGTTTAACACCAAAATTTCCTTTGCGGTTCGTTTAACGACAAAAATACTTAAAATATTTTTAAAAGGCGAATAAATAAATGCCAACAAAATTCGATTTGCGCATTTGTTAAAACGCGCAATTGTTATTATTAATTTTATTTAAGCAATAAGTAAAACTGATCATTTTCGTTAAGCCAACGTTTTACAAATAAAGTATTTGATAAATCCATAAAATCCCATAAGTTTCCCTAACCCTTATGACGGTATAAAATGTTCCGGTGTTTATAAAAACTCGTTTATAATCACCGTAGTTATTAATCGTAAAAAAAATATATAGGTATATTTACTTTAAACGAATTTCCATAAAATCGTATGAAAATTAATTAAATCGAACATACCGAAATTTATGTAATACACACTCCCAGTTTTTATGGAACGACTTCGTCCAATAATCCCGGTAAGAGTAAAAAAGATCTCGCCGTTTTTTTAAAATAAATTGAAAATGACGTCAGCGTATTAAATAACTGGACATTAAAATGCTTGTAATGACACTGCGTATTCTGTTAAATTTATTGATATATTGCATTTTTCATTTCAAATCAATATAGAAATGCTGAAACAGACTGACACTTCGGGGATTGTAATTGTATTTTTAACTTGTTGCAGAAATATTAAAAAAAAACTTAACAACCGAGTAGGTACTAGTTTTTTTCGTTCGCTAAAACTTTGTTGGATTTTCGTGAGATACGGGGTTAAAACGTAATGCGCTCTGATGATTTTAACAAATCAACGAACTATTCTGTTTTTTGAAAGGCTCAAAAACTTCGAAAGCTCCTCCTATTGTTAGTTTTCGAGTACGTATCACGAGACAGTCGAATTTCCTTTTTTGAGCAACTTCTTATGAAACATTAAACGCTCCTCCCACTGTGCAACAAGTTGCCATATTTGCGCGCGATAAGATCGCACGGAGAAAAATTAGATTTAAACCGAACATAAAAATATTTTTGAATTCATCAGTTACGATCTCTTAATTATAGATGTCACGTCCCCAGACAATTGGGTAAATTTTATTTCGCCACTACCGTTGTTTTTGATGTCTATCATTTTTTGTTATTATGGAGATAATTGCAGCTGTAACAAAACAACTTATATATCTTGGGAACTCGTTCTTCAAACTGCAATGTGTAATTATCAATTACGTTTCGCATTCGGTTCGAATTTCATTTTCCAACATAAGAATTGATGGTCGCCATATACTCCACGTAGACGACTAATATTTATTTTATTCCGTATAAATAAGTGGTTACCCTAATTAAATCGATTTCGCCCGGCGTTCTCTCGGTACATCCGCGTAATTAAGACTTTACATCAGAAACGAGTAATTTAAAAATTCACATAATAGTCATTATTCAAAATAATAACCGAGGTGCGAGTTTAAGTTACGTGTGAAACTACCACTATTAATTTGTACAGCTATCTAGCGTAATAAAAGGAAGAGGCGGTTATAATATAGTGGTTCGTTCATCTAGATAGTGTTTTTATGTATCTCGTGTCAGATTCGGATCATAAAATTTGATTATCGATTGCGGTTAGCTCAGACAGTCGTAAAATTACAAACATACTCGAGGATGTCGAGACAGGATATCAATAATCTAACGAAACCGCAAGAAAATGTGACCCGAAGAAATTGGCCGATACAATTTTACTCCTAAAGGAAGTGCCCCCCCCCCCACGTATTTCTTTTTTCCCGAGAGAAGAGGAGAGCCAAGAAGAGATGCGGAACCTTAATTGAATTCAAGAATTTTACATATTTGCCTTAATTACGATGGAACGGTGTTTGATTTCGATGGTTCCCAGGAAGCGTCATTTGATTTTTCGGTGGTCCCACGAAGAAGTAGGCAGAAGACCGGTCGGCCCATGAACGCCATTGGTCGAGTACTTCTGCAGGAAAGCTACTGGTTGGTTGCCACACTTGCTCGGTCACATAATAATGATAATAATAACAGTAGCGGTAATGATGAGCCGCGGCGACCTCAGTAATTGGTAACGACAGCATGGCTTCTTGTTTTGTACCTACATTTAATTTTGGAACGACGCGACGTCTCTTTAGGTCTTTTAATAAACGTCCTATTTGTGTTCGTTATGAATTATCGTCTAAAGTTGGTTGTCGCTCCCAGAACGTCCTGAAAGGAATTTAAAGTTTTTTTTTTCCGAGTTATAACACCTGCATATAAAGTGTTTAAGCTTTTAGATTTTTCCGTCTACACTTCTATTGATATTGTTATTAGGCCTTTACATTCCTGTTTAACAATAAAACCTATTCAAACTGAATTTTAAAAAGAACAAACAAAACGAAAATTAATATTACGATGACGTTTTATGTGGGCACTGCCGGATAATCATAAAAAAATGTGTTCGCGCTTCCGTTAAATCGAATAAGGGTGGCGCCCGCTTAATAACAGTTTAGACGATTTCGTAGTTAGAAAGCACAATTCGTGCCCCTTAACCTGATCTTAGAAAATAAATTTATCGGATTAACACGATTGCAAATTGATAATTCAGTTAAAAAAATAAGACATATTCCCGCACTGATAGAAACTCTTGGTTTGCTAGTTGTAAGCGAAGAATAGTCGGCATTAATTCGCGACACATGCTTTAATTTTTTAAAATCGTTTTCATCGAAATATTAGCTAACAATAAGCTAAATCTCTATTCGTAAAATCCATAATAACAAATTTTAAGTTTGCATTATACTTAGGTAATGTTTCATAAAGATAGTGAATCGGTTCTTGATTTATTTAGAGACGATCTTGTTTTTTAAAATAATTTTCCTTACAAAATTGCTCCAAAACCGATTATTTTATCCCACTTCGATTAGGTAGGTGTACTAAAGGCGACTATTAGTTGTGTAAACAGTGTTTGAAAAGCAAATTATTTATTATTAAGTTCAACTACAAACTTCGATTAAATAAGTTTTCTTTAAGTTGAAAAATAAGATTGGCCCTTTTAATGTTCAGGTCCGAATAGGTGCCTGTATACTTGTCACTACAATATAAAGTCGTTTAGGGGAGAGAAAACCGCAAAACATTATATTTCAGTTTAGAGGAATTTTCAGGTTTGTTATTTAATGAACAACAGAAGATAAACAAAATTATGAGAAAACGTAAGTATCTGCAGCTACAATATAAATCATATATTGTATATTAACGTCATCTTTTAGAACTCTTTAATTTAGTTCAAATCGTGTCTTAAACGTTTTTTATATGCGTATCTTTGATAGTTTTCGAGATATTGGGACAAATAGCGAAAGCTGTTCGTTTAAGGGTGCTATACCCCGAAACAGGGACGATTGGGTCGCTAAAAAAATATGCAAAATAAATGCATAAATGCATATGAAAAATAAGATTGGCCCTTTTAATGTTCATGTCCGGATAGGTGCCTGTATATTTGTCACTACAATATAAAGTCGTTTAGGGGGAGAGAAAACCGCAAAACATTATATTTCAGTTTAGAGGAATTTTCAGGTTTGTTATTTAATGAACAACAGAAGATAAACAAAATTATGAGAAAACGTAAGTATCTGCAGCTACAATATAAATTATATATTGTATATTAACGTCATCTTTTAGAACTCTTAATTTAGTTCAAATCGTGTCTTAAACGTTTTTTATATACGTATCTTTGATAGTTTTCGAGATATTGGGACAAATAGCGAAAGCTGTTCGTTTAAGGGTGTTATACCCCGAAACAGGGACGATTGGGTCGCTAAACAAATGTGCAATTTTCTTATCTCGAGGAACTCTATCTATAAACCTACCGAATTTCGTTCGAATCTGAATTTCCCGGTTGTTACCTTGTCGGCGCTTTGTTCGAGAAGAGAAAATTTTTAATTTGTTGAGGCGGCACATTCGACCTAACCGACTAAATTAGCCCTTGTTACTTCGTTCCTCGATGAAGTACCATTTAGGTGGCTAAGATTGCATCGTTGGTTCCAACGCGATGATGGTGCACCGGCACATTATATGGTATACACGTGAAAATTTTCCCCGAGAGGCCGGTTTTTTTTTTTGAACAGCTGTTTCGGCGCTTTCCCGGCGGAATGCGCCCTGCGATTAATTAACTTGTTATTTAAAGTCTGCTTTGATTAGATTTTCCCTAACTTTTTTCCAATATTTAGTAAACTTCCCGACTTTTCCCTCGTTCCCAGATTTAAAATAAAATTCTCCGATTTTTCTAGGTTTTCCAGATAATCGACACTCTGATATTTTCATCTCACAATAAGTTATTTGTTGTGCTCATAAAAAATTCAGAGGCGTCCACGTGACGCAAATCTATCCACAAATTGCATAACGACCGCGACAAAAAAATGGATTTCAAGACTATAACGCGATATAAATAAGTGGAAATCCAAACGTTTGAAATTTTACCTATCGAGAAGCCCGCAAATAAGCAGCTTAATCGACAACAAAGTCTTATTAAAAAAATGCAGAATTAACAGAAACGGTGGACCTAAACCTGATCTCTTTCTACTTCCAAAAAGAACTTGTGTGATTATCGATTAAATGTCGCTTAAAAGATGTGATATGTGAACAGTTAACAGTTGGCCGAAAACTGGTTGTTATTTATATAAATCGGCGCCATCGATTACGATAATACCTACATATTTTCTAACAGTGTTTATAGGTAACATTTTCTGGAAATGTTCCTCCCGAAAAACTTTTTCCTTTTTCAATTTAAAAATGAACAAAAAGAAAATCGAAAATAAAATACAAATTGACGTGCTAAATAATTAGATAAATAATGGGGAGGGAGGGAAACGGTCGCCACTTAAAATCCATAATCGCGCGAACTCGAACCTATCGAATAACGATGAAAATCGAACATTCCGTATCGTTATGTGAGCGCCATAAAAGGGACGAGATAATGAATATAATAATATCATTAAAGATTAAGTTGATATGTTACCTTCGCTAAGCATCATTTGTCATGTGGATTAGGTGAAACTAGATGTTATCAAAGATTCCCCTGCATGCATAACAAATCAGATTTTGTAACAATTAGAAGCACTAAAGTCGTTGTAGTAAATAAAATAATCCGGGTACACTTAAATGCGTTAATTAATATTACAATTCGGATCCAGATTAGATATTTCCAGGAATGCGACGTGAAGAGGGTCATTTACATTTAAAACTGATTAAAAGTTAAACTTCACGCGGCATATGTTTTTGGTTGCGATTAATTTCGTTTGGAGTAATTCAAACGATACATTTTTCGAAATGGTCGAAATCGAACAGTTAACAACGCACCTATACCTATACTGTCGGCAATTTAAAAATTAGATTACATTAAGTTACTATGTTATTTTCATTGCCCGAGTGTTTAAAGATCGTGACTACTAAATATTTATATCCAGAAACAGAACGTACTGTTTTATCTGCATTAGCAGCTTGCGAGTTGCAAGCGCGAAATGTTCTGAATATAGTAGCCGAGCACAATAAAAATATTGTCAACCTTAAATGGAGTGCGAACTTCTAATGCAAATTCTTCGCGGATATTTTAACGTCGATTTTTAATAAGATCTTCTAGGAAAACGCTACCGAGTTATACATACATAATACTATATTATTGCGAAGAATAAAACGGACAGTGGTAATCGTAAAATCCGCAATATACAACGCTTTATGCTAATTCGGAAGCTGCTTAGCGCAACATCCCCGCAAATTTTCACCGCCTTATTAAAATACAATGCAGTTAAAACGCTTGCAAATAACGCGTTGCGAAAACAAATCGTCTCGAGTTTATAAAAGTCTAAAGTACCGCTTGTATGCTAAAGTACCCTACAAGTGTGTGCTTTCGATGGGAAAAACAAAACTGCACTGTACGGGCTATGGTCGGTCTCGCGAGAAGTATACGATTTGCATACTTTTTAAAGTTAACACATGCGATTTTCGCGAACAATCGGTTTTAGTTATCGATTCATAGGCAACTCGAAAAACAAACTGCAGGCAAATAAAATCAAAACGTATTCCGCGTCGCGTAAAACGGCAACGCTTCGAACCGACCCGGTCCAAAAAAAAAAGGAAAAAATCCATTTTCGCGTTAAACGATTCGTTCAGTTGTAAAATGAAATCTCGTACGTTCGCAGCCACAACAACGCATCGGCAATCGAACAAACACGCCTTTACGAACTTACCACGGTTGTTTCGCGTCTTGTAAACTTGTATAGAATCGACGTCAAATTGAAAAGCTCGTTTCTGTCACGTACCTGAAATAAAATAAACACGTATTAATATTTAAAAATCCGATATGCAAATAAAAACTGACGCGGCGGGCAATTCGAATAATCGTAGATGCGCATTAGGTACGTACGTCTTACGTGTACTGTAACTGCTGGTTTGCGCAATGAATTTGATGACAAGAATCCGTGTGCCCACCCACAAGCGTAAATATTCAGGAAAGTAACCCTAGTAACAACATATAGATAGTTTTTCAGGTTTCAATCAGGATCGTGTGTATTTAAAGTTGGCACGAAATGGTCGATTTCGCGTCGCGACATTTAATCGAATGCCTCTTATTTTCCGTGTAAAAAAAATGTTAAAAATCATGCTCGCACGACAAGTCAAACATGCGCAAGTACTTACATTTTTTAAATTACATTTAGAAATTATAATTGTGTACCTACTGTAATGTAGCTATTTTTAACTAGCTTGTTTGATCTCACGTAAGCTCATCATAAGAAATTGAAAAATAGGTTTATAGGCACATATAACACACTGACTAGCTTTAATATGCCAAGTTTCAGCGAAAACTGAACTAAATGCAATTTATTGTTGTAATACGATCTGCACATTATACAAGGTGTGTATAAATTGGCGAAAAAGCTACGCGCGGCTATATTCCGAGTCAAAAATCTTAACACTAAAATGTTGTACCAGTGCTTCATACGTCTGCACGAGCTCCCCAAAGCTCGGATTTTCAATCATTAAATAAGCATTATTATCAATAATAATATTTTTTCGTAAACGTTTTCTTTTAGGTCGTTTTTAATATTTCTTCATTAACTTACGTTCAAGCACATTTGGCAACGTTGTAAGACAATAAGTAAGCGTTCTAATGTGATTCCAATCATATTATTATGTATAACTAACTATTGTGTTATTGTAATTATTATGTAATCAAATTTTGACATTAGTGTAGTTAATTCGAATTGCTTGTTGCCAAATGTATTATGTTTCTTTGAACTGGTTCCTGAGAACATAGGAAGCATGGTACAACAGTTTAATATTAAGATTTTCGATTCAGAATTTAACGAAGAGTATCTCCACGCGCAGTTTTTGCGCCAATTTATGCACACCTTGTATATATATAATTGCAAATTAATTTCTTTTTATTAATTCTAAATTGGTCAATTATTAACAATTAATTGTTGAGTGTCAATACCTACTAATAACGGCGCGTTGCCCAATTAAATTGCCATTTTCTCAAAAAACAGCAGAAATTCTAGCAACTGAAATTTGGATGGTCGTTACTAGGACAAGGGTTTATGTGTTCA
Organism: Rhagophthalmus giganteus; assembly: GCA_036326145.1. Lineage (NCBI taxonomy): Eukaryota > Metazoa > Arthropoda > Insecta > Coleoptera > Rhagophthalmidae > Rhagophthalmus > Rhagophthalmus giganteus. Next base: position 5,263,791 of record JARFJA010000036.1, read on the forward strand.
AAATATGTCGTCAGTTGTCGCTACATACTAAATATCTGCGTATAAAGTTGACTTTATACTTGAGAGTAAGAATCATAAAAGTACTTATTAATAAAATAACATGTTTTATGAGGTATAGCTTGTCCAAAGCTACATGCAATCACGACATCAAAAAAAAGTCACTAGATTGTTTATTTATAATTCGGTTTAAAGTTTGGAAAATGAGATATTACTATAGATGATTTACTTGCGCACATATTAGATGGTATACAGAATGACTAAAATTTATTAGAACTGTCAAAATACGAGGTGCGATGTGACAGCACTGTGTGAAACGTCATCATCTAGTAATCTTGCATTGATGACGTGAATATCATGTAGGTTTGGATGAGCTATAGGTAGATATATTATAACAATTTTGGCAATAATGGAAACTACAATGACCACTACAAAAATTTAAAAAAATAAGAATTTATCAAAAAGAAGTACCTGCGCCTACCTACCGTTAAATTTTATAAAACTATAAAGAAATTTTTGCGATTCTCATAACACGTATTACGTGTTAAATGTATGTGATAAATAGCAAGAAATGCAACTTTTTGCATAACTAATTGTTAGTCATACACCTACGCCACCAAATTCGATATTTCCCTATTCGCCCGAAATGCGCCGTAAGAAATTAACCCAACTCATTGTTAGATGTTAAGTTCGGATACAAAGTACAGGTTAGAATTTTTAGCCAAACAAAGATATTGTCGTATTATTCAGGAATGCCCAGTGACAATGAGTCTGTGGCACGCCTATTCGATACCAGACTACGATAAAGACTAACGTAAGTTTTATATGCATGCATGTCATTATTGCGCTTAATTCGCAATAGTGGCCACCATTTAATTGTAAGTTAGGGCCATGTCGACGTTTAATAAGGTTATTGTTTCTATTAATGTTAAACTAAACTCGCCATTCTATAGTACAGTTAATCAAAACGCTGTTGTCCAAATTATTTGCTTTCTATTCGGAATTTAAGTAGGCGTTGACGACGATGGAAAAGAACAATGTTACTTATTAATTGCCTTTTTTATTGGACCGCCGTGTATTAATTTAAACAGGTGTACGGTAAAGTAATAGAATTTTTTATTATTTGCAGAACTATTAATTATCATATGGAAATAAATGTTAACTAATATAGCAAGCATATAGGTATAATATATCGACATTTCTATAATAATTGGATACACGCATTGAATTTTAATCTTCAATTATAAATTAAAAGCTGCCAAACGCAAACTACCTACCTTTCAAATTCCGCATATACGATGTCCGCGATCGGTAAATTTCTCGATGCCATTTTGGAAAAAAAATCGCTTTAAAATTGATCGAATGTGCATTAATTACGAAGATAAAACGGATGCACACAGAGACGAACTTAATGTGTGGGATTGCGTTTAAGAAAAACAAAGAATTCGTTAGTCAGGATCACGAAATGCAAATTTTCTTTTTTCGGTATCTAATCTATTACGGGAGCTGCCGAGGACAAGCGATCGGCGAATTAAAATAACGATAATCGAATGAAGTTTGCACAAAGAGCTTGTTAATTTGTTGCCTTTTTATTTTCAGTCCCACGACCGCGCCGATGCAATCTCCGCCTGAATTTCATTTAGACCGATATTAAAACAATGAGAACTTTTCGTTTTCTATTTTTGTGAAAGCGACTTTAACAACCCACTGAATCACCGTCAACCCTCATAAATTAAGTAGGCATTGGACCTTTGTTAATTTCCAACTAATTTCCACGGAAAATCTAACCCATCAAAGGCCACCATAAAAATTTATCTACTTTTCTATATATATATATATATAAAGTTCGTACCTATATAAATTTATTAATGGTTTAAAAATTATTTACGGACATATTAAAAGTGGAAGAAAACAAGACACTTATTAAGATAATTATTGGCTATTACCTAAATTAAATTTAAATTAAAAAACAAAATATCTACTTGTAATAATAATAGAACGGATCAACATTTTTTTTTAAACAAAAAAGCAACATAAATCGCAAACATAATAATTAGCAACGAAAATGCCAATGCCGCGCAGCAACGTGTGAAAGTAAATTTACCTATAGGTACTTTGAAAGAGCCGTAAAACTGTAATTTTACGTCGTTACAAAATACGGCCAGAATTTAAAAAGTTTCGGTAATCGAAATGTCGAGAAATTAGTCCGAAAAAAAAAAAACACCTTCGAGATTGTAGTTTATAACTCGCCACCTAAGCGGACTAGAAGCTTAAACGGTAGTGGAGCTTTGCGGAGAAAGAGGGGTCGTGCGACCGTCACCGAGTCGGTCATTACTGTCCCTGCTTCACTAATGAGCTCGCTTACTATTCATGAGAGCGGGGGCGGTCTAAGATGTAACATGAAGCTAGGATAGGACACAGGATTGGACTTTTAACGATTCAAAGAAAGACGTTACGCTATAATGACGCCAATTAAAACAAGCTGCCCTTAAGAGTGTCAATTTAATCGATATCCCATACTTTACTTACAAGCAGATATGTATGTAGGTACTTCTTCATTTTGGAATTCTTATATCTCATTAGCGTACAAAACGGATATCTCGGAAAGCCGCTGATTTATATGTCTATTTTTGAATGAAACGTTACGATTACGCAGTCGTAATGTATTCGGGTACGGGGTGGCTTGAAACAAACTCTCCTATTTAATTTATCGGGTTAGGATCAGTTTAGTTGATGATCAGAGAAGGTCGCCCTGCTCGCGTTTCCGATCACGATCGCCATAATCGTATATGATTCGAAAACTACGCTTGATGTGCGCGGATACCAAATCAGCTATTAGCGAAATTCCCTAGACTGAAGTGAAATAACCCTCGTCGTTCAAATTCAAATCGATCAAATTCCAAACGCATTCGGAAACGAAGATAAGCACAATGGAGGTTATTGTCATAAGAACTAGAATACCTATAAGGAAGCAGATTAATTTTTCATCTTATTTCATGGCTGTGACAATTTCGAGATACCCACTTAAATGTTTTACATCCTAAATATTGTTTAAGTGGATCAAACCGAATGAGAATCAGAAGGCGATCAAATCCGGCCTGTATAGTTACAGGAAACGAAGTGAAACTTCTCGGCTTCATTCGGTGACTTTTTAAACGGTCAAAAATGGGCAGCATAAAACGCCCATGTCATTCTTTGATACAAATACTTACTAGAAACAATAAGTCGTAGATGAATAAAAAACACAAATTGAATTTGTTCGTCCCCGTATCGTGGTACCATCGATGCATATAAAGAGAATATGACGATAAGTCCTTAATCAACGCGGTGATTAGGGCGCGGCAAAAGAAGCGACTGCCACGGACGCGACTAGGTTCAGGGCGCAAAAACGTAAAAAATATAAAAACTAAAAATAAATAGATAGGTGCCTATATATCAAAGTCAATTTTTGCCATTTTTGGCTTATGCGCGCTAAACACTTGCCACAGGCGCTTCATACCCTCGTTAAGGTGCGGCGCGGCGTTGTATCTACTTTAACGCCGTAAATATTAAGATCTATAACACGTTATAGTAGAATAATTAGTACTTAAATTAGTTCGTTAAACTTTCCTGTCATCAAAATAGACAATTTCAACAACATAATCCCTAGAGATTTCAACGATCGCGTAAGCGACGAACCCGAAAAATATTCGAAGTAACACTTACTTATATGCAGGTATTATTGCAAGTACAAGAACGTCACATTTTTAAAATTCTAAGTACACCTTATTTTTATATCAGATGATAATGATTTAATTATTTATTTTAAAGTCTATAGAAATTTCAAAAGTCATTATTTCGTGCCATACAAAATATCATATCTCCAACAACATAAGTATCTATATTTAAATACCTTAGTGTACCTATATTAGCCACGAAATGTGTCCTAGAGAACTGCTTTTCTTTATTTTTTTTTTTGAAAAATCAAAAATTAAATTGTTAACCTACTGGAATCGGTTGATGTAGTTAAAGATTGAGGTGCTCGCGATGTAAGACGATTCGATACGATTAACAACATTAACTATAAATTTCACACATACGAAAACCTCTTTCTTTGATATTAATACATACTTTATTATTTAGGCATCCACTTGAATGAACTATTTTAAAAATGCCGGGGCGAGGCGAAAGAGGCGCCCGCCACGGGCGCCACTAGGTTTTTGGGGTGCAAAAACAAAAAAATGTAAAAACTAAAAATAAATAAAAGTATCAAAGTCCTCCCTCGTTACGGCACTGACCTTAATGATAAGTACTTTAAAAACCAAATAAATGACTAGCGACAAAACATGTTTTTTACAGGTTCAAACTAACGATAAGAGCTTTGGGTATCAGAGCACATATAAATGAGAAAATTGTTTATAGGTGCTTTTATAACATATAAAGATATTGTAAATTAACATTATTTCGGTTGTGAAACTCGTCCAAAATTTTTTTAGTAGAACTTACAATTGTAATTAATCTAATAGATATTTATTTAAAAACTGCTTACTATTTTACAGCAAAAAACGCTTAAAGTGTTTAAAGTTTATGAAGAATTTGCCTGTTTCAATAACTACTACCTACCCTATCTCGTAATCAATAACAACAAATACAATTATTTACTAAATACCTGTAGCTTTCAAGAAAATGCATTGTAATAAATTGCAGAAAAATAACCAACGAACGTAAAGATGTACAAATGACGTACTTGTTTACTAAATATAAGATATATCCACATTATTACTATCTACGTTATTTATCAACATTACCTCAACTATTGAAATAAATAAAGCATAATATTAAGCATTTTTTCAATGGAAGCAAGCCATGCATATGCAAATTTTATTGCTAACCACACATACCTAAGCGTGTTAAAAAATGAGCAAGCTATAAATAAGCAACGACCAAAGACCAAAACTCAAGTAAATAAATAGCCCCTTAAAATTTTTTCTCCAAGTAAAAATTGTTTAAAATTAGACATTACATTAAACGAGCATCGGCAAGTAAAATCATCTGACAGCTCGAATTGATCTACGATCAATTTGTCTACAACAATTCGTTGATTAAAAGTTTCCAGTTTTAAAAAATAACGTCAAACGAAATTTTGGATTTCAGAAAATGTTTAATGTGAATATAAATGTTTGAACGTTTTATACGCATAAGTACCTAAGTGCATATATTTATTTATATTATTTAACAATCGCTTTCTAATAATAGACCGAAAATAGAAGCTGATGATTAACGTTAAATGTGTTTTTAATGTTTGGTATATTGCACGTCCGCGTTAACGACGCCTGAACAAAGTTTCTAAAATTCAAAATTTTCGATTTATTTTCTAACAATAAGACGGAAATTTAAAAAAAAAAACAATAACTGCTCAACCGGTGAACTGCTTTGTGGACGAACTATTTGTAGATGAATTGCTGTAGATAAATTTACCGAATTCTTCGATATATTAACAATTGCTACTGCATTAAGCGTTAGTTCAACACCGTAAAAAATATTTTCAAAATTACCATAAATTATTCAAAATGCGATTAAAACGCCATTTCCAACGAGATCGGTTCAATTCGGCTAAAATAAAAGCAGCGCTCGTAAATTCTCTAAACCTGCATAGGTCATATTATCATTTGCACAGCAAATTTGTTAATTGAACGGGCTGTTTAGCGCGGCGTCATAAAGCACAATTAGCGGCCTCGCGGCTGAGTAGGCAGTTGCGATTGCACTTGTTTTCCAACGTTCGGGGTGTGAACTTCGCCATTAACGAGTTCCAAGATAAATTTCTTGTGGTTTTCCACTTTGTAACGAAATTGGACATTGAGCGTATCTCTTTACACCTAATGACCATTAACGATCGCCGTAAAAAAGTTTTTGTTTTACGATTAATTAGTATCGGACTAACGAGGATTCGCCGTATTAATCATGGAAGGGGATTATTTAAAAACAGAAACCTGAACGACGGGTGTTTGTTTCAACGTTAAGAATTAATGTTTTTAATATCGAAACGGACGTTAACATGGCACTATAAATATTATCCGGTCTCTCGAGTTATTTTGTATATGGCGGACGAAAATGGATATAAACGAAATGCAGTTTACGAGGGGGTTTAGCGAGTGCAAGGCGCATTTTTATTGTACATTCTTCGATGTTGAGAAATGAAAAAAGTCATTAATACTGCAGAATTCTTCTCGATCTAGGTTATCGATCTAGAAAGTGTGCACATTTTAACCGGATAATAAATCTACCATTCTGGTTTTACTTGAGTTCTCACCATAGAGTCATTTTACCTAGCACAACATTTATCAACATCAATTATGACGTCATTTCGAGTAATAAATATTACGATGTGGTAATGGAAAAAAAATACGTTGCGAAGTTTACAGTCGACGGTTGACAATGAACTTTTCAAAGTGACGCAAAAATCGTCAAAAGTATTAGATTTCTGGGGCCGCGCAAGTAAAAGCTTCGCAGGTGCGTCGCAGAGATGCAGGAGTGCAGATAAGCAAACAAATCCGTTTCCATCAGCGCTCGAAGACACCAATAAGTCCTTTTGGCATAACATTCGAGCGAGTAAGACACGACGGCCATAATGAACATAACAATTTATTCCTCGGTCGTTCACTAACTTACGCGTTTAACTACGAATCCGGACACGTGTCTAAGTTGTGCTCAAGTCTGCAGCTTGTGTTCTGACAACAACATGCGCAACAAGCTTCGGTCATTAAATATGCAAGTATGCAAAACAAGCCCACAACCCTAAGCTGGTTTAGTGCAAGTGATAGTGTTCTAAAACTCGATGCTGCAGTTTGCACCGCGAATGTTGCAATCGAACGCCGGAATATACGATTCCATTCAATGGAGAATTCCCATTTTGGGAAATAAATGGCCTTACTTTCAGGGCAACGCGTGCACTAAATAACGTCCTAAGGTGGCACCGCGTATAAACGAATTTCCAAATGGTATCCTTTAGAATTAATTAGTAATTTGTAATTTTCTCGAATTAATTATTAGAGAATCGAATTTAACAGTACCTATATGTAGCTATTAATAAATTATGATAGGTAGGCGGTCCCCCTTAATAGTTCTGTATGGGATATTTAATCATAACTTATCAAAATTTATTGTAGATAACGTTTAGCGGTTTAATATTTATTTATTAATGTATAACATTTAAATTCGATGTTTTGCGCTACGCAACACTTTTCCATTAGAAAAACATAAAGTGGAGAAGACGCGTACGATATTACACGCCCAGCGAATGGATTATTTATTCATTTTTAAGGTAGCCTTAATAAATAATAAGTCAAATAATCGGAAACTCTCGAGCGAGGATCGCGAGATCCAGTTTACACGTACGTCTAACAACGTATCGTGCATGTCGGTAACGCATGGTCGCCGTACGACCTTAGACCTCCAAACACTATGCATCACTGTCACAGACTACGGGCCCGTACTTAATTTAATCTTACAATGTAACCGAATAAGTATTTTGATGCTTTCAACGTATCGATTTTAAATACATCAGATAAAATCTTGCCTGGATTTGCCTAAAGTCGCTGCACGACGCTTAGGTTGCCTACGTCGAAAAATCTTATTAGAATAGACACCATCGATTGGACGTCAAATATCTTAAACTGTACGCGAACCCGTAGATAATTAAAATTCCTATCGATTATTGCGGCATAAATAGATTTTTCCCGAATTCGAACGAGAGAGAGAAAATCCCTAGTTTTCAACAATTCCGATGTTCTAATGTGCCTTTCTAAATACCTACCGCAATTTGCATTAAGTGACAATAATGACAGATTAATAGGTACCCACGGGTGATAATAAGTGGTTATCAGATTTTAGTTTGTTACATGTCATAGATCATTCCGCACACCACTTAATTCTAGAAATTCATACGCGCTACGGAATATATAATAATTGTTTGTGCGAACGACAAGCCCGAGATTTTCGCAATAAATGGTAAATTTTATGTTCGCGTCGATGTCGAGTGTAGATAAAACTACGGCCTCTGGTCAATTAGTCAAATGGGCGCGACGGAGTTGATTACGGTAAAGTATCATTTGCGTTGCGACAAACTAATCGTCTATTTTGTTGTGTTGGTGGTAATTTAAAACATCGAAAATAATAAGATACAAATTCAAGTATTCGGATATCGCGCGCGTTGAATTATTTTCAATATAGATAACCCTTAAAATTGTAATTAAATGTTAAAAGTGATGGATCTAGTAAATCATTTCAATTTACACATTTACAGGTCGAATACAATCACAACGTCTATTGAACGTCTATTGGCAGGTAATAAGGTAATACAAATTAATGTTAAATCATTTATACAATTTATAAACAAAAGAAAAGCACATTTTTAACGGTCAAGCACCTGTCGCGAACTAATTAATACTAAACACCGGAAACCAAACGCTTGCCGCTGATAAGAAACGCATAAGTGCCTTGATAAGGTGCAGCTGTAAGTTCGAATCAAAGAAAGAATGCGAGATATCTAACAATTGATCTTGTATTATGATTTATTTGGGAATTAAATAGGAAGGACGTTTTGATTTAAATTTATTTTTTGAAGAAATTAAATTCGTTCCGTTTTTGTAAAAATAACGTCGGCGCACCCACGCATTTAAAAAATGATTATAAAAAATCCTATTTTATAAAAAAATGTAAGTGTTATGAATAATATAAACATATGCAAGTTTGTAGGCACCCTATACATACAGTACAACTTTAGTTTAGATCGATTCTGTTTGCGTTAATTTCCTACGCATTTGCGTAGTTCAGGAATTTCTTCGTTTAAAAGCACGCAGAAGAAACTCGAACTATATAAGTAAGTGTATTGCATATTTATTTTCGCATTATAGAATTATTCGAATTTTTGTTTAGTCTGGATGTTTCCTTTAGTGGCAGCTCGCAAGTACATTGTTCTGTTGCCGCTCCAAGTACGACTTGACATACGTAGTACATATTGTAAAAGTCGTTTGTCTATTTTTTTTTATTACTAAAGTTCTTACTGTTGATAGGGTACCTGTAGTACACGGATATATGAATTGAAATATACGCATTAGCGCGAAAAGTTTCGGCCAATTTGCGGCGCGCATTAAACTCGAGATTTGTGTCCTTTCGGGTTCACGAGAGAATTTCGATCCGCGCCCAATAGTTCCCGCGCAAATACATTTCGAACTTTTCAAAAGTTCCATTTTCGACAATGCCCTATCTCGGTTAACTGAAAAGGGCATCCATCATTCCGAATTACAACTTGGAGTAAACATTTAAATATAGTTTATCCAAACCTATATGATGTCCACGTCATCAACAAAAAGTTACTAGATTGTTTATTTGTAATTCGGTTTAAAGTTTGGAAAGTGACATATTCTATAGATGATTTACTTGCGCACATATTAGATGATATAAAGAAAGACTACGATTTATTAGAACTGTCAAAATACGAGGTACGAGAGCACAGCACTGTGTGAAACGTCATCATCTAGTAACCTTGTATTGATGACGTGAACATCATATAGGTTTGGATGAGCTATAGGTACCAACAACTTCACATTCAATTATTCAACTTTGACATATTTCGCCAACGGACACCGAGTCGGTATTAATTAACAAAGTTCAATACAGATTCGTGAATTGTATATATCTACGCGTTTGGGCTAACAAAGTAACACCTTCACGGCCATCTAGCAACATGGGAACGATGATTTTAAAGAATGACCATCTCAAATGGAAGTTGTTGGAATTTATGAAATTTACTCCAAATTAAAATTTGTAACGAGGTCCTTTTCAATTAACGGATTATATGTAAAGTCGATGAATCGTTCCTGAAGTTCTAAATCTAATGTACAGGGTGTCCGTCTTTCGCGTGAATGCACGGGGATCTCGGTTATCTCAAGAGATACGAAGCCGGTTAAATTGGGGCAAAGTTGCGCATTTTTGTGCTGATTAATAATGTGAATAGAATTTGGCCCGCCATTTTTAATTTTAAAAATATCGCGAAAAAACTGAAAATTGAAATTTTCGTTTTTATTTTTTTATACGAAAACCAATCAAGTTAGCCATTTCTAACCAAGACATTTTCTTGAGGCACTTTTTAACAAGGAATTTAAAAATAATAATTACGTTTGCTCTAGCACTTAAGAGAAAACAAGCAATTTTCGTCGATTTTTGTTTTTCTTATGGACGGCGTATTAGATTTATTTTCATTTGACGAATGCAGATTTTTCTTCCGATTGCAAAAATGTATAACACTTAATGTTTTAATGATCGATTTATCAAAATGTTTTGGTTTTTACGGTGTTTCTAAGATTGTCATGAAAATAAAAGAACATCGCGTATGTTTCAATTAGTATTTTGACAGTCTATGTTACGAAAATAATTTGAGGGCAGATAGATAATTAATTATTCTTACAATTAAAGAATTTTTAGAAGGGTTTTTAGATGAAAATGTACCTACAATTCATTCACTCGAAAAATGGACGCCCTGTATATATGGCAAATGTCTAAACAGATGTAAGTACATACACCGTACAATGTGGTGATAAAAAAAAATAAATTAAAATTTTGACGATGAGAAAAAATTCAATTTTATCGATCAAGGTTCGAGTGCCGGTTCTACACACTTGTACGAAACAATAGATTGCAACAACTAACATTAATTAACATTAAACGGAAAAAAGCTTCCTTACCGATATTTTCGCCTGTACAGTTGTATTTAATGCAGGTGGTGTTCGTTTACCTAATATTATTTGTAGGCGGTCGATATTATGTAATAAAATAATAAAATCGTTCGCTTAATTTCATTTCGCCACCACGTATGTTTTGCTATGGTCGCACTCGTTACGAGAATTTTCGCTTCTTCACTTCTGGACTTCGATTTGTCCAATTAGGACAAAGATATACTCAAATGTACAATCAATTTGGAATGACTAAAAACTCGAAACGCACGAAAAACTTTAAAAGATGCCCGGGGACGTAGAAATTTTTATAAAAGTGCAATAGGTAGGTATAAAACGCGCTACCGATAAACTACTGAACCAACTTTGGTCGTCCACTTATCTTTTATTATATCGCGCAAACCTTTTAAAATTAATTGCATGCAAGAGCGCGGTTATTTTATTACAAAATTAAAAATATAATACGTATAGCGCTTGATGATGATGATGGCAATCTTTATAGAATGTTTTCGTGATATCACGTATAGGGTCAGAGGAAATTGCACGATAATAATATGCTGGCCCTATATTTTAAGCACCATTACCAGCCATATACCTAAAATGTACTTACATCATTAAATACGTAAACGTATAAAAAAATGCTTTGCACGAATTCTTTGTATTTCTTAATTTTTCATGGTTTTATCCTTTAATTTTATTTGATCGAAACAAAATTTTCCGCAAAGCCTACGTAACTTACAAAAAAAAAAAACGAACGATAATTTATAACTTCTCGGTATTTCTAAATAGTCCAACAAAATAGGTTGTTGGGTACTTCACGAACTTGGAAAAAATAAGATTATCTACATAATCGTACATACCCATATTTATATCTACATTGTATGCGCGGCATGCAATTTTCCTAAGATACTAAAGTTGAAATTGACATAAGTTTTATTGCGTTTGCGTTAAGGAATAGCATATTTATTAGCGAGTAATTTGACTTTAACTCATAACCCGCACTATAAAGATTCATGGATGCAAACAAACCTAACGTTTTAGGTATACATATTTCTAACTAAGATGGGTCGTAAAAGGGCCGTTAAGAAGGTACGAAAAATATTTAAGATCTCAGACGGAAAGCCGCAAAGCCAGCTTCGAGCGTCTATATATTTACGTCTACAACGTAACTCTTAAAGCATACGCATATACATAGGTGATTACTTTTACGTCGTGGAGCTTACGCGATATTGGCACGAAGAAGAAGACGTCCAATGGGGGCGCAGGCCGGACGATTAGAGACACTAGAAGCCGGGTTATTAACCGGGTATGAAAGTAACCGATAATAACAGTATATGCAATATCCAATCTTTGGCTGATGAGCGAGGATGTTTGTCAAAGCAACTCCTCCCAGCGACCGCATTGCAAATTGCTGGATCTGAGGACGCCCATTATTACCGTACGCGAGCTGCTCCCCTTTGGGGGGCTGTCTGCATCTGATACGCATCCGCGCTGTTAATTAAACAAAAATGACAGTCCGGTGATTTAGTGTTAATAATTGTTAGGTTAAGTGCTCTTTGGCGGATGAGGAATCTTCGTATATCCGCATAGTACGAAGAGGCGATTAGATTGTTTCGGACCTTCAACCGTTGACACCTTACACGTTTTTCATTTTACACTCTTTATCAAATAAAGACGCATATTTTACAAATTGCTGTCTAAAGCGTTTACAAATGCTTCGATAAAATGCCGCAGTTCCAGAGGATGAAGTTAACGGCCATTTTTCTAATTTAAAGTACGTTGCATTTGTATTTTATAATTTAGAGGACGTTTTAGATCTATAACTGTCGAAACGCGGTATCCCGTAATTGGTTAACGTGTACTGCCGTAATTTGTAATTGTCGATGGATAATGGATACAAGTAAATACTAATTGGATTAATGCATAAAACGATAATCTCGTTTTTGCATCGTTCCGTTTGACGTATTGCGAAAGGGATTATAACGTTGGCCGTAAATTCGTTTTATTAACTCCCCCCCATATATCGATAGAGAAAACTTATACCAACTCGTAAAATAGAAAACGATGGCGTGTTTAATTGCGAATTGCGAAAAACGAGAGATTCCAATGCAACCCTGACAAGTAAGATGCATTAGGTATCTACTTGCAAATATATACATAGACATATTATGTGTCTACCTAAAAGCGAACAGCTTGTGGTCATGGTGTGAATTTTATTAAGGATAAATACGGTGTACGCCAAAACGAAAGACATAAAATTTAAAAGCCTATATAGGAAATATCCACCCATCAAGTAATCTACGTAACAATGGTTGTCGTGAACTCTCAAAAATATTGACTCAATTTTGGCAGAACGTCTTAACCGTCACTTTTTGCGAAAACTAATTATTCTCACTATCTTATACATCCAAGGCAAAGACATAATCTGTTAAAATCTGGTAACAATATATCTGGTAAAAGGTATACGCTACAACGCAAAATTTGTAAAATTGACTTTTTGTGGATTAAGACGTTTTTCCAAAACTGCGCGTCGATGTGAAGCTGCTATGGCAAGTGTCCAATTTGCGCCCTCCTAACCCAATAATGACAAATTCAAAACTACAATATAAAATCGCGGATTTTTATTACGAATTTATGTACTAACAGAAAGGAATTTAAATCGAGCCAAGCATAACTGTACAACGTAAAATAGGTATAGGTAGTGCCTACATATTTCTGTTAGTTCTACATTGTAAAAAAAAATGACAGATGGTAAATAATAATCAACAGCAGTTGTGCGCTTCCACATTTTCGAACCACTAAATTGCCGATTAAAACTCAACTGCGTCAGCTACGCTCTAGCGGCGCCTGCAAGGGAACAAAACCAACCCAAAAATTAAAAATAATAATAATATACTTAAGCATTAATAATCAATTTTTCGTTTCTGCCGGTAAGGAATAAATCGGCCCTAAAAGCAAAAACGTATTTAGATATAACGTTATGTGGTCTTAAAATTCCGTATTCAATTTTAAAACAATTACGAGTGGGGTGAAAAATTTTCAAAAGACATTTTTTTTTAATCTAACCACGACTTTTGAAAAGGTCTTCGCTACGCTATTACTATACATTTTTCATTTACGTAAACTTTTTTTTTTTTGATGCCGTCAATAGTTTATGAAATATGAAGCTACTTGTTTACAAAAATATAAAAACGTAGATAAAGCTTTAAGAAATTTCTCCCTTAAACAGAAAATTAAACCTAAACGCCATATATTCAGAATCAGCATAATCAAATTTGTAGGTAGGAATATTTATTAATAATTTTCAACGTCATAGTTTGTATAAATACGTGTATTGAGAAATTTTGGGCTATTTACCTTGTACCACAAATGTCGTATTCGCCGACTTGTATCGATTTTTTTGTACCTAATTTAATGGTTATATATAGGGTATATTGTCAATGCTATAGGTATATTTCTCGTTTAATATGCAATAGCGAACAACTTTAACATTGCAAACTCAAAGGACGAAACATATATTGCAGCCTTCTTTGGGTAACGCAAGGTTTCATTCAATGTTTTACATTAAAACTTCTACTTAATTGCAATGTTAATCTTATTTCATTATAATCGATTTGCTGTACGTGCATTTAATCGTTAGTGCAGGCGCATTCTTAAAAATTAAAATAAAAAGTAGCCTAGCTACGGATTAATTTCTGAATTATGTTAAGTAGGTACTTCAAAATGGAGAAATCCAAAGTTAAATTATGACCAAATATTATTTAATAGGAGGAGTTATGCAAATTTAATTCGGATTATAAAGAAAAAAAAACATTACTTAACTGAAAATAAAAATTATACAGTTGACCGTATTTACACATGGGGGAGAGTCGTGCAGTACCGACCATAACTAGCTCTCGCTTCGTATGTCAAATAAACCCACTTTATGGCTATAGGCCGCTAAGTGCAGTACCTACTCATACTTAACATAATCCGGCATCGTGCTTCTTAGTGCAGCGTTAGCAAAGTTAGGGGCAGTTAAACAAAGGTGTTGTTTTAGCGTGCGTAAAAAGTTATCTTTCAGAACTGATATTTCGATTGTATGATAAATTAATGATTCTGTCTCGTTAAATACATTAACTTTCGTCTATCTATTAGGTATCAATAACTAACATTTATTTTGCAATATTCTTCGTTTAATAATCAGCTTCCCTATTAAAGCAATCGCGTGGTTGTCGCACAGTACCTACCATATTTTTACTTTGTTTTTCCGTTTGATGGGCAAGTAAAATTAACACAAAGGGTTTGATCTAAGTAATTGTACTTTTGTTTTAATGGAGAAATGTCCACAAAAGATGACCGAAAATGAAATAAATGCGACTTACAAAGAATAAGAGTTAGAGAAAAAAAGAAAATGGCCGATGAGAAAAAATTGCGAGCAAAGAAAAGAAAAGTAAATAGATAGAGAACTAAAAGGAAGTGACAGAATCGACAAAGGAACACACATAACAGAAAAAAAAATTACATTTTGTTGAAGAATAGACAGAACTCGTAATTTGTATAGAAACATTCAACGAAGACTGGGTTCGATGTATTCAGTGTAAGGGGTTGCGCGCATGTGGAATGCACGGATCAAGAAAATATGAATTATTTTACTTAAGTGGTGTTTGTAAAACATCATGACTATTTTAAAGCATTATGTACTAAGAAAATGTCATTTGTCCGAACAAACCCTTGTCCAAATAACCCCACCCTCCCCCCATATATAACGAAGTATGTTGTCTGTTTAATTTCTATTTACCGCGTTAACTGACATTGCAAATTTAAGTTTTAATTTAATAACTTTTAACATTAAGTTCTGGTTGTCGTCCCGATTAGTTCTTTGAATGCGCCGTTTATTTCGTAATTAGACCGAAACGGACATTAAACATTTCTATAAGCAACGGTTTATGAACTTACTAAAAGGGCATAAAAAATATAATGGCATGTATCGATAATAAAAAGCAATCTATTTGTACGCTTTAATTACACGGTTTTATGCCCGGAATATAACTCAACCGTGTGGAATTAAAGGCACGTTAGCTGCAGGAATGGACAATAAAACTGGAATGATAGAAACGTGATCTTGTAATTAGGAGAAGGGCGTTCCTGGTCCACCTGCTCGACTGCACCTATCATATCAGACGGAGCCACAGTTTACATATTGCCAACTCTGGATGTACAATTCCTTATTTATGATTTAAAAAATTACCAATTAAAAGCTACCTATGCGCCTTTACAGAGCGACGGTCATTATTATCGCGGTAATTATACGCGCAATAATCAATTAAAGAATGATATTGGATAAATTTTAAGCTACAAAAATAGATTTTTTTCATTGGCACCGAGCTTAATTAGATGGTTAATATTTATGACTCAATTTACATTTAATTATTACATATCCTAAGTAACGATAATAGAACGTAAATGCCTCTTTATGCAAATCCGGCACAGATGTTTGACAATTGGTGGAGGCGCCCGATTATTAACTCCACAATCGATATAAAAATTTATAGTTGGAAAAGCCCTTCTCTTAATTAAATATTAACGTAGGGGGCTGTTGAGAATTCTATTTCCTTAGAAATTATTGCGTCCCCTCAAAACCTGAAGATCTTACTATCGATAACGACGAATTTCATGTAACAATACAAATCGTAATTTCGAGTAAAAGGCCTAAATGCATCGCTGAAAATTAAAGTTGCGCTCTCAACCAAGAAGATGAATGACATTCGGCCTTAAACGTCATCGCCTATTCCGCCCACGAGTCGCAGTATGTGCACCGTAAGAACGTGGAAAATGCAAAAGCGCTAATAATTCATAAAACCGCCATAAATAATCCAGATTTTTACAACTAAAATCGTGGCGCGCACAGTTCGTATTAACGTTTAACGTTAATAAATATTGGAGTTGCTAGTTGCATATAATTATCGTCGACGACTTCAACGTCTTCAAATCAGTTTCCATAAGACATAAGAAAAGACATGGGACGCGACGGACGGTGCAAATATGCAACAAGTTTTTCTTAATCTCATCTCTCACTTTTTTATAGTCCGGATTTTCGTCGTAGATCGCGCACCTTCTTGCTCGTTCAGATATTCGATCTTGATAAGTCTATCTCTCTCTTAAACAACGTTCAACTCAAACTCGGACTACCTTGACCTCAAAACTCGCGTCGCTCGGGAACTATTTTAATTACTTCGTTATGTGACGCAATCCATCAGAAGACAATGAATCATGTCACCTCTTACAAGAATCACCGATGCTTGTTTATAATTTGCGTATCTTCGATCTTTTAATTCCTTCGACTTATTGCCTTTTGCTAATCGCGGATATATATGCGACGTGACACACTTCGGCACAATCGAACGTGAGACCGCGCGCTCCAACCTCGACACGTAAAAAATTCCATCAAAGCACTAAAAAAAAAGCTCAAATCACGCTACTGTTGCGTTAAATGCAACGAGAAACTCTCTAATTACACGAAGAAACAATGAAAATCCTCAACGCGAAGATGTAATCATCTAATTGCGTGCTCGTTAAAAAAAATAAAAACCCAGTAAAATTCGAATCGACAATTATTATTAACCTTCTAATATACTGTAGTGTTCCTCTAAAACTCGTCCAAATTTAAGCTTATAAATTAAACGATTACGCAACGTAAATTATATGTTAGCGTAAGGTGAACGGCTCCGAGGAAAAATTATAAAAACTTTTTTGCCATTTTCGTTTTTGTTACTCTATTAAAAAGCAGTTTCGGGTAAAACGAATCGAACGTTTTTCTCTCCGGAATCTTACGCGTTGCGGCCGATATTTTCACGCAAACGTGATCCCGTTGTTGTTGAACGACGTTTTCGTTCACCCCCACATCCTGTTGTTAAGAAGAGAAGCTCTTGTTAAGTTGTATTTCTGAACATGCCCAAATAAAAAAGAATCCAACTTTTGGTAATTGCCCGCTTTGACAGAACCGATTATTCGCTTCTCTTTGAAACCGAAAGCCCCTCAAAAATAAGACAATAAGAATGTCATAAATTATAAGCTTAAACTGGAGAGTGTATGGATATTATAAGTGGATGATATATGAAATGCCAAATACAGCAACGCGATGTTTAATTATTTTTAATTTACAACGACTTCTTAGTATATTATTAATGTATAATCGATATCATTTCAGATAAATTTTTCTGAATTATTTATGTCGGTGCGTTAGCAATGAAGTGGACAGGCAAAAGCATCGCGCCCGCATTTTAATGAATAACTAACTGTACAGTAGCAGGACACTCTTATAATTCGGAATTAACTTTCTAATGGAATTTCGAATTGACAGATGTATCATTTGAAAATTAATCGCCGTAATAAATGAAACATCTAATCGATATTAGATACAGATTAACTAATAAAAATGAATTACAGCGTCTTAGCGGTTATTAACATTCAAAGCAACACAATCAACTCGGTTCAATAAAAGATGAGCCATTTAAAGAAATAATATATACAATAAAAACTTCGCGCAATTGTAATTCATAAAAATATCGACAACGAAGCAAAACTAACGCAGAAAAATTAATGGGAAATATAATTTCTAATAACGTGAGAATTGTGGGCAATTAGCGATATGTCGTTCTATTAGGTGTCAAATAAAACTGAAAACGATCCTAGAAATGCCCCATAATTGCATAAAATACTTCACTTGCACGACCGTATCCGTTTAAGTGTTCAAGGGCGTATTTCAAGATCAACTCGTTTCCCCTCTATTTATCTACCACTTTACGCTTTTATTATCCTTGGATAAAATGTTCGTTTTTTTTTTTTTAAGTTAGGTACTTTAGATATTTCTCGAGAGATCTACTTGCGCAGATTTTATTGGCACCTATTCGCAATTAAAACGCCCACGTTTAAAATTCACCTGAATATACAAATACCTTCTTAGCTATTTAAAGATTTAATTATAAGTCACTTTCGAGCTGACAAATTAATTATAAGTTAAAAGAAGATAATATAGAAATTATAGGCACTTAAAGGCGGCTGTGTTGTTGCATTTACGACAAGTTGAGAAACAGAAACATTGTACTTACATAAATAGAACATTACGGCCATTTAATAACGGCAAGCGTCTAAAAAAAATCGACAACCGTTTACATAATTTACGTTAATAAATGAAAACGAGCCATCGAGAGTAAGTGGTCGAAAAGGCATCGAAGAGAGCTATAAACAAAAATTTAAAAAAGCAGTAGATACGCTATACAGGGTGTTCGTTTTTAGTATGAATGCATGGGGATCACGGTTATCTTAACAGATACGAAGTCGGTTAAATTAGGACAAAGTTGCGCGTTTTTGTGCCGATTAATAAGGCGAAAAAACATTTGACCTGCCATTTTTAATTTTTAAAATATCCCGAAAAACTGAAAATTGAGATTTTCGTTTTTATTTTTTTATACAAACACCAATCAAGTTTGTCGTTTCTAATCAAAACATTATTGAGGCTATTTTTAACGAAAATTTAGAAATAATGTTACATTTGCTTTAGCACGTCGAGAAAACAAACAACGACAATCAACTTTTGTTTTTCTTATGGTCGCCGTATCAGATTTATTTTAGTTTGAATGCAGATTTTTCTTTTGATTGCAAAAATGTATAACACTTAACGTTTTAATAATCTATTTATCAAAATATTTAGTTTTTACGATTTTTCTAAGATTACCATGAAAACAAAAGAACATCGCGTATGTTTCCATTGGTATTTTGCAAGTCTATGTTACAAAAACAATTTGAGGGCAGAAAGATACTTAGAGACGTTTTAGAAGAGTTCTTAGATGAAAAGGTTGAAGTTAAATACGCTTTGATTTCATCGCCGTCCCATAATGCCAGAATAAAACCGAATTGTCTTTCGGAAATGTTTCCCAATCGGGTCATTTCAACCAATGGAAACGTTCCTTGGTCAACTCGGCTATCGGGTTTGTCTCCGTTAGATTATTATTTATGGGGAACAATTTTTAGAAAACAACCAGAAGGTATTAATGAACTTCGATTAAATATTATTAATACTTTAAGAAATGAAATAAGACAAAGGGATATTCGAAGGGCCATTTTAAAACGCAAGGGGTGTACTATTTTTGAACATTTATTATAAAGTGCATATTTCTTCTGTTAAATTAAATTGCTTTTAACTTTTTTGTTATTGTACTTAATAAATATTTCCTTTTGTTTTCATGGAGATCTTGGAAAAGATTTGATTAGAAATTACCAACTTGATTGGTTTTCGTATAAAAAAATAAAAACGAAAATCTCAATTATCAGTTTTTGGGATATTTTTAAAATTAAAAATTGCAAGTTAAATTTTTTTCCACATTATTAATCAGCACAAAAACGCGCAACTTTGCCCCAATTTAACCAACTCATTATCTCTTAAGATAACCGAGATCCCCATGCATTCACACGAAAAACGGGCGCCCTGTATATAACCACAGTATTTAGATGTAGAAGAAATAGCTATACAATTGATAGAGATTTTCATTTTTCTGTAAATCATTGAATGTTTGTTATGAACTTTATCTTTGTTCACAAATGTCCAAATTGCGACTACCGCAATTTGCAGTTTAACTTGCAGTTTACGCGAAAAAAGAATTCTTCGGTGATTCCCTTTTCTATTAAAAACTTTTATATCGTATTGTACGATTATAATATTCTGATCACGTCTGGATTAAACTAATTAGTCTATTTTAAGCCCCATTTCTATTCTTAATTGGTTTTAAGCTTCATTTCAATTTGATTGGAGACATTGTACATGATTGTCGTTTGTTTTTCATAATCGATGGTTTATTCTACATCTATATTGGTACGCAAGAAGAGCTAAGGAAGCGCATCGTGGAAGCTGCAGCAACTATCGAGGGTTGTCCTTATGCTGTAAGGTTTTCCGGAGGAGAGGCCACTTCGAAAACTTAGATACTCCAAATATTTTATTGTTAAATAAATATCTTTATGCGTCAATATCACGGTAATAAATTAATTTGAGACATATGTTTGTATGAACTTTTTTTGTTTATTTTGCGGTAGAGAACACGCCCCCAAAATTCTAAAACAATATAACGTATAACAATTTTTCGAATTATCACATGACGTTTACTTTATACTAAAGTTGAAACACGACGAATAATGTACCGAATAACCTTTTCAATTGTGTCGTTAAAAATACCGTATAAAACTCGAACTATCGAGTCGAGCAAAAGTCGTTGAATATACTTTATAGTAAACTAATAAAACCTATTTTGAAGTAGATACCGTACGACACCTAAAATAATTTACAGTGAGACAATCTAAAATACAACGAACGAATACAGTTTAATCTGTCGTTTTTTGCTCCACGAAAAACTTTATGTAGTATACCTACCTTCAATATTAGAATTTACTACCTGAGAGCAGGAATAAAATTAAGATAAAACGAGAAACACTATCTATCCGAAGTGTTTTCTATTAAATCACTCGGCCTTAAACAAGGGTTGCTTTTAAAAGTAATTTAACTTCAAACCAATAGAACTTGAAAAGGAAGTGGTTCGCGGGCGGCAAGCGGAACTTTTTTTTACGCATTCCGTATAGGAGAGGCGCGCGAGTTCCCAAACAAATTTTGAAATTTCGAAAGAATCGCTTAAAAGCCGCTATATGTCGTAGGCATAAAGGAAATTTAGGAAAACGATCATTTGGCTAATGCCACGGCAAATAGCAAAATAATTAAAAACGAATACGATTTTACCATTTACCTGGGCATTTCGTATTTACCAATATCTACGTCGATAATTTGCCAAATGGCTATTTGACCAAACAAACAGCAGAGTGACTATAAAACGAATACGATTTTGCTATTTGCCTAGACGTTCAACATTTGCACAGTTGTAAAGTTGGTCGTTTGGTAAATGGCGAGTTGCAGACAAGGTTTTAATAAACGCCACTGTAGACCAAGCAAGAATCAGTGCGGTAAAAAAATTTGTGTTTGTTTTCAAAGTAGGTAGCAAGTATGTGCAATTTCACGCAAGCTTGACCCGTAGAAAGAAATAATTATGATTCTGCTATGTATTTTATATACATAAGTGCTTGTTACTACTTTCAGAATTTCGATTATATATATTTTGCCGCTTCAGAGCAGAACTATAGTCTATCTTAAAAAAAAAACTGCCGTTTTTAAAAGAGGCCTGAACTATCCAAAAAGTGCGAAAACACGAAAAATTTGACTTTTCGTGTTTTACCAATGTTTAGATAGAGTTCAGGCCACCACCGGGCCTAATGCACATCACTTTTAAAAACGGCACGTTTTGAAGACAGGCTGCTCTGAAGCGACAATTTGCGTTTGTTAATACGTATCACCTAACAATTTTTTTCATTTCGTTGTTTTTCACATAAATTCAAGTACCTACTACAATTTCAAACATTTTATTTGTTTGTTATAGGTATTATGAAACATAATATTTTTTTTTAATTTAAATCTTTTACCTTATTTATTATCGGTATTTATCAAATGACTAACTTTTCAGCTGGGCAAACGTTAAATGCCTAGGCAAATAGCAAAATCGTATTCGTGTTTGAATTACTTTGCTATTTGTCTGGTCAAATAGCCATTTGTCTAATTTATTGTTGTCATTAATTGTCAAGTGATCGACGTGGACATCGGCAAATATTGAGTGCCCAGGCACATGACAAAATCGTATTCGTTTTAAATTATTTTGCTATTTGCCATGACACTTAGCATATGCCTACACTCAAAAAATTATTGTACATAATATCAATGAACACCAGTTATTGATTTTTTGATCATTGATACAATGAAAAATGCATTAATACTACTAATAGATGTTCATTTTTTAATTTCCATGTTCGTAGTCTCAATGTTATTATGTTCATTAGAAACTGATGAACATATTTCATAATTTAATGGATATCTTTATTGCTTCGACGACTCTTCTTCTTCAATCAATGAATTTCTACATTAACATCATAACTTAAAATTTATGAATTTAAAACATCATATTAACGTAAGGTCGTTTTGAAATAATAACTACATTTATCGTATCTATGACTAAGTTCACTAATATACAGTATAAATACACTTGATTATGTATTTTTTTTTAATTCTGTATATAGAATAATCTAGAAATATTAACGGCTTCGCAGAAACAGGATAAATTCAAGATAGTGCAGTTTGAAAACTCAAACTAAATAATTGCAAAAGAAAATTATCACGACGTTTACATTAATATTTATGTTAGAACTGTTATAGAAAAATATTTCTAAAAACGGTTTGTGTTTGTTATTACATATCAAATTCCAGAGAAACGTGTTCAAATCGATTTTTTTCAGCAGAAAAATCGATTTGTATTTCCTACAATCGACAACATTGAACAATAAAGAACTAATAATCAAATTTTCTATGTAGGTATATTTGAACGATATATTAATTATATAATTAATAAAATAAATTTGCATGAAACAATATACATAAACATTGTCCTATTTACAATGTGAAATAGTAATTCTACTCTTTTAATAGGAATAGAAGTGTATATTGTAACAATACAAGAATATTCCTTTATTTAATAAACACATTCATCGATACGATAAACAAACTTTGCATTTCAGTGGAATAATTTATTGAATTTATGTAAGAATATTGATAAAACTAATAAACACAGCTATTATCACTATAAATCAAATTCATATTATCTATGTATTAATTTATTAAAACAAAGAAAGCTTGTTCATTGGAGCAGTCAAATTATTCATTAACGTAATGAACTGCGTTCGATGTGGCAATGTATAAGGTCATTATACCAATAAACGTTCATTGGGTTATGGTTTCGAATATCAAGTAATCTTTGGACATACGTTGTAATGATGAAATCGTACTTCGGACGAAAATTAATGAACGCCAGTTCTTAATATAATGATTTTTTTATTGTATTTACGTACTTTTTTGGTTGAGTGTAGTCAAATAATCATTTGCCTAAATTTCCTCTATGCCTACGACGTATACCACATGTACAAAATGTATACCTACGCATTTAAAATTAATAAACAAGGCTTTTCTTAACTATTCATTTACTTTTTTGCCGACCTGTGATTACAGTGGTATTCTATTATACATAAATGTATTTAAAATGGTACAAACTAAATCGTTACCAGTATTCTTAAAAACAGAAAAACTTGATTATAATAATAATTAGAAGATAATTGACTAGCAATTAATCTTCGTCTTATATTGTAGAAGTACGAACTTCAAGTTCTAATATTGTTGCAGTGTTTTCGATCGCGAGTTTCGGGTCTTTTGAACCACTTTTTGCATTCTAACTCATTTTGCAAAATAAATTTATAAGTTTTCCCTCAGATGGAAATTTTTTTATGATTCTCACAACTAGTAAAAATGACTTAGAATTACTTCCTTTTAGTAATAAGCGATTAAATTGCGTTAATTCACTTATCGCAAAAATAAAAGTCGTTTTCGCTAAACACCGGATTTTAAGAATGATTTTTACAGCGCTGCTATTATTTTGCACCTTCTAAATTTGACAGTTACCTTATACGTAGGTTATTACACTAATCAGGAATTTCCCCAAATACCGTTCGTGATTAAAATCATAAATTGCAAAACGTTTAATGAGGCTACTATAAAACTACTCACAAACAAATGTCGCTTATTTACATTACAGAAAAACATTAAACTGTTGGGGTGTGGGGCGATTTGGGTGAAACTTTTTTTAAAATGTCCGTTATACATACTACATTATTTGAAATCAGAAACATTCCGTTGGTGCACTAAAGTATTTGTATCATTTAAACAATTATTACAACAAAATACGGGGTGTCCAGGAAATTGTAAAAGATCACTCGGGAACGTATAAAGTTCCTATTAATATTTTATCTACAACACTCCCCTGTTTAGATATTCATCGCCAAACATGAAGAGTAAAAACCAATTTTTTTAAATAAAATTTTTATTTGTCGTAGGAATTTAATAATTTTTGACGTACATGCATAATAAATTAAGATCTTTGCAGCGGTCTAATACGCCATTTTATACCATCACAGGGGAGCCAGTGATACACTGTCCCTAACCTTTCTAACGCCAGAATATTTCAGAGGCTTAAGTTTTTAAATTTTTAACTACAGTTTAGAATTCCCCAGACATTGTAGGATAAAAAAGGTACTCCTTTTTTTTTAATATCGATAAAAGAACCATACGCGAGAAAATCACGTTTATATAAATAATATCTGGGATTCACTGCAGTTTTTATTCTTGATGTAGGTATGATTTTCTCGAATATGGTTTATTTTATCGAAATTTAGAAGAAAAAAAAGTACCTTTTTATCCTAGAATGTCTGGGAAGTCCAAAAATGATCTTTAAAAATTAAAAAAAAACCTTTAAAAAATGTTGAGGTTAGAAAGGTTAGGGGTAAGTGCACTCTGATTCTCCCAGATTCTCAGATAAGACATTTATTCATTATACATGTGTACCAAAAATTATTAAATTTCAACGAAAAATAAAAACAGTATAAGGGAGCAACAGGTAAGCGCCACGTCCAGGAAATAGTAGAAAATCTCCCGGAAGCTTATGTCAATAATGCCGCAAGTTCCCATAAATTCTTTCCAACCGCTCTCCTCCGTTGAGATACTTGCCCCCAAAGTTGGGGCGATAAAGCTCGATTTTTTAGAAGCCCTGAATTTCGACGATTTTGCGACATTATTTGCTCGACTAACAGTTGAAAAGGCTTTGCACGCAGGTGTAGTTCGAAAATAAGCAGTGTTGGTCTCATCATCTGTCAACCCCTTTTCCCTGCACGAGTAGCTACAATTCCTGAATTTTTTCTAGAGTTCCTTACAGATGATATTTTGCTTAGGCAATTGAAATTGCAGGATGTGGTTAACTACAATTTACTACGGTTCGGCTCGTTCGGCGTCTATCATTTTAAACGTTCTCGGTTCGATTGTTTTTTCCGCAATTTGTAATTTACAGATTTTTATCGGACAACGTTAGCGGCCCACAAATTTCACATAGTACTCGTATTTGCCGAGCCCCATAATAAAATACCAGTAGACTAGTCAAATATCACAGGTTCGGAAGTTAATCAAATAAAGCGGCGGAGAGTTTTAGGATCTTCAAATAAAACTTTTTCAAAGTGGTGTGTTAAAACAGTTTCCTTTCTACATTTTATATATGTTTGCTTTTACTATACGTTAATTTGGGAAGCGCATGTGTGGCTTCCACGAAACATGCAAACAAAATAAAAGCTAGGAAAATCCGGATTAAAAAAGTTGGCATCGTCAGAGTACTAGTTGGCTTTGGAAAGGACGAAGAAAACGCGCGTCTCGCGGGTTTCTCTTCTACGTGGAAAAATTAATGAAGATCTAAAGGTCATAAAGTAACGACCACAAATTAAAAGTTAATAAGTGTGAAATTGAACGTGTCGTAACGAATCGTACAATTAAAGGAGACTTTTAAAAGAGAAACGAGGTGTTCGAGCGCCGTGTGATCATTTTGCAAATAAGCGGTTCAATTTCCTGTAAAAAAAAATATTATTTCCCGATAGGTGGTAAATTGCGTTCGTTAAAAGCAATACCTCTTTACGCCGGCCCCATAAAATTGTAACGACACTCGACTGGCATCTTGATGTTCACACTCCCACGTATAATAAAACGTGGAAGCCATTGTTTCGCCAAGTTTCTAAGATCGCATTAATTTACCTACGTTCTTCAAATATTAATGAATGTTTACTGTAGCATGAAAAGAACGTTCAGAAGGCGGAACCCGAAAGGGCGGAACAAAATGGTGGACATATTTACATTTTAATTGAGAAAAAACTATTTATGATATATATTATGTTGGGCCTCGTTTAATACCATGTGGAAGAAATTGCAATAAACAACCTGAAATTATACTGTGATTGGTTTGGCTAAATCTGGTTTGTCGATCGCTAAACTTTTTATTAGAAAATAAAATGGCCGTTCAACGCTAGATTAGAATTACGTAAGTGGAAGGCGATTTAAAATCCGACGCGTTCGCGGCGTGCAAGCGATTTTTTGTACTGGCGACATATATTTGCGAGAACCGTGTTCCCGGTCTTGATATCTCGAGAACTGCCTAATATTTTAGTTGCGGTAACTGTTAAAACTGGACTAAAAATATGTCCACTTAGCTTTTTAATAGACGACAGATGATAAAGCGGAGCTCGATAAGGAAAGACAGTATATTCGTTTCGTTTATGTCTTTAATAAATTTTAGAGGTTTCGGTTTTATCGGTATGAAAAGGAATGAGTCAATATTTCATCGATGACTGTGCATATAGAGATTGGGTATCGGCCACTAGAGCTTTTTTTTGGGCAATAGATAACGTTAGTTCAAATCGGGTAGTGTATAGAACGTTAAGATGAAGATAAAGCAAAAAGTCGAAGAAAATGATAAGTCAGGTAATATTCGCAAACCACGACGTTATGACGTCAGGGTTTCTTCCAAAATCGTAAGCTAGTTTCGAATAAGCAAAATAACGAAGAGAAAAATATACTGTATTATACTCATATCGAACCTAATAAAATTTCAAAAATACGATTCGTTATCAAATACAAATATGGCGGTTGGTTATTAAATGTCTCAGATATGCCGTTGTTTATGGAAGTTAGAATATCGGAAACATAACAATAAAAAGTTCGTTATTTAATGTGGCGTGTCCATTTTTAAACAAATAAGCAATTTCACAGAGAAACACGACACCTTTAAAATCTATTGATTGATTTATGGATAAAGAATTGCCGTGTTCTATGAGATGTTTTAGTGATTCTAGAAAATAAAATTAATAAACAGGTTTAGGTTATTGACCTTGTCAAGGTAGTCATAAATTTTCGAGCGGACCACAATATTTGCTGAATCGATTGTAAAATTTTCAAACTCCCGCAGTGCTTTTGTGTAAAAACATAACCATTACAACTAAATCTTTTTGTTTGCATACTAATCGCCGTTTATAGACTGCAAAATTGATTACCTTCGACGTTTTTGGATCGCCCCGGCAACTTCCTATAAGGTAGGCGCGCCACAGAATTTCCACGTTATATACATATATATATAGGTAACGTAATTTACCCTCGCCGCGACGGACGGTAAAAGGATCTAAAAGTTGTTTGCCATTCGAATTAAACAAACTTCCAAATTCCTTACAAGAAGAAGCTCGGGACGTTTTATCGTGAAAAAAAGTGTTTGGTAATGGTGAATCTTTTAAACTGTTTAACACGCGTGTAAAACGTATATTTGAAACCAAACATAGATATAAAAGCTATAAAATATTTAATGGCTCTCCTACCGCTGTTTAGAATTCTAAGGAAGAATGTTTGGAGGGAAGAAAAGAACTTTTATAGCGTCTCGGACTTTAAAGTACATTAAAACGCTGTAAACCACAAAAAATCCATTTCAAATTAAATTTCATCAACCTAATCGTATTATTAGTATTTATTATCTATTTATTTATAAAAACGCTTTTATTAAAGTTAAGAATTTTACCATCTCACTAATTTAATTAAACTCGAGAAAAAAAATAGAAAGAGATTTACAGTAATTCCGCTTTGTTCGTTAAGTAGCAATTCATGCACAATAAAGTTGTAACAGAACCGTTACGATTTAAAGCTTTTTAAAATTGGTTTTTAAAACAAAACTAAACCAATGGTATAAGGTACCTGAAACCAATCGTCGAATTTTTAACTGTAAATTACAATTACTCCTTTCAGCACAGAAAGTTCTTACAATTAATAAAAACGCGCCCGATAGATATAGTTCATATTTTCGATCGGGAATGAGGTTATGGTATTTGGGGTGTAAAATGTATATGTGCTTCTCGAACTCTCGTTACCGAATAATAAATTTTAAAATAACTTCGTTTTTCGATGTCAGGTAATAAATAACTTGCGGCGGGCCCTATAATTAAGAAATAATTTTTGAAAGTGTCTCAAAAGTTGAGTATATATATATATGAAAAAAAGCGCAACAATTTCGACAATTCACGTTCACTGGGGGAAACTAACAAAAAGTAAACGCCGGGGAAACGTGGGCTATTTAATGGTCGGAGAGAACAAATTTAAGAAATATTCCGTCATTCTGCCTAACGAGGAGTGCAGTGCGGGACCCGAATCCCTATAATTTGGAAGTGAACCGCACTCACCTAGACTTTTTCGTTGATAGGCGTCAGGCCATTAAGTTCCCCATTTTCGACATGCAGGTAAAATACAGAGTGCGTTCACGTCTAGCTAGAATTTTAGAATCGTCGTAGAAAGTAACATATATATTAAAACTCGACTGATAAATGACATACATTACCGTATAAACTTTCGAACGATACCTATACATATGAAAACACTATCGCGTAAGTCAAAAAAAAAAAGAAAAATAGAAAGTAAAAGTTATATACCCATTATATCTAACTGAACAAACTATTGACATTGTAAAACAGTTTATTACAAATCACAAAGCTAAATGGGCAGATAATTACGTCCATCTACAAAGTTGCAGCGCAATTGATTATAATTGATTACTATTGATATTTGGCAAATATTTATTAGCCACTTTCATCTGCGCCCTAGAATTTTACGATTGCGAGCTCTTATGATCGATTGATTACGATGTTATTTTAGACAACTACACGCAAACATCTCTATCGACCCAACCTAACTTCATATAGTATATCATTCGATTTTGTTTTGATTTACGAGTCATGGTTTGTTTGTTTTTTTTTCGGTTCAGTTACAATTTCGCAATATTGTTTTAATCGCCTTAATGCCGATCGTTATAATTTTAACTTTGATAAGGTAGAAAACGACGACGAATTATTATTGTACACTATTTACCTGATAATGAGTGCAATAATACATTGTGTAACTAACTACAGCAGTCGACGACTGGAAAATTTCGTTAAGTCGAATGTTTTTCTTTTTCTTTTACATTACATTCCAACCGTTGCATTTTAAAAATGAACCACACAAACACCGAAATTGGATGAAGTTTAACATATTTTTAATTTTAATAATAAAACCTCTTCCTGCCCGAGGAATAAATGAGCGATGATAGCGTCTTTAATTATTAAAGTCGCTTCGCTACCTTCCACTACAGTAATTACTTTAATACAACTTTCATTTCACGTAACCGAATGGTAGTTATTTCTAGAATATCCTTTGAAGAAAGAAATCTGTGTAGGTAAATGACATTTACGAAACAATACACATAAATCCATTGTTAACAGTAATGCTAATTAATTATATGGAAGCGCAATATCAATTTCGCGATCTCCATTTTCTCATTGAAATTCTCAATTCTTTCACGTACGAAATTGGACATTTAGTTTTTATACGTACAGGGCGTTCCGAGAAATATTGGGGAATTTCTGGGGAGCGCATAAACCGCCTCAAAATAATGCCGCAAGTTCCTATAATTTTTCCCTCGTCGAGATATCGCCCGCAAATATGAAAATAAAAATCAATTTACGTTTCGTTGGAATTTAATAATTTTCGGTATGTCTACGTAATAAATTAAGGTCTTTAAAATTGTATAATAAGTTTCTTGATAACATCTCGAGACGACGACCCAGATTGTACCACCACCAAACTTTCTAAATTAAGCTTTTAAATTTTTAAGAATATTTTCGGATTTTCCAGAGATTTTACACGAAAACATCTACTCTTGTTTAGTTTCGATAAAATGAAACACATTCGAGAACGTCATACATAAAAAATAAGAGACGCACAGGTTATCCTAGATATTATTTATTATTAGTTAAGTACCTATTTGTGCAATTTTAATATTGTAAGGTTATTTTTTTGAAATTGTTACCTTATTTAATTTTTTGTAGGTGCCTACTTAATATTGATTAAAATTACTATTTTAAACGATTTGATCATTTAAATTTTTAAATATTTATTGTTAGGTATTCTAAAATTACACATAATATAGTATTTAAAAAATAGATATTAAAAAAAATGTAATACTTAGCGCTTATTCTACTATGTAGAAATGTTTAAAAGTACCTTGGAGGTAGTAATTAAGAAAATTTGTTCCTTTTGGATACGTTTTTTTTTAATTTTTCGTTATGATCGAACACAAAATATATGATAATATGCAAATCAATAGTAAGATATTTAATTTTTAATTTTGACGGGCCCGTGAATTTATTTTCAAATTAAATGGTACATTTTAAAATATTAATTTTCAATACACGACTAACAGGATTGCATCGCGTATAAACTTTAAAATCTTTTCATAGTGAAAAGAACATTACACAACAGAAATGTTAAAGTAAGTATACACAAACTATAATGGAACAAGACACAAACTATCCTGATATATAGTACGAATTATCGTTTACTGTCAGTGCAGGTGTAGTTACAATAAACATCATCCGCATAAAAATGCAAAGTTTCTCTCCGTATGTACTAAAAGTCAATTGCAAAATTATAGGAGGTAGTAGGCAAGGCAGTGTGCGCATAACGTAATTTTTAAAATTTACCACAAATAACGTTGTAATTTTCCTGACATACATTCGCAAGTATTGTGCATTTTATATTTGTTATCACGTTAGTAACGCACGATTCTACGGGAAAGTGCTAAATTGCGCAGCAATACCTATCTACTATAAATGTTAAGACCGTTGAGGTTGGACCTAGAAACGTCTCTCGTTTATCTCGGACGTCTATCGGCGACTTGTAAGAGAAATCTTCCGACGACCATAAAAATATATAAATAGAAAATGCTGAAAAACGCGACGATTTTAAGCTACGGCGCATATAGGTAGTTATTATTTATTTAATTCGTTCGGATTTAAATAATATAAAATTTATTAAGGGAGATCGCTAGACCATCTATTTGCGTTAGTTCGCGAATTTCAATTAAAGTTTATGCCTTTCGAATATTTAAATGCTCATAAAAAATTAAATTTTCGTAATAGAAACCGCATTAAACGCGTAATTTACGATTCTCGATTTTATGGGAAATATTGCTTATAATAAAATTGCTTAAGTAAATGCTAGTCGAAGTTTATGGACGTTATTGAATGGTACTGCACATAAAATTCTTTTTTTTTACGCAACGGAAATCTTATATTTAATAATTTTTATATTGAATTTGAAACGATTCGAAATTAAAAATAGCGATCTCGAAAAATGCAAGTGCCCAACGTTTGGGAACGGCCGGCAATGACTAACGAGATGCGCGAGTGGCAAGGTGTGAATTTGTAATAGGTAATTATGTATATTAAAGAATTGTTTATCATTCAAATGCAATTTATAAATCGTTTAAAGATAGATTACTATAACATCTAAATTGTAAGGTATTTCGAACGATTACGGTCGATTTGTTATCCGATTAATTCAAAATTTATTGTAAAATATCGATAATTCCCATCGATCGAAATATTAAAAATTACAAATATTTTCAGGAAAAACACGCGACAGAATTTGCATTTTGTTTATCGGAAATAAAGACTTCCACGCAGTTACTTTTGAAGTTACTGCAGCTCGATATCGATCTCGTGGTTCTAAAGAAATTTATGTGCATTTCTCTTAGCGGTCTACTTTTTAGTTTATCGCCAGAAGGTGCAGCTGGACTGCAGCAAGTAGATGAAACTAGTGTTCTATATGTTGGCTGCTGCAAAGTTATGTGCGAAAACTACCTGTTAGTGCTACAACCGTAAAAAGAAAAATTCTTAGAAAACTTACGCAAGTCTGGCACCTTTCGAAGTTACGCAAATGACAGCCATCGAAATATCAAGTCATCACGTACCTGCAACAAGAAATTTCATGATTAACACTTAAAACTGTCAACTAACTAACGTATTTTGATTCTTAAACGTATAGTATTTTGGCGGCTTCGAGGGTCGTTGTGATTCTGTTAAAATAATAGGTTTCGCAAGTCGGTTCAAGTGTAGCTTTCTAATTGCAAACTGATCGATTCTCCTGCGACACATCATTATGTCAAGATCGCTTCGAAAACAACAGGAAACAACAAGCTAACGGTTCCGAATTTTGCAACAATTTCGTTAATGGTATAGCGTTTAAATAACCCCGAAGCCGATTCGTTGCGCCAAATTCGAACTTATAGTTAATATGTGTACATTTTTTATACAGACATTTCGAAAACCTCGCAAAAATATAAATAACATAAAAGTTCGCGAAAGTGAACGTGTAGAATGTACGCCTTGCAATCTGCGCAATTAGATCTGTAGTAACATTTAAAAGGAGGAATGTCGGTTTTTACTCGGACTTGTGCATAATTTTAATGTTTACATATTTATAAAGAGATGAACGTGATTAGATAAACCGTTATCTACTGTTTGCATATGTTGGCCGAAAGCCAATGCCAAAATCTACCCATGGAAAAAATAAAAAATAAAGAGCATAAAAAGAAGGGAAAAAAAACTGCTTAGCCAGAACTTATTTTCGAACACAAACTTCTCCGACTTCAGGTTTTCCCTGACTATCGACATTCATTTCACCCTGTCTCTACCGGGCGTCAGTCAACAAGATCACCAGCGCCCATCTTTTGCATCTTGCGTTTCAAGCTATACGGAAACGAAATTCGGCACAGTCGATAAAGACGGAGAACGTCATATTTTGACATGATGTGTGATTTTTTTTTAATATTGTAATATTCGGTAGGTGCCTACATGAAATTATATAAGTGCTACGTTAGCTAGATAAAACATAAAAAAATACCTTTTCAAATTTTTGTCGAAAAAGAATTCCTCGCAAGTAACACGAAAGTTAAATAATTACACGCGAAACGAAACACACGGGCACACACATAATACGCGACAAACACGAAAAATTAGTTTATAACGTTAATCGGAATAGCCGAAAATCGACCGTCCACGTTAAAACTAATAAGTCACACTGAATCAGAATATTTTCATGTCCCAGCAAGCGGCTTGTTATCTACTTTTACGTATTGTTATAAAGTGCACGTGTCCTCTGTTCGTGACGACGAGAGGTTGCGTGGGCGTTGTCTGCCTATTGTGATTAACGCATGTTTATCAATATCAAATTCAATTTTAATTTTCAACCATCCATTCAAAACAATATTTTAGGAAGTAAATAAAATTAATTCTTTTATATGCTTACATAGATAATGATTTAATTCGTAAATTAATTTAAAGAAAAAATTAAATTTGATATACTTATTCGCTTTCTGTAGTAAAATATTTTTGAAAGTGCTAGAAATTTTAAGATGAGCACAAATAAATACTAAATGTTAGCCCCCAGTTTTTCTTCATTTGGTCATGTAAAATATAGAAATAAAAATTATCGAAGAAGCAGACAATCACGCAAACTTGTTGGATATTATAAGAAATATGGAAGAATGCTTTAAAGTTCAGCTGGAGAACGTGTCAGAATGGATACAAAGCGACGAGAACCTCGGATACCAGATTTTATCTGAAGACCACATTGTGTATTACCACATGCCTATACTAAAAATTATTCGGATTATCCGAATTTTTGATTAACCGAATTACCCCCGATCGCATCAAGTTCGACTAAACGAGACTCTAGTGTGTATTCTTTCTGCATATTCCAGTTTATTGCATTGAAATTTTCCCAAACTTACCACCCCATTTTGTATGATTATATATAGTAGAGTTCGTTCGGTGTAGAATTAGTCATGTCCAATCATTCTGTTCGAGCCCCTATTAATAGCAAGCGCATAAATTTGTTATAAAGCGCTAACCAGAAAAGAAAACTGGACACGGGTGCTGTGCCGCTCCGTTATTATACTGTTAATATATTAGGGGGACCGAAAACAACATTTATTTATTAAAGAAATCTTAAATACTAGTCGACAAAATAATTGCCATCATTTTCTAACACGTTTTGCCAGCGTAAAGGCAGATCCCCTTTTTAAAAAAGTCCTTCGATTTTTCATTGAAAAACTTTTTCAAGTGCATTTTCACTTCTCCAACATTGTTAAATGTTCTACCTCTTAATGTATGCTCTAACGATCTGAAAAGGTGGTAATCCGACGGCGCGAGATCTGGCGAAGGTAAAAATTCCAATCCGAGCTCCCTTATTTTTTCCCGTGTTATTTTTGCAGCGTGAGGCCTCGCGTTATCGTGTTGAAGGATCGTTCCTTTTTCGTTATTGACCAAAACAGATCGTTTTTTTTTATGAGCTCTTGCTTCATTCGCTCGAGTTGTTCACAATACACTGTCGCTGTAACGGTCTGACCAGGTTCAAGCAATCCATAGTGTATGATTCCAGAAAAATCCCTCCACACACAAACAAGGACCTTCTTTATTGTTAGTGATGGTCGAGGTGTCGAAACAGGTGCTTCTCCGGAAGAAAGCCATTGTCTTTTTCGTACAGGATTATTGTACAGCACCCACTTCTCATCTCCAGTTACAATTCGTCGCAAAAAAGGATCGACTTTATACCGAGCCGTTGATCGAGCGCCGTCTCCGTCAATTAATGAGGAACCCAAATTCCTTGCCTGTACAATTTTTCTATGCGACGAAGACGGTCCTGAACTGTAGACCATGGACAGCCAATCTTCGGTGATAATTCCTCAATTGTTTGACGAGGATCTGAATCTACCATCGCCTTCAGGATACCATCATCTAATTTTTGGGGTCGTCCTTTTCGTGCGACATCTTTGAGATTCCTATTTCCGTTTTTAAATTTTTTAAACCATCCATGACACTTGTTTAGTTTCAGAACATCCCCGTAAGTATCGGTAATTTTTTTCACTGCTTCGTTTGCCTTCGTTCCTTGATCAAACAAAAAAAGCATACAATGACGTAAGTGTGCTTCTTCTATTGTTGGCCTTGACATCCTTCCTCCTCGATAGAACAAGAACTTTTTAACCGAAAAATAAAATTTACAACCAATATTGAACGCAACAATAAAACTTCCGTGTTTGCGGGGTCGTGTCTCGGCACAAGCTGATCGTGAATGGGCTCATCGAAGAAATTTTGATTACTTTTCGGTCCCCCTAACATTTGAAATTAGATATTTCACATTTTAGACCGTCTTAAAATGTACACGTTAGGGTATGCGTATTCCTTCCCCGATTATCTAAAATTTGCTACTTAGAAAAATTTGCAATTTAATTTTTGCTATCGACGAAAGACACGTTTTAAATAAGCACCGGGTGAAAGTTGCTCGTCTAAATCTCCCATTCAAGTTGAGATTTCATTGCTGCGTTGTTTTATTATCTGGCGCTACTACGAGCATCACGTGTAACACCATATTTTGCATAACGTCCCATAAAATCGGAGTAACAACTTCATCCGATCGACATGCAAAATTGATTAAGAAACACTCATCTAACAGGCGAGTGCTGCAAAACGTTCACGAATGAACATAACCGCTCGGTTGTTTGTTTGTTTTTTTTTGGCCACGCATGACATATTATTATTAGTTCAATATATTAGCTCGCCATGCCGACGCACAAGACACTCGTGTGAGCGCTTCCAGGGATCGCACGCTAACGTTTAATTGCTTCCGGTTCGTGGCGCATTCTTGTATAAGGTCTTAAGAAAAGTTCAATGGGGAATTGGAGGCGATATTTGATCCGCTATACTATTGCAGTTCTCCGTTTCGGCTTAGGTACCTACATTTTTTTTTATAACACCGATTTAAAAACCCCCGCCCATCAAAAACATGTGACGAGCGTCAAAAGACTTTCGACGATTTATAATTTTAGTACTAGTTTAATTATCGTCAAATTACTAGGTATATATTTTCGCTAGAACGGCCGAGAACGGTTCATTGCGGCGCATTGTCACATCTATGGGCTCGTTTTTCCTAACGGGGAAACCAGAATTAAATGCCACTTTAATTTATTTTCGTTTAATTGTATTTATTTATTCCCGTCGATTGTGCACCATAAATTATTCATACTTATGCACTTAACCGAAATGAGGATAGTTCTACGGCGATAAAGTTTTTCAATCGCATTTTCTCGTTAATTTAACTGCAGAGAGTTCGCTCTCCTATAGGGCATCTTGTAACATAATTCTGTGCGCGGCGTATACATACACATACATACCTAGGCAATATTGCATGCTTATGAGCAATATTTTAATAAGAAATTGCATGAATGAACAAACAGTAATTGATCCTGGCATGCAAATTTAAGTCTTGTTTGCCAACAGGTATAAATAAAGTGTACCCTTGTAACTCAAAGTAACACTTTTTTATTCATTGAATTTCGGGAATTCGACAATAAAAAGAGACACGTCAAACCGAGAGTGTTGCATTTTATGAAATTGATACGTGATATCGATCGAAGTGCCTATTTCGAATAAAATTTTGACGTCTCCAAACTTGAGATTTCAAAATTAATGGGAAAAAATGAATAATTGGAACCTCCGTCGAGGATTCTATTAATTTAGAAGGAAGTAAGTAATTTGGCAGTAAGTTCGGGCATAGTTTATCCATTTAAATTAGCGGTAATACATAATATTAACATACACATATATCAAGAGCCCGTCACAGAGAAAAATTACCGTTTCATCATGCATGTAAATAAAATGTTAACATTGCTTGTTTAGCCATCTAAAACCAACAATTTAAAATTGTTCCCAACCATCATCCGCATTGATATAGATAAGTACCTATGTACATATTTGGATTATTTCTGAATTTAATAGCGTTCGAGCTGTTTTCTTTTCAAATAAATAACCTCGATTATTTACCGGACCTCACTCACTTCGTTTATAAGTAGGTCGATATTGATCGTAACATGCAGAATTCATTTTCACGGTTCTGTTGTTGTGGGCATCCATAGAATTCGCGGATAGTACCGTCGCATACGAGCACATAATTAATAGGTTTCGCTCTTTATTCTGCAATGCGAGCCTTCAAAGCAACAACCTGCGACATACTCGTACATAACAAAGACTCGACTCTTGACAAACTCGTTCCAATAATAACTGTCAATAGTATAATGGACCCACGCATAATAAAAATGTCGATATACGTACAAATTGTCCGCTACCGATTTACTAACTTATGTCCTTATCTTTCGGAAAAGGAGGTTTCCCATCGTTCGCGATTTTCTATCTTCGGCGAAATGTACGTGACCTGATCGCGCTAATTGACGTCTTGCAATAACGTCTGTAATTATCCTTTCAGTACTTATTGGTTCTCGTCGAGTTTAGTTGCTTATTTATAAACGTTTCCTGCTCGTGGTTATGTTGTTAGAATGCTTGTTGTGCGACTCGGGTGAAATTACTTTTAATTACCCATCAGGTACTTCACGCTCGCGCACCTTACTTCAACAATTGAATATGTTCGGAGGAGCATCGACTATTTGGGCGATTTCTGTAATCTTCTAAAAAAAAATCTTTTAACGTCTCCATTATCTATCTACGTGCGAAAGTAACATTCGGACGTTGGTTATTTTTGCCGGAAACTCGCCCGATCGAAAAACCAACAACGCGAAAACGGAAACGCGCCGACAATGACATAACCGCGCGGCAACAACCGCGTATAATTTGTACGTAAGCGAACGCATAAAACAATACGTAGGCACGTTTTTAAACTTCCGCTTTGGCGTTCGTTCGGTCCGGGAAAAGAAAAATCTAACGTTTATTTTATTATGTGGGTGGCAAACACACTGTCGTATTTTCCTGGTACGATAAATTGTAGAACATGGACCGATAAACTCGTCATTAGTACTTACAACAGTTCGGTTATACGAGAGCTGGCCTTTTTCCAAGACGGTCGGTCGCAATGAAATTGTAACAAAATTGGGGGGGGGGCACGATGTTTAATGAACTTTACAGGTAACTGGGACAAACAATCGCTGTTATTAATAACCCATTTGTTGAAGCAGCGTGCAATAA
Source organism: Rhagophthalmus giganteus (assembly GCA_036326145.1). NCBI lineage: Eukaryota > Metazoa > Arthropoda > Insecta > Coleoptera > Rhagophthalmidae > Rhagophthalmus > Rhagophthalmus giganteus. The sequence goes on from JARFJA010000036.1 coordinate 5,302,361, forward strand.
CTGATCGGGTATGAAACTATTATCACGAACAATACGCATTCTGATTTTATTTATGATCTTAATTTTTATGAATGGGCGAAAATCTGACACGAAGGATGACAGAGCAAGTGCTCCTCCCACGGTTCGGCATATAACAGTACTGGCTTTGTTTTCGCTGGATACAACGCTGCATAGATATCTATCTATTAAATTTCTACTATATGTTTCCTGTACACGGATCTGCGATCCCGCTGCTTGCATAATAAACGATTCGATAAGTTGCACAATGTGCTCTCGACGCAAACTATTTTAAACAAATGTTTAAATATTTCGTACCCCTTCGGGAAACGCGTTAAAAAAAAAACGAAAACGAGTTTTACATTTCGGTTCGGTTTGCATTTTAAATTTTTGGGCTTTTTACCTGCTGCCCGTTTAACACTGAAACCAAGAAATAACTCTGGATGACGTTTTCGTTAATCGTCAATTTATTGCTAAATAAATAAATACGTCTAATTACAGCCCGAATCATTTAAAAGGCTTACGACTGGAAATCGTAGGTAAAATACGAATCGGACATTAAATACCTAATTGTTTTAATTTTCCCTAGCAGCACAACTGAGTTTATTAAACTCAGCATTATCTAAATGTGATATAATAAGCCACATTTATATATGTGACTTTAGTATAAGGTTTTGCAGATATTCTTTAGATGGTTTGTTTAAATATTACAAAATTAGATAATATTAAGATCGATGTGATCTTAGTAAACCATACTTGTAAATAATGTTTTAACGTGATATACCTGCGACATAAAATTGCTAGCTTAAATAAATATCTTAAAATAGGTTTAAATTTATCTAAAAATGATATATTAAAATCTTTTAAATTTTATACTAATAAACATGTTTAAATTTAGGTATACTTGATATGGATTTTCTATATCTATTCAATGTCTTTTGAATTAGTTTAAATAGATATCAAATTTAACAAAATCTGCTATCTAAAAAATAGGTAATATAAAACTTGCAAAACCTTCTCAAAATATTCACCTTTCTTACCTAATTAAAAAAGCATTTAGGGAGAAGCGCATACACCGATCACTGATAAACTGAATATTATCAATACCTAGTTTAATTATTAGATAAGTAACAACTATTCAATTGTAATCACTTTTCGTTACCAGAGAATTAATGACAAAAATCCAAACCCAAACTTAGAGAAAGCTGTCTTCATAGAATTTGTTTTCATCAAAAAATTTTGGGAATTAAAATGGCTCGTTTGCCGGTTTCATTTATAATTTTATTTAACCCTAGAGTAACCTCAAATGTTTGGGATGACCTCACTCTAAAACAGCATAAATACTAAACGTTGAAAAAAGTTAGCAGTTTCGAGTAAAACATAAGCTTGAGTAAGCATAAGGTACATATTTTTCAAACTCTTTAAGTAGGCAATAATCAAAAATGCAAATAGGTAAAACTTTGCGACCTTCGTCATTGTCATTTCTACGAAGTAGGAAACCTTTTCCCAAATTCTTTACGACCCATCTCCTTCGTTATCCGCACTGGCTATTTTAAAATCACGTAGTTTTAAGACTATGCCGCTTTACCAGGCAATGTTGAAAATAAATTTTCTACATTTCTACTGATAAACTAGGTTGTGCTTTTGCCATTTCTTCGAAAGTTTGACAATAGGGAATCATTCTTTGTCTCAGACATGTAAGCTAGTGCGTAACCAAAAAGTACCTACATATGCATAAGCGACTGAGAGCTAGAGTCCGCGAAAAAAACGACGAAACCTACTTAAGTTATGTATTTTGTAATTTATTATTTTTTTACAAACTATCTATACCTAGATACCTACTGTTTATGTTACTCTTTTTGAAGCAATAATAGAAAAAATCATTTGTGAAACATAGGAAAGTGTTTTTTCCAATACGGCTGTGAATCTGTTGATTTAGTTCGGAAAGATATCTACTAAAAATCTAAATAAGAAGGTGTTATGGTTTCTACCCCGCCAATATATTAAAACCGACGAAACCTTTTCGTTTTTCATTAACTTTCGATCATTTTTTTTAAGTTGCGGGTTAATGTGAATTTAATTCTAAAATTGATTTTAAATAAATGCTTGTTTTTTGGAAAATATTAGTTTATCAACTTGGTATATATAGGTACTATGGTACATAGCTATTAAGGTAAGATATTGGGGCGGTTCTGCACATCGAGATGTGACGTCACTCGTGAAAGAATCAGAAATCTGACAGGTACGTACTTTATAGATATCTATTAAATTTTATTTGATTATATGCACCTACTTGATAAAGTCCAAATTTGTTTATTGATTAATTATTTATTTTCAATTTTACACTATTTTTGTTAAACACGAAAATTTCTTTTTTGTCAATTTTTGTATTGTAAGTAATGTTAACAAAAAAAATTTTGTTGGAAAATTACAAAAATTGTGCCGAAACATTGAAAATAAATAAATAATAAATTAATAAATCTGGACTTTTTTATCAAGTCTCTATACAGGTACTTTTATTAAAATGAATTGAAATTTTAATATATTACTGAAAATATGTTTAATTTTGTATTATAATTAGTATGTACTACTAAAATATTTTATATCCTTTTTTCAATAATAAAATTATAAGATAATATAGTAGTTTCTTATTTATACCACTGTAACATAAGTAAAATAGTTCCTAGCAATATAGATTGAGACATTTAAGATCAGAACAATATAAAAAAAATATCAATACAACCTCAAAAAAGTACATGTTCCTGATGTTTTAAAACAATATTAAATTTAGCTAAGAATTCTAGTTATCGTTTAGATACAAATTTTATATCATATTATATCAGTAAAATATGTTACTTTTAGATCAGTTATGTGTATATTTAAGATATAGAATCTACATATCTTGACAATATAGCTTAACTGCATAGGTTTTACATCAAAATTCTATATTATAATTATAATAATCAAAAATGCAAATAGGTAGAACTTTGCGACCTTCGTCATTGTCATTTCTACGAAGTAGGAAACCTTTTCCCAAATTCTTTACGACCCATCTCCTTCGTTATCCGCACTGGCTATTTTAAAATCACGTAGTTTTATGACTATGCCGCTTTACCAGGCAATGTTGAAATTAAATTTTCTACATTTCTACTGATAAACTAGGATGTGCTTTTGCCATTTCTTCGAAAGTTTGACAATAGGGAATCATTCTTTGTCTCAGACATGTAAGCTAGTGCGTAACCAAAAAGTACCTACATATGCATAAGTCACATTGACTTATAATAATATATCGGGAAATTATGTTACTTTTAGCTAAGTGTGCTGCTAGGGTATTAAGAACTACAGCCTATCCAAGCCTATATGCAATTCACGTCATCAATAAAAAGTTACTATATTGTTTATTTGTAATTGGATTTAAAGTTTGGATAGTGAAAAATCATCCATATTCTATGGATGATTTACCTGCGCACATATTAGATGGTATAAAGAAAAACTACAATTTATTAAAACTGTAAAAATGCGAGGTACAAGGTGACAGCTCTGTGTGAAACGTCATTATCTAGTAACCTTTTATTGATGACGTGAATTGCATATAGGTTTGGATAAAGTGTACACAAAACGAAAATAATAATAATAATAATGTGGAAACTACAAATTCGTTCAAACGTGTAGTTCGTAGCCCTAAATTTGAAAATTATCCACAATGGATGAACGAGTTCTAATAACTTATATTAGATAAGCCAGTTACCCAACCTTGGCCGTTGTTTATCAAGTGAAACGATACATAATGCGGACATTCCGCTGGTAATTACAGTACCTATCCATATTATGCAAAAGTACCCAAACAAATGGAATTTCGCCCTAATTTCTCATATCAAAAATTGAACATCGTGAACTTTTAATATTTAATTAATCGATCAAAATAAATACTTATAATAAAGCTTTCGCAAAAGAGTTTCCACATTAAAACTGTATAAATTTTCGCTTGTGACGTTGTCCTAAAAATCAATATAAATCAACATGTAAACTAACCTGCGACGAGATCGAAGTACGCTAACTGGCGCACTTCGGTTTTTTTGTTTCGACAACGCATTTCTAAAGTCATTTTTAAAACAAAACACACACCACACACCCGTACACGACGCGAATTCAACTAAAACTAAATAAAAGTCTGTTACAGTATCAAGATAAGCAAATTATTATCTATGTAGGTATGTTTTACGTACAACACAAGCAAACGCCACATGTGTTATCAACGTCTTTACGTTAGGAGTTTTTAGATAAATTTATTTCACAATGTAAACAAGATTAAATTAAAATATTTAACGGCTGCAGATGTTCCAAAATAATTAGATATAGCATACAAGATGTTCGTAAAGAGCGAAACAAATTTAATATACCCACGTATTAATATTAAATAAAGTTAAAAATTAATTAATTTTCTACATACTTATACGAATATTTCTAACCCAGCCAACAACAATTAGTCAGTCTAATTTGATGTGACGGTTTTTTTTGCTAAATTCGCTTAATTCGAGTTAGTATTAACATTCGCAAACGTCCGTGGTTGCTGCGGGATTGGAACCCCCCAGCCGATTTGCTGACCCTCCGGGCCTCACGGCCTCCTTTGTGCACGTCTTCCGAAACGGAACAACTATGCCAAATTCTAACAATTTTCTCAAAACACATTTTAGAAAAAAATAATAATTAGATAGGTATAATAAACTTTCCCTTAACGGACATTTTCGAATAAGTACCGGAGACTTTTAAAATCCCGACATGTTTTTTCAAGGAAAAATACGTCGTACAACCATTATTGAAACGACTTTTTAAATTTACTTCATATACCTTTCTAATATAGCACGCACGACTGTTAATGACTTAAAAAAATAAAACGTAATTGTATAAACTTAATTATAAAAATTAATTTTTTTGTTCCGTTTATTTTAAAATATGTTTTTTAATTCCGCGATGCGTTTCGCAACTTGACGGTTGCATTTTCAAGCGATCAAATTATGACATTATGGACATTGAGATGTTCGCTTTAGCTCGAAACGTTTTCTTTGATTAGAAAATCCAAAAGCGGTAAATTAAGGATATGTATTTTAAATAGTTTTCCAAAAAAAAAAATTGAACGTTCAACTTTTTTGGCACAAGTCGCTAAAATATATTTTCCAACCGTTTGGTCCGATCTGCCTGTCTTTGACAGAATACACAGCGAATTCTTTGCGTTGTCCGCAAACGTCTTTCTTGTCAGGTTCGCAACAGGGAAATATCGTCGTTAATCTGAATGAAAAGGACATCATCTTCCTCTAATTAAACAACTGTATTCGTCTTCTGTTTACGAGCTGTTTTAATTTTCATATCTTGGTTTTTATCCGAATGCGTTAAATTCAGATCAAAATTTAGTTTTCGTTTGGCTCGTTTCTTTTTTCTTTTTTTTTATGAGTGTCCGTAGCGATTCTGGTCTTTTCAGGTTTTCTTCATTTATTTGTCGTAATTGTTCTTGGCTTATTATTAGCCTTAAGGCTAGTCAAACTGTAATTCGTTTTTGCAATTTTTTAGCAAATCCAACAAACAATTATCTTTCATGATCGCTTTCTTTAACGCATTGAGATCCATCGGTAGTTTTTTTTGCCTTTCTTATTATTGAGTGGCATGGTTGTGTGCAAAAATGAGAAAGAAACGCTAGCATTACGTTCCATGGTACAAGGCGTTTTTGTGTTCCGAAATACAAGAGAGTACATATTTAAACAAAACAAGTTATCTATCCTAAAGGTTGGACCAGATACTCCCAAACAAAATCACTACGTTGTTTAAAAAAAAAGCAGATAAGCAACAACGAACGAAATATTTACTTTTGACGATGAAAAATTTGTTTCGTCCACACAACCCACGTTTTTCATCAAAACCGTTCTCTTTACCGTAGTCGAGTTTGAAGCAAAGAACCAGCAAGTGTTTCAAGGTACAACAAGAAGTTTTGTCGAAAAACTACACATAACAATTTCATCATACGAATTACTCTTATAAAATTTTAAAAAAAAACAATATTTTCAAAATGCTTAAAGTCCTTGTGTAGGTAGGTATCCATTTATACGATTGACTAGTGCTAACTGTTCATCCATCCGAACGCCCAAACGCAGATGTTCGTTGGTATGACGATGTTAAATGCTCATTTAGCGAAGATTAAAATCGTAACCGTTTCAATTTTAAATATTACTCTTTTGTTAAAGTATCCTTTTATTATTTTTTTATATACAATTATGTACTGTATTATACTTACGAATAAGACCCACTCGCCGCCTTATATAAATTTATTTAATCGATTCAGTTACAAGCCCAACTTTCTACCTTTCTACTCGAACTAGATCAAGAACTAATTCCGAATCACGAGTAAGAAAATTAACTGAATTAACTTTAGGTGCTAAATTTAATAATTAGCCGCAGTTTGTTTTATTCGATTAACAAATAAATATTCATACCTGACCATCGCGTTCTGTATTTAATTCGTCGAGCGTGTAATTCAAACAAGTGTTGAAATTAACGTAGTCTATACTGTAATTTACCATCTCATATACCATATAATTGTACATTATATTATTATTAGGTATTATTATTACGTGTTCCCAGATTAAACATATGTATTTAATCGCAACTCGTTCACAATAAAAAGTTACAAAACGTAACTTGTGCAATAAATCATTTAAACTTGCATATCTATAATTAGAGGGTAACTACCGTTTAAATACGGAAGCGAACAAATGTTCTGATTTACAAACCAAATCTAAATTAAAATATGTTATAACCTTGTTTTGAATGACAAGTTTTGTTAATATCGTAATTTCGATACGGAGATTCGAATCTAGACAATGTACCTACTCTAATTAACCCAGAAACTCGATTACCATTAAAGTTTATATTCGGGTTAATATTACGCGCGTTTACAAGTAATTCTATTAATTTACCTACTTATTTGATTCCCGATTTAAGTTAAAATTTTTAATTCGGTTTTTTATCGGTAGGTGTAAGTACCTACCTAACTAAAATAAACTGGAGCACCTCGCTTTTACTGCTACTCCGATTTCACGTCAAAAAGACCTTCGGATCTATCGGAATTATCTTAGTGCAATAAAAATTACCAAATCACCGTGTATAATTAATTGTTTTATTGTAATCGGTCGCGTATAAAAAGCGCAATTGCAAGAATAATGCGAAGGTGATGTCGAATAAAGAGCGATTATAATGCGGTAGTGTTTTATAGATATAAATTAAATGAGAGCTGGAGCATTTACAGCCACGGTAAATCAAAGCGCGAGCAAAGAATCGTCCCATTTACTCGTTGCGAGCCTATCGCGAATCATAAACAAATAGATTGTTTCTATGTAAGCACCGACAGTTGTAGGAAAACTGGCTAAGCGATAAAACGCGAACCAGTGCGATGTTGAAATTGATTTTGCTCGCCCAGATGAAAGCGCACAATGGACGACAATTTTTAAAGCGGCTGAAAATTGCGCGAAGCCCTTCCATTGTTTGAAAATTCACGGAAATTTCACGGTGGGAATGCCCGACGCAAGCCCCTACAAACACGTTACACGGATGCGAGCGAGCGAAGCCGATGATGCCTTAAAATTAATTAGTTTTGCGAAAACGATACCTTAACGAGGGCACTATTCAGCAGCGCATTGATATTTCCAGATCGAAGACTTTAAATTACTTTATTGCTTCGCAACAATGAAGCCATAAAATGGACAAACGAGTGCGAAATTGCTTTGCTCGCTATAATCCATAAGCACCGGCACAACTCAATTAGCATCGTCACGGGAGTAGGTTAACAATATTATATTTTGCTAATTTTTGTTGCCACGCGTTTAATATACGAAAGTTAATGGTGCTCAAACTTTTCGGCTTCAAACATTAGAAAGCATTTTATTTTTCTTTTCCGCGCCTTTTTCCAGTTGTTGGAATAAGTCGCAACAAGGTACATTTGAAAGAAAAACCAAATGAAGGAAAAGGAAAAGTAATTAGAGGAACTTCGGGTATTATGTGGAACACCATTTGCATTTGTGAGCATCGAAATTAAAAAAAAAACCCAAAACCAAAACGAATACAAACTAGAACTATTTTTAATTACTTATTTTTGTTCAGGAATTAATTTTCAAAATTTCATCTTATACTCAAAAATAATTTTCAAAAAAAAATTGTATTTGGAGGGCAATAGGGGTTTGATAATGAACAAGACGAACATATTTAATGAGACTTCAACTATGAAGAATTCCGATTTTGTAGTTTAGTTAACTTACATAATATACGATTTTATGTCAAAAATGATTTCACGTCATCTTGGCAAAAATAACCTACTAAATATACGGAAATAGTCGTCAACTAAACAATGAGCATTGCATGAAAAAACTGCTACTCTTTGAATGTACATTACGTTTAGTGTCGGCGTATAAGGCACACTTCTAATAATTAATACAGATTTTTAAAAACTCCCCTACAAAAATTTCGCAAAAATCGAAAACAAATTATTCGTCCACAGCGTCATGGAAGCATTTAAAAGTAGTTTACGGTATTTCAGTTAGTTTACGATATACCTCGGTATTCCACAATACCCAAAGTTCCTCCATTAGTGAACCGAAATGCGTTGCAATTTTAGTCCGTTCAAGATAGGTTGTAAATTACGTCATGCACATTTTATCAAATAGTTTTGATTTTTCTTGCGTTTGTTTTTTATTCAGTTTATATAAGTACACGTTCAAATTCACGAGATAATTTGTTAAACAAATACATGCCTATCAATCAAATTTATTTAGTAAATTGTGTATCGCGCCATTACGTTATTAAATGAACTTAGTGGGACAAAATAAAAATAGAAATGGTCTGGTAGACGACTTGAAACATAAATCAGATGAACGTTTTACGAAATAAACTTGAAAAAATTGATTAATTCAATACAGTACAGTTAAACGCTTATTTTGCCTTAAATTTACGTAAACGTATTTTATTATTAAGTTGCATTTACAATGACTACTACAAGTATTACTTTATATTTCTTGCATTTTCGTTTAAAAATCAGATAATAAACGTTATAATTCAACAATAAATATGTAAAATAACACGACAACGTAAACATTAAAATCTGCAGATACGTAAGGTACTACAAATCTTAACCCATTAGTTTACAGTAAAAAATTATCAAATAAAAATGGCTCTTAAAATTCTTAATATAATAATTCAGACACCGGCGAAAAATTAAAAGGGACGCAACGTCGGCAAAGTAATTTGATACTGTCGGAGCCACTTCCGAGCCTGGGCAATGTACGTGATGAATATTTCTCGCCATCACTGACACAATAAGTACGCCTAGTAAAATTAAGAAAATAATAACCCAGAAAATCGTCAGCAATAAAAACTTGGTAAGTGTATCGGAAAGTACCTACTTAATAATATGAATCTCTGTCCGATCGTTTTACGTATTTATTTCGATCGAAAACCGTAATTAGTTGAATGCGAGGTAACATATTTTAAATCGAATTTCTATACGGCATGGGTAGAGCTAATTAAATAATAACTAGCTATAAAAACGGTTTAAAAATAACTGCTAGCGACTCGTAATGTCTGTTCCAAATTGAAAAATAACCAGCAAATTTTATAATTAAGTTGACATATAAATTAGCATGCTAATGATCAATAGCGGATACCACAACAGGAATTCTAAACATTTTCATTTATCTAAATAAAAAAAAAAATAGAAGCCCAATCTTAAATAAATATAGGAGTATTTGTAACAAATCATAAACATCGTCGGTAACATGCTAAATATTTTGCCACCCAAAACTATTTAAATGGTTTTCGGAACACGTCGTTGCAGGAGGCCGAAACATTGACGGAGGTATAGATACATTTATATCATTTTATAGCATATTTAATACTGATGACTGACGTTTATGGCGTGTTAAATTAATATATTATAAAAATTTCTCCTCCCATACGTTCTAACAATACGAACGAATTTCGATCATCGTACGAAATTAAACGGAAACCGTTACGTGTTTAGGCCTTTCAAAAAATTATATCGATCGATAACTTTTCGGGACGTGACACCTGAAATCAATTTCGTATATTTACATAAAACAACTCAATTAAGAAAATGTAGAAATCGATAGAGAGAGAAACCGACCTGATATACCCGATAAATATTTTTCTATACAAAATAAATTAATTATTCCCATAGAAAAATAGTGGTAATTTACTGTTTTAATCGTATCAGAACAAGTTTTTTCACACCTGTGAATAAAATTGAATTTTAATACGCACCATACCTTAATAAACACACGCTAAACGTTAATTTCCAAAACTTGTTCAATAATAAAAACTTATCTGTAACACAGACGATAGCCAAGGAATCTTTGCTTTATCGACGTCCCCAATAGGAATATACACAGTCTATAATTAGGCAAAGAAATATAACGTTCGAGAGGAAGTAGGTCCGTTTACGTACAGTTACAAGCAAAAATAATAAAATTATTTTGTTTATAAACCTGTCCCAACAGATATAAAAAAAAATGGTTTCAAGGAATGTTATGCGAGCCGTAGTTGTCTATAAAACAGCGGGGGCCGTTTTAATGTTGCATTTATAGTTTCCGAATAGATAACAAGCCTAACCAACATTCTAAAATTAGCGCTAGAATTTTAACGAAAATTCAAAACAGCGACGTCGTATAACACGTCAAATTAATAATTTTGTTACCAACATCGTCGGCCACGGAATGCACTCGAATACGCTTTTATGCAAATACGGTGCAGAAAATCGCCGGTAACGTTAAAGAATAAATAAAAATTGTTTAAAATTAAAACAAAATAAACGCGAACCGGCCCGGTAAGTAGCCACTTTCTCAGGTTTAATCTTTAAGACTGTTTCGAGTAATTTAAATTTTCAGGCGACACAAATGTAATCCCAAGATTAACGGCTAAATAACAAAGTGATCTGAGGAGGCTTAAAACTTCTAAATGCTTTCCTGTCACCATATATTGTTATTTGTACGTGCCACAGAAGTATAAATAAACGTTTAGATACTGGTAGAAATTTAAAAATGCAACTTCGGTAAATAAGACGATTTAAACCAAGAAATATTCTTATAATAGTACCAACCCAACCGCAATTAAGCATTTTCAATTAGGTAACTCTTTTGTCTCGGAAATTATAAATGCCGATAATTTATTTTCGTAGAACTATTTCAATTTTTCTCAGGCGAAATTTGCATAATGTCCCGAAAAACATCGACTCTCTTAAGTTTCACAATAAAACTTGCAGATGTTTATTTTGATAAGGCAAAAATCTGACCATAATAATTTATGGAAGTGTTAAACGGAATGTAAAAGTATCATTAGAATATCGAGGTTCAATTAATTTAAATAACAAAATAGATATAAAATTAAGTAGAAAAAAAAAACAAATTAAAATTCTCGACGATATTAAAAGCAGGTAAAGAATATTGAAAATATATTGTCCGAATCCCTTTAAAATCGTTCGTTTAAATTTATTATTAAAATTCAACGTTTATTAATTAATCCACTTTAACAACTTGGCATAAATTTCGTTTTGGTCGAATACGAATTAATTAGGTAGAGATAACGTCAGAACGCCTAACGTGGTTACGCAAACAAAATAGACCCTCGCGTAAAAATGAAAAATGGAGTTACTCCTGTTGCATATTCACGTATATGCTTAGTAATAACAAAGTCGTAAAATTGCCATCACAGCGACAATTCTAGGTAATAAAGTTTTGATATTATTTACTTCAGATCGCCTTATAGAAATCAAGACTGCCCAAAGAAAAATAAAACAACTTTAACTACACATCGAAAGATTATCGGTTTTGTTTATCTGAAATCGAAACAATATTAATAAATATTGTTAGTGTTACCCTACCTACATTTATACGAAATTATGCAAAACTCGATAAAAAGAAAAGTTCAATCGACGAAAAAGGAAAAATGGAATTGTAGCAACATTAACGATTTAAAATTAATCGAGTGAAAATGGGCCATTAAAAAATAAACATCCATAAGTATTACCTACTCGATAATCTCTTATTTGACAACAAATAAGACTGATTAAATATACAAACGCAACGCCCGGTGTTGCTTCAAATTTTTTGTTCGTATAGGTAATTTCTTTATTTTTTTTACCTATTAATTCGTTCTTCATTTGTTTAGATTTTTAACAGTTATTAAATCAAAATAAATTCCACAACTTGGGGTTCATATTTTTTATTCGTTGATTATTCGAAACGTCACACAAAGTAACACAAAAAAAAGTGACTGTAAAACTTTTGTACGCGCGCTACAGTTATACAAAAAACCGATTTAATATGTACTTCTAGAATAATTTCATTAGATTTTTAATATAAGAACGTCGAAAAATAATTTTTAAAACCTTCCCCTAAGTAAATCCCGCAATAATTTTCATTGGGCACGTAAAACCCCTTAAAAGCAAATTAAATTTTTGAGAACTGGTTAATAATTTAAAATCTTAGATTATCCAATAATATGACATTATATTATTCAACAACTAAAGTACCTATTTTTAAATTTTCAGCAATTAAGCGGTAGCTCCGCGTCCAAAAAGAAAAAGAAGAAAAACAAACTTAAATCACCACATACCGATTGAGTAGCGAAAAACAAAGAACTCGTATAAGAAAATACGTGCATTCACGTGATAATGAATGATCTCCGTTTCCTTCATATTACTATCTCGAATGAAAAAAAGGAACGGATATTCTGGTGTTATATTACTAAAGAAAGGAAATTTAATTGTTGATTGACGTCTGAAAGAATTCGCCCACATTTCATTTTCTTTATTAATTAGACATGTGTTATTTTCTGTTTTTGCTCCTTCAATTACCTTTTAATGGCGTTTAATATTGATTTGACGAGGGAGATCGTGTTACGGCATTATAACTGCTTAAATTTCATTTCGTGGCCCCCTTTTAATATCAACGGCGATTATTAAATATGAAGAAAAAAAAAGAAACGTCGCGCCGCTTATTATCATTAGATAATTCATAATCTTGCATCTGTGCGTTCTGTGGTTTGTGTATAATAATAATTTTAAAAGAAGAAAACCGTATATAAAGTTTTTAAATGGGTCTATTAAGCTTTGCTTCTTCCAGATAATGCACCGTCACATCCCAAATTAACAGCATTAAAATATACCTATATAGGTAAGTTACATATTTTCTATCTAATTCAACTAGGATTGCCTAGTAGTCGAGGAGGCAAAGGATCGCTAAAATTTTGAATAGGTATGCATTCGTTGGATCAGTTTAACTTGAAAATTTTGAAAATTTTCGATTGTTATTAAAATAAAAAAATTTACATTGTATTCAGCGCGCGTTTGTAAAATACCCAAATGAACAGTAAACGAGCATTTCTAAAATAATTTTCAATACGAATAAACTTGCTACCAGTGTCCCTTATAAAGAAAATTAATCGGTTGAATAACACGATAAATGTAGACGAACAGATACAATAGTATAATACAGGGGGCGATTGCATCATATTCCGGTTAAAAAATGCGAAATAATATTTTTTCCGAACGGGCTTCGTTTCCGTTAACCTCAAAGTTTCCGGTTAAGATTTCAATTTTTAACTTTAATAATACCAGGACTGAGACGTGTAACGTCGGCGTCCGTCCGTCGGTTATAAAAAAATATCATACGTTAGTTGTTTAAATTATTTATATTTTCGGATCGTCTAAATGAAAATAACGGAACGAGAAAAATAAAATAGGAGTTAGGTAACAACAAATTTACTATAAATGCTCAAAAAGACCACCTTGGCATTAGTTGCTCATAACCACCGCATAACCAATTGTTTTAAATGTCCCCATAGATAAAAATCTAAGGGATTTAAGTCGGGGTACCTTAGAGGTCACGGCACACGACCACGTCGACGAAATTCATCTTCTATCGAAATTTTTATTTAGCCAAACTACAACGTTTCGAGCAATATGCGGCGGTGCTCAGAACCTTGGAGAGTTGATTTTCTAAAAAATCTAAACGATCCTCAGCACGAAAAGCGTTTTTCGAAAAAAATATTATTTTTTGATATACATTAGCGCCATCTTTTAGAACTCTTAATTTAATTCAAATCGTGTCTTGATGTTTTTTAAATGTCTTTGACGGATTGTGAGATATTGAGACGAATAGCGTAAGATAGCCTTTCGTTTAAAACACGCTATACCACGAAAACTGGAGATTTGGTCGTAAAAAATATTCAATCTCGAGGAACTCCACAACTCTGCCGAATTTCTGAATTTCGAGTTGCCTTGTAAGTGCACTTGGGTGGTTTTGGAATTAAAATAATCGCAATTGTTGTTCGCAACGGTCTTTTTCTCTCGATTGATGAATGGCACAAAAATCGGAATGATCGCGTGGATTGTTTTATTGCTAAACAAAGTTTAAGTTCCAATTATCCAATAAGTCATCTTTAAGTCAATTCGAACTAAAAATACACTTGGGCGGTTTCGGCTCTAAATCCATTCTCATTTGCATTTCAATGAATTTAATTTAAATATGTAGGCCCTTCGTTAGTCGATAATTAGTCTTTAATAGTCTTTAGAACTATTAGTTCGATAAATAAACGACACAAAATAAAGTAGGTAAAGCAAAATTTCGCATTTAAAATTATTCAACCAAACACCGCTTAATTTTCATATTTCGGCCATAAACTGCTTTAAAAAAAAAACAACCTTCATTACGTTTGGGAATCATAAAAAGTACGAAAAGTAGCGAGGCAGAAGATAAAACACAATTGCTTCCACATTAAACCGCACCTTTCGCGTACAAAAACAACAGATAGCATGCAGTTGATTTTCTGAACCTTCGAGCAGGTCTACAAGCATTACTTTGCAAGTCACGGCACCTAGTATTTTTACAAACTTAATTATAACAGTCATTAATCGAATATGAGAGTCCCACAGACAGTAATTACGATCCAAACAACTACTGCTTTAATTGCCAAGTGCAACTTGCCGAGGAATACCATAGCGGTTGATTGTGTGTACGAACCTATAAACGCATTTTCAATTCGATTCCAGTTTTGCTTCCATTTGGAATTGTTGGCGATGTTTTATGTTTGTAAAACAGTTTACGTTGCACCTTGTTAAGTACATTATAGTACGTGTGACATTTGTTTAAACGTCTTTAAAACCCCGAGGAGCAACGTTAGTTTTAATCGACGAAAGTTATTAAAAATACACTTACCCACATGCGATTTAATGAAAAAATGATGGGTTTACCGTACCTGAAACAAAAATTACAAAAATTAGATTTTCAGTCAAAATAATCGTATATGTACAAATATAACTTATATATAGGGTGTTACAATAAGATGGATCGATATTAAAAGTTAATTACAAATCAGTGGTGTACAAAATTGAAGATTTCTTTAATGAAACATTACAATTAAGTGTGAAAGATAATGTCCGCCAAATGTTCGCCACGGCTCCGGCGGCACATGTTGATCCGCTTATCGAAATTTTTATAATATCTCGGCATACTTACTCCTCAATCTCATCAATGTGCCGTGAAATCTCCTCTTTGAGTTGCTGGATGGTGGTTGGCTTGTTGGCATAGACTTCAGATGACCCCAAAGAAAGAAGTCTAACGGTGTCAAATCGCAAGATCTCGGTGGCCAATTGACTTCGCTGTATCGGGAGATTATGCGCCCGGGAAACTTCTCATGCAGTGGCGTGGGCTGTGTGGCATGTGGCGCCATCTTGTTGAAACCACATGTCATCGATGTCATAATCATCCAATATTGGCCACACAACGTTGTTTAACTGCGCGGTAGCGTTCGCCATTCACTGTAGCCGAATTCCCAGCATCATTTTCAAAAAAAAAATGGTCCAATGATTCCTCCAGTACAAAAAGCACACCACACAGTGACTTTTTGTGGATGCATTGGTGTTTCAACAATTGCCCTTGGATTTTCATCAGCTCATATTCTGCTTGTTGACGTAGCCATTGAGATGGAAACGGGCTTTGTCGCTGAAGAAGATTTTGGTGAAAAATTCGTTATTCACTTGTCTTTGTTCGTGTATCCAATCGGCAAATGTACGGCGCTCGAAATGGTCCGTCGTTTTAAGTTCTTGCGTCAATTGAATTTTGTACGCGTGCAACAACAGATCTTTCGTCAATATCCGATACAAAGTGGCCGTGGACAAGTGCAATTCCTGTGCTCGATGTCGAATAGAGGTGTTTGGGCTCTCGGCCACATTCTCCCTCGCGGCAGCAATGTTTTCGGGTGAGCGTCCTGCACGAGCACGTACTGACTTCTTAACATCTGCCACAGACCCAGTTTCTTGGAATTTCTTCACAATTTTGCCAATAGCACTCTCGGTTGGTCGGTTATGCGGGCCGAAAAAATCTCGAAAAGCGCGAAATGCACTTTTGTTTGAACGTCCATTTTCGTAATAGGCTTCAATAACTTTAACACGTTCTTCAATGCTCAACTTTTCCACGATTTAATTTGTAAACGACTGAAGATGTCAAACCAAAAAACAATTGACGTTTAAGCTCCATTCACATTTAACATCTGTCCAAACTATTGTAACACCCTTTATAACAGAACCGTGAAAATGTGGTAGGTAGCGGTAGCGCTAAAGAATAATTATATCTACCGATATCGTGAGCAAATATTGCAACGTTCGAAAAATATTCACTTATTAATTGAATGTCGAGATGCCCGTCACGATTTTATAAACCGAAAGGTTTAAGAACAATTACTCATCGACAAACAACGGGTCCCTAAAAATTCCGATATCCATTAGAGCAATGTAATGAGTAAATTCTAACAGCAATATATTCTCGCCGTCGTTAATTCGTGCCAATAATTAGCTTAGGCACTTCTTCCGTTACGAACTCGTAAAACTATCAAGTGTTTAATAGAATCAAAAGGCTGGAACGGTAGTATTTATTAGCGACTTATAACGTGCAATCTCGAAGCTCCGGGGAATTCTTTACTTAGAACGAGTTAAGTTACCAGATGGTCTTAAAAGTAATTTTAAAACATTTTGAAATGATTCATTGTTGTCAAAAGTTATCATTAAAACACATGGCCCGATTGTTCGTGGGCGCCATTTTTACGCTTTTTGATCGCTTAATTGTGAGAAATTCGTACCAGATACGGGATTATAAACGCGTAATGATATCATGAAATTGTTAAAGCTTATAATATAATAGGTTTACAACTTGTCTATATTTTTAATCTCTAAACCAGAACGGTCGAAATGCTGTGGGAATTCCTTTTAAAAATACGGGACTAGATAACAATCACTAGTATAACAATATTATAATAAATACATACGCTAGAACGTAATTAAGAATTAAGTCACAAAACATAAAACTTTATTAATAATGTCTTTATAAATGTACATTGCGAACAACGTATTAAATAAAGGCCTCTGCGCTTTAAAAACGTAAAATCATAGTCATTCAAATTCGAAGAATAAATTTTTGTGCCTCGAAACCTTGGCTAATTATAAATTTAATTTTGAGTCTATGCTTATCCAATAAAACAGAATGCTACACACCTATAATTTGCATTGCCCAAGTATGTCCGATTCGATTTTATGTTCTATAATAATAATTTAAAATTAGCTTTTCTAGCGTTCCAATAATTTTATAATTACGTCTCTAATTGCGTCCGAGTACGTATTATTCAAATTATGGAATGTATTTGAGGAAACGTCGGGTCCGTCTCTATAGAATTTATCTATCGGTTAATTCGTTCCGAGATAATTTACTTGTAGGTAAGTAGGTATTTGTTGTTATTTGAAAACGATCGTTCGCTCAAATTGAGCAACAATTAAAAGAAAAATGCCCATAAAGACGATAAATAAATGAACTTTGACGGGGCGCAATTCGCAAAAAAAATGTATCTATAATAAAATACCTATTAAATATTTATTTAACAAAAGAAAGTAACTTTTTATTTGTTCGAGTTTTTAAATTTTTCAAGTGCGCTCACTGTATAAATAAGTAGTGTCTATTTCCTAAAAAGAATGCGGCGCAAAGAAATTGAATAAGTGACGATTGCCAGCATTTAAAACTAAAGAATGTAATGTAAGAATCTGTAATTTAAACCCTAAATCAAAAATAATGCACTATCGATATTTGACATTTAAATAATAAAATAAAATACAAATTGAAAAAAATAAATCTAGGTATATGATGATCGTGGTTTCGACTAACAAGTACTTAGGTGCCTACTATTTTATATCGCGATTTCATAATTTTACAACAAAATTGAATCGACGAATATGAATATGATTACAGTACGTGTATTTTAGTTTTGCTTTCCACGTAACGGGTGTCCAAAAAGGCTTTCAGTCTTAGTTGCCCGTGGAAAACTAAGGGCATGTCTTACAATTAGCTTAAATCGTGTCATACACGATTTCTTATCATGTCATAGTAATAAAATTACGTAAGCCGAGGACGTCTTTGTCTTTCCACAGTCAATCGAGACTGAAAGACTTTTTGGATACATGTTAGCTTATTTTTAAAAGTGTCGATAATAAAATGTTCAATATTGAGGCCGATTTTTGACTATATTCCTATTTAACTGTACTTAACCACCACGTGTTACCGAAAAAACACTTATTGAAAAAATAATATCTAAAATAAAAATATGGTATTTGTTTTGTTAATTAAATCATCGATTCCCAACTTAGCTTTTTTGGGGATCGCCACAATTACTTTTTAATTGAAATTTTTTATTTTGAATGTGTTCTCTTTACCGTAGATATTAAAAATACTGTTTTTGAAAATGTGTCGGGAGAAGGTTGTATCTATAGAGTTGCAAGATAGGGTCTAAAAAAAGATTAAAAAACATGTACGTGTCACGTACAAATAAAAATCGAGTATTGGAGCTTATTATTCCAGCGTGAATAAGGTTGGATGAAATTCGTCCAAGCAAAATGTCGACGCCCCATATTTTTACAAATAATAATAAAATCGCGCTGAATTTTTTTGTAGCCGACGACAGGGAGGTGAGAAAACGCGATCAAATCGTGTGACGCACTCCAAGTTATGGAGACACCTTCAAAATTGTTATCAATTATGTTGTTTTATTAACCACAATAATATTAAATGTCGTTCAAAGACCTATTATAATAATATAAATATTTTATTATCTCGATGAAAAATCGACAAATATACCTAACAATGTGTTATGGGCGTTTTTCACTCATCGTGTTACAATTTGTAACCTTACTCCAGCTTAAGTAAAGTTTACCTAGTATGCAAATACCTACTTGAATACTTCAAAAATTCGTCAGTTATAAAGCATACGATTTAATCAAAAATTAGTTCCGTCACGAGTGTCACATATTATATACATAATTAAAATATTACCTAACCATAATTTTAATCATTGCTCGGATAACTGTTGAATCGTAACGCAAAAAAAAACGCGACCTCTTCTTAATTCTATCTTGTGGCCGTTATTTTAATTAAGTTTATATCAAACTGTAACTTACGTATAATTTAAAAAATCATTATCAAAGTAATTGTTCTATTAGTTCCTACGCACCGCTTAAAAAAAAAAAAAGGTTTTCTAAATTTACAATCATAAACTAAAACGCCTAAAATAGCCAGCGAATGTATGTCTATTAAATCTATCTCCTCCCATTAATGTTTAAAAGATAGTCGGAGTTACGAAGGAAAGCCATAAAAACAAATTGCATTATTAGATGGCAACCCAAATTGGATTAAGACCATTTAGCATACAGTGGAAAATACCAATTTAATCAATACTGTTTAGTATTTTAAAGATAGTTATCTTAAAGTCCAATTAAATTCTTCGTCTAACACAATCCGCATCCTCAATAAATTTCGATACATTATTATTAGCGAAATTCTCATTAATCAAGCAAATCCAGCCTAATAATATTAAAATCTTGTTAAAAATACACGATCGATTACGGCAACAGAAACTTCGCCTCCCGATAAAATCGTTTAATTAATTACGTTCGTCGCGGTGCGGCGCACGACGTTGCGTAAATCCGAATTATCCAAATTCCGATCGGAAAGTGTATCTGTTATTTCGAAAATCCGAACTAGTAGGCGAGAAATTACAAAGAAGATCACAACGAGAAATTGCTTTTTCGAGCGCCCACTTACGCTTCAAAACAATTTAAATTTTTTCGTCGGAATGGAGCCACGGTATATTATTACGGAGTTGCGGTTAACTTTTTACCTGATTTCGTTGCGTTCCTAGCGCTTTTTAGAAGCGTAGAGATATCTCTCGGGGAGCCAGAATTAAATAAACCAAAAACGTCTCTTCGACCGAATCGTTTTTAATTTATTCATGCGCGACGACATTATACGCGATCGTAATATAACCGACGACGGCCATTTTTGCCGTTGCTGCGGTTAAAATCTATTTCGTATCGAGGCGCGAACAAACAAAAAGAACAAAATTCAGGAAATCTTCGATCAAAAGCGGTTAACGCGATACTTTTAGGATTTCTGTTTAATATCATTAACCAAGTCGACGGGTTATAAAGTAGTCATTTGATGAACGATATGGCGCCTTATTTTATCGCCGAGGGCGCGAATGCAGCTACCGCACACTTGATATTACCAATTAACTGCATAATCTTGATCGTAATTATTGAAATCGCAATTGCCTGTAGATTTTGATTAAATTTCTTGGCTTTCTTGAAAGTCCGCGAAGTAGGTCTTTATCGACACGACTAATACGCTGCTGTACAATTGACACAATTAACACCGGCTATTTATAGATAAACGCTAAACTTACAATGCGACAAACACCAACTATACTTACTTATAATAAAATAAAAAGTAAAAAATGTCATTTCGGAGAAATAATAATTATATCTTCGGGATATAACGTGCATCGACGAACGACACGCACTGTAATTTTTAAGGGTTTACAAGAACAACCCGTACATTATATGAATATAATATAATACGTTAGCAAACACTATAATTTTCATAGCTATAATTGCCGCGGAATTTTTAATATATAATTTAGTACTGCAAAAATTAAAAATACAAACACTTGACGAAAAATTGCCCATCATAATTTCCTTCTTTTAAAAATTACCTTATCAAATAATGACGTATCGATAAAAACAAAAGAAACAACTGGAGCAATCGTAATGTGTATTAGTACATATCTAACTGTTTGCACTAATAACAGATATCGATGTAAGTATATTAACGCAATCATGATCTAAGAAAATGCACTTATACATAATTATAGTTGCTGCGCAAACGAGAAGATAATATTAATAGATTAAAAGGCAATGGGAATAAATCGTTAATTATTCCACGTTATTTCAAAAATAATTGTTTATTGGCCGTATAAAATTCTAAACTAGTTTATTTCGATTAAAATCATAAAATGTTGAAAACCACTCCGTTACTTAAGTAGTTACCTAATTGTCTCTACTTGAGAAAATTGTTAAACCGAAAGCACGCCAAAACACCAGACGAAGAGAGGTTAAACTAGTGCAGATGAGCAAAACTTATGTTAGATTAGTGTATAGATATAAATCGTTTAAGTTGGTACGTAATTAATATTTTAAACATAAAAAATGCGACTTTTTTTATACACACAACCAATTATTATTAAATAAATGTCTTTTACTAATGGCAATATAAATTTTAATTAATTAATTTTCGGCGACAAAACAGTCCGAGGTTAAAATTTCCGGTGACACTCGATTGTCCTAGATCCTTCGGCAAATTGTTGTAGGTCAATTGTTTTGTGGATCGATTGTTCGTAGATGAATTGTCGTATACGAATTTACCCAGGTAATAAGATGTTATTGTGCATTTGTTTCAGTAATACTCTAAAACAGTTGAAAACTTTTCAGCGCTCTACGTAGAGAATTCGTTGAGTAATTAATTGGCTCAACTAAAATCGAATTAACTTAAATTGAAAATTTTCGGAGAAAATATTTCAGTAACATTTCCCGCACGGTACTAACTTCTTTCGGTTCGAAGCCGTTTGTGTTGTATAGTTACTATGTTATTATTTAGTTCTTTTCAACGTATCAGTGGTTCATCGGCGCAATTCCAATTCACGGCTCGTATGAAAAACATTTTAACGAACAATAAGATGCTAGACGAGAAGCATTTGCAGCATCCAAATTCGTAAACACCTTTTTGCTTATACAGAAAATTTTACTATCGCGATTTTGTCAACAACAAAAAATTAAATAACGAGCAATTTTGCTAAAAGAAATTGTTGGAAAAGCTGCATTATTTTTGTTATTGTGAATTATTTTAGTGATAAGCTTATTAACAAATATTAATAGATATTATCACTATTAAAAATTAATCATCCCCCTAATATATCCAAGATTTTATTGAAACTTTGAAAAACGTTTGTAATAAATTGCAAAAATTCTCTGAAATGTTCCTATTAATAAACGTATTTATTTAAAACTACAATCTTTTGATAATCCACTCATAAGTCACAATGAATCAGACACAAATGTAATATTTTTATATAATTCCTAAAAAATAAATAAAACGATAACAGACAGTAAGAAATAGTCGTGAATAAAATGAAAGGATCGCTAGTAAAAAGGAAACCGAAAATGCTATTCATCAACAATTTCACCGATGGTTGGATAACGCGCAGATAGAGGAATAAGGTGTAGGTAGATATGTATTATATAATAGCCTACCTTGAAGGACAAACAGAATTTTTACTGCCTAGTCACAGCAAATCTTATTTAAATGATTATTTTCACTATCGCATCGTAAAGTATTTGTGTATATATGGGGCGAATCGGTTCGTGGATTTGGAGGTGAAGCGGATCACGTCTTTTCTTAAATTTATTTTTGTGGTTATTGAAAATATGATAATTAACGGATGTCCATAGAGTCTTCAGTCTTGGTTGGTTGTAAGAAGATAAAGGCATGTCTTGGTTTAAACGTAATTTTATTGACATGATAAGAAACAGTTTATAACGTGAATTATGCTAACAACAAGGCATGCCTTTATCTTTCCACGACCAACCAAGACTAAAAGACTTTCGAAGACCCGTTATTTAGTTACAGATAAGCATGTAAAAAATGAAAACCGATCAAGGATCGTGGTGTCCAAAAAAGATGAAACAAGCCCAACAATCATATCTTCTTCCGTCGCTCGCGAGGACAACGACTGTAAGAGAACTTGAACTGTCACAAAACAAATTTTCCATTTGACATCACAGGAGAATAACAACAGCCTTCTTCAGAAAGAAGAGAAGAAACGAAAAGCTGCGTTAAAAATGGATAAGATTCCGGTCAAAAAATCAGCAAACGAAGGCAAGGAAAATATCCAGATTCGGAAAATAAGTGGAACAACTTCAAGGAGCAAGATTTATTAAGGACATTAATATTTTCGATTTTTGTACGATCCGTTTCGTCCCAGAAATCGGGACGAATCGGATATTTCTCACTTTTTCGTTTTTTGTTTGTAAAAAGAAAATTTTTAAGTTTATTTTAATAAAATGCTTACGAATTTGTAATAAAAATTGAATTTATAAAACGAATAACTATTACTTTATCGCCGTCAAACTTAAAGCGATCCGATTCCCCTCGATCTACCCCTATGTTATGTTTACGTTACTCTACTAATTTTTAATAACAGTTTCGTAACTTGATTCTTTCTCGTTCTTCAAGAAATAAAATAATTTAAATTCACGGCGAGCAAACTATCTAGCGGACGGTTTCGGATTCATAAAATTCAGTTTCAGAGTGGCCAGCGTGATCGTCAGACATTAATCCGGGGTGGGGGGGGGGGAATATTTATCGGATATTTTATGGTATTGTCGACTAGCAGTGGGTAATTTCAGAATATTGCGTTCGTTTAAAATGCGCCCCGGTACGTAGTCGTTCTATTTTAGAAATGACCGTTGTACTATACTTTGTGCATTTGTCAAAAGAGTGCGTTTAGTATGCTAGATAGATATATAACAATTTCCGCAGTTTAAAATACCGAAGGCCGACACGAAATCTATCCAACAAAAAGCTTCACAAATCAACCATCAGGTAAAAGAACGCGGCTTTTGTTTTTAAAAAGTTCCGGTCGATTTAAAAATATTTTACGTAATACCTACACCACTTTTTGTAAACGGGCTTTATAAAAACAAATTAATATTACAACGTCGGGAGTTTATCTGTTTGGATTGGAAATAATTTGAAATGGCCGATAAAGTAAATTTCCATTTTCATTGGTTTCAGTACTGTGATTAAGCCGCAATTCGTTCAAACGAGTTTCGTGGTTAATTTCCTAGTGTAGGTATCTTTTAATATTCTTATTATTAGACGCTTCTTTTCGCCTAATTACAAGAGTCGTTGCTAATCGCAAGGAACTGACTTAGAAAAAAAAAACAAACTGTTTTTATACTGTAATATACAAAGTCCGAAGCTAATTTCGAGAAAATGTCGTGTATTTATAACAGATCGCATCGTAAAACAGCTAATTTATACCTGATTCCTTCAACGTAGGACGGCTTTAAAATTGCAGACTATTCTAAATATAATGTACTACTATTTCGAAAATTAGAACTTAGAAAACAGTTATAACGCCAGATACATGATATTTATAATAAACAAGCAGCAAGTTAGTTACGTAACGAGAAATTATTAATTTACATAAGATTTAAAAACTCCCAAATTTTCGAACGCTTATGGTTCTTAGAATGCAGGCCAGACGAGAAAAGTATTATATAGGCAGGATGGCCCGCATCGGTAGTCTATTATTACCAAAGTGCGATTTCACCTTGAAACAAAATTCGTAAAACTAATTTCACAAAAAACTCAACAGAGACACTAATTTTTATCCAATTCGAAACCATATAATTGCACGGTTTCCGAATTCTACTATTATAGTTGAATATTTTGAAATCGCCGTCTAGGTATTTATACCTCGGGCCAAAACTAAAATTGATTTGTTTCAATCACGCATGTTTTATTGCGTTCGAACGTTCTTCGTCGCCAGAATATCATTTAGGTCGTACTTACGAGAAGCATAAAAGGTGACCTAACTATTTACACCAAGTGCGTGCGTATACGTCAAAGATACACGTGTAGAAAACAGCTCGTAGCTGCGTTTTAAAAGTTAATCACGTTTTCCGGTAAATTTGTGGTTAGTATCGAAAACCTACCAAACAATAGACGCAGGGCGGCCGGCCCCAACTAATTGACCTACGCGATGAGCTCTCGAGGCCCAAGCCAGAGGCTCCCGGCAGCAACCTTGGCTCAGAATGACATACCCTACTCTGTCATTACCTGTACTACGGCCATCTGAAATTATATACCGCCGCGCATTTTTGTCATAATTATTATTTGGATTGTATAGTCTAGAATAAAGAATCGAGTATAAAAAATAACAAGGTGTCGTTAAATCTCATTCGCTCGCTGGTTTCTACATTCCTTCTTGCACTATAATAACGTTTTATCGTCGATCTGCAGCACGATGATGGCTGCAGTAGTTCACTTTTTTACGAGTTGTTTTGCAACTGCCTATGTAGTTTGGATAATCAGTATTCGAAAATACATATAATGAGCAATTGAAATCGATTCGCAAGTTCCGAGAGAATCGAAATCGTCCACCGATCGATTTTGGTTCACTTTAACGCCTCGGCGAAGAGGTTGAGAAATTTGAAAACAACAGTCGATTTCGACCTACGCGGCAGATTAAGCACACATTCAAACGTTCTATTCGATATTGTCAAGCGATTTGAGTTAATTTACGTATACGAGCAACATAAATTAGGTTTGTGAAATGTTGAAGAAACGGTACATTTGTCAGTGGTATAAATTCTTCAGGCATGGCGGTCGATGCACGTCATCGGCCACAGGTGATAATGGCGCCATATTTATCATATGTGTAGTTATTTTTAGAATGGGTTAATCGATGTGTTTTTTTACAATAATTATAAGATCTACTTAGCTAGAATAATGTATTATAAAGGTAATGATAATACGTGGTATTACAAAAGTAACGCCCGACCTTTCAATGGTCGAATCGGTAAGTTAAAAAAAAATCGAAAATCAAGAGTGACAAAATTTACAATTTGGTTGACAAAAAATAACACGACAACTACAAAAGTTGCTCAAAGACAAGTTTCCTTCGAAACATTGGCCCTTTTTCATTGTAAGCTGCATGAAGACGCTCAATAACAGCTGCCGGTTCCACGACTGGCTCAAGGTAAACATTCTCTTTGAGACATCCCCATAAAAAATTCGCTGGATTCAGTTCGGGCGACCTAAGGGGCCAAGTAATTATTATTTCACCCCATTCCCAATCCACCGGTCAGGAAAAATGGCATTCGACCAAATTTGTACTTGCACACCATAATGAGCTGCGGTGCTCCATCGTGCTGGTACCAACAATGCTGTCTAGTGGCTACGGGAATTTCGTCCAACATAGTTTCGCTTAAAAATTCATTGCGTCCTGTCGAAGTGTGGATCAATTACATTATTGTTCATCAGTATTCATCAGTTAAATGGGAATTCTCGTCACGCCAATATTGAAGATTGGTTGTATTTGTGATGCCCTCTTGAGTAAATGAAGACTCGTCACTCCAAAGACATTTTTGGTGGAAAGTGAATTATGATTTATTCTATTTACAAACAATCTACATCAACTGAGACTGAGTATGTCTCCATTATGCAACCATTTTGGGGTTTAAATAGATATCATCCGTTGCGTTTTCATGTGCTAAGTACATTATGTAATTTGTTTGTGCTGATACATCGCGCGTGCTTGTTCTCTAGGTTCTGGTTCAACAATTTCCAAAAATGTGATCGTATCGTGTCTCTGATTGATTGATGACGCAGAAGTGGCCAAACTGTACAGCATACGCTGCAGCCGCGGCAGCAGAATTGTCATTGCAATCATTTGCTTTCGACGTATCTACATACTCACGTTTGGAATAAAATCTTTCCTTAATTAATGATAATAACGATAACACAACACTCACAATTATAACTTCCGACAACTGTTAAAAATACATACACCCGAGATGGCACGTGGCAACGCAATAAAAATAAAAAATGGGTTTTTTTTCCAGAGCACCGCCTAATATTGTACGAGAGAAAACGTGCCAATAAAAACTGTAAGGAAGACCAATCGGAAATTTTGTCACTCTCGACTTTCGATTTCTTTTAGCTTACCGATTCGATCATTGAAAAGACGAGCGTTACTTTTATAACACCCTCAGTATATCTTAATCTGCCAACTAAAAAAAATAACCTACAAGTTTTATTGATATTTAGGAAAACTGATAAAGTCAAAAACTGTTGAGAATCTTACGTTTCATAGACTCTTCTTACCAACAACACTATCAGAAAAATTTAAGTTTCCTACATTTTTATATAATTTAACTTTGAATATACATCTAAACAATAAATAGATAATATAAAGAAAATCGAAAATGAAATTGAGTACGTATACTGCTTGTTGTTTATATGTAGGGTAGATTCGTCTGTTAACGGTCTCCAACCACCCCGCGACCCTCAACAATAGTAAAATTATTGGATAAAAAATACAATCAAAAGAAAAACTATTCCGGGCATTCTTACCAACATACAAAACACATGGGTATGTTTTTTTTCGACTTTTTTTTTAATTTACCCCAGTCTGAAATCCAAAACATAAAATTATGTTATTTACAAAACAATTTATTTATTTAAGTGACAAATCGCCAGTGTAAAGGCACTTTTTCTATATAGAAGCAACAATGCAATAGTTCTCGTATCGATAATGGTAACGTCTCGCAGCAGCAAATAAAAGTTATCCGTAAATCTAATAAAACCCATTAAGAAATACATACTACCTACTTAAATTTGTAACATCAGGTACAATTTAATTTAACTTTACACCTATATAGGTAGAAATATTATTTTCGTCAGAAAATTTAACGATTAAAATGTTGTGACAGCATAAATAAAAATAAAATAGAAAATTCGACCCAAAAATCGTTTTTAAAAAGCCACCAGCATCGCAACCCTAAAAAACAACCTACAAAAACTAGGTAAGCATCGAGCTGTTTAATAATCAACAACCAGGCAAAGTGTCGCGACATATCAACATCATATTAATTAACTACGATCACGAAGATAATTTCGCGAATTTATTCATATAAATAAAATAATAAGATTGCGGTAGCGATCGTCGCCGATAGGAATTTATAACACTTGCGCAAGCGTACTCGTTTTAAATGCCGAAGAGGTTAAAATGAGTTAAAATGTTAATAACGAAGCATAAAAAATAAAATTAAAAAGGGATAGGCTTCGATCTGTTCATTAGTTTTTATACGTGCTTCTTCGTCTTGCCGTTCCTCGATCTTTCTCTTCGCGGCTCGACCTTAACGACGAACAGAGACGAACGATTCCAGCCTCTAAGAAACCAATCAGGATCCGATCAGCAATTTTCTAGCTTACTTGTGGGATAATCAAAACAAAGCCACCCATTAATTACAAAGTTGAGGTCTGGTATACGCGTTGCAACTAAATGACTTTACCAACCAATTAAGTAACTCATTAACAATACCACAGTCTAATATCCACTCCCGAACTATTCACGAAGAACAAATATTCTATATAATTTAGATATCTACATAAATTATTAATACGAGAAATCAAACGTGAGATAAGCAACAGGAAAAAATTAAATTGTCATAACCCTGAACTTTTTTAGGGTTGAATGGCCGTCCGGAATTTTGTAAGTAAAACTATAAAAATCGCCAACTTGTGATTATCTTACTAGTTCCAAATTACAGTGTTGGTCAAACAAGTAAGATACTATTTTAACTGTAAAAAATATTAAATATTGCCGCCATATTTGATAATACCTTAGTTAAAAGTCTGCCATGTTACTTCCCAACTTATGTATATTTGATTTGCAACATGCGACGTAAACGGTAGTTTTATTTATAACGTTTAGCGGATAAAAAAAAAATGATTACGTTTTAACAATTGTTCGTCCACATTTCGAACATTTTCAAATTCTAAAACTGTGACTGAAGGCATGTCCGTAGGACGCGACGAGGCAAAAAAAAAAGTGCTGGTCATAGTGCATAATTGGGAGTTGCAGACTTGTACTCGTGCAGTCTATGTCGAAGGAACAGTACTGTTAAACTCTACTGCCAATCATGTTTAAAAAGTACGGTGGTATACGCGTAATATATTTGGACTTATAACTACAAAACTAAAACGTCGACAAAAACAGAATAAATTGCTATTGATTAAACGTCTACCTGCAGCATGTGTTATTTCCAATTTTAGAACAATGAAGCAACATTTCTGCTTAAAGTAACTTAAAATTATACATTTGTCCGGCAACGTAAAAACGTAAAGTACTTGGTCGTTATGTAGTTGTCAAAATTATAACTCTTGTAATTGGACATGCCTACTTTTTCGATAGCAATTTATAAATTTTCGCTCTCGGATTTAATGAAGAAATTGTAAGCTCGGATGCCCCACCTTAATTTTCATTAATGATACTTTATTCTATCCGATAAAACTCGAATTTCTTAATTAAAACGATGAGACGGCGAGTATGAAAAATGGATATCCAAAAACAAAACTTTGAACATTTTGGTTTCCGGCGCCCGAATGGTAATTAAATCTATATCGAAATGTTCGCAGACGCGTTTTAAAAAATGACACGTCGAAGAGTTCTTGGACCGAAATTTTATTTTCCCATACATCTGCATAAATACCTTATGCAAGTTGTTATCACAAAGGTAACTAGAGAAAGAAGCAGTTAAGTGTCCGGTTGTTAAAAACGTTTCGTTGGTGGTGTTTGTAGTTGGTATTTTCTATGTTGTTAATAAACTATTAAATTAATAAATCTCCTGGGCTCAATAATCGGGCCTGACAATATGCGGACATTTTTTATAGTCTCGTCAGTTTCCGTTTTAGCAAGTTTTACTGTGCAGGTTAATAAATAGGAATGGCCCAAAATCTATCCGTAATTTAAATCTGACAATAAGTCGTAAAACGATGTTAAGTTGCCTACTTATTATTATTTACAAAATATCCTTGGAATATTACCTAAATACTTAACCTAAACACCTATTGGGCCATTCCCGTCATTTCATTAATCTTAAAATTTCCAACATTGTTCCGTTTTAGTTTACAAACGTGTCCCGTAACGGCCTTATTTAACAAAATATTGAATGTCTAACAGTCGCATTATTTTGTTGGAAAAATATTGTTTCTTCGTTATTTTTAAATAATAAATTTTCCTATAAAATAAATCTACCCCTGTTTGAATATTTAAATTACGGCAGTTTTAAACATTACGCGTTTTAAAAATATCGAAACTCTTCAAAGCGTTTGCGGATTGCCTGTTAAAAGAAATCCGAACTCGACGAGCAAACCAGCTATTTCAGTTATTATTATTACAAAGGTTGTGTTAACAATAAAAGAATTACAAGGCGCTCGCCCATTGCCTTGGGCGCACGCATTACTTTTTTGGTCGATTGTACTTTTTCCCTAATATCCGGTAACTCGGTGACCTGTCAAAATAGCCGCGACAAAATAGTCTCGTAAAAACAACCTCGACAAAATGTCCTGTTAGAACAGTCCTGACAAAACAGTTTCCGTTTTAATTTAAATTTTTATTTAATTATTTTATTACCCAGAACGAAACTAATAAATTTACAATGATAAAATAGCGAGTCATAACATTTCGAATAACTTATAAAAAAACATAAAATTTGCAAAAAACGCCTGGAAATAGACTCGTCAATTTTTGTGTTAATGCGCTTTATTTATCTATTGTCAGTAAATGTAATTAATCTAATACTAAGTGCCCACAATTTATAAAAAATTAATTAATTAAATAAAAAATAATATTCCTAATCGATAAATTATAATAAATTCATTAAAAAAAAAAACAAGACACAAAAATAACTACCGGGGACGAAACGGACAGGAGCGAAATGAACCGGGGGCGAAACGTCTTTATCCCATGTATAGCACATTTCCGGTAATCGGAGTACACCGTAATTCTCAATATTATAGATATACTAGGCATTGAAAACGTATTGAAATGTCTTCTTATTAGTATAATCCGTAAATTATTTAAGTACCTAAGGCCTGTCCAAATCTATATGCAATTCACGTCATCAATTGTCTACCAAAACCGTAATATGAAATTTCCTAACAGTTCCGTGTAAAAATGATGCGATAATTTAAAAAGTAATTGGTAATACAAGGACCTCTATCCGACCGCTACCGATATCTGCGTAATCTGCATTCTTCGACATATCTGTATGTTGTTATCTTTATCTAACACGTTGATAACATGCTTTGCGTCCGTATGTCTATTTTGCGGCATATGCGTACGAGAAATATATCAGAAATGCGACGCTGCCAAATATTTTACGCCCATTCTAAAGCACGTGTTGCGCCTTAGTATGTGCAGGGAATCCACCGCGAAATATGACAAAGATATTTAATTTAGTAGGCTATTTTGAGAAAGGAACGGCAAGAAAGTGGTCAATTACTACCATTAAATGCAGTTCAAAAGGTATGTAGCGCGTCCACAGCTACTACACGCAAGCCACGTGCAACAAGTGTAGTTACCATTGACTCTGTTACCAAATGTAGACTACGAAGTGTTATCATTTTATGAGATGTATTACGCACGTAAGTTGATGTAATGATTTGTAAAAGTGATGTTATCGTACCTTATTGTGTATAGGGATGAGTGTAACGTTGGACTCGTTATTGGCAAAACTGAGGGACAAAGCTTTTTACGATGTAGATCGAAGCAACTTAGCAAAAATCCTACATAACTGTACCGTATTATAATAGGAAGGAAACTATAATACCAACTAGGAGCAGATCAAGGTTATCCTTTGTGTGTGTAGAACTAAAAAATATAATTTTAGCAAAATATTTGTATTATTAATATAAATACATAACAATAACTTGGCATTTAAGTGGAAGAAAGACTGTAATCGTAGAACATTATTTCAATTGCATCATATCGCTGACACGAGTGAGATTTTTACAAGAATATGAGGCAAATCCAACTAGTGACATTCCATTACAATATGTGTATATTTAAACGAAACATGGATCGTTAAAACGGGTTCAACGATTAAGTCGTGGCAACATAATACTGTAAAGAGGTGGAAAGGATGAAAAAGGTAGTTTAGAAACATACTGTAGTGATTATTCTGTGTCAGTTATGTTGTATGTATATTATCGTAGTACATGCACGAACAGTAAATGGGTTTGTACCTGAGGCAAAATTACTATTTCATTCCAAAACAACTAGCAATTACCACGGGGAAATGAATACTAGTAATTTTCTACAGTGGTTTGAAGAACAGCTATTAAAGCCCTTAGAGGAACCATCCTTGATCGTCATGGATAATGCGTCTTATCACAACGGTTTGCTCGACATGAAACCTACAACGGTTCTAGTTATGTACATTGTTTTGTGTGTGTAGTTTAAGTTTACAAGCTGTTATCTATGTATATTTTCAAATTGGTTGTGTTTGTAGTATTTGTTGCTTTTCATTTATGACATTGGTTTGATTTTGATATATTTTGGTACTGTACTTGTAATAAAACTGATACAAATTGTACAATAACACTTTATTCTGCTATTCCTAATTGTCATTAGTCTGGGGTTCTGTTTACAAATAACCTGCATGCATATGTTTGGAATAATACACATGTAAACAAGTTACATGGAGTTTTAGTATTACATGAATTATTATAAAAGACCATGCATGACCATTCAAAGATTTATTGCTTTATATTAGTTATATAACGTTCAGTGGTACACGTTATCTTGCTTTTGTACTGTAAATGTGAGCTTCCTGTGTACATACGTCTAACATGTGCATGTCTAACATTGTCGCTGCAAAAGCACAGTACACTTATTCAGGAACGCAATATGTAATCTAACAAGCGATTATCGATGATTCTCGATTGTCGTCGGCCATTATGTATTTCATTTCTTTTCCATGCTCTGGTTAATTAACGTGTGTAATTATTACTCGCTGAGGTGTCTTGCTTTCGTGTTACATTAATTCACTATGCATTCATGAACTTTCTGCATGTTGCAAGACTTCAGTTTGTAACAAGTGAAGATCCGATGGCTTTAACCTCTACATACGATCACCCTGAAACAAAATGCATTGCAATGTTTGTCGGTAGGAGAAGCAGTCGCTCGAGTTAGCGATAAAAGTGTCAATTATTATCAATAATATTGATCTGTACTTACATGTTCTGGTTTATCAAAGGTGACGATTGAGGTTCTACTATAATTGCATGAATACAAGACAGCCCATCACCCCGAAAGTAACTCGTCTACCTAAACATCAATTCAATTATTGTATTATGTTTACAATGATTAGGACCTACGTACCTTGTTAATCTTTCTTTGGCATGTAAACAACAAGTGTAAATAACACATCGGGTAATCCACACTACGCACTTATTAAAATCAAATTACAGTTAACACAGCAACAGCTACAATTTGCAGCAACGGATTGTCTGTATATCGACTAATAATTTGTATCGAAACTTTAGCATTGTTTAGGAATGTGAAAATTTGAGGTTAGATCTTTTGTTTACAAGCGTTAGAACAATCCGACATCACTGCCTGTGTCGTCAGCATCTAGTAACTTTTTATTGATGACGTGAATTGCATATAGATTTGGACAGCACATATCTACGTAAATTTAATAAATACACAATAATGACAGTCAAGTTGATGTGTGGTTAGGTATATAACTATAAAATATGTACTAGGCGTCTGTATTTTATTTAGAAATAAAATTGTCGTGGTTATTTTAGTAAAGAGCTATGTTGTCAGGAAGCTATTTTGTCGGAGGGGGGGGGGCTATTTCGTAGGTATACAACAACCACATAAGCACGTCACCAAGATAAGTTTAATTACTATAATTTTATTAATTTTCTTGAATTTTCGCAAGTGGTCTAAAAAAATAGTACACAAAACGAGCGATAATTATTTTTTGTATAACCCCTAACATTTCTACATGCTTTGTCATAAAAAAAAAACTTTAGATAGGTACTATGCCTTTAGGTAGGTAATACTTATTTACCTACATTATTATTAAGGAATCAAATAATAATAATCGGATAAATACCAAAAAAAAAAAACTAGTAGACTTTCTATATATATAGTAAATGAAAAAGGTACCTATAAATTTATGTATGTATACATATTATATACCGTAAGAATACATTAAAAACATAATGACCTAGAATAATTACTATAAATTAAAGTATATTTGAATAATCCAATAAGTCTAATCTGCCTGTCTATCTTTTTATGTAAGCGTCCTCTCTTCCTAAACGAGAGTAGCTAGATAAACAATTCCCGCCTAAATTTATTTAATCCTTAAGATAGGCCATGTCATATGCGGTTGTCGTGTCCAAAAAGTAACTACCCACCGCTTTCCCATTCTAAACGTCAACATAAACCTGATAGGGGGCCAATCGACTAGTAAATAATATAAAAAAATACAGTTAAAACAAATAGTCTATAGAAACACAGCGTTTGCTGTTAGTCATGATAAGTTATTATTTCAAGTAGACTTTGGTGAAATGTAGGAGATTATCGCGATTCGAATAATTAAAGAAAACGAAACTCAAAATACAACAAACGAACAAAGTTTCTCGACGAAATTTGTAATTCTATCAAAAACAGCAGCAATTCTTTACAAATAAAATCGCGATTTTATAAAATTCTTTAATGTTTTAATGATTGATCTTAAAAAATTAGTAGGTAGATGAATTTAAAAAACAAAATAAAAATAACAAAAAATCAACACAATCACCAAAGATGGCCTTTAAAGTCTTGCCGTTTTCTACGAGCCGTATTATTTCATTTCAAGTATTATTTCATAACATCTTAGTAAAAAAAAAATAATGATA
The DNA here is from genome assembly GCA_036326145.1 of Rhagophthalmus giganteus. Lineage (NCBI taxonomy): Eukaryota > Metazoa > Arthropoda > Insecta > Coleoptera > Rhagophthalmidae > Rhagophthalmus > Rhagophthalmus giganteus. The sequence continues at coordinate 5,337,331 of JARFJA010000036.1, forward strand.
AATTCCTTGAAATTTTGTTTTAGCGATAAAATACTTTTAGAGTCTTTTTTTTTCGTTTCAGACACCAATTCAGTTAACCTGTTTCATAAAAAAAAATACAAATTTGGTAATTACAAGGGTTAATTGTTATAGAAACGGAGTTTTCTCGATAAGCTTATCATCGGCTTATTTTACTCCCATTACTTTATGTAAAACGGATGCCCGGATAAAATTTTTACAACCCCGCCTCGTCGACGATCGCTGTTTCGCTCGAAACTCGCCTAAAAAGAGAAACAATGAAAAGTCGCGATTTCGCAATCGCCACGACGAAATTTTAATTTTTTACACTTAAAAAGTTCGAGAGCTTATTTATCGACTAAACTATTAAAAAAGACAAGTTACGTCATACCCCGAAGCATGCGAACGCCAAATAGGAAATTGAGGAATAAAAATATTATCTTATCAATTACAGTTTCGATAATTTATGCCTACATACATTTCGGAGATTATAATTTGTCATAGTTGTTTTAAAGAACGGCCCACTACAACAAAACGCAAAGGAGAGGTACAGGACGTTCGTATCTTTATTTCCTCGTTAAATAGATAGGTAGGTAACTATTCCGACGGAGTTCATTTTTAAAAATCTAAACGAGTATTTTCGCAGTCCTCAACAAGTGTACGCTTAAAAATACCCGAGTCGAAGAAGAGTTAGCTGTATATGGATTGACATGGATATTGCTAATGGCATGCGTCGAGTTTAGCATCCTCTACTCTTCTCTCGGCAGCGGAATGCCACACAGAACATAGTCGACTTGCTTGTTCGGTGCAAGAATTCAACATAGAACCGTTCTCGGAATGATCACTATTGTTTTCTATTTGCATACTAATTGCCATTTTTTTTTCCTTTAAAGCTATAAAGAGACTCGCATAGCTACGGAAGATAGCGCCTGTGTCTTTTGTTTCGCTGGAAATGTTACGTTCGACATTAATTAGATTTAACCGCCGCGTCGCGTCGTCGAAATTTTTCTTTGAATCGCTCGACCGTTCGCGAATGTAGGTTGCAATCGAGTTGCACTTAATAAATCTGTCTGAAAAAGAGCAAGACACAATGCGAAAGGGGAAAAGTGTTAGGAATCGTGCTACAAGGAGCTAAAACAAGTAATAATGCCATAGAACCGTAGCAACAGTAATATGGTTCATAGTTCGTGACTTCTAACATACGGCCCAGGTTCGTTACCTTCGCCAGGTCATTTAAACAGGTTCCCAGTAATTGACATATCAATGGTGTGAGAGTAACACTAAATGGTTTGGATCTTGCTATAAACTCTTTAACATTTTCTTTGACTCGCATAGTAAACCACCATCGTATCCATTACTACGAGTTGTTATTGGAAATTTAAAAAATCGCCGCAAATACTTCTCTACCGTATCGACACAATACAAATTGGAAAATCACGCTGTTATACAATATCGAAATAATACAACGTTACTATCGACGGCTGTGACGAATCCGCTTAATTCATTTTCCATTTAAGATAGATTAAATAATATCAATCAACTTTTGTGCCGGCAAGCAAAAAATTTTCAAAACTGTTTTGTTATTTAAATGCAAATTAAATCATTATAAAACTACGTACAAAGATACTGCTACTTGTTTATTCGATAAAACGCCGAATATTCTCATTTCAAAATCATCGAATAAGGCAATCAAACGAATTTCCTCGATACTAAAAAAAAAAAAAAAAATGTAACCGCAACTTTACATTAATGGTAAAACAACTTCTCTCGGCACGAAATTAGAAATTCGAAGGGGAAAAAATTTAATTAAACGCATGACAAAATTTCTACGTCCACGGATATTTGCGACAGTTCTGCGTCGTCGTTCGTTTTACGAAAATCGTCGTAGAATACGGGCGAGTTTAGTGACTTCGATGCCGCGTAAGACGGCGAACTTGTGCAATGTCATCGCATCGATCAATCAAATATTGATCCACATATAAAAACTTCGACCGCAAGCTTACATTAGACAATCCAAAAGTTAATACGGAAAAAAAATTATTAATCGAAATTAAAAAATTTTTTAATTAACTTCGTGTCGAATTCTTAAAAACTAAAAATTTTTGTTTGGCCATAAATTTTAGAAACGGTTTCGTCGTTTATTACTTTTGATTCATTTACGTCGCGCATTAAGATTTCGTTAATTAATTAATTCCGATATTTGTAAAAATTGAAATTTGAAACTAAAACCTTTATTTTTCCCATTATTATGCTTTTTATAAGAACATCTAACGTTTACACTCGGGCAATAGTTAAACTCTTCGGATTAAAAGGTACACACTTCAGTCCCTTATTATTATATAAGTAGATGTCTACCTACAGACTATTGCTGGACAAAATATTCCCATCTGAATACCTCTACATTTAAATAAATTACAATCGATCTATTTAATCTATATAACCCTCGACAATAGATATTGAGCTAACCCGTAATGAAAAGATTGCCAATTTTAACGAAAAAATAAATATCGAAATTAACCTCCACCGCCTAGTTTTTATCGTTCTATAAGCATTATAGGATTTTATATCCTAAACGTAAAATCGTGATTTATACGCACGCTATTTGAAATGAAGCAATTCGAATCCGGATTCAAAGCTACCATATTAGGTAAATACATATTGCCGAGGTGCATCGAATAACTGAAAAATTCATTCCTACGAAAAAGAATAACCAGCCGCGTAGTGATTCATGACTGTGACATGAACTTCGCCAAAATCCAAAAAGGCAGCGAAACAAAACGAATTCAGCTTTCAACAGTACATTGGCCATCCAACAAGTGAAGTGCCCCTCTCCGCTACTACATTTACTTGTCTCCGAGCTCGATTTACTGCGTCCGATAGAAATCTGCGGTCCCGCAAAGACACAGATCCTCGAACTGGCTGAAGCATGGAACCCCAAACTGGACGGGCCACTCCCGACGCCAACACCTGATGACATTCACGATGCCAGACTTTGAGAGCCGATTCCATCTTCGAAAATTCCCAGAAGTTCAAAAGTACACGTAAAATTTTGATAAAACAATAAAAAGGACGGGTAGGCAATGGGCGTATCTTCAATTTAAAGTTAATGCAGCTTCTCGAGGTTCCATTAACCGCAAGTACCCTTAATGTTAAAGCAAGGAAATAAGATCAAATTAACCAAAATTTCGAACTTGATCGAAATTTTTAATAAAATTGTATTACTTTGCATACGATCTTTCGGTGCTCATAAAAGACGGCAACTTTTTCGCAAATCAATTCGAATAAATTGCGCTTAATTACGCATAATGGCGATGCAGCTACGAGCAAAAGAATTTTCGAATCGCTTAAATTAAACCGCTTTAGCCGAGGTTTTTAAGTATTTGGAGAAAAATATCCCATTTTGGCGAGACTACCTAATTTTCTGCGCGTTCGTCGATTTAAATAACTCTCTTGCCCTCTTCAATTTATTTCAATATTCTCGAATAAACGAGAAGAACAAATGTCGCGTCTGCACTCGAGGTATTTGATATACTTACGATGCGGCAAAAGGTGATCGCGCTTTTCTTTTTCAATTACGAAGATTCTTTTGGTACAAAATATTCAGAATATCTTATTATTAATAGGTATCTGGCTCGTTTATTATTTATTTATTTTTAATAACGTTAAAATTTTCGAAATAAAGTTATGAACATTGTTGGGATCAAGATTATATTTCAAGCTAAAACATGCGGCGAAAAATACCGTGCATCCTGCAAAGGTCTTCGCAAATCCGAACCGAACAGCAGTAACAGGTATTTTAACTAAGTATATCGTTAACTTACGGCATTGTTTAAAGAAGAGTCGAAGGCGCATTGACGTTGACACCGCTATATTTTTTCTTCTCCGCATTCAAAAGATCAGATAAAGCGCAACCCTTAAATTCGAAAGTCGATGAACTTGCTCACCATTCTCGAAGGATAATAAGATCGTATTTGAGCATGCAAATACGGAATAATAAAAGCAGGAATGCGCTGTGTGCCTTAGTTTACTGTCTGGATCGCTTACAGCAATGTATGCTCGCATGCAGATCTCAGCCAAGTGTCATTTATCGTCAGTTGACGGCGGCACAGAATTTCCGTATTTAGTGAAGCCGTGTAAACCAGGCAGTAAGACAAGGAAACCGCATGCACGGAACCATTTTAATATTTTACTAAAAAAGGATGCTCGCCTGCGAAAATGTTCCGTGTAAATACCATTTCGCGACAGAGACGACAATAGAGGTGCCGACGCGAGCGAAAGGGACGCGAAATTATTTAGAATGTACAATTGCCTAAGCGAGGAATTAAGCGGGCATATGCCGATAGGATAAACAGAATGACTTGGTAATATATCGGAAACTGCGTTGTTTAATTATTACGGCGAAACGAAACTATGTCGACGTAAACAAATAGTCAAACTAGATCGTCCGATAAACTTTCAATTTAGATGTTTGGTTTGGTTATTAAAAGCTTAGATAAGCTTCGCATAGAAAACTCGATATTTGGAACGCGAACGATTTTGACGATACAGATTTTGAAATGATCTAACGTTTGGGCAACTTCAGTTAGTTATATTAGCAACTGTCATGTCTCAATTTATCAATCATACTTACGGCCCATCCAAACCTATATGCAATTCACGTCATCAAAAAAGAAGTTACTAGATTGTTTATTTGTAATTTGGTTTAAAGTTTGAAAAATGACATATTCTATACACGATTTAGCTGCGCACGTATTAGATGGCATAAAAAGACTACAATTTATTAGAACTGTCAAAATACGAGGTACAAGGTGACGGCACTGTGTGAAACGTCATCATCTAGTAACCTTTTGTTGGTGACGTGGATTGCATATACGTTTGGACGAAGTGTATGACTGTGACTGAATGAAATGTAGGAAAATTTTCCTAGACATTAAAAGCTCGTTTAGATTTGAATATTGGGCCCATAAATCGGCGGATAAAGACAAAGATTGCACATGGGCATCGACAAAATTTTGAAAAGTAACGAATTTATTAGGGCATCTTTTAAATTACAATAGATTAAATAAAGCACACGGCCTTCTACATAAAGCTTATATCAAGTTTAAACGGCTAATAAGCATAAATAGTTAAATTAGAATAGTTCGACGTTTCCGGCGATCGTCGTTATAAATCTGACGATTTTTAACAAAAACAAACTGCCCGAAGAGCTAAACTAAACGTGTTTTCTTTACTGTATAGCACCTAAGATCTTAGCAGGCAAGGTATACAATATCTTATTACGGCGGGCAGCTGTTAATTTCCACACTTCCACGATATACGAGCATAGATGGTGCCATCAGCGCGACTTGCTATGTAACCATGTCCCCATCCTAACTCTCACCACTGGTACTTCCTTTTGCACACCCTACTAGAGTCTATTTTATCTCGAACATCGTGCACGCTTTAATGTTATTAATTTTCTACGAGAAACATTACGCCCGAACGATTGTATATACACATATAAAATAATCAAACGTAAACGCTTCAGCGACAACACTGCTTAAGGCTCGCCGTATAAACACGGCGAGTCTTTGAATAAAACAAGACATAAACTAAGTTTCGCGGTTTCAAAGACAGGGATGCTTCAGCTACATTCCCCCTAATTATCGCCATAAAATAGGGCTGTCGGCAGCCTGTAGCAACACCTTCGGTATACACCGAGTTTCAGACGCCAGCGCAAGTAATGCGTCGGAATGTAAGACAGACAAAAAGAAGAAATTTGAGCGAAAATATTTCACTATTAATCCTCGCAGTTGTTCGATAAGTTAAAACGGAAGAAGCCACCACATTTATGAACAAGTAAATTTATTTCGCGAACATTTTCGGCAAATAATTTTTTTAACAAGAGTATATTAAACGTCGCGAATTATTGCTAAATGCGACCGACAAACGAAATGAGACGTTTGCGTATTTTTTTTTTCACGGATCCTAAAAAAATTTAAATAACCGAAAATGTACTACCTTGTAATTTGATGTTGGATGTATCATCGGATTCGCATGGCTCACCTGCAACAAATGCGATGAATTAATAACGATGGTCAAAATTAAATCGATTTTAAACTTAAATAAAACAATTTAAATGGTTAAAACGAATTCGACTATAAAAGTGAAAACTGTTGTGCAATATAGATATACTTATAGCAATACATTCGTAATCGCAAACCTAAACGGAATTTTATTAGACGAAGGTCGAGGATTATGGAATACCATTTTATTTACATTAAGAATTACGAATTAACATTGTATTGCATTTATGTATAATAATAAGTAACTGCTTCTAACGTAAGTTTAATGGGCATTGAAAGCTATAAATACTAGTTAAAGGTAAAGTCGGTGAATGTGGAATAGTGTCATTTCTGAAGTTCTAAACCCAATATATGGCAAATGTCTAAACAAATGCTAGTACATACACCGGTACACTGTAAAAATGCAGAATATTCCACAACCCAGCATAACTTCAAAACGGGTGAATTTTTATAACTGTGGGTAAATCCAAATAATTTTCACTGCGCCTCTGTCAAAGCAATTGAAAATACAGATGTAGGTATATTTTAGATGACTAGTTTTATTCTGAAATTTATGCATAAAGCAAAATTACGGAATGATTATTTTAAATATTTAAACGAGTAACGGTGACGTGCAATAAAAATGTGCGTGTGAATGTGGACTATTCCGCATTACCGAACACAAAAAGTCGCACGACGAAAATTACCTATACAGTAAAACGTATTTAATTCGTCATAAATTTGCCCCTATTACACCATAAGCAACATATTCACTACAAAAAATATATATACTCTGCAGTAATTTTAAAGTTATTAATATTTACCTTGAAACTAAACTATTCCATAATCACCTCCCAAATATATTAACACTTGCAAAACGAAGTTGCAAAACGAATATCCGACATATTTATAAAAAAAAATAAAGCAATAAATGTAAACGTGTAGTAAAATTTTCTTTCTTGTTAAGCTCCTCGAACAACTCGACCGGTTACGATACTAGAGAAAATAGCATTTCCAACAAATGACGTGCACAAAAACATTTCCAAATTTCCGTATGGCAGAAAAATGAAAAAAAATCGTACTCGGAGAATTTTTCAGTTTCGATCGACGATTGCAATTGATTTAAAAAAAAATTATCTAACGCAAAACGCAAAAAGAAACTCGGAAATATCGTTAATATTACAGTAAAAATTGTGAGTACAGTCAAACTTCCGTAAAACGAGTTTTTCTACGCATCGATTTGTTTTGCAGAACCTTCACCCCCGAACACGTTTTTAGGGCATTTTTTTTAGGTACAATGACCGCCACCGAAACTGGAACGTAGATTTTTAACGAATATTTAGTGGTGCGAAATGAACTTATTACTTGACAGGGTAATAAATAATTTTACATAATCCGGGCGCAGTTTTACGACCCCACTGTTTACCTATACTTATTTAATTTATAATTCGCGCAAAAATCAAATAAATAAATATAAAAATGAAACAACATGTATGTAACGAAATAAAATGTAACAAATAAATGTAATTCACTAATAAACAATGATTATGTTTAAAAGTTTAAACGAAATTAAAATCAATCAAATCTTTTGGTTATAAATTTTTTACTTTTATACGTAGATAATTGTTTTTGCGGATCGTCTTTGTCGAACGCGAAATTGTCGATGCCAAAATTGTCGTTTTTCTATATAATAAATTTTTTTTTCGAATCCCCGTGACGCTACGTTATATGGAAGTACGACTGTACTAACAGTAAGTGCTTAAATTGCTTCACGATATTTGTTCTCTTACTGTCAAAATCTCAAAACATTCAATCGTTTTTTGTTTTAGGTATTATTATTTCCAACAACCACCAGGTGTACATCCGTAAGTTTAATTACAAATTCTATTGTGCAGCTTTTAAAAGCTTCTGCATTAATATTTGAAGAGAGCCATGAATAATTAAAAATAAATTAATAAACTTAGTGTCACGGATAGTAAACCGTGAATTGCTTTAGGAAAACAAATTAACTTTAAATTTCACACCTAAGTGTTAAAAGTTTGTCCTATTTGTTCTTATTTCTCACATTATACGAATGTGTACCCTAGCTTTTGACATATACGGCAACGTTACGTAATTACGGCGGCAATATAATTTACATTATACTTTTATTAAGTAAATATTAGTGCGACGAAATATGAGAAAACTATTGACAAAAATGTGGCACAATCGACTGACATGTTTACCATGCTATTCACATTTAACAACATAGTTTACATGTCACGGAGCTTTAAAAAACGAAACACGTCCGAATTGCGAAAAACGTACAAATGTGCAACGTACAACAGTTACTCGTGCGTTATGCCATTGTGATACTGAATGGGTGTTATTCGATATGGACGAACGGCGACGGTCACTTCTTAAATTTTCGATTGAAAGAACGAAGGTCGAAAGTGGCAATATTGCATAACAAGAAGCCGTACTCAAAGCTGCCATCCACCCACGCCGCATCTTGCAGCTCATTACCAGCGCACTCTCTCTGTAACCGTACGTTACCTGTCCTCGCGCATAAATATTTATCCGAGCTATTTAGTGGCGCGCTAAACAAAAGACACCATTAAAAGTTCAGCCTATAAACTGTAATCAACAGTGCGGTGAATGCACACGGACACTTGTATTATTTTATCAGCGTAATCGAGGATTCCAAACGTGCTAAGGAGAGAAATGAGCCTAGTATCCGTGCTATTTTAATTATCCGCGATACCTTCGATAAGGATGTTATAATAATAATTTTTGTCGGGGCGCAACAGTGCGTTTCGCGTAATCTTCGAGAAATCGAACCGTTTTTCTGACGAACCGAATCAATCTACGGATCCTGCAGGTTAACAGGAAACATTTAATGGCGCCAATTAATAGTTTAAACGGGTTACGTCAGTTGATGTGCAACAACTAAATCTAAATCTTACGGCGGTATTAAGTCCTTCTGATAAGCGCATAGGATAAATAACAAAATAATATATTATTCTCGAAATAACGGGGCGCAACAGTGCGTATTCGTGTGATCTTCGATAAATAAAACCGTCTTTCTGATAGATACACGAAGTTCTTCTACTGGTATCCCTGCAGAAAGTTATACAGTCGAAAGTTTGTACGATGGCGCCAATTAATAGTTTAAACGGGTTACGTGGAAGGAAGAATTTAACAAAAATTAAGATTCTAAAACTAAGTTCTTGTCTACAGTCCTTAAACTATGAAACAGCCAATCTAGGGTAAACTAGTGATAATTATTTACGTTGCTTTTGCCATCCGATAATTTCAGTAGGGAAGAGAGTTTTTACAATTATTTAAAGAAAAAAAACCTAACGAATGAATTTTATATAGATACATATATGTGTATTATAACTGTTCTCCCAATAATTAATAACCTCAAAGTATTATGTGGAGTATTCGAGAACTTCGATTCGATATTAACGTTGAAAAATTTAGGAATTCCAAAAATGAGGACCAATCAAGGAACCTATTAGGCAAATATGTTAATTATTATTAAAGAGAAGTTTTTATTTAATTTGGTTATAAATATTATAGAGAGCACTTTTGGAAATTGAACCGGATCGACGCCAACCCTAACCAGATGCAGAACACGACCAGCAGCAGAGGGTGTTCTGCTTCGACCAACGATGCCCATAGATATTCACTAACAAGAACCGTACAATTTAAATTGGGTCGCGTTATTTAATTAGGCACTTGTAAATGTCGCTATTGTTAACATTCGGTCGACCAACGCGTAGCGTAATAATAAACGGTTTTAATTGACCGTGTCAGAGGTTACAACGTGGGATAGTCTTGCTGGAATTCTTGGTGAGGTGTAAAAGGGAAATTAAAAAACAATAATTTTATCCGTTAAATTGTGCGAGATTAAGAAGATCGTTTACTCTTTATGGGCTACGAAAGTATTCCCTGCCAGCAAGTTTCATCGAAACGAACTGCGGTGTACCAACGTAAAACACGGAACCCTGTCACCTCGCGTTGCAGTAGGTAAGGTACAATAGTTCACGACAAACACGTACCACGTTTTACATACCGAGAAATTCATTGTTCTTATAGCGTTAATTGTGGGCAGTTAAGTGTATCGGAAAGTCGCTTCGTTTTTCTCAAATTTTACTTGCTCGCGCGCAAATTCGGTTAGTTCGAAATTAAATTAACGTGCCGCGCCGTTTCAATTTCTCGCTCGACGATATTTCATTAATGTTATTCGCTTTGATATTAAAATACGATTAAGAACGACGATTTATAGGTTATGGAGTGAAAACATCTGATAAACCGGTCTGAGCACCGACTCAAATCTACTACAGATGCAGAAATTGGAAACAGACAAATAATATAATCACAATCCCATAGACGATAAATTTAAAATTTATCTGACTCTTGTTATTGAAGACTGGCGAATGCACGGTCGTTCGAAGATCAGATTTGTACACTTTTACCCACAACAAATACCTACAAGGCTTTCGATATCAAATTTAACGCACAATCTCTTCTATGTATATTATTTCGACTGCCCGTTAAACCCGCTAATGATAAATTATTATAATTGGCTTACTCTTAGGAGCAGGACCGATAGCGAAATTATTCAGACGGTCAAATTTAAGTAAAAATATTTGAATATATAATCGACGAAAACATTTCGAAAGCTCCGATGACACCGTAAAATGACATAAATGAATACAGTCGCTGCATTAATTAATTTAATTCCTTAGATCTTAAAAACTATCCCTGATTGAGTCATTAACTATATTAATTAAGTCAACAATCTGGATTTTGGATACTGAATACCAAGTATTATAAACAGTTGCTTCAAATTATCTTCTTATAAAGTAATTAAGCTATCAAAGTTAAAATATGGGACACGTATTGATTTATTGTTCGTTAGAATGCAGTCCCTAATGAATGAATAAATAGTACACTCTTTTTGTAACGCGCACCGTACCTACATTAAAATCTTTACTAAACTCGACCAAAAAAAAAACAAAAAAAAACGAGATACTACAAGAGATTATCGATTTTATGGCTTTTCGATCGAAGCCTTCTTCTGTTCAAGTAAGACGTTGTTGAGCTGGAAGCAAGTGCGTCTACACGGCAATTAATGAATGGAAAACAACCAAATGAGAACAAATACGTTTTTAAGCATAAAATTATCAAATGATTGATTTTTTATAAATATTAATTTGTTGTTTTTAAATTAAAAAAAGGCTAATTGGCGAAATGCCGCTATTTACGTTCTAACGTGTAATACAGATAACACTGCAAGCTCAAAAAATTGCGAAATAATAAAAATAATAATATAAAATAAAATAAAACCACTATCGAGTTTTTATTGATGGGTTAAACAAAACACCGTGTGAAGATAAACGTTATGAAAGCGACAGAATATTAAGTGTACCTCACAAATTTATTTAATCTAAACACAAAAATCCTGCAAAACTATATACCTATATATATAATTCCATGAATATATTAACTGCAATTATCCGACAATTTTTAAACAATTTAGAAAAAAACTAATTTAAATAGATAATGAAACATAATAAAACTGTTTTTGTTACTCCTGTTAATTATAAAAACATGTTAAATGTAACACCAACCAACAAATAAACCATAATTATTTTATAACACTAAAACGCTTTAAAAATATATCAGCTACAGATAAAACGGCAAATATGTTTCTTTTGACATTTGTTATATCTTTAGTACATAAAACAAGTTCAATTTATTCAAAAGATAGTCACTAATTTTCTAATAGCTGTTTTAGACTTTCAAAACAAGCCAAAACACATAACCGACTCTAATTAAAGTAGATTTAAGGATACGTGTGGATGTATTGGAAAAAACGGTATTAAAACTGAAGAACATAAAATTTTTTATGAATAACTCTTAGAAATGGTGAAACGCTCAAACATTTACATAAACAGAATACAAAACAAACGCAATAAATAATGAAATAAACCATCCTAACGTACATTTCGAATAATAAAAACGTATCGTAAAAAGGCACCACTTAAAAATTCGTGACTTTCGAATCTCTCAGATAACCAATATTGTAATTGAACTTAAAAACCTTATATTACCACGACGATAAGCCGATTTTAAATGAGTAGGTACTAATATTCTATTTTTGTTGACATGTAGAAGTCGATCTATACGTATAAATCACTTTTAGGAGATTTAAACTTTCATTACAATTTCTTTTAATTTAATAATAAAGCTAATCGTTTACACAACTGCTACAACAAACTTTACGTTGCGTGAATCCGACTTTTTGACAAAAGGAAAAACAGATTCGTCAAAGTGACAAGAAACAATATTTCGAATTGTCAAGATGTCTCGTGTAAACAAAACTCGAAAGGCAATTATAACTGCACTTTAAAGGGATGGGGTTAGCATATGGGTATTTGCACGTGAAGTGGGAACGAGTAAAAGAACAGTTTTGTTGGCAAAGAAGAAAATATTACGGATAGCGGTTTGACAGGTTAAAGTTGAGGCGAATTTACACAACAACATTTTGGAAGTGACTAAAAGGCAACTAGGTTTTGGGGTGGAAAAACGTGAAAAAAAATGCAAAAACCAAAAATAAATACCTATGCACATAAATTGACATAAAAGTTCACTATTTTATATCGTATTTTTAAATTTTTGTCATTAGGGGAGCGCAAAATAGACAGACATTCGTCATGAGCGCTTCGTACCCTCGTTATACGGCGCGTTGTACGCATTTGAACACCGTAAATATTGAAATATAGGTATAACACGTTTATAATACCTACTGTGATTATTACGTTAATTCGTTAAACTTTCTTGTTGTCAAAATAGGCAATTTAAACAACTATAATCGCTGGAGATTTCAACGATCGCGCAGCGACGAACCCGAAAAATAAATAGATACGAGTAAAACTTATGTATGTATAGGTATGCGTTTAATTATTGTAAGTATAAGAACAACAAATTTTTAAAATTCTAATTGTGATTTAGTGGTAAAGTGCAGTACCTATAAGTGCTATCTAGGGTTTAAATTCTCCTTAAACCATGGATGTTTATGATTGTTATTAGAATACTTACTAACAGAATTTAGTAATCTACCTACACAAAATAAACTGACTAATTAACGTAGATCCGAAACCACTAAATTAAAAAAAAAACAAACGGGAGCAGTATACTAAATAAAAATTGAATGTAAATCGTTGAATTACAACATATTCCAAGTAATAACAGGTAAATGTGTAATTTCGTTTGTGAGTCCTATCCGGCATGTAGTAGATATATAACTAAACGTGATCGACATTTAAAACACATTACATAATGAACCCGAATCGAAATTTTAAAATTCAAATCGACATCTATTTTTGAATACAAACAGAAAACTTTCGTTATTTAACAAAACTAAACCACTACCTATGCAACATTTTACCAACGTACCTAGGTACGACAGCTAAAACTGCAATTCCGTTTCCTTTAATTAAACAAAATTTTTCCAAAAAAATAACAGTAAAGAGATTATTACGCGAAGGATACGAATAAAATTTTAATTACTCGGTATTCTTGGAAATATTTGTCTAACAAACACTATAATTGGTTGGACACAGTTACTTGTTTAAATTAACTTGTTAAACAGAAATTTCTATAATTTGGTAACGGCCAATATCCTGCGCTTTAATAGTTACGTACAATTTTAACGAGAAAGAAAAAGATCAAAATGGTCTATTCGAGAACTAGCGTAACTCTTTTCAAGAACCAGACACGAAACGCTGTGAGGAGTTTCACGCGAATGGCCACTCTTAAAAATTATCTATAATAAATGCAAATTATCATCAGATATGATCGATGAATAAATTTAAGACTTATTAAACAGAAGCTACTATTTATAAATACTATATTGAAAAATCTTCTTGTTTATCTACAAAAAAAAAGTTGTATTAAAATGTTTTACGTTAAATGTGTATTGTTTTATTATTATTTTTGCTTAAATCTCGACGTATGCGTCAAAATGACGTACTTATAACGTTGCAGTTGAAATAAGCGATAAACGTTCCGTTTCTTTCATAAATAAATCGAATCGATTTATACCCAAATTAGTTTTAAGGCTCCCCCTATTACATATCAAACTACATGTACCTACTATAAATATTAATGTCTCGAAGAATGTAGATAAGTATTCAACAGTTTTGCAATAAAAACATCAAAAGAATATATTAGAACTTGGTACCGTTAACCAGTTTGCCGCGCTCCTCCTGATCAGATAGACGAAATACCTACGTGTGATGATCACAAGATGGAATCATAGATGCGAAGCAAACAAGTTGTGGGTTATTATGACCGCGATGACAGCCGTGATCGAACAGCCCTATCAATTTGTGCGAAGCAAGTAACCCGAATGTCCTGCTGCGCGACATGTCACCTTTAGAAGGGGTATAACCGCGGGGAAGCTGATATACATAAACATCCCCTCACAAATCCACTGTCGTTCTTGTAATATACGTTATTAAAGTTTTCGTTCGCTTTTATTCCACGTATTATCGCGACAAAATCTTTCGTTCGGACATTGAGAAAAAAATGATGATATAAGTTCAAATATCTTGACTTAAATATTGGAAATATTGACTTGTACGTCATAGAGAAATGTACGTGACGTAATATTAAAGTAGATTCTACATTATTTAGACATTTGATATTATGTAAATGCGGACGTCGGTTGTCAAATGTCTATATCTTAAACAATACTTTGAAAAACGCATTGTCAAGTGCTCAATTAATAACAAAAGTTTATAGATAATATTAGTAGGTACACCAACAAATTGCGTACTGTAAAATTAATGGCGGATAATAACGCATCGGATCAAATTTCAACGTGCGATTATCATTTTGCTTAATTTTTTTGTTTGGCCCGTCCAATCTTGTACATATTCATCTACCGTATTTACACGTTAAATAACGTTTTTTATAATTTTGACCACTGCGAGCGAGTTGTGATCGTACAGATTCAACTTTTGAGACGAGCGACGCAACAGTTTCCATCATTCGACAACCGTCGAAGCGGAATCGTGTGAACGGGGCATGTCAAAATTTACGTTATGGAGCAGAGTTGCGATCAAATTTTACTGTAAATTAAAAAAAAAAAACAACACCGCAGCAGCGTACCAAGACACGAAAAATGTTTACGGTGGAAAAGAGGAACGAACGAGTCCCTGGAAGACGAACTCTTTCTGGATATTCCGTTTATATGCAAAAACATGCGGTAAAAGTTAAGAAACGCGTAGGCCCAATTTTGAATTTTACTTTTTTCTGGATCTTGTTCTTCAGCTACCTCTAATAGTTGATGGAAGCGCTGGCGTTGGTGGTTTAGTGATAAGAGCACTAATGAACGACTCGAGTAGTTTTCGACGTTTTGTGAACTTTTAAAATGTATCTAAAATTCCGTTCCTATTGCACTTTCTATGTTTTGCAGTCACTTTTGAAAGGTAAAGGACTTATGCGGGCCTCATTGTGGTAGTTAAAATTTTACAATCATGTTTATTGTGGTTATATATAGCGTTGATTTCAACAAGATGATGTTATTAATAATATCTACCGAAACTTTTGATTTCTGTAGGTATACAGGGCGTTTCTAAATTCGCACATACAAAAAGTAGAACGATATTATACAATAAAAACTGAATAAATAAAGTGCCTTTGCGATTTTTCGATTAGACCAATTCTTTTCTATAATTATCGTGACTTTAAAAATTTGGAAAATAGATAAAATAGGGCCATTATGAGTACGACCGATTGTGTTTATTTTTAATTTTAATGTATAAATCTAGTAGGCTTACTTAAATCAAATCTCGAAACTCATAACATCATCCTACTTTCCGTATGCGCTGAATTTCGAAACACCTTATATAATTAACTGAAATAACAATTTGAAATTATCACAAAAACGTTGTCGTTAAAAATTAACGTCGCCAATGTAACTAACTATTGCAAACTTCGACCCGCGGATATTAACTAAACTAATTTATTTTGTTCTAACACGCCGTTGCGTCTTTCTTAAATGACCAAGAGTCACGACCATTAATTACCACAGTTATTTTCGATCTTTTCTGTTAGCCGCATTTAGGATGGATGTTTTCGTCAATTTAGATAAACACTGTTTTACGGGGTTATAAAACAGCTTCGTATAAAACAACTTCATATATATTTTTTTTATTGCTACGCGACTTCACAAGAAAGTTCCGAGGCATTTTTTTTACAGGGTTTCGATGTGCGGATCTGCCTTATAAATGTCACTCAAAGACCGTTTCTTCCGTTTTATACAATTCGAAATTTAATATTCGTTTCTGAGGCTTCGTTTTTAAAGGGTGCGCCAGAAAAGGAAATGCTTTATACCTACCCGAATTTACCGGCGAGAATAAATACCTTGAAATTAGGTCGTTATTATTCGACTAATGTAAATACTAAATCATGCCATTATTACTCGATAATAAAATTAGAATTAGAAGTTGTCGTGGTTTATTGAGCCTAAGAATGTCGGAAAACGTGGCTCGTGAGATATCTAGTCACAATTTTCATTTAATTTATAAGCGGTAACGCTATTAAGATTCACTGTTTTATAGGCGATTAAATTAGCAATTAATTCAATACGTTTAAATCATTATTAGAGCTTGAGTGGTTACTAAACCAGTAACCTATAAAATTCCTTAATTAATTAAATAAAAGTAAGATTCATTTGGTTTTTTTTTGAGTAAATCGATAGCATAGAAGGAACATACGAAATCTGCCCTTTGACGATTGAAATAATCTAAAGTACAACTAATTTGTACGAACAAATTTCGCTAACTACATAATATAATGCACACTTAAGGACATCAATTTCAGAATCTTGCAGACGTGCAGATCCCAATTCGACATGATTGATGAAAGGATTGCATTATGTACACTGTCAAATACTTCTGCCATGAGATCGTGTTAGATTAAGCAAAACATATTACATTATTACATGGGACAGTGAACATAGTGCCCAAAATTAATCAACTCCGTATTCTCTCTCCACTTATCTTTCTCATTAGCCGGTCCCCGCAGGTCTGGCTCGAGGAAATTAGGTTTAAAAACCGGCTCTCTTGCATCTGAAATCAACTTGCACACAATCGTTTGCCCTTTACGAAAAAAGTTACAAACGAGACGCGAAGCGACGTACGAAAACGAAGAACTTTCTGTAAAGTCTAGTAATTACACTAAACTAATAATTAATATAATAAAGTTATAAAAAAAACGTGGTTTTTAAACGTCTGACATGAAAATGATGAATTTCCTAGTAAACGCGCATTTAAAAAAAAAACTAATTATCGGCCGAAACTGATTATATTCGACAAAGTTGTTTGACGGTCAAAGGCGTACGCGTTCCTCAAAAACAACGGTCGATTGTGAATACGAACGGCGTGAATGAAAAATGATAAGCAGGGATTTGGTTGACCGAGAACCCAATCATTAATATCGCAACGTGGGTATGTTAGGTACTGCAAGGCACCATTGTCCGAGCACAAATAGAGATCCGACTTTTCGAATAAAATAACGTACGAGAAAATATTTTTGTTGACAGGAAATTTTTTAAGATATTCCCAAAATCGCGGGTTACATTTCAATTTTATAGTTCCAACCGCTATTTCTTTTATACGTTTAGATTGATGACGTTTTTATACGGAATTTTAAGTAGTTAATCTCGAATGACTAAAAAACATCCGTTTTATAATGTGGCCGTGGACCATTCGGTAAAAATGCTTTCATTGTTAAATGTTGATAGTACTGAATATTAATGATGAATTGTCAAATAGTATTTTCAAGTTATTGGACAGATCAATTGTGGTTTATTAAAATAGGCATTAAAAAATATGTTTTAAACAAATTAAGTTATATGTTTGTCGTGTCGCGTTTGTTTACAAGCGATTTAGGCGATAACGCCCCAAGTTTAATATAATTATTCGTAATCGACGTAGGTAACTATATTCTCGCGACTTAACATACGAACAAAAGCATTGTAAGCATTGAAACGATGCGAAAAGGATGCTAAAAGTGAGAGGTAACGATGCAACGCTAAATGCATCTTCGACGATTTATAAGGGGCAGTGATATGAAACGAACGTCATCCCGGGGTCGCTTTATATTAATAATCCGATTGAATTGAGACACCACTGGCATTGACTAGGTACGTATATGTATATATCGAATAATAATATCTACTTAATTTGTTTTGCGCGACGGTCAGCGACCTAACTTTTGGCATAACGCCATGACTGATATTAGCGTTATACGATGACTAATGAATAATAATGCGTACGTAAGAAGAATTTCCATTATATTATTTTTAGATCAAAATGGACAGGCGTTGACTAGTAAATAGTTACAGGTGACCCCCAAAAGCTCCACAGAAAACGGATTCGGGATTTTCCTGAGAAATTTTCAAATTTCGGCACGTCCCATAAAAATTTTAAAAATCAACAGTTCAAAGCTCGAAAGTAATTAGTAAAACCGTATAATACCTACTAGATTCATACTAATTAATAACTACAGTCACAGAATTGATCATCTATTTTCTATATAATCAATCAATCACTGTCAGTAACTAATCTACAAAAGTATAATTTTAATCTTCTTTACCTTTAGAAACTTTTGAAATACGCAGGCAATTAGCAGTTGTTATTTTTTGAAGCAGAAAAAATACGTTATTTTGAGTTATGATGCTTAACAAATTACAAAATTTTAAAACAGCCGTTTCACTCGCATTTAAATATTTCATAATTTTAAAATAAATTACGTTAATTTTCGAAAACGAGGGAACCTATATTCAAATAAATCGCAGTTAATATCTAGAAAAACGTGTAGTCCCGAACGTTCTTTATGGTTTAATATATTTATGTAGTTATTAAAAACGTAAAACGATCGTTTCCTGTCAAATTATAAAATAAAATTTTTTAATAGGATCGTGGTGGTCATAAAAATATTCACGTTTTGCGCGCACATCTTTTTATACTTAACACTTTATGATAAGTATTATTTTAAACTTTCCGCAAAAGTAAAAACTAGAACGAAATTGAATCAAACTTAACTGTACTACTTGAGACACTTGACGTTACCTAAATTGCATTAAAAAAATGTATAAGGACAAAATATGAAACGCGCTATAAAATTAAAGGTGTCGGATTAACTATCGTAATAAAAATGAAAGATCGCACAGTAAAAAGCGTAAGGCGTATTGGCAATAAAACGTAATCGAAACAACTAGTGATACTATACGTTAAGATAGAACGGTTTTATAGCAAAATTTCTTCTCTTTCGTACGTTACGTTACGTTTCTTTTTTTTAACGTCATTATCGTCGTTAACAGATCTGACGATTTTTAATGAACCAATTTTTCCCAAATAAAAGACCTCAAAGTATAAAAATCGTTCAGCACAATTTAAATAAATAGAAAAATAAAAAGTAAAATTAGACAATACATTCTAATAGTTACCATAAAAATGTAACACTCGGCAGTATGCAAGTACCTATGGCCTAAATCAGGATTTCCATCAAATTTGTTGGTATTTGTTCTACAGATACTTATTTAGTATTTAATAAAATAAAGGTAAACTTATTTCTGATTCGGAGACCCCTTAAACCAGCGACCGTCCAAAATGTTTTATGAACTATTGAAATTTTCAAACATATCTACCAAATAATCAACGGTCTATTTCGTTTTAAATTAAATTAATTTAATGGACACATAAAATCGTCCCATCATTTATAAGCAAACAAACTACTCTCCATTAAACAAAATTCAATGTAATACGCCATTGTTAATATCCAACCGGAACCCCTTGGCACCTATACAGCAACCCCCCCGAGTTACGTAACACGCGACGTAGTTGCGTAAATTCGCAATTCGTAACGAGCCAATTAATCCTCACACGACATTTTTTTACTTGAAAAGCAAACGTTGCATTTTGTGTTTATATCGACGCAGTTTTCGCAAAACGCCTTAAACCTCGAAAAGTAAATTTTACAGGAGCGCACAGTATGTGTTGTAGCGTAGCTATAAACAGATACGTACGTACATACATACGTTTTATGGAAATACAATTCGATTTTTCTAGTGAAAATATCTCACAATAGGTTTATCAATGTCGCACCTTAAGGATGTTTGGTACAGATTTTCAAAATTATTTTTTTCTATTTATTTTATCACATATAGATAATTTATAATGTTTACATGGTAGTAAACGCAAAATTTTTCGAAAAAAACAAATTTATGTACTAGTAATTGTCGTTCAAAGTTCAAATCTAATTTCGCGTCTATCTTGAAATCTAGTAATAGATTTACAAAACTTTTGGTTTTGCAAGTAGAATAGCCAATGTACTGTTTATTGAAATATTTTAATTGCAATAAACGCAATAACTTGTTTATTATAACTGTTATAAAAATCTACAAAAATGACGTTTACACAAACTCTTAATTTGACGTCCTAGAAAATACTTAACTGCGATAAAATTATATTCATCGCATAGCTTAAAATATCTACGTTCAAGTTTAATTTAATAACTTCATCGACATTTTTTAGTTTTCAAACTAACGCGAAATTAGAGATCGAGTGCATTTTCGATTTTCCATCCCGTAATTTTGTCTCCGTCTAATTTCTCCCACTCATAAAATACTATTCTACCGCACGTGGGCCAGTGGGGGAGGTAAACATTTGATGAATACCGAAAGCAATAAATGATTATTGCTTAAGATTAGTGGAAGTTATGGTTTTTAAGTCTGACTCGCAAATTTTGAAATGGTAGATTTAGTCGTAATTATATTTTGATGGATTTATTTATATTTATAATTAGATACTTATTAGGTAATTAATATATTTATTTATAATATTTATACCTTCTAATTATCTGTAGGTACCTATAAGTTTAGTAGACAAACTGATTTTAATTAAGAGTAGCGGAACTCATGTCCTTAACTTGACACACACTTGACTGCACACTTTTACCCTTGCATGTTCTATTAAGCAAAGCCGAGGAGGCCGTGATATGCGCTCACTTGTTATCGCTATCGTGTCAAAGTGGCTAAGTAAATTGTTAATTGTTAATTTTCATCTCGTGACACATAATGAGGGATAATTATTATTCTAATAATGAAAAAATGGATATGTTGAGAGTGTACATCAGATGCAATGATAATCCTAAAGAAGCTTCTGTATTGTATCGAACCTTGTATCCAAAAAGGGTACGGCCACATCCTCGCACGTTTGCAAGAATTGAACATAATTTACGAAGAAATGGATGTTTTAATGCTACAGTGCGAAGACCAAGAAATGGACATGCAGCACATGATGAAGATGTGACATGGTGTTGGCATATTTTAGAGCACATCCAAGAAATTCAATCCGTGAAGCAGTAGCCGATCACAAAGTATTTTCTATTCTAAAAAAACATAACATGACCCCCTATAAAATTAAATTGGTTCACGGTTTAACAGCTGGTGATTCTGATAGAAGGCTAATATTTTGTAACTGGCTTAACAATAATCAACATTTAGTGGATATCATTCTTTGGAGCGATGAATCTAATTTTAACAATAACGGAATTTCTAACAGAAAAAATCATCATTTCTTGGATTCAGAGAATCCACGTCGAATTCGGAAATGCAGGTTCCAACACAGATTTTCTATTAATGTGTGACTTGGTGTGTTAGGTGATACTATACTAGGTCCTTATTTTTATCGCGGAACGCTTAATGCTGAACGGTATGCCAATTTCCTTACAACAGAATTCGAAGAATATTTGGATGATATACCCTTACAAGTGCGTCGTGTATGTGGTTACAATAGGATGGCGCTCCTCCTCACAATGCAAGGAACGTCAAGGATATTTTAAACGAAAAGTTTGGTGCGAAATGGATAGGAAATGGTGGCTATATAAACTGGCCGGCACGATCGCCAGACCTCTCTGTGTTGGAATTTTTTGTTTGGGGATACGTTAAATCAAAAGTTAAAGTAAAAATTTAGAGGATCTTACAAATCGCATCTATAGGGCATGTGCTCAAATAACACCAAACATGTTGCAAAAAGTGCGACGAAATTTAATAAGCAGATGTCGGGAATGTATTACAAACAACGGGGAGCACTTTGAACAAAGAATTTAGTTGTTAGGTAGGCGTTACATACAATTTTATAATTAACTTACTTATTCACATATTGGTTTGTTCATAATGTTGTATTTATGTTGAATAATCTGTTATTGAGATTGTTTTAATCAACACATTGTTTACACTGTATACGTTTTCAACACGATCAGTTATTTAGTGTATTGCGCCCAGTTAATTAATGAAAAACTATAACATGTGATATATCGTTGTAAAGATAAATTCTTATAGTTTCAGAATATGTAATAATACTGGGTACGTTCCATTTAAAATGTTAAATTTATTTGCTTTATCTGAATTATTTGATGTTCAATTGTTTTTTCTGATTTTGTTACATTATTAGGAATAAATAATCTAATAACTTTCATATACAACATTTTTTACTAATTCATACAATAGCCGAAATATTTGCTGCGACATAAAATCTAACACACTGTGTGTGTGTGTATATATATATATATATATATATATATATATATATATACACCACTTTCCTGCCGGGCCGCCAATTTTTATTGTTACAGGAAGTAACAAGTAAAATAAGACATTTTGCTACATAAATTTTGGCATATTTTGTCGACCAGTTACTGACACATCTGGGAACCAACCCCGACCAACTGAAACATTTCAAAATACGTTCAGATTCTATCTAATTTTTTGATAGTTTGAATTTTCAATATTTTCAAAATATTTTACAAGAAATGTATACTGCCAGAAATAATTGACCATAGGCTCTTTAGAAATTTTAAAATTAGAGATCTAAAGGAAGATGATTTGTTAGCAACTCCATTACCAGAAAAATAAATATTTTCAATTTCAAATTGTATATATTTTTCTTCTCCTTCTTTTTTCTATTTGTATATAGTATAGAATTTGAAATTATGTATATATTATTTGTATTGCTGCCGTACAGCTAAAAAACAGCAGCCTACCCTGATAAACTAATGGGCTCTAGGGCCTACAACAAAATGAGACTTTTTTTTCTATTTTTTTGTTTGACAATGTTTTATGTGGTATATGGTTTTTTATAGTATAACATGAAAAAAAAATTAGTAGATATCTCATGTACAACTACTTACGATTATTTACGATATTTTAAGCTAACCAATACTGTCGAAAGACCTATGACGTCATTTATTTCTATAAACTTTCCACGTTTCTTATAAACCAATTTTTATAAGTCGTGGAATAACTTGAAGCTTGAGTTACACCTGTGACCAAATGTATAATGAGCGTAAGCGTAAAAATACATTTAATTTTGAATTATCTTATGATACATCGGTTTCTAATTTCTTTATATTTAATAAATAATCTTTTATTCAAAAAGGTCTTTTTCTTTTTAATAGTAGCAAATAGGTAACTAATTGTTA
The DNA here is from genome assembly GCA_036326145.1 of Rhagophthalmus giganteus. Classification (NCBI taxonomy): domain Eukaryota; kingdom Metazoa; phylum Arthropoda; class Insecta; order Coleoptera; family Rhagophthalmidae; genus Rhagophthalmus; species Rhagophthalmus giganteus. The sequence continues at coordinate 5,360,919 of JARFJA010000036.1, forward strand.
CATTATTCAGAAAATTCAGAACAGCAAGTCTGTTCGTAGACCGAAGGTTTATGATTCTAGAGCTAATAAATTATGTTAATCCGTAAACCAAGGCGTTTCTAGGATCGCTGTCGGTTCCGTATTGTCCTCAACTATTCGGGTAGTGATGGTAATATAAAAAAATAGGGGAATGCACTAGTTCGCTTAGTATTTATTAGTGGCGCCCCTATAGCGGAATAGTTTGGCTAAATTACCTACAAGACACCCTTAAGAAAAAAAGTCTATCCTACGTCAAACAACAAGGATTCACGAAATTCGAAAGTTGGATGCTATCTAAAAATATGGCGTCGAATGCAATAACTCACTACTTCTTTGGAAAAGCCAAAACGACCTTTAAAACTACCTTTTTAAAATCAAACTACCACGACGACATCTTGTGTAACGCGCGATGATAAATCTGAACTTTTCGTTGCACGCCGAGGGCACTTTCCAACTAGATTTTTTTTAAACGTCCCCATATCTATACCACAAGATTTTAAGATATACGTACAGTCGATGTTTGGATCGCCTCCTTTCAGTTTCAAATTGCCCAACTAAAAATTCGAACTGCAAATTTCGTGCACTTAAAAATTTCAACAATAATAATTATTGTTTTAAAGGAAACAAAAGGAAACCGCGTTATTGGGCCGAACGGGCGCAATAAAACTTTTAAATACGACATTAAAACGAAAACGATTGTAATTTTGCACACTTCGCGGATGCAATAAAAATTGCTACATTTTCTTTGTTCGAAGTCGTATAAAACTTCCAGTTGGACAAGAAAATTGTTAACTCGCATTTATGCAAAACGGAGACGACGACGAGACGAATATGTTATTACGATGAAATAAAAAGAGACGCGCGAAACGATTAAACGCGCTTAAGAGGGATATATTTATGACAAATATGAACAGACTACCGCAATTTTCCGGATGATTTACGAGGATCCCTGCTAGACGAACGCCCATGAGAAGCTGTAAAACATCACTACAAATAACGAATGGACCAAGAAAACACTACTTAAGTACCATATGCCAGTCGTTGTTACTGAATATAATACAGACGTGTATAATAATGACGAATTACCCACCCTGTTCATCCATTACAGCTGGTGGCGGAAGAATTTCTACTGAATTTTATGTGCGCAAGGTAGGCAGTTCCGCCTACCTATACTACTTATGTTTTTACGCAACTATATTAGCAAAGACAAGAAAGGCTCGCATAAAACTGAAAAGTGTTTTTAATCATTTATATTCACAATGTAAGTCACCGACGAGATTTATTAAGTATTGTTGTCTTAGATTATTACACGATTAATATTAAGATCACGGCTTAAAATGCAAAAAGGTTTAACCGCTAAGACGATTTTCGCAGCTTGTACAGTTTATTGCCTTTATGAATAATCACTGCCACTAAAACCGATTAAAACAACGATATATTACGTTGATCCGTCTCGGATTGTTTTATTGTTTTATTCATTAAAATGCCGGAATTTGAGTTCGAATGGAAATGCGAGTGTTTGCGTTGCTTTAAGTATGTCAAAGTTTTTTTTAAATAAGGAGCGCTATTATTTATGGATTAGCAGAAACCCGGTATCGTTTTAAAGCTTATTACCTGTAAGGATCCTAACTGATGCGTTAAGACGACAAAGGAAATATTCGAGTTGTTCGAAAAAGAAATACCTACCTATCTTCCAAAGTGGGATCGGTTTTGTGTTTGGGAAATGGGTTTTACCGGTAGGTATCAATTTTAAAAGACGGGTTTAGTTCAAAACTAATCTTTGAACGTAGATAAGTATATATAATAATTAAAATTAAGGCAAAATGCCATTACAATATTTCAACAAAATAGTGTCGTCGAAAATGACACTTCCGTGTCGAATAATAGAATTACATATGCAATAGGGCAGGTGATAGATAACAGATTGTCCAAACGACATATTTAAGAGACATAACGCTGTTAGAACAGGTATGAGACCGGTCATTATCGGACATAATCCTAGCTAGAAACCATAATTAAAGCCGATCCTTAGACGAAACCAGTCGTCAAACTAAATCGCATTATAATAATACAAAATTTCAGAATAATGTTCACAAATAATACCTTTTTTTTATTGTTAACTCCTTTTCTGTTCGTTAGGATTCAAGTATGCATGATTCGGTATTTGTTACGAAATTTGGATCCGTCAAACGTTAAATTTGACGCCGAAAAGTTGAATAAATTTACACTTAATAAACGGAAATCTATTTCTCCGTAAGTATTTAAAATTCAAAATAGAATTACATCGAAAAATCCTTTAGTTCTCATTACTTCCATTCGAGTAGAATTATTAGCATAAAAATTTAATTTGTACTAAACTTGGGCGTGAAAAAAGTATTTGTAATTTATTATTATTTTCATACAAACTACTGAATGGGTATTTAATTATACAAATAGATAAGTAATCTATAGAATGATCAACACCTTTCTAATCCCCATTATGGATAACTTTTCGTAAAATTTATTGCTTCTCAGCTACTTAAGTAAATTTAACAGAATTCCGATTGTTGCTGGAGGCACGCATCTACCTACACATTAGCATATTCCGTTGTCTTTTAAGGGTGCAATATACGTTCTTAACGGCGCGTATTAAACGAACGCGGGCCGATCGTTAATCCGTTAAAAACAGGAAAAAAAACAATGCGCCGCGAAGAAACCCCTCGCAACATCTACCTACGTCCGCGAAGAAAACGTTGTAGGGGGGGGTTTACTTTCCCTAAATTACCTTACTTATGTTCGTAATTTTATTAACGTCGGTACGTTTTATCGTAGATCCGATTTGTAAGACGATTTCAAATTTAAAAAACGTTTCCTTTTAAATTTCATCTCGCGTACCTAATCGTAAATTATTCTTTTAACGTAGGTTTATTGTAAAAATTGCGTTTATCAAAAAAAAAGAAGCAAACGCCGAATATTAAAAGAAAATGTACAAACCACTGCAAACGGCAAGTTAAACTAGCAAAATCTGATGACGAGGTAAAATTAATTAAAAAGCAATATCCTTACTTCGCTTTTTTCCGCACGTCCAAAGTGCCAATGATAATAAACAAAAAAAATTCATAAATTGGATATTTCAACAAGATAACGTTGCAGTTATATCATATGAATGTAATATCATTGAAACTTTGCCATGGCCAGCGATCTCGCCTGATCTCAACCCTATTGAAAACATGTGGGGGTTGTCGACATGCAAAGTTTTCCGAGAACATCGACAATTTCGGGCAATTACCGCATCGTCGAAGGAATTATTTCAAAAAACAGTTCAAAAATTGTTCGATACGATGCCTAATATAGAATTTTTGAGTTGATTTTAAAGCGAGAAGGTCCAACAAGTTAAACCAATGTTTTGTATCTGTATTTTTGGCCCAAAAGCTAAACCGATGCGAATGTTTAAGTAAAAATTTAGTTTGGATTTAATTTTCTACTGTTTAATAAATGTGTTAATTTTGTTACATATCTGTGATATTATCTATTCTATTTTTTTCTGATATTTTTTTCTGGGTGCACATATTCTATTGTCGCAGACTGTAAGTCGATTACTGGAATAAAACTGGAGTTATAGAACAAAACGGTTCAATTATAATAGATATTTAAAAATAATAATAATTGAAACTGATTTATTTGTTGAGAAACCGAGCTGAAGCTCAAATTGAATTACGCGAACCGGAAAAACAAAGCTTATGAAATTAAAAATGATCTTTCTAACAAGAAAGTATCCACCTAATTATAGTTTTTACATTCATTGCAAGTCGAATGTACAGTATAGGTACAATAACAAAGTTTCAAATAATGCACAATATCTTTTTTTTTGGTAAACCACTTAATTCGAATTAAGTTCAAGTTACCTATGTATGTAGGTATATCTCATTTAACAACATTAAAATTCAGATATAAGTTAAATGACCTAAAAATTTAGAAAACGTAACAAACTAGACAAAAACTCCTAAATTCAACCCAAGCGAAAATCTACTGTGGTTAATATTAATGCTAATAATCAAAAACGAAAACGCCTTTAATGTATATGTAAGGTATGCACCTACGTATTAACTAATATCATTCCAATTTTGCATAATTCGTTCGAAAACGTTAATTTCGCACTTTAGTCATACGCCCGGTCAATATTTCAAACGGGCATAATTGAAAATTCGAGTTTACATAACCAAAATTAATAAAAACTTGACAAATATATTCATAATTTTAATTATAAAATAGAACAAAAATTCTAAAACATAATTAGAAGATTCATTAATCTTCCTCGTCACCTAGTCGTGCATTTAGTTCATCTAGATGTAAATCGGAATGTTAATTAAGTATAGGTAGGTATCTATATATGTATATGTATATATAAATATATATATACTACTAGATTAGTTAAACAAATTTTTCCAGAATGGCTAAAATTTAAGATCCAGATTAAGAATTTTCGGCTTGAAAGTTATAAAAATATACCTACGTTTCCTTTTCAATTAAGCAATTAAATTAAATATTAATTAGATAAAGCCCGGGCAAGTGAAAATTCTAGTTTAAACATACTGTTAGATAACGAAAACGGTAAAGGCGAGAAACAAAAATAAAAATCTTATTGTTTTTTGTTTTTTCTACCTTACTTATCAGACTCGTTTTGAACACGAGGCGATTACAAATGTACCCATTGACAACTCGGTTGCCGCAGGAGTTTTATAAGATAAAATACCACTAGTAGCACAAAAACGTATAATCATTTCAACTTGGGTTTGCTTTACAAGTGCAATTCGATAAATTATATACAGAAACGCAATGTTTCATTAAATTTCGAAAAGCTCATCAGATGGCGCGCTTTACAGTCGAAGGATACGAAAGCTACTCAACGGGAGTTTCTTTAACTTCCTTTAATTACAGTCATATACCAGTTGTCAATTTCAATATAACTGCACAATTAGTAATACCTACCACGCGCACATATAAATTACATACTACTTTGAATGCCGCACCTAAGGGTCGTGTCGACCATTAATTTTCATAAAGGTATCAAACTATCAGTAACTCGTTTAAACGCAGTACGAGTTCCGAAATAGTCCACAGATTAGGTTAAAGAGGGTTCGTTTACAAACAACCGGCACGAGAATTCTTTTTAACTAATGAACACAGGCACCTATGCGTGTGTAAAAATCTTAAGAATGTCAGAGATCGATAGGATTTTAGTTTGTTAACGGAATAGTCGATATTTAATATTTGATAGGTTCGAGCGTCGTCGAAAATAAATGCGACCAAAAATTTCGAGAAGAAATAATGTATTTTATGCGTGGCCGATAATTTTGCAATACATTTTCGTTCGTGTTTTACACGAACAACTACTTCGACAACAATTAATGTAATCTACGAACACGAAAAGCATTAGCAGATGTGTAGTTTCTAATTTATAAAAAAAAAAAGATTAACTCGTCTTAGATAAGTCGGTACCGGAATTTAATTCAAGCGATGCGACTTGTTAATCACAATTACGATAAAAAATGTGGCACGATAAGTGCAATTTAAGATAAAGGATTTTTTTAACGACAAGGAACTCCGATGCGATTTTGGGTACGAACGTCATACCTAACGACTAATCGATTTATTTTTGTAATACACGGTAATAATTTTACAAATTGTATCGAGATGTTTGTTTACTCCAGGAAGAAGTACTTGCTCCTGTATTAATCAAATTCTTGAAAAAAAGACGTGTAAAATCTAGACAAGCAAAGTTCCTGAATGTTATACTTACTACAGTCGAGAGATTGTTTCCTTTTACAGCACAATAGGTAATTAAATGGTTTGTAATTCTGATCGATAATATTAATTAGTATGTAGATATAATTCTGCATCTCCCGTCAGTTAATTAAACGTTTTTGTATCAAATAGGTACAGGTTAATTTTTTTCAGTTAAAAAACAATGTCAAATTAATTAAACGATATTTCAAATTCTTCTAATTTTAAGATTCTTCCCCGAGTTACTATAATGGGAATTTTAAATTATAAGCATCGGCATCAATACACTTTCATTAATCACCGCGATACATATACAGGTACTTTGACACCTTATCCTCATTAAAAATTCAAGCAGTTAAATCTCTTAGTTTTTTTATTGTAAATGTTTTTACGTGTTTCATATCACGAAAAAGGAAGTCTATGAAAAATAGCGTTCGGTAGCATAGAAAAGAATAAAGCAAGTATTATGGCAGCTCGGTAGGCAGGTCGATAACCATCTATATGCTCTGTCAAATGTTTAATTTGTTCGGACTATTTATTAATGTTCGATATTTATGAAGTCGGGCCGCCCTTATATCGAAAGCAGCACGATAAATTCTGTGTAGATCCATCCCAATAGACGGAACAATCTTCGTTATCTTCATCGCGTCCTCCCTCAACCCTTTGTTTAATGTATGATATTCGTTGCATTCGCATTTGTTAAAGTAGCGACTTTACGTTAGATTCATCAGTTGCTTGTCGATTTGTTAAAGCGCGCTAGTGGTATTTTCCTTTTACGATTGGTTGCAATTATAGGTACGATGTTAGTTTTGATATATTATTGGCATAATTTATGTAAACATAAGATAAAATCGTTAGAATTGTCGTAAATTTTTGACAAATTTATGCGTAATCATAAAGTTGCTTTTAAAAATGCCCACAAAATCTCGTCTTGCTCTTTAGTGTCGTACGTCTTTCTAGATATATATGTATGATATCTAAAGATAACTACATATAAAATAAATATAAAACCGTATCGGTTCAAGAATCGCGAATATTTTAATATCTCCGGCTTAAATGATTGAGAATAGACGATTTCAAGGCGGCGCGGCGGCGGTCTCGCTTTATTGCCGTTAAACACTTCATTTGCCACGCAAAATTTTAAAATTCAACTTCGGGGGACATCGATTATTTAGAACTGTATAAGTATATTATTGATATATACAGTGACCGGCGTAAAGTTGGACACAAATGGAAAACATTTTCATTTGAAATTTCTCAGAAAATTTTATTCTTCGTAAAAATCTCAGCTTATTTCGAAATGCAAAATGCATATGTCGAAATTTGACTATAAACCTTCGTATACGAGAGTCGTTCAAAAATATGAAATTGACTCAAAAGTAAAGTACTAAGAAAATAAGCAAAAATGTTATTTGAAAAACTTTCTTAGAATTGCAAGACGATATCAAACACAAAATTCTAGTCGCTGTTTTTAAAAATATATATATTTTTTTTTTCTATGTACGTCAAACTTTGTTTTTTATTTGTATCGTTTGAATGTAATTACTTTGTTTTTCTTTTTATTATTTAATAAATATTGTTGAAGACGATGTGTTTGTGTGCTCTTTTTATGGTCGAACACAAAAATTCGCTTGTTTTTATCGTTAATTCCACTTATAATAGTTTTCTAGTCATCAAACGATCGAAAGTTAAATTTGATAGTACCCTTTTACGTTATCCAATAATAAATCAATTGGCAAAAAAAATATTTTTGAGAAAAATGACTATAACTTCGTATTTGGCATCTTCTTGTAATTCTAAAAAACTTTTTCAAATATCATTTTTATATATTTTCAAAAATAAGGGTGCTTTACTCTTCAACCGATTTCATAATTTTGAATGTCCCACGTATACAAAAGATTATATTCAAATTTTAGAACGTGTATTTTGAATTTGGAACTATGCAGAGGTTTTTATAAAGAATAAAATTTTCTGATAAATTTGTGTCCAACTTCCAAATTGAGATGGTATACCTGTAATAAGCGCGTCGACTTTAGGTCGCTTTTATGTATCTAGTTCATATATTGAAGCAGCTGCGCAAAGTCACCTAAACTACATTAAATGTTACTTAGGATGAACTCCTAAATCACCAATTAACATTGACCGTCGATTGATTATGGAAGAAACAATCATTTCGACGGTAATTGACGTTAACGTTTCCTAGTTTTAACATGAATCCACATAATAAGCATGTTTAACAAACAAATTATTAACGTTTTTCGAATGATACGTGGAATCTGTTTCACAAAAAAATAACAAATTCATAAATTATAAGCAATGTTATAGAAATAAAGCTTTTTTGGCAAGCTTATTAGGGGCGCGGGACATAAGGGCGCAGGGATATTGGGGCGCAAACTATACTGTATAAATACGTGACTAATGATTTTAAGTTGAATTAATATTTTTTAATTTCAAAATTAAATTTATAATTTTATAATTAAATTTGAATTAAGTACCTACTTAATTATATTATCATTGTAACTATTTTATATACCAGCGCTTGTACCTATGTATGTACAAGGTGTTCTATTTTAGAGGTATTTGCGTACTACACTTTTTTAATAATTATCACATTTATGTATGGCCTATCCAAACCTATATGCAATTTACGTCATCAAGACAAAGTTACTAGATTGTTTATTTGTAATTCGGTTTAAAGTTTGAAAAGTGACATATTCTATAGATCATTTACTTGCGCACATATTAGATAGTATACAGAAAGACTACAATTTATTAGAACTGTCAAAATACGAGAGACGAGGTGACAGCACTGTATGAAACGTCATCATCTAGTAACCGTTTACTGATGACGTGTTGCATATAGGTTTGGACGAAGTGTAGATAAATTTATCTGAAATCTCGTTTTTTGTCTAAACATGCGGTTATAATTGAAAGAATCTAGTTATCGACAAAAACTGAAATTTCGTCTATTCCGAATATAGATCAAATTAGAGAGAGATGATGAGATAGATTTGGAAATGGTCTGCTAATAGAAGTGGTCGTTACTAGAGATTTCACTGTAGGTATGGCAACGGTAAAATTTCGGTAAAATAGCTACTTTATTAGAAAGTCCTATTTTAGTATCGAAACAAGTTTCTTTATAAACTATTTGTAATTAATCAAAAATTATTAGTATATACATATTTTGTTGATAACTTAAGTTTTTAGGTAGCAAAAATTTATACATATAATTAAAATCATAAATTATTGTCATTAACATTGATCTTATAAATAATTATCGCGTTAAAACTGTATATTTGACTAAAATGCGATTCGGAAAATTAACGCAGGTGTAATAACACGTTTCTAAACGTTGAGAAACTTATTTCGCGGCGAAATTCATAAAATTCGCACTAACTTAACGGTACATAGTTCGTCAATAAGAACAAATATTGGTAGATAAGTATTTTAAACAACCACCCATCTCGAACTGCAATTTAATAATGAACCGCAATAAAATTATTAAACCTGAAATTTTGACGGTTAATAGCAACCGGAAAAGAATGCTTTCAAAAACTACAATTCGATAAATAAGTTAATACGACTTTTGTAATGGCCATACTTTGGTGTGGTACTCGTTAAAAGCAAACTTAATATAAATAACATCGCGTTTTTAACAAGAAAAGAGTTAGAACCTAATTTCACAGTACATTATAATTTTACACAGTAAACGATTTTTTTTTTAAATAATATAACGAATTCTTTCAATTTTTATAGGTCGTTTTTTATATTTCAACGTATGCAACTGATCTGTTTTAGTTTATAAATGTCGCAATTTAATGTGTAAACTATGCGTTAACTCTTGATCTTGTACAGTTGGCTCCTTTAATTTTGACACCACGTTCGAGACGATATCGATACGTAACTGCGATAAGGTGAGTGTAATTAATTTAGGAGTCCGCTGTACATACCTACATAATGGCGCGCGAAGAATGTTCGCCACCTTCGAAAAAAATTCTTTTTTATCAAAGTAGGAAATACCAACATTATAATAGGTCAATATAGGACCAAACTGTCGATGTGTTGGAATCTCAAACAAAAACTAATAGCGTGTCGTAAACTCCCCAGCGATTAGTAATACATAAGAGTTCTTTTGCTGCAATTTTACTAATTTCGAGCATATTTTCTAGCGATTATAAAATAACGATATTACTCTAACTGTATTCCTACTGTACTAAAACATGTAATTATCGAAATGCAATTTCTAAGAATATACCGACGAAATTTTTATTTTGAAAAATACACACACACACACACACTATATATATATATATATATATATATATATATATATATATATATAACAAGATTACACTATTAAACATAATTATAATAAAATAATTTCGTGCCATTTTAAAAATTTAGCTCGGAGCACGCGAATGTAAGCCGTTTAATGTATACGGCGCCATCTAACGTTAAATATAAACGATAAGGTTTTATTTATAATTATTTCAAAATTACACGTGCAACTAAAATTAATCATAATAATATTAAAAAGGAGTGGACAAGATTATTTATATCGCCACGATAATTAAATCGAAAATTGTAGATGCGACGCTTTCCAATCGAGGAAAGTAGAATTTTGAGAAAATTCAAGAAACGACTTTTACAAAAAAAAACGAAAGTCCTAAAAATTAATCTGGCAGCGAAGGTTGTTAATTATTAATTCTCGAGGACTGATAAAGTAAGTGGCACATAAGTGCATCAAGATGTCATAAAAGTAGTTACCGCAGGTACTGTTAAATAAAACAACTTTCCTGCAGTCGAGCTGGTTTCCTTTTAATTGCCGTCCGCTTTATTAATATTGCGCGTGTCAGATTTTTGATACACATATAAAATTAAAAAATGAAAGTTAATTTTCTGATTTTATAGTGCTTTGAATTAACTGTAAGGTGCGTACGTATTTCGTTTTGTTTACAATTTGAGAATTTAGTTACTTATGTATCTAATCTAGTTACTAGCGTCCACTGTGTCAATTTAAATTCATGCCTCACGATGCAAATAAATCTGTTTATGACAAAGTTAGGCAAAACTTGAAAAATCGATTTATTTTCAAGCTCGAACTAGTTCCAATAAAATGCACCCTTGCTACCACAGACAGATCTATCTCAAAAATCAAACAATGTGTGGCGAAAAACATGCGTAAGGCCCAAAAGCGATTAAGTAACTGATTGCGACAGGATGCGTCCCTTAGTTTTCGCATTCTTCCATAATCACAATTTTCCGTGTCGTTTAATAAAATTATTACTAATTAATTACTAATTAATTAATTATTACTAATTATTACATTTCTAAAACACAATGATACCAGCGTCGAATAATTTTTAAGTCAGTTTAATTAAAGGCCATTAAAATTTCATTCCGCTGCCTCACAGTGACAGCGGTGTCACCCGAGGCCCAATTCTCAAACCATTCGCTTACATAACGTATGCGAAAACCAAGACGTCATAACAATGGGTTTCTACAGAAATATATTTGTTGTGACGTCATTTTCGCATACGTTATGTACGCGAATGATTCGAGAATTGGACCCCTAGTATTTTTTACAGTACGTAAATAAATATGTAATTGTTAATATGTTATTAAAATATGTTAATAAATTGTAGTATGTCTTTGTCGCGTAATATCTGTGCAGGTAAATCAGTAGGACATGCCAATTTCTAAACTTTGAACTGAATTAAAAATATAAAATCTACAATCATCGTCTAGTAAACTTTTTATTGATGACGTGCATCGAAATAAAATTTGAATGACCTACAGCTTCCTTAAAAATCAAAACTTCTATAAATTGAAAAAGATGCAAACGTGCCGAAAACAAAACGCCACTACGGTTTCTGTATGGAATGTTTTATTAGGTCATAAACCAATTTTTCGATTCGTAAAGAGGGCCAATTTGTGGCTTATTAACATACCAAGAGTTAGGTAATATTCCGAACCTGCTTAGGTAATTATAATTTAGTTACTCTTTCACTTTATTCAAAGAGCATTATTTTATTACTCATGATTAGTTACGTAAATTATCATCAGACCTCGAGCGAATACAAACTTGTAAAGTGTGCCGTGTTTGTATTTTTCAATATACTTCTGTGTGCAAAAAATTGCTTCATTACCTATTAATTTGTAACTTTAAAAATAAAATAAAAACGATATCATCTTTTACGTCTTTTTTTCGAAATTTATAAATCGATGGAAACGCGTATAATTAGTCATTTAATATTTTGTTATCTTGAAAAACGACTTTTCTAATAGTTCCGGACCTGTACTAAACACTTCAGTTTGAGTCAAAATTTTGCCAAAATCATGGACAGGAGGTGTTTATGTTTTGGTTTTGTAAAATATAAATTTTAAAATTTGAATTGACTTATATTAGCGGCAATGATAATTTTTGAATAGGTAAATGTATCAATCTTTATCTGAAATTACTTTTGTAGGTACCTATACATTTTAAATGCAATTATTTGCAATTTTTGTCTAATTAAATGTTTCTTCTTGGACGCGCATCGTTTCAAGAAGAAAGATATCTTACAAAATAAATATTGCGTCGCAGCTTTTACAAAAAAAATGGTTCCGAAAAAAAATTTTATTGTTGAGACAGTTGAAGTCGTGCCAACAACATCTTCTAGTCGGCCAAGCCTTTTGTTTTCTAAAAGAAACGAGAAATACAATTCACAAGCACAATAAACAATTTCACATTAGACAAAGGTATTCTTCCTTCTAAAATAATTGGTGTACTCTCCAAATTCAGAATTTGAAGAAAATTGAATATTCTAAAGGAGTCTAGAAGAAATAATTCCTGTTAATACATAATATAAGTATGTGTGGTGGAATTGGAAAGCGAAACGTAACGTCTGTATTGCACGTACGTATTGTACATGAATATGTTAGGAAAAATAACAATTTTCCTAACATATGTTTATTATCTACTATTAAAATTTTCACATTCAACTCTTTGAATTAGTTTAAGTAATTTTATTATTAATCACTACTGCACATAGAAAATATTAAAATCGATCATTTTTTTTATAATGCGGTTTTTTTGATTTTGGCCAAAAAAATCGGGGCCCGGAAACCATAGTGCGTCCACCTTAAACTGCCTACTGACAACAATCGCAAGGCCAATGAGATGAGCGTTTTGAATTCTTCGTGGAGTCTAGGTTAACCGTTAGAAAAAGCCGCAAATATTACAAACCACAATATCTATTAAACAATTGATGATGTCGTAAACCCAAACATTTCAAACCGAATATAAAATTTAATTTAGTATTCGATTGTTGCGTATCTAGATCAAAGCTATGCGGTCCATCGAACTCAATATTGTCATCAAGTCTCGCACTCTAATAACTTACTATAAATGATGACGGTGGCGCAATGTTGTAGTATTTGCATATTATCTGTATCTCAAACTCACGAGAGCGACTAGGATGATCGAAAGAGTATGCACGTGAGTAGAACGGTGCTTAAGCACGAGAAGGAAAACATCGAACACGAGGTAAAACAGGATAGAACGCGTGAAAAAGGATGAGCGGTCCGTGGGGAGAAGGAGGAATGGGCTTCCTCGCGGCCATCGCCATATTTCATGTCGTCTGCTGCCACGTTGCCATATTTACTATGCTACTATGGCACAGCATCTTGTACCTGGAGTAGTTTGCTCCAACACGGAGCTCACCTAATAGGAATGCTGAATTGCTGAAGACGTGTAACCCACGTGTTCGATAGCGATAGCGGTTCTCTATCATACTTGTACACGGTCGCTTATATAGATATTGGAAATTTTATAGTGATTGCTTGGAATGCGAGTCTACAAGAAAGTAGGTAGGTAGGTATATGTTTCTGCCGAGGAAGTGATAACAGCTCGCCTCGGTATATCTTGTACACGAACGCTACGATAGACGTGAAAATTCTTCTGGGAGCGATAACGATTCTTCCCTCGAAAACGACCTTAGGTACTGACGACGGTTACGAAACGGATAGGTTACAAAATCAATCCTCGCTTAATTACACAAATTTATCCAACAAATTCTTAGTAATGGCACTCGAAACAGTTTATTTATTATTCAGAGTAGGCAAGGAAATAATTGACGACCTCGTTTTTTAAGCAGCAAACCGTAAAGGACATAACCGTTGCCATTGTGAGAAGTTGCAGATCATTGTTTACATTTAATAAAACGCACTTTTAAACCTCTCGAGAAAAACTTATCGAAAACGAAAGTGATGCCATTTCGAGAAATAGATGTCAAGCACCAAGAAACCATTTCGCTACTCGGTCGCGCGATATTCAATTAGCGATGGGGGCAATAAAATGATTAAATCGAACCGGCACTATTAAAGCAGTTAAAGGATATTAAATAAACATAAAAAGGCATTACGTTTTTTATAGTTTAAATTTATATCCCTAAATCCTTATAATAGAACATAAAATAGGATTTATTTTATTCCGATCTTTACAAATCATTTTTACAACTGAAATTTGAAAAATTGAGCAGTTGTCAGATTTAATTGATATAGGTACGCGTGTACCGTTACCCATAATGATTAACGCTACATCAAACCGCAAACCTGTAACGCAAATAAAGAACAATCAGCCATCTTTTGTGTATTCAGTAAAGACAATATGAAACCATAAAAGTAAAGAGAATAGGAAAACTAGTAAAAGATTACTTGCATGTGTTGTTAGACAGCATCATCATTAATTACCAACGCTATAGAAATGCTCTAGGTGCAAAATTCCGGTCAACGTAACGATTCTCTTGATTCGTTTTAAACAAAATTAACAAATTCGATTTATGAAGCTTCGTCGTTTACGTACCTACGCAATAAATTTAATATTTTAAGCGTATTTTACGCTCATCCTTAAACTAATTTTTGAGACATTTTGGATCATTAAAACCAAAATGTTTTTATGATTAGTTGTTTATCACTATTTTGTTTATGTATACTCGTAATTTGAGTACATGATTTTTATTCGTTAATTTGTTATTATAAATTATAATTTTGTTAGTTATGGTGGAATTTTATAAAAACTAAATAAGTTAAAGTGAAATGGATTTTTTTGTTTTACATAGAATAATGTACTCGAGGACATATAAAAGATTCATAACGAATGAATTATTTTAAACTAATAAAATTAAAATTAATATTTTAAAATCGATTTTATGAAAACAATAATAAAATCACTGTGAGCACTTTAAGTCCTCGGTACATTAGTTCTCTGTAAAAAAATTCCACTTCACTTAACTAACAAAATTCACCATAACTAAAAAATTATAATTATAAAACAAATTAACGAATAAAATCATGTACTCAAATTACGAGTATACATAAACAAAATAGTGATAAACAACTAATCATAAAACATTTGGTTTTAATGATCCAAAATGTCTCAAAAATTAGTTTAAGGATGAGCGTAAAATACGCTGAAATCATGGGTACCTGCCCTTAAGGAGATGAGCAATTAACTTCCGAGTATCAAGAAATTCGCCCGCAATTTTACGATCCAGTTTCGGGGTTGTTACGTACTTTTTTTTTCAATAAGGCCTCCGTTTTTAAATTTTAATATAATAATCTCCGTGGGTAGGTCCGAAGCTTCATAAAATTTTACGAGACCTCGCACAAGAAATTCTTCAGTAAATTTATCAAAATTTAATGGGCTTCTTTATTGTTAAACAAGAGTTCCTCGATGTCTTTCGCCAATAGCTAACTTTTAAACGTGCAAAAATAATAAAATTAATATAACCGACGAAGATTAACTTCGTACGTTCGAAGCTCTTCGGCGAAAAATTACTATATATTTATTGTCTACAAAAGAGGAAGTGTTTCGTTATAAAGAATGCCGATTTCTTTTCGTATTTCATTCCGTATACCGTTCGTTCAAATTGGTTCAAACAGCATTCGGACAGTGTTTTTTTGCAGTTCATAAATATCGCACAGTCCAGCGTTTAACTTAATTTAATACAATAAAATCGACAACTTTATTTTAATTCTAATACCGTTACGAACCAGCACAATTCCGTAAAACAAATTATGCTCGTTGTGGAGGTAGCGTGCGAAAACTTTTATTTGCAATCGTTCGAAATACAACCGCCATTTCGAATTTATCGATTGGAAGTCGAGGAAACTCCGAAAAAATTTAAGTTGACCAGAACTCGCCCTTCGCGTGCAGTTGTAAATATCAAAATAAATTTACGAATGTCAAATTTTATCTAGGCGACTCTCGTTTTTAAATTTATTTCGAATTCGAATTAAACATTGTATATTAATAGTAGTAGATTATTAGCGACCTATTAATCAGACTTATTTAACAAGTTGTTCGAACAATAAATTTAAAATGTTTAATGATCAGAACGTATCACGTAGGTACAAATCAATACAAGCAACTTTAAAAAAAAAAACAAAGAAGAAAATATATAAAGTATCTATACAAACAAAGCTGTACATAAGCAAATAAAAAAGAAAAAATGCAAATTATGTCTTGTCAGAGTACAGGCACTGCTGAGATACCTAAAAGGCCATTCTAGGACGAATGCTCGACTCAGAATCCTGAGCTTTGTCCCGCTAATATTATAATTAAAGCGAGGACACTTTGACGGTCCGCTGCGGTAGTAAAGCTGTCACTTAGAGAGTTTATGCGAGCAGAAATTGCAACTACCTATAAATGTTAGCTAAAGCTGTCCATCACAACTATGCTCGCTCGTTGCCTTTAATTCACTCCCAGCTAATAAGGCAACTAGTTATTATAAAGTAATATGCAGTCGCATTTTTCGATTATTTCGTTATTTTCTTCGCTGCTGTTTTTCCGGACAAAGTTAACTCTCAATTAAACGACGAATAATCTTTTTACATGCCGAATTACATATTTTAAGTGTTTTTACTTACTTAGTATATCAAACACCGAAAATAAAAAAATTTAATTAATGTACGGGAATTCTATAACAAAAGGTTTAATTGCCGATTCGTGTTAGTGAATATTTCACGACCGTTACCTCAAATACGTAATTAAGTTTAATAAAAGTTCGTTAGAGATAAATTGGACGGACAATCGAACAATTATGCCCTATTCAATCAATTTTCTAATTACGCCTATAAATGATAGCGATTTTTCGACGATAAAAAATTAGATATATATAGATGCAAATCTTTCCGTTACAATAATAACATTAATTAAATATTTCTACGCGATTAATACGCATTATGATTAATTATGTTCGAACTATTTCGAAATTGGACACGAATTTTCAACGAATTAACAACTAAACTTTTTAATCTTTCAATTGAATGTGCCTAATAAAAAGCGACAAAAGTAACTGTAATTTAAGTAAATCTAATAAAATCGACAAAAGAGATATGTTACTAACAATAAATTTAGAAGAAAGTATCGAAGTACGACAGACAATAAGTAACGCATCTTTCCGAGTAAAAAAAAATCAAATAATTCAACACTTAATTAAGTAATTGTTTATAAATTGGGGAACAGTTATTTACCACAACGTTCCATTCATGACCGACATATACTTTACAATAATGTTCTAGTGTTAATTCGTAACAGTTAATGCTTCGAAAATACAATAGTGCAATACAGATTACTGGATTTTTTTTTGAAAATCTCGATAAAGAACGATATCGAATTTGAATAAATATTTTATATATCTTTTTCATTTTATCCGTGTTGCACAACACGCGGTTACATAAAGTATTTTGTGATGATCACTTTGAATATAGTGTATTTAGTTATCTTGCATAGGTCAAAAAACTTAACAAGCAAACATTTTCAAACCACGACCTGGAAAATTTCAGGGCAAGCAGACCTTTTAGCACGAGATTTATTTTGACTGTTGAACTGACAATTTAAAAAATTCCTCTTAATAGTAAATTATCAAATTCCCGTACGAACATTATTCTCAAGTCTTCTTTGTGACTGTTCCGATGAAATATTGAAACAATACATAGATAACTGTGCCTATTATCGACAAACGTCAAAGTACCGACTTCGCTAAATTAATTTTTTAAATAATCGTTTCAATTTTACCACCCATCTTTTCAATTACATAGTCGAATCAAATTAGGTTTTTACTTCGGAAATGAATCGATTTGGATGAAACTTTTTTTAAAATGTTTGGAAACATTCCGGTTGACGCACTCGAGCAAATGCTCGAGCATTTGCACTCTTTAAACAATTTTATCTTTAAACATAATGGGAGCGCCGTGTCCAGGAAACTGAAAATCTCTCGGGAAATAAAGTACGTTAAAATAATGCCACAAGTTTGTATAAATATTTTTTCTACGGCGCGCCCCTGTCGAGATGTTCAGTCCCAAAGTTGAAGAGTAAAATCAATTTTTTTCTAAGTAACAATTTTAGTTTTTGTTGACATTTAATAATTTTTGGTACACACATTCGTAATAAATAAAGGTTTTTAAAATGGTGTAATAGGTTTTTTGATATCAGCTCAGAAAGGCCAGGGCGCACAACCTCTAACCTTTCAGAGGTTTAAGTTATTCGGAACATTTTCGGATATACCCCAGACATTTTAATATAAAAATGTTCTCTAGTTTAATTTGGATAAAATGAACATTATTCGAGAAAATTATACATACAGGAATAAGAGATGCAGAATATCCTTAGATATTATTTAAGTGTGATTTTCTCCAATATGGTTAATTTTATCAAAATTATACAAGAGCACCTTTTTTATCCTAAAATGTTGGGGTATCCGAAAATGCAGTTGAAAGTTTAATAACTTAAACCTCTAAAATATTTTCAGGGTTAGAAAGATCAGGTTTAGGTGATATCGAAAAACCTATTACACCATATTAAAGATCTTAATTTATTACGTACGTACACCAAAAATTATTAAAATCCAACGAAAAATAAACATGTTATTTAAAA
Organism: Rhagophthalmus giganteus; assembly: GCA_036326145.1. Classification (NCBI taxonomy): domain Eukaryota; kingdom Metazoa; phylum Arthropoda; class Insecta; order Coleoptera; family Rhagophthalmidae; genus Rhagophthalmus; species Rhagophthalmus giganteus. Next base: position 5,379,619 of record JARFJA010000036.1, read on the forward strand.
ATTGATTTTTACTCTTCGGCTTTAGGGGTGAATATCTCGACGGGAGCGCCGCCGTAGGAAAGACATTTATAGAAACTTGTGGTATTATTTGGAGGTGATTTATAGGTTCCCGAAATAGTTTTTACCATTTTTTTGTAACCTGACGTAACGTTTTGAAAACGTTTTTTCATCAAAATCGGTTGTGTTCTTGTGGACTCCGAAGTTTTCGCGATTTTTCGGCTGTTCGGTATTGTACGGACGCAAGAAAATTTTAAAAAGCCGAATTTCAAACTCTTGTATCTAACAATAAAAGTCGCACAATTTTCGCAGTAGCAGTACCTACCTAGCTAAATTTGATGATAGAATGAAGTGCAAGAAAAAGAGAATGACGCTCTCGACGTCGATTTGAGACGTTTTTACGTTAATATCAAACTGATTTATGATCGACACGAGACTTTTTTATTACCTCGCATTAATTGTAGGTAAAGATATATAAAGATATATATTTTATACTTAATGCTGTAAATCTATAAACAATTTAGAAATTTAAACGTTTTTATTTTCAACTGTTAATAATTATAATTTATTCCTTTAATAAAAATCATACGGTTCGTAAACTATTCAGTTTGAGAATTAATACTATAATTTGTCGGTAACATAACAAAATTAGTGTTGGTTACCTTTTTAACTGTTAATTAAAAAATATCATCAATGGATGACAGTCGAAAGTGGTGTTATCAAAAAGTATCAAATTAGTTATCAAATATTATCCAAAGTAGCACATAAAATTTAAATAAACGTTAATTTACTTAATAATAGGTTTGTTACGCCGTAAGACGAACAGGCGAAGGTGGGATTAGCCCACACATAAAAAACGACACCGCAAGGGGTTCGATGGAGGAGTCGCGTTGCACCAAGTGTGTAAACATCAAGGTGTACATCAGCAGGTGACATTACAGTATCATCGATCTAATCATTTTCAATTATCAATAAAGTTGGAACCTCCAAAATAAGGATATTTTAATCTAGGTAGATAGTTTTTACTAAAAACTATCATTTAATAAACATTGGTAAATTTAACCAAATAGTTCGAATTCAATGTTTTTTAACGCTATATCTCGGCAAGAATTTACTTAAGGGGATAGTAGACGCTCGAAAATGAATTCTTATATATCGTTTTTTTATCGATTGTAACGACTTCGAAAAGTTTCTTGACGTTGTAAATGATGTATTTTTTATAATTATTTGATATTCTGTAATAAAAATTTATTGATCTTATACGATAACAGAGATAAATTTTTAGATATTTTCGCAAAATCTATAGAGAATTTGTAACATATTTTTACATTTATAAAATCTGTATTGGTTTATCTAGGTGATAATATCAATAAAAATTGAATCTTCCCTTTAGTAATCTCACAATTTTAATGTTTATAGACTTTTATGATCAAACGACATAAGTAGCTATAAAACGTCTATAAAAATTAAAATTGTGAGATTACTAAAGGGAAGATTCAATTTTTATTGATATTATCACCTAGATAAACCAATACTGATTCTATAAATGTAAAGATATGTTACAAATTCTCTATAGATTTTGCGAAAATATCTAAAAACTTATCTTTGTTATCGTACAAGATCAATAAATTTTTATTACAGAATATCAAATAATTGTAAAAAATACATCATTTACAACGTCAAGAAACTTTTCGAAGTCGTTACTAACGATAAAAAAACGATATATAAGTATTCATTTTCGAGCGTCTACTATCCCTTAAAACAAAAATCTTAACCAGCCTGTGTTACTTGAAACCATATCGTATCGAGGTATCGTCAAGATTTTAATATACCGTCTTTCTCCTAACGTCAGTTTTGGTTTACAAAGTAGCAATTTTAAAAGTAATCCAATTATTATGGACAGTCCAACTAGGTACACTAGGTTAATAGTGAAATATAAAAATACATTGCCACCAGTTATATGCCACTAATAAAAACAAATTAAATTTTAAGAAATTGGCTATGCGGTGCCATCTATGATTAAAAAGAAAATGACTAACTGGGTTATTTGAATTAGATTATAAGGTACGCCTAACAATAAGCGATTTTTCCAAAATCGCACCAATAATGAAATATGAATTTAACGTAAAACTTTTACTATATCTTTAAGCTAAAAATTTGTATCCGCTATTATACATAAGTACATTCCCTTCTCATAAATAATTTGTAAACAGCAACACCATAAACATTGCAATTGTCCTTCGATTATAAATTAAAATGAAACGAGATTCGATATAGTAATTGTGACATACGATAATTTCTTAATCAAAGCAATCGACAGTCCATAACCGTGCATATCATAACTCCATAATGAACATCTCGATAAACAAAAGAACTAGTAGTTCTTATGTAATAGATATAATTTTAATTAGTTGGCTGGTCTTGTATAATTTTGCAGTGGCTTAAACGCAAAGAAAAGCAATTAATAAAAACGGTAGATAATTTTACGAAATGGTCCGAAAAGTAATTAAGCATCTTCATGGGAGACAGTTCTAACAAACTGAATTCTTCGATACAGGGAACGTTGTACGTACAACAAACATGGAGTGTGGTTTCTTTCTGTTCTGATGGCCGATACAAGTCTATGATAGAAAAGGGCGGGAAGAGTAATTTACCTATAGCTCGGCCTGTGTGGATGTGATTATAATATAAACGAAAAGCCATAAAACTCATTAGTGTGTTGGATAATTGATGAGCGCGAGATTGTCTGCCGGAGACGGGCGGCCCTCCTCCGAGTCAGGGTTGCGCTCGTTCGCCTCGGTGCACGAACAACAGGATAATGCAAAAGCTCTACTACGCATTTGGTCATAAGTAGGTGGCCTAACTTCTATAACGAGAAAAGCGCAAAATAAGGTACCTAGCGTAACGCGGACATTTAAAAGAAAATTGTATTCGGTAGGTTTCAGGAGTGTTTAAAATAATTTCCCGTTACTACATTTTATATTGTATTGACAGACGATATGAATACTAGAATAAATATTAAATGGCAAACTACACCTACAACCTCCGTAACGACAACTTAAAAAATCATCATAAAATTTAAAACCATAATATAAAATAAAACGATTTAATTAAGTACCCATGTATTATTGTGTTATCAACATCGTAAACTCGTCTCGTTTATTTCCGTAGATTTATTACGAAAATACGTGAGATTTTTACCTAGTACACAACTTAAGTTCAACAACTTCCTAAAAAATATGCAAATTTCAAGTAATTTCCATAAATATTAAATAACTTTTTTTAAACATAACCGTCCATTTCGTCTAGAAATTCTTAAAATATTACGCTGTCAACAGAAATGGAAATGCAATAGTAGGTAACCGCCTCGATCGTAAAAAAAGCCGAGTGCATCTCGCGATAACTATATTGACGGGCGCTTCGTTCGTTGTTTATCTACGACAAAATTTTGTAATTAAATACATATATTTATTATATAGAATTAATAGAAAATTATTCGCAATTACACGTCCATCATACAAACATGCATAATAACGAAGAAAATAATTAACGGAAACAGTTAACGACAAGCATTTGTTTCGCTTTCATGTGAATTTTATAAAAATCGTACTCATGCCGGTACCGAGAATCGTGCGTCTTCTAGAGCACTAGTCATTTTTTTAAAAAATACATATAAACTACAATGATGAGCTTTCCCAGTTTCACGTAATTAAAAAAAATAAATAAATAGATACTGAACGTTGCATTAGTTAACAGGCATTTTCTGAAATTTATTCGACCTCTCTGGTATTAAACGAAACTTGAGTACTAGTAAACAAAACAACCAACTGAACGGCAAGTTTATATTAGACACCGATCGTAAATGTCATATTACAAATATTGTTAAATATTTATGATCAAATCGGAAGTCCTAAACATAAACCGTGCACGCCGTTAAGAAACTGTACCAGTCGTATATGAGCTACATAACTAATTGCCGTTAATTGGTAGCTGCGAATACGTTTTAATTTTCAGAATTTCGACAATAATTCGCGAATTATCATATCGATTCGGTAATAAACGTCGCGGCAGCTCTAATTGCTAGACGTTGCCGTTCATTAAAATTCCCGCGATAAATTAGAATTAAGCGGTAACCTTCCTAGCGATTATCGTCGAATAAATGTTAAAAAGTTGTCGTTACTTCGTGACACACATTCGCCTAGGTTTTTACAACAAAGCGCGAAGTTCTCGTCTAATTTAAAAATTAATTTAAATAACTTGACGAACCTTGAAAGTTCGATTGAAAAAAAAGTAAGTGTTCTGAGCGAACAAAAATTATAATTGCACGAAAGCCAAAATCAAAAAAAAAATAATAAATAAGTAAAATAATTTTAAACGCGATATCGCAAACTAACACTTGTTTAAAATATAATAGGTAGGTATACTTCATCCAAACCTATATGCAATTCACGTCATCAATAAAAGGTTACTAGATGATGACGTTTCACAACAGTTCTATCACCTCGCACCTCATATTTTGACAGTTCTAATAAATTGTAGTCTTTCTTTATACAATCTAATATGTGCGCAAGTAAATCATCTATAGAATATGTCACTTTCCAAACTTTAAACCGAATTACAAATATACAGTCTAGTAACTTTTTGTTGACGACGTGAATTGCATATAGGTTTGGATAAGCCATAGGTAGGTGTACCTACCCATATCAACTTCTAATATATTATAACGAGCAATTACGTTTAAGCCCGTGTTGACGTCAAAAATGAATAATAACGGCGAACTTTATAGACTAAAAGTATCTATAATATTAATTAAAAACTTTCTATGTCAAAGGTTGAAGAAGACGTTAATTAATAAAGACCACCGGTAAATGAAAAGTATGCCAACATGTTCGAATACGAATTAGACAAATCTTATTTAGTCGTGAAAAAAGTTGTAATCTGGAACTCGCGAGTTTCGTAACATGGACGCCCACGGTGTTACTTTTAACACTCTAGTAGCTTTAAAATATTTTAGTTATTCCTATTTGAAAACTAGTAGCATTTGACAGTTTTGAATTATACATTCGAAAAGATTATTCTTTAAAATCGCATAGTCGAATCTGAATTTTTATACGATAGCACATTCTTAAATATATGCGGTGGCAGTTAGGTGTGTCGTATAAAAAATGGATAAATAAATTGCGTTTCGGTATCATCTGATCAAAAGGATACGCCGTTCGAGAAAGACTACATATTTTAAGCTACACAATGAATAATTATGCGATCAGTTTTAAATGTCCGCATCGTTTCGTTGTCGCATTCGTCAAACAAACAAGAATCGAACGTGAAAATTTAGAAACCGCCCCTGTATACTAGAAATTTAATAACGTACGACCACAAATCCCTGTCAAATCCATTCATAAACACTCGTCCTCGAGCGGTAATCCGAAATCCGCCCATTTTACTTGTTATTTTGGATACCTACTTCATAATAAATTTCGGAAAAATAAAAGAAAATGTAAATTTTAAAACATTTTAGGCGCATAAACCTTATTTATATGTATAATTCTTAAAGAAAAGTGGCTGCTTCTAATATTTAATAGCTGAACAAACATTAACATAGAAACGTCATAAATAAAAAGAGTAAAATTGGGAAACAAATTAAAATATTTACCGCTCAGTCAACTCCTAAAGCATGTTTTGATTAAAAATAAATCAGTAAGGTACGACGACGCTACCGGTGATGTTAGCAAGACCGTGCCTAACGTCCTTTTATTATTAAATTAACGGGCGTAACTATCATTTCGTTCTCTTCAAACCTTCCATAAATTAACGCACTTTGTAAGAGAAAATCAAAAGTCATATTTTCGTATTTACCCGAGTTAATTAATAAATAAAATAAAATCGAGTTCTCATGCTTGATTATAGCGTTCGGTTTAGAGAAGCATCGTAATCATGTGCCGCATTCCTACAGAATTAATTAAGTGTGGAGAAAAACATAAGGTCGGTCTCAGATTACCGCGGGCTACAAATATTAGGATTATGCTGCTTCGAATCCCGCTTGTATACTTTATTGCTCGGTAGCAATGTACCGGATTATATTTTGTTATTATGTCTGACAAGTGCGGTCCCATCTTCGGGCCAGATATTCCCCCGGAATTAAGAAACGAGGATGTTCGGTCGTTCTCTGGAGAACGTGGCGCATAAATCATATTGTTTAACTTTACTTTCACATGTGTCTTATGAAACGAACACAAAATAATTGTAAAAAACGCGGAGGCGGTTTGTGTAAGACGGATGAACATGAAACGCTTTAATGACAATACATTGTAAAATTCGAGAAGGCAAGCCACTCACCTACTTTTGGTACATTTTGAAATTGCAAAGTTGTAGAAAGGCAAACGAAATTGTTTATCTGCATTATGGATGTGCATATACAGATATTCTTGGAAATAGTCTTGCTAAACAAGGCGCCGCGACTAAAGCAATCCCCAACGTCATGAACTTTAACAACACGAATATATCGAATTATATCGTGGTATAGCTAGTTTAGCGTGTGGTAACTTGCATTAGAACCAGAAAGAATGAAAAATCTTTTCCTTTTTGATATTACGACGATCTTCCAATATCATTTTCCCGAGACGCGAAAAAACTGCATTAGGTACTTGGAAAACCTTTCGCTATGATATTAAATATATTTATTTAAAAATAAACTCGAGATTATTTCAAATTTTATCTAGTCAAAAATTTAAATTTGGGTATAAACATTTAAAAAATAGAAGTTCGATATGGGCAAAAAATATGGTCCAACAACGTTGGCGTCGCACCGTTAAAAGTGCGAAAACTAATTACCGGACATTTTCGTGACGGGAAATCAATGCGAGATGTTACCAAAATAGTGAAAAGAAGCCATTCTGTCGTACCTATACATACATGATGTGATAAAACCAAGTGCACAAAAATTAAAGATAAAATACTAAGTACTATCGTTTCACTCAGGACAACAACCCTAAACATAAGGCCTTAAATGTTCGTTTGAACAATACAATTGTCCACGTGTACCCTACTAGAAACACCTACTCAGACGCCCGATCTGAATGTGATCGAACACTTATAAAACAAATTAAAAAATCACAATATTTCCCACAATGGATCGTTCAATGCGAAATCGACCAATAAAAACATAACTGAAGGGCGTAATTAAATAACGGCCTAAATGCTAAAAATTAAGTTACACAATTATAACATTTCACGTTTTGAAATAAAAGAGATTAATAACATACAGAGTGTCCGCCAAAAAGTCTGCACCACATGGAAAACTTGTTTATTATAGATTTCTAAAAAAACATCAGTCTTAATAAAAGTTGCCGCATGGTTCTAAAACGCAAAATACAATCAAAGCCAAAATTTATCGGTCGTATACGAAGTATGTCCGAAAATATAAATTTGGATCAATAGTAAAATAAAATTGTTATTAAGAAAAGTTGTTCGGAATTAAAAACTACATTTAAATAAGCAGCCAGAGCCACGTATCTTAAAATGTCGCGTTTCGTTAATTTTGAAAAACTAACAAAATTTTTATTAGTTTATTTATCAATTCAGAACGTCAAATGTTGTACGGTAAAAAATATAATTTTCAGTCAATTTGATATAAAATAATTAACTCGTTAAGTGTATAGTAAGGTTTTAGTTTACGTACTTTTTCCTGTGCACTATTGGTCAATATATTTTTATAATAAGTTCCGAAATTGAGCACTTATTTTCTCAATTAGTGTGTGAAAACATTTTTTTCTCAAAAAAATCGAAAGCTTTCGATTTTTTTATTTTTCCGAAAACCTTTTTTTTATTGTTTAAAACAATAAAAGTTTAAAACTGAAGAAAATAACATAAAATGCAGCTCTCTAAGTCGAATAGTTTTCGAGATAGTGTCGTTCGAAAGTTTAGAAACGCGTTACATTCATAATTTTGAAATTAATATTTCAAAAACTATTAAGTCTAAAAATTAAATATTTGATATTTTTTATTATTTGTTATGAGTAGAATAACTGCAAAAAATTATCCATTTCCGAGTTATCAAGATCTAGTCCATTGGTTGATTCGCATATAATGGCCCCAAAAAGAAATTAATAGCAGCTTTACAAGAGAAATGGGGGAATGAGCCATCCTATTGTTGAAAACTAGCTTTGTCTATGCGAAATAGTTTAGACTCTGTTCCTAAGAATAACGGATTACCCACTAGATATTTAAAAATTGTTTATGTACCGAAAATCACCGAAATTTTACAATTTTATTCTTTTAATTCGTTCATGATAAATAGATGCGTAAGTGTCCGAATAACACTTTGAGCCACTATAATTTATTGTAACCTACGTATACTCGGAATTTTTTAACCCACTCCTTATCTGTTGTAGGTTATTGTCATAAAGTGAAGTGGGGTTAAGTACGTAACCGGGGTACGCAAATCAGTCTACACTTACCATAGGTACTTCAAAACGTAAAAGTAAAACTACTTAAAAGTATACCTAAACGATTTTGTTTTATCATAAAAATATGACCGTAACTAACATTAAAGTGAAAAATTATTTGCTAACTTTCTAAACCGGAACAATTTACCTATTACTATTATTGCAAAAATAAGCAAAATTCAAATTAATAAAAGAAACTTACATTTAAACAGTTGACGGAGATTCTCCTCTTACCTGTAAAAATGAAAACGCAATTAATTTAATTATCGCAACAATTAATATCAGTCGCAATAACAACCCGAACGCGTCCGCTTACATTTCACTCGACGAAACAAAAATCCACAAATAGGTATTTATCAAAAGGTTTACATCAGATGTGGGAAATTACGTGCATACATCGCCCATACAAACGTTTTATTGAAATTAAACGCTCGATTATTTCCTTATCACAATCGCGCAGACAGTGAAACACACGTGAATGCCATTCAATAGCGTGTCCGGCTTATCAGTTACTTACATTCGCATAGTCTTTAAGCAATCTTATCATTTTCAGAACGTTTAGAAATCACATAAAATTTCAATTCGATATTGTTAGTAGTTTAATTAATTTATTAAAATTGTGTTTTATTATATTGTGGAACACAAAATTCTCGTTCGTCATTAAATTAATTCGATCATTAAGTCAAAATCGGTGATGATACAAGATCAAAATAAGCAAAATCACAACACGACGTATACCTATCTGTAATCAAAAGGGCACTGATATTATGGTGGTTTCCCAATAAATTCTTTAGAAATGAGTCATTAACCTGACACGACGTAGATCTACATCACGCGGCTCCATGTAAAATGATCCGGTGCCGAAAAATCAGAATGGACATTATTATACTGAAACCACAAACGAGTGCGTTTCGAAACATTTTTTTTTTAGAACTGTCAGGAAATTCCGTGTTTTTTAAACCTAAAATGAATTAAGTCGACATTTAATTTTACTATTTTCTCAGAAATATGTCCACCGCGACCGTATATATCCCTCAACGTTAACTAGTTGCACCGCCTATTCTTGTTTAAAAAATTTGTACTAATTAATACACCGGAGAGACTGGAGGAAAAATGTTAATATCACAACGCCCGGTCATTATCAATAATAATAGTAGCGTAGCCGAGAGTTGGTAGCATTTTTTAAAAGTTTAATAGTTTAAAAATAATCGCGTCAATCGTTGGAATTAAGAAAATCGGGAGTCACAAACACTACGTTACATAAATAAGTACCTATGTGAAACTAAATTTTAGATAAAAAAACAAAAATATTTCAATTAAATAGAACAGTGGCCAATGAAAATCGACCATAAGCGCTTTGAAGTGTTATGACGTTTACAAAAATCAAAACGTTGGTTTAATAAACTCAAAATGATATATATATATATATATATATATATATATATATATATATATATATCCCTTTTAAAAACGACGCCACTGTGTTTGAATATATCTCAATTCCGATTTTGAAATCGGGCACAACGTTCGAATAGCAATAAGGTCGATGAGAAAACCATACGCACGCTAAAAGTAGCCATGGGTCAACGTCGTAATAAGAACGCTCTTCGATTACGTAAAACAAACAATTACCTAAAACGCTAAATTTGCATATTCGCACATAAATTACTCCTAATAAATTAAATGTTGCGGGACTCGTATTTTCGACAAATTAAAAGAATGTCGTTTAGGCGAACCGCGGGGTGCAGGTTTCGACAAATCACGATGCCATTATAACAAATGAACGGTTTCAAGCAAACAATTATAAAAGCGCAGCGATAACAAGTAGATACTTACAGAATATTTAGTCGGATCAACAGTACGAAACCAACCCCGGTTCTTCAAAATTAATTTCTAGCACCGCCAAACAAAACCGCTATATTCGACACATAAAAGTCTGACAAAACGAAAAACCCGGTTTCCGCGCTCGCGTTCCGCTAAAGACTGCAAACGATTGGAATGCTCGGGCTGCACACGTGCAGTGATAAGAACGCATATCTAGAACTACAGCCGCGATATCACGCCACTAAAAAGCTCGTTTTTTGTTTGACGTATTTTCACCTTGAGACTGTTTACATTATTTTTACAAAATCGTTATTAATCGACTGCGTAAAAATTCATGAGCACTCGCGGTTCGATAAACGTGCAATCGGGCATTTTGGAATTCGATGGCACAGATTCATTTCGCCTGGGGATAAATTAGACAAATATATAGTACATGTGCTTGAAAACGAAAATTTAAAAAAAGAACCGTTGTAATCTATACGTACGTATTATACATGGTGAGCCAAAATTCGCTCCCCAGCACAACATTCGGATATGTAATCTACAAAAATGAAAAATACCAAAATCGAGAAAAATGAAAGAAGTTTTAGAACTCAAATTTAAGAGGTTGCAAAAGTGTATTGACGTTTTGCCGTTCCAGGACGTTCCTCGTTTTAACATTTAAATTAACGTTTTTGTATTTAAGTTTGTTACACAGTCGAACTTGCTTTTAACGAGAGATCCTGGACATTGCGAGCAATTTACGCGTTTGAAATTGTATTCACTCGATGACTACAAATTCCCGTTTACCACGAGCTCGGTTCCCGGAATATGACGAGCAATAAGTTTAAAAGTGTTGCTTTGTTCCAATTGTGGCAAGTGATTAAACGACGTCGACAAGAAAAATGTCGACGCGTGACATTTGACGTTAACGACCGTTAAATATTTCTCGCTCACATAACTGTAACAAAACTGCAAGTTTTTATGCCTCAGAAATTTTTCGAATCAATTTCTGTAACATAAACAAATCCAACTAGTATAATAAATACATAAACAAGCAAACCACCAAAACAGGCTGCAATAACGCCATTTTTGAAACTTAATTTAAAAAATGCACTTATTTTCCATTATACGCAAATAAATTTTTGTTCGGTTGCAATTTTTCATTCCTGGTTTTACAACGAGTAACGGTTACAGCGAGCAAACAGCGACGGTCCCGTCAATCTCACCGGAACCGCGTTTGACTGTAATTAAACGAAAAATGACAGAATGTGAATTTTTCTTTTCAAAATTCGAGAAAACGCCTTTGCTTTCTGAATTTTGCTATTCTTCATTTTTGTTTTATTTTTAAATGTAGAATAATGTAAATAAATAGGGTAAATACCTACCTAAAATCTAAAATATTCAATAAAATGGGTACAAAAAGAAATTGAATGCCGCTCTTTTTCAAACAAAAATATTTTCATTCCACGTTATGGACGAAAAAGTAAATAAATTGCGAACAAATACGAAGCTGCAAATAACTAATACACATTATATAATAACACGGAAGGATACGAATTTATTACTATATTATCGGTATGAATAAAAATTATCGTGAAATCGAAAAACCACGATAATTTTAACGAGCTTGACCTACTTTCGACAATTACCTAAGATAAGTACTTATGTTTTAAACAAAAATACGATATGTTATCGGTCTCACCTTCGACGATAAGCCCACGCGACGGCCGAGCGGTCGTAAAACGATCTACGTCATTTTTAGATAACACATGTTTTAAAAGAAATTAGGAAAGATTCAAACCTACATAAAATAGTTGCAGGTATTTGTTTAAATTTAAAGAAATCGATACTGTTCGGGTGTTCAATGCAATTGCAAAATTGATTATATAAATAATGAGCATCTACTTGAAACGTTCACAAGTTCAAAAAATACAACTTATCCTTGCATTTAAATACAGCGGTAAACATAAGCAAGTAATAAGATAATTCAGTGAGTAATAACATTATAATGAAAACGATAAACGACTTACATTGTTGGTTTCGAATATGATGATACATAAATGGGCTGCATGTTCCCGATGCACATTTTTAAATCGCGAAACTATTAAAATGATTTTTAAGTTAAAAACTTTATTTGTTTCCAGTCACTGAACACTATTAGAAAATGTTCACTGTTATTTTCTGAAAATGTATACGGGAAAAAGTCAATATTTCAACGACCGATCGAATACACACAACCGTTTGTAAACGCGTCTCGATATAGTAATAAAATATTTTAAACCTCGAAAATAAAGAAGACGTGATTTGAAGTCAACCAGCTCCCCCTCGAATGATAGATAAATCCACGATTCAGCAGGTACGAGTTTTCCCGATGATTTTAATATCACAAAAATGCCGCACGTATCACGCGTCGAGACGGTCGTAAAAGTGTTGTTATCCACAATCACTTGTCTATGGCAAAACAAAATTAAGCACAACGTTTAAATAGAACGTTGGAATGAATTAAATGCCGACTTGGAATGTTCCGTTTTTCAAGAAAATAGGCCATTTTTTAAATATTTTATTTACCTTGCACGATTATTTTGTTAGTTACAGGACTTTTATTCTAAATATTTAAAAAAATTAAAAATAAAGTGCTGATGAAAACATTTTTAAAACCGATAATACACGATCAATGTAGGGTGAGTGGCTGACACATCAACGCCCACTAGTCCTAGAAACACAAAATTTGGAAGATGGGTTTATTTTATAATGTATAGGTGTCCACTAAGAAAGGATTTTCCCAAATTCCACTCCTATGGGAATGAAATGGGAAAAGTATGTTTGTTTGTTTTTTTTTTAAATTCAATCTGCAGTTTCTCCGTATTAAGTGTAAAATATGAAATGGAAAATACGTTATTCGAATATTTCGAATCCTACGTGGACGAAATACAGGGTCAGTTTAACTAGTTTGAGTCAATAGGTAGATATAATTTGTATCTGTTAATTAATCGTGCATGTTACCAAAATTATTTTCATGGACGTTAAAATTTCCAAACTAAATTTTACATGGTGTTCCAAAATCAGACTGTCCGAAACTAGTCAAAATAAAATCGTAAAATTTGGCAGTTCGAACAAAATATTGAATTTTAAAATTATCAGTCTAAAAATAATTCTCAATTTTAAAGTTGAAGGAGATCTGACAGCACCTATACCTGCTGTGACGAATTACTTTTTTGAGTCTCATCACCCTCTTTATCATCAATCATCAAAAACATTACTAAACCCAAACTTTTCGAAAATCTCTGCTACTTTTGAATGTCATTGGGAAAATTGAAGTTGTATTTTCGAAATAGACGCCGTTCGCGTCGAATTAATACCATTTCACTTTGAAATCTCCGGCATTTATCTGCCCCCGCTTCGTACCTGTTCCATTCTCTCTGTAACGTAAAACCGAATGCAGCCTAAAGACATCAATTATTTGTCAACAAAATATGATTTGAAAAGCGCGCATATTTTTATCCGTCGAATATCTATTCAAAACTGCAATGACGAAATTTATCTTAAAACAACAACATGAAAAGATCGACGAACTGGAAAAAAACACAAAAATGGAATTAGCGCGGACGTGTGTAGCAATCTGGACAATAAACGCGGCCATGTTCGAGAATTTTTTGTCGGAAAAAGATATTTAGAATTCTTCGAGTCGCGCAACAAACATCTGCGTCGATAATATATACGAATTTTAGAATCTAACATCTGACTGCAAAGACGGATCTTAAGAAAGTTTTGATCGCACATCAACTACAGGAAAAACCTAGCAAATTGAGAAGAAACTAACTATACCGTTCGATTGTTCCTTAACGGAACATACATTATATTATGACAAGCAGAAAATATAAATACCTGGAGGGCGTCAAGGACAGATTTGTAGGAAAAACAAAATATATCGCCTTGATACATTACCACTGGATAAAATGTAGACCGATACAATATATTAAACTGCAATAAGATGCTATAAATTTAAATCAAGTTAAGTTTCAAAGTTTAGTTTGAGTTTACAATGGCACGACCTTTAAAAATAATTTAAACGGCCACCTCTGCCATTGATTTGTTGCAATCACATGCAAATTTTTTTTTCTGTAAAGCTTATCAAACAAATAAAAGTTTTTTATTGTTTCAATTACCCCCCCAGACGTGTTCCCCATTATGTGGCATTTTTTAAATACAATGCTTCTATTTAATCATACTTATCTTGACATTAAACGTGCATTTCCAACTTATTAAAGCACCAAACTGCTACTACAAAGAAAAAGGGGCGAATTTTTAAATAATTTCAGATCACGTTTTCATTTACCTACCCCTAGTTTCCCATTACCCCCGATTGACCGCAAAAGCTATCATAAAAATAATATAGAACAAATATATACCTACATTACGTTAACCTAAATAAGATTTTCAATCAAAAAAACAAAAACCATAAAATTGAAAAAAAACAACCGAGAATAACTTTTAATGTCATTTATCAAACAAAAAGATCCATTCAAAGCCACACAATATAGAGTAACTTGTATAAACGTAATAATACTCGGGATGAGTGAAAAATAACAATTAGTTTAACCTAAATACTGTAGGTATCTTAAATTGCGATTCGTGTTTACAAAATAATTTTTAAATACGAAGCATAAATTATTTTGTTCCGCATTTTCCGTTAGATCCTAATTTAAATTCGAAAATTATTACGTTTAATTAATCGATATTTTATATTTAATACAAAATTTACTTTAATATACCTACCTACCTACCTAAAAATTAATTTGGATGTTATCAAACCGTAAAATGTATAAAAAAAATTGTTGATTTATAACGGGAAGCGCGAATTCCTTAATTCACATCTAGGTATGTAGCTACTGTGAATTTTTCAAATAAACTTGTTTTTATCAAATCGTATATCGCCGTTTAATTATTTAATTAATTTTCCAAAATCAAACTGCATTTTTAAATGTCCGCCAACATTAATCCGAGAATGTAAACGCAGCTCAACAGTTTAACGTAAATTACGAGACGATATGAGAGGGCACGACGACTTCTTTAACTTAATATGTCAAAATAAAAATGTAGAGGAATTTGCATAATTTAATTAAATACAAATGTCAAGATCGCAACCTATATCATAACGTAATAAGCTTTTTTTACATTGCTTACTTTTAACACCTTCGGAAATTATTAAAAATAAACGTTAATATCAACAATATTTATTTTATTTATAGTTGTGTAAAATTTTTGGTTACTTTATTGAAACCTTGATCTTTTAACTAGGTTTTCTACAGTCTATACATATAACATACCTAAATTAGAATAGATAAATATGTCAAATTAAAAAAAGCATTATTTCTTCTAAATGTCACAAATTTTATAATTTTTCCAAACACCACATTACTTATGAATAAATGTAGTACATAGGTAACAATAAACCAGGAAAGTTGGCTTGAAATTTTATCAGTTACCCACAACGCTTTAGAGAAAAAAAAATAAAGCAATTAATTAAAACGAGTAGGACAGTAAATCAAAACTGACAAAAGCGCACCTAGCCGTACACACATAATAATATAAACATACTACGAAGCTTTCCTGTAAAACTTGTATGAATTTATTTAAACCCTATGTTTACGTGCGCGTTTAGCAAAGTCGCGTGCTGTTAATTTAAAAAAAATCGCCTAATTACACGTTCGTATTATATAGCGACTCTAAGAATTACATTTTTTTTCGCACCAAAAAAAAAACCAACAAACAGTTCAAACCGACCAAGGTAAATTTTTTTTTGTTAGATTTATTTTTCGACCGTCGCAAAAAGAAATTGTCAGATGGGCGACTTGATTTTTGACCACCTTTACAAAATGCAAATTAGTATTTAAAAAGCGATTACAGTATATATATATATATATACGGACGCTATTATACTAACATTTAAAGATCGACAACCTCGATATTATTTTCTTCGTTCGTCATTATTTAACCCGGAGGTTCACCTCCGCGTGCAAATTAAGTGATTTATTAAATACAAAATTTGGGGCATTTGTAATTCAACTATTCGTGGCATCCACTGAAACGCTTTCTTCTCAAGTACCTATTTGACCTGTCTACATGATGCTAATCACCGCGGGAAGCAAATGCCGAGGCGTCCAACAGAGAAAGAATGAATAGAAATAGATTGATACAATTAACAATAACATTCAAATTGTCGACACATATAAAAAGCAAATCTTTTTAAAAAACCGTTACGTCGCATTCAACTTCAAATTGTTAAGAATGCCCGCATTTTATAGTTCTGCTAGGCTTTTAAATCCGCGTTTTACGTGGTATATGATTAGGCCAATTTGCTTTTGATCTTAACGTGGGTAGATTACTATTTCCTTTGGAAATAAGTCGAGACGCCGCGTGTCCTCGTTTCTTTTTTTAGACTTAGGCACAGGTACTATACAATTGCAATGATTTAATCGAAGTCGACTACACTTACCTATTGTCTAGTCAAATTAGATTTTTACTTCGGAACCCACGAGAACGGAACCGATTTCGATGAAGTTTTTTTTTTAAACTGTTTGTTGCACTACATTGAAATCAGAAACATTCTGGTTGGCGCGCCCAAGTATTTGTATTGTTTAAACATTTTTTTTTAATTTTCACAATAAAATACGAGGTGTCCAGGAAATGATAAAAATCTCTCGGGAGCGTAAACCCAAACCGCGTCAACATAATGCCACAAGTTCCTATAAATATATTTCCTATAACGCCCCCCACGTCGAGGTATTCAACATCAAAGATGAACTGTAAAAACCATTTTTTAATAAAATTTTTATTATTACAGTCGTCCCTCACTATTCGCGGTTGCAATTGGCGAATTGTTACATGCAATGGAGAACGAAAAATCGTTAACATTGATGATTTAATGCTAGAAAAATTACAATATATCCGAATGCATTGCCAACAAAAAATCGCTAAATGAAATTAAACTGTCGACGATCAATGATGGATTCAATTTGGCGCTATATTTTAAGTATTAATCGATTACCCGGATTATCGGTTTTCCGGACACTATCGATCCCCAATTAATCCGGATAATCGATGCTCTACTGTACCTTTTTTTTATCTTAAAATGTCCAAGGAATGCAAAAATGACCGTAAAAATTTAAAAAGTTAAATCTCTGAAAGATGTTGAGGTTAGAAAGGTTAAGGGTAGTGCACCCTGGTTCTTCTTAGGTAATATCTAAAATCCTATTGCACCATTTTAAAGACCTTTATTAATTACGTATTTTTACCAAAAAGTATTAAATGTCAACGAGAAATAAAAATGTTAATTAAGAAATTGAGTTCTACGTTTCAACTTTGGGGACGAATATCTCAACAGAGGTGCGCCGTAACAAAAAAAAATATGGGAACTTGTGGATTATTTTGACATGGCTCCCGAGAGACTTTCTATCATTTCCTGGACACGGTGCTCCCCTATTTGGATATTAATCCACAAAGTTGAAGAGTAAATAAAAATCAATATTTTAAATAACATTTTTATTTTTCCTTGAAATTTAATAATTTTTAACTCCCCTGAGGCGATATCAGAAGACCTATTAAACCATTGCAAAGATATTAATCAGACAATTATTAAATTCCAACATGTTATTTAAAAAAACATATTTTTTTACTTTGCAACTTTGGGAGTGAACATCTCAACAGGGGAGCGCCGTGGAAAAATATTTATAGGGCCTTCTGGCATTATATTGATGTGCTTTATACGTTCTCCAGTGATTTTTGAGCATTTTCTGTTGCTTGACACCTCCGTATTGAAGAGTAAATAAAAATCAAAATTTTAAATAACATTTTTATTTTTCCTTGAAATTTAATAATTTTTAAATCCCCTGAGTCGATATCAGAAGACCTATTAGATCATTATAAAGATCTTAATCGAACAATTATTAAATTCCAACATGTTATTTAAAAAAATATATTTTTGTACTTTGCAACTTTGGGAGTGAACATCTCAATAGGGGAGCGCCGTAGAAAAATATTTATAGGACCTTCTGGCATTATATTGATGTGCTTTATACGTTCTCCGGTGATTTTTGACCATTTTCTGTTGCCTGACACCCCCGTATAAATATCAAAATAAAAATTAAAAAAATCAAAATAAAAAAATAAACAAAAATCAAAATTTTTATTTTTCCTTGAAATTTAATAATTTTTAACTCCCCTGAGGCGATATCAGAAGACCTATTAGACCATTGTAAAGATATTAATCAAACAATTATTAAATTCCAACATGTTATTTAAAAAAATATATTTTTGTACTTTGCAACTTTGGGAGTGAACATCTCAACAGGGGAGTGCCGTAGAAAAATATTTATAAGGCCTTCTGGCATTATATTGATGTGGTTTATACGTTCTCCGGTGATTTTTGAGCATTTTCTGTTACCCGACACCCCCGTATTTTATTGTAACAATGTTTAATGTTTAAACAATGCAATTACTCAAGCGCGTCAACCGGAATTTTTCGAATTTCAAATAATGTAATATAACAAACATTAAAAAAAAAAACTTTCACCAAAATCGGTTCCGGAGTCTTCACGATTTTTCGGTTTTATTTACTCAACTATTCTATGTAATATGTATCTAACAAAATAAATAGGTTTAAATAAGAAATGAAAGAATTTAGAATTGCACACAAAAATTTGCGCGAGCATTTACAACTCTAGCAAATTTAGTTATTTAATTTTTCTTGATGTTATTTACAACTTGGCGATATTCCAGAGTATAAAAAGAAAACAACCGTTCCGTCTAACAAATAATCTCTGGATCGGACATTTTAAAAACAAGTTAAAACAACATCCAAATTTCTAGAAAACAATATAAATTAGAGCGCAAAGGGGCAATTAATTTGTATCGATGGTTGTACGCCATCTTAAATCTAGTATATTACCTTCATTAACCGAGGCATTTTTTTTTTAATTTAACGTAATGAAATAGCAAGCACGGACTGATAAGCGTTTCTCGTGAAAATTTATCTCGAAATAAAGCTTCATTTACAAAGTAAGCGAGAGTTGGGATTTATCAGATTTACATTTTATATTTTACAGTGCGGCAGAGGCCGACGCCGACGGTAACTTAAAACATAACTTACTAATTTTTCCGTCTTGATTTAAATAAAAGTGCGCTCAAGGTAAGGCATTCATTTACATCTCGCGGTTCTTTACGTTCAAAAGTAAGATCTAAGAGACGCTGTCCAACTGCATTTCGTAATTTATGAATCCAACGAATTCGCTTCAATCAAAACGCAGCACCGACCTATCAGACTTACCGCTACCGTAATTTTTTATTAATAAAAGCTGTCTGTAAAAATGGTAACCCTTCGTGAGCCATTATAAATTTACATTGTGCAGCGATGTCTCGGATACGAGTAGTTTGTTAATTTGCCGACACAGACAGTTATTGGATAATAATATTTACTAAATGTGTTCGAGAATGCAACTGGTTCTGGATTTCTCCATGGCCGATTTGGAATTTGTTAACTAATACTGGCGAGTAAAAAAAAGAAAAACGCTCAATTTATGACGGACCTGACCTGAAATCATTTTACGGGACTATTTTATAAGTCTACCTGCAAGCCAAGCAACACGAGACCCTCAAGCGCATCTACCTGAGCAATGCTCAAATAATAGCCCCCCCCAGAGTCCGGAACAATCCTAATGTTTTAAGGAATTTCCCTTTATCGTTTGATAAAATATAAATGGCGTCTAATGAAACTAATTAACCGTTAATTATTGAAAAGGCCATCTCAAGTCAAATAATATATTACCCGTGCAAAATCTTTAATGTTAATTGGCACAGAACTGCTGCAAATTTTCCCGGTATCCGTATAAAATTCTAGACAACATAAATTATTTTAAGAACTCGATATACCTACCTACCTGGCATTATTAAACCAGTTAAGAAACGAGACATGCGCGTTTCCATCTAACTTAAGATTTATTCTATAGAGAACTAGTTTAGAAGAAAATAGTGGCTTATGTAACTGTACGAAACACGCTGTAACGGATCATCTGTGCCGCAGAACTACAACTGTTAACAGTACCTACCTATAATCATTTTTCGAACAACCCCAAAACAAAACGAGCGCTGACCGTTATCACTAATCTATAACTCAGATTATTTACGGTATTTG
This sequence comes from Rhagophthalmus giganteus, assembly GCA_036326145.1. Lineage (NCBI taxonomy): Eukaryota > Metazoa > Arthropoda > Insecta > Coleoptera > Rhagophthalmidae > Rhagophthalmus > Rhagophthalmus giganteus. The sequence continues at coordinate 5,400,055 of JARFJA010000036.1, forward strand.
TTATAAACGCGAGATATCGCGAATACTCGCAATAACAACGTATTGAACTTGAGCACATAGCTTTAGGTATTTCATGCTTAAGTGTAAATTGTAATGCATTATGGCTTTTTTGCCCGAAGTAATAGGTATAAAAAATAAGTCTATACGTGAAACAAGAAATCAATTAAGTAGGTGTAGGAGAAATCCATATAGAGAACCCAGGGCTGTTTACTTCATATAACGTTAACTTTATTATTAATAAGTGTAAAATTTTCACTAAATCGCTTTTATATAGGATCGTCTTTTAATCTTTAAACAATCTAATTTACGGACGGAATAGTGCGACACGTTGTTTTTGTTGGTAGATGGGTAGATAATTACGATTTTGCCATTTTATCACTTGTAAATAAGTAAGTTAAGTATAATAATTATAATTTATTTTAATCTAAATATCAATCGAAATAACTTAGCGGACCGTTTACCTCAGTTATGCTGATTTTAATCGGCGATTTCAACGAGGCGTGAGACGACAAACCTCTTTAAAACTGGCCTTACAAGGAAGGTTAGGCAGGTGGAAATCTCAGAAAAATTTTGAAACTTTACAGGATTGTAGTACTAGTCAAGCCTAATCAAGAGCCGTATTCCGTTCGTACTCTTGCGCGGTTTAAGAGGGTGAAATTCACCCTCGAAAATTGCAACTTTTTTCGATTTCGCTTATCTGTGAAACAACAAGAGCTATCGCCGACAAACTATATATTTTTGTAAATGGACCTATTCAAGACCTACATTATGATACAAAAATTAGGGATGAAAATCCTAATGGGTGTCCTGCCTAACCTTCCTTGTAAGAAAATTTTAGTAGTGTTATGACGTAGGTTTTTGTGCGATGGAAGCTTGGGCTATTACAAGGTCGTAGTAAAGTTTGATACAAAAAAAAATTGGCAGATAATGACAGAAAATTTTTAAAATATGTACTTTTTAAGAAATTTATTCTAAAATTATGTATTTTTTATGCAATTAAATTATTTGAATAATCACTATCTACTACCTTTCTACCGCAGAATTATAAATTTACTCTATTTTTAATTTAAAAACTATTCGTGTGCTCCTCAACATTGAAAATTTCCTATTACAAACCATAAACCAGATAAAAGTTTAATCGCATTTTTATGTGGCCGATAAAATACAAAACAACTAATAAAACATGTGCGCCACCTACTTTCAAAGCTTATCGGAGTGCGAACAAAGAAGTGAATATTTTCACATATAAACTCGAATGCATTTATATATAGAATTCTGGAAAAACCACTTCAGATCTTCACGTCAGTGTACAGAGCGGTAGTGTTTGTTTCAGTAGTTCGAATTTTAAATTGCGGCGGCGTATTGTTCGTGTGTGCGAGGAGTGCTCATTCGGTTAAGGTCTTTTTGCGTGTGAGTGCGCAAGTGTTGTGTTCTCAAAAAGGATTACAAACAAAAAGGATTAATACGACGAGGAAAGGTAGGATTTTTCTTTGTCGACTAACTCTCCATGTATTTATAAAGTGTAGATACATGGACCTTTAAGTTCTAACACAAATTCTCTGAAAATCGAGCTTGGTTAGGTTCTTGGATAGAGACTCGGTTAGGACTCCCCTAAAATATTCAATGGCCCACTTTCGCGAACGAAATTTTATCTTACGTAGGTATAGGTATGTAATAATACAAGTTCAAAGTCAACGGAAGAATCTACACTGGAAATTGACGATAGAGGAAAAATGATGACGAGAAAAAGGTAGGTAATACAAACAAAAATTTAGAAGTTTCTAATTTTTTCTTATAGTCTGTTACATGACAAGTGGCAGTCGCAGCGGCGGCAGCATTGTTAAACTAAACGTCCACTAGTCCGCATCGGACGAAACGGATGGATTTTAAGTACTGCGTGCATTGCATCCGCAGTATTCGGATTTCCGAAAGATCCCTATTTCGTTCTTGACATTTTTAGTCTAGGCTCTAAGTGCATAAAACCCTGCACTTTGTGATGCAAGCATGGAATTTTAGGGGTAAGTTTATTCTAAATACCCCACAATAAGTAAAGGTGTCTAGGAAATGACAAAAAATCTTCCGCGGACGTATGAAACACGTCAAAATAAAACTTTAAGTCCTAAAGGCTTAAATTTTCTCCCCCTAATTTTTGCATCACAATGTAAGTCTTGAACAGCAGTTTACAAAAATATATAGTTTGTCGGCGATAGCTCTTGTTGTTTCGCAGATAAGCAAAATCAAAAAAGTTCAAATTTTCAAGGGTGGATTTCACCCTCTTAAACCGCGTAAGAGCACGACAGAATACGGCTCTTGATTAGGGTTGACTAGTACTACAATCCTGCAAAGTTTCAAATTTTTTTGAGGTTTCCACCTGCCTAACCTTCCTTGTTAGTGTAGTTTTTCAATTTTATTTGTTTATTTTGAAATATAGCGAGTTAAGATCAGTATAATAATTGCATTACAGAGATTTATTAACTTATTATATACAAATATAAATAATCTTAATGCAAATTAGTTGGTTTAATATTAAATGTTTTAATTAAATCAATGCCCGTGCCCACTTATCGCCTAGGCCTTGTACAGAAATTGAAACGATCAATTACTTTCCATACGTATAAGTACTATACTGCCCTGCTTACGACTACTATTCCTATTTGCCAAATTCTAGTTTTGAGACAAATGTGTTTCAATGGTAAAATGTCTATCCAACCTGTCTATCTTATTGAAACTAAAAGTTCGCTAATAAATTGCGTTGCACGGTTAGAAAGAGAAATTCTGAAAAGTGCTAATGCCGCGAGATGAGTTCTCTCCCAGCAGTCGGGGAAGAATTACAATAACAATTAGTATAGCACAAATAGTTTGCATTTAAGACAAACTAAATTATAATATTTCTCATTGTCGGTACTATTTTTCTCCGAGTTAAAAAGACAGTCATTAAAGGATTCTAAGTAAATAGACATTTACAATATGTAGAAAACATCACGCTTGGCAAGGCAAGTTTCTAAAGTCAATATCGTAAATTTTATAGATACGACGTTTTAAGTAATAAGTAGGGCAATATACAAATTTCTACCGGTTTCGATATGACGATTTATTACAAACGATTAGGATTTTAAAATCATTCATTAGTTCTGGCGAATATATTTTATTTCGATGTAATTTACGTATTCTAATTACCTATACTTTCCTATGCTAGATAAACTAATTGTTACAGGTGACTTCGACACGACGTCAAACGACGAAACTTATGTATATCTATCTACCATTGAATACAAGCACGCCAGTGAGTTTAAAGCTCGCATTTTGATTAGTGAAAGGTTGCAAGTTTTTAAATGCGTTATTGTTATCACTTACAGTGACGTAAGAGAAAAAGGGCATTTCGTATTTGAGCTCAACATAATATTTATTTCAATGTTGCGTTTATTTTTAAATAAAGTCGATATTACCTTACTATTAATGATGAACATAATTCCTAAGAATGTCACAAAAATGCGCTTCGTTAACAAATAATTAGAAAAAATGCTCCTATTTATGATACAAATGTGAAAACTTAATGTTTAAGCATAATTAAATGTAAACTGCAAGGGATATGTATCTAAACTAAAATGACAATTGAAAAGCATGAATTTTCGATTGTGAGCGATATAATTTTTTTATAACAATGACAAAACAAGCGTTTGCATTATTAAGCAGTTGAATCTGTACAACACTGGGCTATAGGTAATGTACTCGCTAGTGAAACGATTTACTAATATTACTTAACTTTACCTCTTAATATTATTTGGCTGTTTTCCTCTACACTTTTAATTTTAAAAACCATTTCCGCGATAAAAATTAATAAATTACTTAAAATATCTGAATATGTTGTCGGCAAACCTTTGAAATTGGGTTTTTGCGGCATTAATAATAAAACTTTTATTAAATAACGCGATTTAAAATTTTGCGAATTTAGTATAAATTCTTATTCGCTCCCGATAAAAAAAATGAATTAGTCGGTAATATAAGAAAACTGAAACGTCGGCGGAACTACTTTTAAATCGCGACCACCAAAATCGAAATAATCCAGCGTTCTCGTTAATTGGTAGCGTTAATCCTTAAAAATAACTATTCAATGTAGGCTCACAATAATATATTACATTAGAATTTAATTAAATTACCTAGGTATCGAAAATTGAGGATTTACTAAGAATTTTTTTCTAGAACGGGCTTTTTGTTACACTAAAATCAATCGGTTTCCTTCTATTTTCCTATACATTTACTAGAATGTCATTTACAATACAATTTATTAGTAAAATATAGCGACGTCTCTGAACACTGAACTTTAAATCTTTCTATTACCCAACAAACAAACGGATAGGTACATTTATATATGATGAATTATGACACACATTCTAATACCAAATTAACTATTAAAGTCATAACATAATAACCAATATTAACATGACGTTTGTCCTTAAATATTAGTAAACGACCCAGAGATTAATTTAACCGTTTAAAATAAGCTATAGAAAATTTTTGAAAGTCCTGACATATTCTTGAACTCTGAACAATAATAGGCAGGTTATAATTAGTCAAATATATCCGTGCCTGACGCGAGTTCGTGGAATAAAAATTTTGTATTAATTTGTGGATACTTCACTTACTCCCGCGCGGTAATACAAAATATTTAATTTGAAAAAAGGAACGGGCACGCACGTCTACTGCGTTCAGTAATAAAGAAGTCGAGTACAATAAATTTTAAACACTATGATCTGTGAGACAAATAAGCATGTTTATTGAGTTCACAAATGAAGATAATAAAATAGAGAGAAGAATGTGGGATTAACTTTTATTCTCTGTAGTGTTAATTCCATTCGGTAATAAAACTACGTAGCAAGATAGATTCTGCAGTCATAAGTGTATAATAATGAAACCATTAAGTTTATCGTGATTAACGCAACCGATCTGGCGAGATCTCGGACTTCTAGTAGTCGCAGCAGCAATACAAAACAATGCACTGCTAGTCAACTATGTAGTTACATGACCAGCATTAGAAAATGCGACTGTTCTAACCGCTACCGTTGTTACCTTCGAGGTTATTGATGTCGGCCGGATCGTATTTTATACCTAGGGTAGACTCCCGCTTGCTTATGGTATCACATGGGTGAAAGTTATTCGGTAGCGCATTAGCGCCTTAAACCGGACACATAATGCATCGTATTTGATTTACGAACGAACACATTACGTTGTATGTGTCAAAAATTGTCGTGTATAGGTATTGTACGATCCCTTCTCGTTAAAAGCTCGAATAAATATCATACTTATTATACTATTGGAAAGAAAATTAAATTTAAAAAAATGTTAATCTCTAAGGGATGAAATTACATCGACAATAAAACTTAATAATTTTGACACATCCGATTAATGCAAGTTTTTCTTTGAGTACCTACATCAGAATTTTGAGGAGCGTAATATTCAAGATGGGCAATTGATTAATTAAATAGATAAATTAAATTTTAATAGTTAACAACTTTCTTTTGCTAGAAGATTGCCTATGAATAAACAATGATGAGATCCTTACACTTCGTTACAATCTCTAATTCTATATAAGTAAAAATCGCGTAAAAACCTAAGGAAACTTTCAGAAAACAGTGATATCTAACAAAAATAGTTAATTAATTCAGCAAAACTAGAAATTATGAGAAAAATTGTAATTTTTTGGCGACTTAATTAAACAAGGTTTGCTCGAAATTAACATAATGCAAATTATCCTAAGACTGACTACTGCAGATTTACTGAGCAAGTAAGTTTTTACTTTAAATTAACTTAGAATTTATCGATTGAAGATTACAATCTCTGTTAATGCGACAATATCTATAGAAAAACAAGGATATGAGGGCAGGAATAACTACCTGTTTAATTAGAGTCCTCCGGCCTTAAGTTATAAACGCTTCAAAAAATCCTAAAGTTCCACTGTCGCCATTTAAAAAGTATCACAAAAGTGTTTTAATTAATCGGCCAAAGTAGTTATAAAAATTAAATATACCAGGGGCGGTCCTGAAATATTTGGTCAAAATAAGGGTTTGGGAAGGGCTCAAGTTCAAGTTTCGATGAGCATTGGTTCAAAAAAGTATTCCTCAGTAATTACGATTCATTTAATTATTAATAAGCGATTAATAAAAGAAGGTAAGCCACCAAACAAAAGAAAATGTATCTTATTTTTATTTGCGAAAGTTGATGAAAACGTCCAGGTGCCGTTAACCGTAACGCATGCTCTCGTGCGTCTAACTCGATCGAAATTGATTATTAAATTAGCTATAATTCCTGATGAGGGACGCTTTATTGGACCAATGTTTATAAGGAGCGTTTTTGTCCTTACGACGGGCTCTGCTCAATCCCGTATTTTGGCCAACCATTTCAGGACCACCCCGTATATTTTGATTTTCTCGTTACTTTTTGTGATCTTACGAGAATACTTCCATCGCACCCTTATCGTGGTTGTTTTAAATGTTTATAATAATTAATTAAACTAATCGGCTTTTGTAAAAGATAAGTTTTTATTAAATGTCAGTCTGATACTAAAGTTGGTTTTTAAGGAAGTCCAAAGATTCAAAGATTCAAAGTTTGCAATATACGTATTTCCATCTTAACTGTTTAAATTTATTTAACGAATAATAAAAATACAGGTAGTTGATTTTGAAATTCTAAATTTAGCACCGAATATCATACGAAAAGAAAGGATTTTAAGAAAGAAATTTAACCTCGATCTCTGCCATTTTTAAGTCAAAAAAGACTTTCTTTAGACGCCCACACGAGAAACCAACGTTAACGCTTTTCTCTTCTAACAAATATTTAAATTCTTTATTACTGGGTAATTAATTTATAAATTGGCCGTGTTGATAAGTGCACTACTTGATTGTTTGTCACGGTGATCTTACTTTTAAATTCGATATCTATACTTTATTTATTTTGTTTTGCATTCTTCGTTTTACAGTGTCGAACCGTTTCGCTTTCTTTTCTACGTTATTCGAAGACCTTACAAAGGTAACACGCAGAAAATAAATTGCCGATTACGAGGTTATTCAAAAAAATCATCATAATTTTCACGAAGCGAAATATCAAGGCACTATCAACGCCATAACGAGCGGTTTATACCTATTTTAACACCGTAAATATTAAAATCTACAACACGTTATAATACTGTAATTATTAAATTAGTTCGTTAAACTTTTCTGTTGTAAAAATAGGCAATCTAAACAACTATAATCGCTGGAGATTTTAACGATCGCGTAAGCGACGAACCCGAAAAATATATAAATACGAGTAAAACTAATGTATGTATTTAATTATTGTAAGTGTAAGAATATCACATTTTTTAATTCTATACTCCTTATTTTTGTATAAGATAATAAAAATTTGATTATTTATTTTAAAGTCTATAAAAATTTCAAAATTGTATACAAAATATCATCTAAGAAATATCATTTATAAACAAATGGAAGGGCTGCTACGTCGTCAAGAAAGTCCGCTATTGCATTGTGTTTAAAATATTTTGTCATTTTTGGGTTAGAAAGCTCGTTACGGCACTAAGTTGGGTACTATATAGATACTTGCCCGTAAAAGGCTTATCTGTTTAAATATAGATCTAAAAAAAACTGGCAAGTGTCAATAAATATAAAATAACCAACCTATAAAACTAATAATAAATTATATTTACAATTAAGTTTCGTTGGTAAAAAAATAATTGAAAGATTATATAAAGCTAAAGAATAAATTACCGCAAATGCAATTACGTTACCCGCCTATATTTTTAAAATCTCTAACCAAAAATTTACACGAAAAAAAAAATAGACCACCTAGAAAACCTGTTTCATTGTACGGCGCGTCTACATAAAAGCTTACCTACAGTTGAGAAATTCGATTGCGCATATTATTTAAATCTGACCTATAAACTATAATAATATAAAAATGTCAACATTAAAAAAATTATCTACAAATAAAACGTGCAAAGAATACGTTTAACCGTATAATTAACATTTTAGCAATGAAACATATAAATATAAATCGATTAGCAATCTGAAAACGTTTTATCGGAAATTCGACCTTTGATAAAGCTTTCTCTTCAAAAAAACGACTTTTAATTATTCAGTTGGAAAAGACTACTTTCGATAAAAAAAGGCTTGTGCCAGTTTACGCTCTTAAGACTAATCGACGACAATACAATACAAATTTACAACGAAAATATATAGGTATTATAAATATCACGAACCCGATTTTAAACGATTTTTAACAATGGCAACGATCGAGTTAAATAGAATCTATTAAAACATGTCTCGGATCAAGGTTTTTGTCAACTCCTAATAAGGTTAAGTATTTAACAAAATCGGCGATTAATTACTTACACAATTTTTCTTGGCCCCCTTAAAAATTCAGAAACTACCTAAATTAACCGCTATCGAGCACTCGAAATAATAAAAAATGTGGAAAATTCATAATATCCGTTATACATAACATAATAATACACGGAGGTCACATTAAAACACTTGCAAATTAAAATTTTTGTGGGATATCTATATCCCGATATCGTAATTTAAATTTACTAAAATTTCGTTGAAAGAAAATTTGAAAATTTACCAGACGAACCGCATTTTGGAGACAAATCTTAAACCGTAGGGTGCCAAGTTAAGCCTGAAATATTTCTAAAATCGCTTGGGTTGTTGTCCTTGTGCCTTTTTTCTTTCACACATTTTATGCATGTGGGTGATGTATAAGCATCAAGGTTACAATATGCATATTATATTAATATTAACTCATTCATCGGATTTTAGGAGTGCATACGAATATGAATATTATTTACATAAACTAGTTTGACGAGGTTTATCATATTATTTATGTTGTCGTATGCATATGTACGTTTAGTTCTTTTGTTGGCATAGTTTCGCGGTAATCTTTAAAAAAATACGCGGATTATCTCGCTCTAGGTAGGTATAGGTATTCGGTTCGAAAACAAATTAAAACATTAGATCGATTTAATTTACACGAAACCCGCAATTCCAACCTAAATTTTCATTTCGAAATAACGTCCGTCCGCTTAATTTGGCACTCCGAAACGATGACAGGCCAAAAATCCGCCCTAATTTACAAAACAAACAACAGCTCATAATGACACTAATCTGAAGGCAATTTAACCAAAACATTCGCTAAATCGATTTCGACACCCAATGCGCAACTCTTGAACTTTTGCTTTTAAATTAACACAATAGAAAATTTCGTTCTTAATACACTATCTATGTAATTATCTAAAGTCTACGTTACATTAAACCTTTTATAAATGTTGGTCTCGTAAGATATCTACGTTAAAAAATGTGAAAGGACACGATGCATTTGATATTTAGAGTAGGCTAGAAAACCGAATTTGTTATAATTGATGCTACCCTACTACAGTAGAATCCGGTTATAACGAACCACAAGCGACTCGCAACGTGAGTTTGTTATATTCGAAGTTCGTAATAAACGATAAAGACAATTTCATTTGCCTAATATAAATTTAATTGAAGAAACAATTAGTTTTCAATTTTTTTCAGTAGAATTTAGGAACCAGAACTGCTTAAATCTGCGTTATGAACTTTTCTCTGGTCGATAGTGATCCGGAAGTATCAAACTAGGTACGTTATGTAACATCCAAGGCTATTGTGTTTGGTTACCCCTTGTGTCCCTTATCTAGTAAAGTTTAAATGATTAAATATCCGCTGGGAAGGTCAATTAATAAACGTATTATTCTAAGAAAAAAGAATTATATGAACGTAATCAAAGACATCCGAGCACTGGCAACCTCATAAACTCAATCTATTGTTCTTGAAAAAACTTTTAACGTACGGGAAGAATTTTGTCGAACGTTATATTCGAAAGTTCGTTGTAACCACCACAATTTATAAGGGATCTTGTGGGTTGCATGGCGCGGGACTTTTAAGTAGGGTTCGTTATATCCGGAGCAGGTCCGTTATAGGCGTCTTCAACTGTACTTCATTATTATCTACATGTACGGTACGGCCCGAATTAGTTACTATTATTTTAATTGTAGGTAATACAGTTATGCAAAAAGTCGAGAGTAATAATAATAAAATTAATCAACACTTCCATATACCTTACATAACTACTCATTGTCAGTTAAAATATATCACGATAAAAATTATTTCGGCCAATAAAACAGGTACATAATAGATACGTATAACTGCGATGCAGAAAAGAAAAAAAGAAACGAAAAATCCCGGCGACTCCTCGTGAACTTGATTAGAGCATTATCTCGTCACGAAATCAATAGGTGCTATTAGCACACCAACCTTGTTTATGTTTATGACACATGCAAATGCAACAACGAACCCAACCAACATAAATATTAAATAACTATCCAGAATAGTCGGTTAAAAATAATATTAGACAAATATATTTAACATACGTAATACGTTATAAATTAGCATAAATAAATTCGTTTCGATTCCGTATCTCGAAGTTATTGAAGACGAGGTTGAGATTGAGAAAGTTTGACCTCCTAAAATCGGTCGTTGTTTTACTTCAGTTAAAAAACTGGACACATAAAGCCACGAAAGTATGTTCTACAACTGCATTCACTTTTACAGACACTTCTGCAACGCTGCCCGAAGAGATGATACGAGGACGATAACCCGCGAAAATCGTGTGCCACATATTATATCCCATTAATTTTTATAGTGGATGTTTTTTTTTTGAAAAAAAAAAGTTTATTTTCGTAAACTTATCTACGTCGTGCTTAATAATTAAGATCGGTTTCCGGATAATTCGATTTAATTCGACAAGATCGAATTAAAACCGATCGATTCTCGGCAGTTAAATTGCCGCAATGTAACTTAAGAAAAGAACGTTAAAAACGAGAGGGCCCAAATTAAGTTGTAAATAATAAGAATGAAATTAATGAAGCAATTATGCACTTAATTAGGTTAAATAGTTTTGGAAGCAATGGAATTTTAAATTAATTAAACCCGGATCCTAACGAATACTTACAAAATTAATGATTTGCATTCGTACAACTCAACCGTAGATAAATTTTAAGGATCCCGTTTCTTTTATTTCATCTTCACATAACGTTTCTTTTTTATTGCCTCCAGATATCCCACAATTACATTTTTATATATTTTACGGCGAATGCATAAAGAGCTCGAATCATACTGTCAAATTAAGATATTCCTAGTGTTGAAGAACCCAAACAAGTTAGTATATCTATCGTTCTTTATAAATGCGCCGGATAGTTCACCTTATCTGATTTAGCGACCGATACCTGTCAATACAGAAAAATAGCCATCAACAGTCTGTTTGTTAAGAAATGATCACTTCTATATTAACACCGGACTTGAAAATTTGTTATAAAAGGCAGACACCCAAGAACAACAAAAACCTGTCCGGACTTTTTTTATGCACGCTCGAAGTTAACGCAACTTGACGTTACCACTAAATCACAACAATTGGTATCTTTAAACCGATAAAATAGACAGATTTAATTTAATCAAACTAATTTTAAACGGTCGAAAATAAAAATCGGAGCGTTGCGTTGCGTAATTGAATTAATTGCACTTGTTGCGTTCGTGCGATTTCTCGTAAATAGGTCGCTTGCATACGTCGATCTTTAAATTTTAAAGTAATAAAGTAATTTACGACAGTGACATATGCAAATTATTACGCCGAAGCCGAAGGACACCTACTAGATGTAACGTACCTACTGCCGATAATATTTCCAAATAAAATCGTCGACTTCACCTGTTGATTTGTGCACTATCCACTTTCTAACTTTTGATCCGCAAGATAATATCTAACTGTACCTATTGGTCAGTCTATTGATGCTATAAATATCTCGTTTTTTTTTATTTCATCTTTTTATATCAGTTTCCTAATAGGAATTATAAATTCAAATTTTTAGTGCCGTCCGACATTTAATAATTCTAAAATGTTTTTTTAATTGTCGTATATTTACAGAGGTTTTCTATAACAATAAAAGATTTAATGGCGAGTTTTGACTTAATCGCGCATAAAAAAGGTTTCTTCGGTCCGTTTTTTGAAAGTAGAATGACCGCGTCGAAACGAGGGATTAATAATAAAGCTTTCTCTACTCAAAATGATTGTATAAGAAGTTAAAAATCTAAGTATGTTATGCCAACGCATTCTTACTTCTTATTGTTCGTTACGCCGGTGATTGATGCTCGACCAATGTATTAAGATGGTATCACTGTAACCGACTAATACATATGGGTAACCACCTTATAAAATTAAAAAGAGGCGCATTTTGTTCGGCTCGCTTTCTCGCGGCTGGGCAACCGAATTGATGCAAAGCGAAATTCTAATAAGTAAAGCGATCGGTGGGATTTTTAAACAATATTTGACAACTTCGTTGGTAATTTTCTACGAAAACGACTTTGATCGTTCATATCTGCCATTAATCGTGCAGCGGCGAACGTAATTTAAGCAATGCAAGTCGAATTTGGAATAATTCCGTATTATAATAGTAAAGTATGTTCTAATAAATTCGAAACCTACGCCAACCGACCTTGCCTGTATATTTCAGCGAAGGCTACTACATCGTCGAACGCCATATATCAATTTAATGGTTTCGAGTTTTATTATTTCCATGCCAAAAATATTAAAACTAACGTTAATTAATTGCGCAGAACTACTTTTTTTGAGGAAGTCGTTTTACATGCCATAAATTCAAAAAGTTAACACTATTTTATAATGCCGCAAATTTAAACCATGGCTGATTTGTCGTTCATTTTCGGTTCTATTACGTAATACGTAAGAAAATGTCGTTAACATCCAAAGTCAATATGTACGCCAAAAAAAAAATAATAAAAAAATGTGGCGGCCTCCATCGTTAAATTGTAAATTGCAATTACCTAATTGTATCTTGCGTGGAAAAACGCGGACAAAACCAGAAATAGTTACTTAGAAGAAACCGAATTAAGAAACCGACTCCGAGAAGAATAAGATGATGTATTGTGGCAGATATTAATTTTTATGTATGGGAGGCCAATATTTATGTGTTGTTAGAATTTTCAATATTTTATTGAAGGCTAATCCTTTGCCGACATATTACATTATTTAAAAATTTAAGGTAATGTACAATTTAACAAAAACAAAAAAATTTTTCTTATATTGCGAATTGTATCAACGTGCCCCCAAGGCGGGGCACTTTGTTACATCGTATAAAAATCGACGACATTCGAGAAAACAACTGAATTACTATAATACTTAAATTCCAAATGATGCAATAAATGCGGCTTTTCTGATGAAAGTACACATAGATTGTATTTCAAATGCAGCCATTTTTAGGGATACTATATTCGCATTTAACCCTTTCTGTCTTTTTAACACTGGAACGAACCATTGCCGTGTCCATTTGTAACATCCCTAATAACAGATCTGCCATCGTCCTAATTACAATAATGATCAGTTCACCGATTTCACGAAACTAATTACGAAACCTAGCGTAGACTCGTCTTATAGGAACAAAAACGAACAATTGATAAATGCTCGCATTAAAGTTACATAATTACGCATTGCCCGCGTTGCCTTGCTTGTATCAGCTTCCTATTATCAGATAAGAATGTAAAGTAAAACAAATTCCGACTATTTCTCTGATTATCTCATCGGTTTCTTCAAAAATGTTTTCGAACGTTGAAAAAAACTGACAAGAGTCCCAGTGAAACGTTAAGAATGAAACAAAAACAAGAAAGCGATAGAAATTCTACTGTTTTGGTCACATTCCCATATTTCCATCATCTCAATTTTATGACATTTACAAACTTTATTCGTTCGAATAAAGATTTTCCTTTTTGCGTAAGACCACTCGCGTAATAAGACCCTCGTGGGACTTATTTTTGTGGTCTCAAATTTGTAAAGAATTTTAGTTTTGCTCCACATGACGTCCAATGAAATTCGAAGAACGAGGAAGTTTGAAATATTCTTCAAAAATGTAATTGTTTAAACTTCCCTTGATGAGGTCGTAGAAAAAAACATCAACGATTTCAACTACACGACGTGAATACAATCTAATAATAGTCAATGGGTGTCGCTAAAAAGAAGTTCTAAAACAGAAATAAATATTTTCCGGACATATGAAGGTCCAATTAGCTTTCAAATCCGAAGCTCATTCAAATCTTTTATATATCAAAACCAAACAGGTTACAATAAGAGAAAAAAAACAAAACGACCATTCTCCTATACAAACACTCCTGTTAAAGTTCACGTCAAAATAAGATTTATACGTGTTAAAAAATATCCTTTGCTTATTTGTTTAAGGGCATAAAACTAAAACATAAATATGTATCTTACTAGAAAGTCCGTTTAGGTGTCGACAATTTATTACAAAGGAGTCGAGAAAGGTAAGTCCCTCTATATAATTTTTAATCGATATTAATTACGTGCCTAGTCTCGCATCTTGTTGTTGTATCGGAGATGCAATAAAATTATTTATGTTTAAAGAAAGCGGCCTCGAGGCAATCAATGGCAATACCTCTCAACAAACACATTTATTGAAAACGGTAACCAGAATAGCCCGGAGTACGTCGGGCACTACCGCCTATTCTGCTCCAGTTTCATTTACTTACTCTTTAAATATAAAAACGATCTATTCATAAATCGTCGCCTCGAAAAAACGTTTAGCCTTACGTTTCCGCGTAGCCGATACGCAGAAAGCGCATAAAACGTTCTTTAATAGAGGGAAAGGCTTTTATGATTAATTAACACAACAAATAATTACCAGATATGCTCGAGCTGTCCAGCAAAACCACCTGTTTTACTAACTTTCGATTTTTCAAATTATCGACAACTATTTATTAAATAATATTCTTGTCGCAACGGAATTTATGTTAATTTAAAAAATATATACACGAGAATACAGGAATATTATGTAGCGGACTCAACCCGAAAACTTCAGTTTTAAAAGAAAATATTAATTTGTTAACAGCGTGCAGGATATAATCATAAATTACTTTTTAAAATATATATATATATATCTAAATTTTAACATAAAAATGTACTGGTTTAGTTGCGTTAACATTAACATTTAAAAAGATTTGTCATGTGACGACAACAATATTTATTTGACTTAATTTATTAATCTATAAAAAAAAAGATTAAATGTTTCAAATTAACTGTGTATGTAAGATGTCATTAATTTGCAGATAAACAAGAATTTATGGCTTTATAAAACTTGGGAGTTATTTTAATATTTATTGAATAAAAAATGTCACCTCCGAGTTATCTAAACCTATGCATAAAGGGTACGCCTTTCGGATGAAAGTTTTGGCTCGCGACGTCGAATACCTAAGTTATTGTTCCGAGGCGTTTGGGAACGTCGTAAAATTTACACGTTTAATAATAAAAATATAGGGAGCATAAATTAAGAATCGTAATTGTTATTCCATTAATAACCGTTGAACTTTCCTCGTGAATAAATTCCAAACGTTGAATGAATCTTCGCGGTAATCTTAAGTTAAGATCCAGGAAATTTTGACATTCGACAATTTCTCTAGTATTATAAACTTGAATTTTAAATTATCATAAACAGTAGTATAAATCGATTTCCATTCGATCTGCGAGAGAAACTGGAATTCTTTAACGCAAAATTTATATAATATATATATATATATATATATATATATATATATATATAAAGTCAACCCACTATCTTGTAGAAATATAAAGATTTATATAATTTTTTAGAAAGTTCGGCCACAACCAAAGATACTAAAAATGTCTGAAGGCAAATATTTGAATATCTAATAATTATAAACTCCATGTGCATATTAAAACGTTACTAAATTATTTTTAATTGTGCAACTACCTAACGCATAAATTAGACAACTAAAGATATTTAATTCTTCGCGAAAACTTTAGAGATAATTGTTACCTGCTGCATGCGCACTTCAAGTAGATGCATCGTTAAATTATTTATGTTACTGCCCACCTTTAATTTTCGATTTTCTATAACTGAACTTTCTGATACTTTCTAATTCTATTACTATATCTGAACAAAATTTGTATTTAATTTCCTGACGTATTAAGTATAATAACTAATTTTCGCGTTTAATTAATGTACATCGTCGGCGAGAGTTTCTCGTGCTGTTTATAAAATGCACATTTATGCATCGATTTTTTTTTATAAAAAAAAAATAACGAGACGGAAACTTGCATAATCTATTACGAAACGGAGCTAGAAAACCTTTAAAATTATTACAAAGCGCGGGATAAAATATCTCCGTATTTTATACAATAATATAATGTCGTAACATTATCGTAGAATGTACGTAACCTACATTTAATGTTTCTCAAAATACCAGATTCGTGTTGCCGTATGGCGGATGCAAAATGAAACGGGTATTATTTTTGCTGACAGGTAAATATTAATATAAAAATTCCAAAAAGTGGTCTAGCAATTAAATATTTTAGTGGAGTCACTAAATTACTACCGTGTAAGCGTAGTATTCGTATTTTTAAGTTCAAACAGTAATCAGTGAGCCGCCACCTAACTTTCTCATTATTTTTTGTCCAATTATACGTCCGACTAATGATTCATAATAGAATGAATTGGATTTTTACCATTTAAATATATCTACATCGCCATTTACTATCGTTAGAAACGAACGAATACAATCCATTTAATGTTTCCTCACAATGGCTTATATGGTAATCAAAAATGATAACCTTCTCTTAAGAGTCGTATAAGGTATGTCCATCGAATTTGATAAATTAAATCAATAAAATAATCGATTAATTTGATTAAGAAAAAATTAAACGCCTTTTGCCAATATAGATACTCGCGAAGAATTTACTGCTTTTTGATTATATACCATTGACGATAAATTTAATAAATTAAAGATAACCATGGAACAGAAGCTTATCAAAAATTGCAAAAATTGTTGAAGGATTTTGCGCCCAACAATGTCGGCCACAAATTAAATGCGCGGAAACGAGGCTTTAAAAAATAATTCGATGCATGAATACGCCCCCCAAGTCTTTTTAGGAGTTCCAAAAGTTCCGGTGGCAGTTTTCGGTAGAACTTGAATAGTTCGAAAAGAAATGATTGGTCGAACACGGGATCGCTAAGAAGGTATTCGATTTCGTAGAAGCGACACCATATTTCCTTATTGATTGTCGATAGCGTTGTCCGTTGTCAGAACTTGTCAACAATTGGCATAACGTTATTCAACATTTATCATTCGTTAATTCAAACACGTTTTACCATTTCCCTTTTGTGGGGCGTAACTCTTATAAAAGGCTGCCCTTAATTTTCGAAAAGAAACTAATCCCATAAAGTTTTTCGCATTATTTATTAATCACCCTGTATATACCATTTTATACCACATATTCTTCTGCGTTACCCGCATTGTTCCAGCGGTTTAGCCCTCGACAACATACGAGGACAGAAAGCAAAAATTGCGGGAAATAAAGAAAAAGTAAAAAGCATTTGTTTTGGTATCAAATTGCTTAGAAAATGCCAAATTTTAATAAAAAGCGAAAAACAATAATAATAAATTTTGTCCATTTTCACTCTTCAACGCCCGTTAATTGCTTCTACTTTTATCACATTCGCAAGCAGGACTGTTTCAATAAATTGTAAAACACGAATTACATCTTACATAATTTTAAATAAATATAAAACGCGAAACTATCCGTTTTCATATAGGCAGGTAAGAATTCTTGTGCCGTTAAACATTCCTAAACCGATAAATCGAATTTAATGAAAACCACCATACGAAAATTTTCTTCGTACCGCGATGAACGTATCAATCAACTAGTATAGTACAACTACTACATAATTGAAAACGCGGTCGTCTAAAAGTATCGACAAAAGGCTGCTTAACAAAGAAAAGCGTTGAAATTCCTCTTAGCCAAATACTATTCTAAGTTCTTGCCGCCAAACAAGTGTTATTAATGATTATATAACAACTAGCATATTCTCTCTGTCGATTTACCAAACATTCAAAAGACTGTTTAATGCTTTTGGCCGCTAATCTTACAATTGCCATTTTCTGTGTTCTCGGCACCATAACGTTTCAAAACGCGTTAAAATCCTATATTTCGTAAGTACCAGAAATCGCACTATCAACTATGCTTACTTACTTACAATTTGTCGTGGGAAGGGGGTTGAAAAACTTATTTTTGGCAACGCCCCAGCATGTCAATACATCAAATTATTCGATATTCATCAGCCTCGTATTTTCAGAAATAACAAGAGAAACTTAAAATTTTGACGCGATCGCCAAATAACCACCGAAAATGTGCTTTTAACAAACGTGACGCAACAGAACAAAATCTGATAAGAAACAACGTTAAACGATCATTTGCATACAGATCGTAAAATCGTATTTTGAAAAATACGATCGTCAAGCCGAAACCAAATTCTTTAATAAACAGTTTGGTTTCTCTCTCTTTTTCAAATTAAAGCCGATTTCCTTCGCATAACTGCCCTTCTTACGCCTGCCGTCCACCACGTCTTTTTTTTTAAATCTTCATTAATAATATTATACAGGGGGAATAATTAAATGCGCGCTATTCGCGGTTTCTTTAAATGGAAATATGAAGAAAGACGTTCGCGGCAAAATAAAATAAATAAAATTGACTGAGATTTATTCGAGTAGATACTATTAATCACGACCGGCTTGATAACCTTTTGCTTCTCACTTGAAAAATTCAATTCCACTGGCACAAAGCCATGTGATGAATTTACGAAACTCTATCGACTTTCTGCAAAATGTTACGCAACCAAATCAACCTGTGTAGGAACACGTCAGTGATGCGTTCGGTTAAATTTATTAACGAGAAAATCAACCATAACCGACTTTCTCCGGCGTCAAAGAAATAAAAACGTCAATTTACGTCGAATATTAATTTATTTACGATTTACTTTCATTCGATATCAATGCAGAATCTTGTCCTGACAAATTAGCATTTAATACGAACACTTATTACTTTAAGAAATCGACAGCGAGGAAAAAAAAGCTCGAAGAGTAAGATTAAAAATTTAACACTCGGGAGACAATCAAGTTTCGAGCGAGAGAAAAAGAAAAGCGCGGTGGCGTTCTTAATTGGACGGTCGGTATAACACTATGGTTTACTGGAGATGAACGGGATGTATGACATGTCTTAAATACCTTTAGATGCGAGGACAGCTGTAATAAGGACGTTAATAGAGTTCGCCAAGTTATCGAGAACTGCCAACGCCATTTTCGCGAAAGCTGCTTGACGGACGTAACCGCAAACTACTAGCAGAACCTTTCTATGTGGATTCGTGAAGTTCTGTTACGGATATTATTTGTCTTTGACGTTTAATTATTTTTTAGTAAATGTACCAACTACCTAGTATTCAAATTAAGGATGTTAATTGTGCTCGTTAAACCTTACCGCTAGTTCCGTCAGCATAACTCGAAATACATGTCATTGGTGCAACGATAGACCGACCGTAAGAGCTTTAATTCGGAACGTTTATTATTACGAAGCGCGAATGTTTAAGAACAGCTAATCCTATTTCGAGTTGCATTTTTTAAGCTATCCTTTGTTTATTTTTAAATTAAATAAATAAAAAATTAAAGTTTTAATGGCAATTCAAATCAACCTTTAGATGTATGTAATTTTGGACTATTAGTAAACGTGATGCAAAATTTGAGCTGAATCTGTTTGGTAATTTTCAAATGCAATCGAAAATACGAAACGTACCTAGGTGTACAGGGTGTTTCGCGTAAAGTGTCGCCATTGTCGCTCACGCGCAATTAAAAAATGTTTAGAATTAGGTCGATACCGAACGTTTTAGTAAAAAAGTAAACGGAAAGGATTTTTATAAATATTGAAATTATACTGCGAACGGCCCTTGTTCGGCCACAATCAGCAGGCAGTTTTTTTTCGGAAGTTCGTAAACAGATTATTTCCTGATTGCGTTACTACTTAGTTTGAGATTTTTCGACAAGTTCGCTCGAAACCTAAAAGATCTTTCTCCGGTCCACGAAGACGTTTATGTTTTGCTTTGCAGTGAGCCCAATAACGTTCAATCGAACGACATTGTGGTAGATTTGACGAATTTGCTCGTTTTTAGCTTTCAAGAAATCTACCGCTTTCTTCAAATAACGCGCCGGTGTAACTTCAAACTGGTTATCGGCGTGTTGCGGACTTTTCGGCACCCTTGTTTGTATACCAGGCTTGATTTACGCCCATTGGACCGTGGCAGCTGATATCCCAGCGATTTCTGCCAACTTCCGCACGAATGCCTTTTGCAATTGACTGTTTAAATGTTTTCAATTGGCTACTACCCGTTTTAAAGCTCATTGCGCAGCTCTAGCGGGCACATAATGTTCTTGAAAATATCTTATAACGAGCGCATTGCGAAATTCAGCTCTACTCCATTCCATTTTCGGCCAATTTTCAACACTAAGCGCAAAGTTTATTTCTACACTGATTAAACCTATCAAATGACGTAAACGTCACATGGCCGTACATTTGAGGTCTATTATAATTATAGTTGTTTCAAAATAGCGACGCTTCGCCCGAAACACCCTTAACGTTACGATCTACCGCCTTAATCAAAATTATGCGCGATCGTTTTCATCCAAAATAGAAACACCCCCACCGAATCAAAATAAAATACAGTTAAACGCGCAAGAACCGAACATAATAAATGAATGCGTTCGTGTAAGAATTAGTATAAACAATATTAATTCGTAATTTATGAGATATCAAGCATGGAATTTATGTGTATTTAATTTAATTTTTATGTCGCGTCATTAATAACATAAATAATATCGAATATAAGATCCGAGATATACACATCGGTAACTTGATGTTAATATTTTTGAAATTAGATTCCTTCCTAGCCGAGAGTACAATTTTATTTTTGGTTTTGAATGCCACTTTAATTACATTAATTATAATATAAGAAAATGCTACCTACAGTGCCAACAACCAAACTTGCAGTCAATAAATTACGTAATTTAATTATCTGTCAAGAATGTAGTTTTTACTAAAACATCTTAATACGATAACCAAATAAATATTGTTCGTTATTAAATAATATTCCATAGATTTAAACCTATAATATAGAAGCCGAATTTTATTATAGGTAATTCTAAGTCGTCTTATTTATAAATTTTAAAAATCATAAATTGGTATTAAGACTAATGCCGCAGTTTAAAGGAAATTGTTAATTATCGTTTACCGTTATTTCGGAAATTAAACCATCTAATAACACTGGAGACCGTTACGATTTTCCTTCGTCACGTTATTATTTTCGACGTATTATTGCAAAAGTGAAACTTGCGGCGTAGGTAATTCGACAGGACCGTTTTTTTTTAAGCGGACATGTTTCCTTTACGAATATTTCTTATTTGATTAGATTCCTTATAATCCAAATTTACATCGCGTTAATTGATTACGTCTAGTAATCGCTTATATACAAGTGTCATAAATTAAGTTAGAAATGTATTACGACTTTATCCCGGGGGCATGCAAAGACAATTTTAAAAATTGATTTAGCGCTCGTCTGAATTATATTACCGGCTCGCTTTACGATTCAAACGCTACCATTAGATATTATTTCGCATTTTGGAAATGGTAAATGAATTTTCGCCGCACCAAGTCGATCGCGCCCGCGCCCGTTATCGCTCGTGCGCTTCTATCGGCCGTTAAAAAGCGTAGTTTTGCGAGATTTTTTTTTGACTTTTACGAATCTTAAATATTTTGCACAACGTAAAATTATATTATATATAGATATGGAACCGGTTAATACATTATACGTCGATTTCCTAGTTCACAGTTGCATATCCCGGGTCGAAACCCTCGCAATGGGTGGCCACTCTACCTGCCCCACGCTGATTCGGTCAACGGGCACTTCAACCGCAACAACACAAACATCCAATAAATTTACCATATTTCTAATATGTTTCACAGCCGAATATAATGGTGTATTTTTTATACGTGTAACGCCTTTCTTTTCGGCCCAAGTTCGTTGACATTTTTAACGTTAACGGGTGCATAAAATTTTATTGGGTTCAAAGTGTAACTCACCTTTAAAATGCAGCGTCCTTCCGCTTCGTTCTCTGCTACGGACACGTTGTAAAAGCTCTGATCAAAAATGGGCTCGTTGTCGTTCACGTCGTGTATAGTCACAAACACAGTAGTCGAAGAAGATAACGGCGGAAAACCATTATCCGTCGCAACCACCGTCACTTGGGGCACCGGGTCCGTTTCACAGTCCACGTGAGATCGCGTCGTCACTAAACCGCTACGAGAATCGATTTGAAACCAAGATGAATGCGTATCCGGCGTATTTACAAAAGAGTACGTGATTGCACTATTATTTCCCTCGTCCTTATCGTTAGCGAACACTTGTATTACGGAGGTGCCGGGATCGGACACCTCCATAACGTTTGCGTGGTAGACTTCTTGAGAGAATTCGGGGGCGTTATCGTTTATGTCGGTTACCATTAAATTAATAGTCCTAGAAGCGTGCAAAGGTGGTGTTCCAGTATCGGTCGCCACAACGTTCAACGTGTAATTTGGCTGCATTTCGCGATCCAAAGGAAGAGAAACTATGACGAGATAAATTATGTTGTCCCTGGTCGTAAGCCCAAACCGACCATCTCCACCGGTCAACGTCACATTAATGTTCGAATATTCCGCTTTTGAATCTGGATCGTTTACGGAAATTCTGGCCACAAATTCGCCCGGCTTGGGCCGATTCGGAAATTTTCGGCGTCGCGTCGTCGCTCAAAAATATCACGTTGATGGTGGGCTGATTATCGTTCACGTCCGTAACTCTGATGGACACGAACGCCGTAGTCTCCAAGGGCTGTAAACCGTGATCTCTCGCTACCACCACTAATTCGTGCATTTCTTTCGCTTCAAAATCTAGCGCCTTGTTGACGGATATCCGACCCGTAACAGGATCTATCCGAAACATGTTATCTCGATCGCTTTGGCGCCGGTTTATAAAATACTCGATTTGGCCGTTCTCGCCGGCATCGTTATCGGTCGCGAAGACTTGCAAAACGCTAGTTCCGATAGTCGCATTTTCCGGTACGACTGCGAAATATCGACTCTGATTGAAAACGGGTTGGTTATCGTTTACATCCTGAATAGTAATGTTAACAGTCATCTCTCCGCGCAACGGAGGAGTGCCACCATCTAAGGCCTCTATCACCAAGCTGTAAGCAGCCGTGGTTTCCCTGTCCAAGAATCCGTTTATCTGCAAATCCAAATACAGCACTCCGTCTCGCTCTCGATGCGAGGAAAGTCTAAACGCGTTATTTACATTCCCCGACACTATATTGTACCTTTGCGTGTTGTACACGTCGAGATCCGTGTCCCTGGCAGGATGCAAAGTCCGTTTTACATCCCGCGGCGTGTTTTCTGGAAACTCGATGTTCATCACTGTCGTAGGAAATGTGGGCGCATTGTCGTTCTCATCGAGCACTTTCACTAACACACGAATATTATCGCCACTAATAGGAATTGCCACTAAAGAATAACTTGCGCGCGTTTCCCGATCCAAAGGCACTTTAGTCCTAATTTCGCCGGTAGTTTGATCGATGGCGAGATCCGAGTCCACTGCGCTTCCGACGGGCACTATTAGGTACGGCGGGCCACTATCCAGCGACGCAACGTCGCCGATGAAACCTATTCTTGTGCCCATCGGGGCACCTTCGAATATCTCCAGGTCTCGTACATGTTCTGCCCTTGAAGCTGCTATCAGCAGCAACGCCCACAGCTGCCACACCGCAGCCATATCGCCACCGCGGCGCATCATCGGGGAGGTTTCGACATCCTGAAACTATCAACGTATAAGTATACCGCGAAAATGTAAATAAGCACCCTAACTGCTGGTTAAGAACGCGAACTCGTCGACGACCTTGTCGACGCTTACATAACGTGCCGTATTTCTAGCGAAAACACGTTCACAAGGAGAAGAAAAGTAATTTTATTAAACTGCGCTTGCCGTAGGATTTTTTTCATATTTTTTAATAAAAGGCGGGACCCTCTAAAAGTCATCCGTTAACTCCCAAAATGAAAAATCAACACACAAATCATGTACACGCGCAACTTTTGATTCTGAACAAGGCTTAAATTGGACAATTTCGTCCTTCCCTATCCTTACCTATATGCCGATTTTGAGATCGATTGGTTAAAAAGAAAAAAAAGGTACCTCGCCACGTTAACTTGGCTCGCCGTTTTGACAATGAAGAAGGGGTTCTAGGGGTCGCGCCTTCGGACAACCTTGATCCCCCCATTAAAGGTCCAGTTCCGTGCAAACTAGAAAATAATCTTACGGAAAGCACGGCTGCATTTATGAATTGCTTCCCTTCTCCTTTTACAATTTACACATTTACACGACGACACAAGAACGGTAGATGTACACGTTTAGTCACGAACCGGCAGTGTAGGTGCTTCGAATTCATCCCTTAACATGAACCCGCTAATAAACAGAACAAAAGCAATACTATCCCGCCTAAAAACGTTCTTCGTGCCTCTCTTCGCGGCTACTCTCTAAATATGTTTGTAATGGTTCCCCAATTTACCAGATTCTTTTGAAGGTGCCGTGCTCAAAAATACTTTGCCTCGCCAGAATTTTAAACTGCGCAAACTTTATTTAAAAGGCGCGCGGCGGGCGCGTTAATTAATTTTTTTCGGACGAAATCGTAAAACAATATCCGCCCGCTGCGCCCGATACTAGAAAAATCGTAATTGAAAAAAAAATAGAAACGGGAACGTTAAACCGTCAACATCGGACAGCGACCAGTTAGTCGTTGGATCAACAAAACCAGTAAGCAAAAAACAAGAATTTTAAGAGCTGCAGCTTCCAAATTCAGGCACAAAAGTCTTTTGGGCGAAGCTGAAACACATGGGCCGTTGCAAACATCCTAACTATGTGACAGTTTCATTTAAATATTTGCCGTGCCGGGGTCGCGACTCGAAATGCGCTCGGCGTACGACAATTACGTTTTTTTTAGTGGCGCTTAACGAATTAGACGATCTACAAAGAACTCGCGGAGGACGTAACGAGACCAAGTAGTAGCAGGCCATCCACGTTCTACACACATACCTGCGGGAAAACACCAACCGCGTCGTATCTGCGCTACTACAGAACTAGCGTATAATAATAACAATAATCCACTTAGCAGTCGACGACACTCGCAAAATTGTTCGAGTTCGCGAAAAACGCCTTCGAACGGTACACTAACCGCGAACCTATCATATACCACGGCACCCCAGCGTGGGGTGACTTCTCCGAGGGTAAAATATAAACACACTGCAAAGAACACGGGTCAACTAACCTCCTCGGTTCTTAAGATGGACTGAGCGACCAGCGACTTCCAATGCCCTCCCCGCATTCCAACCTGCCCTCCTTCCGCGCCCCAGCAACCTGTCCTACCTGGTCGGCACAGGTACGGCGGTAAGTTTAAAACGAGCGCCGCAGCACTCGCCCATTGTCTGGCCTACAGAAACAAACTATTGTCTTGTCTATTCGCGGGCCATTCGGCTGATGAGCACACTGAAATACGCAATAATATATTCATAATCTGGGCCGCAATAAATTGATCGGCGGGTTTGTTGCCTTACGTCCCATTGAAGTCTACGACGCTCACTAGCGCACTAACCCAACGTAAGATAATAATAAATCCCGGATTTATGCGGACGCAACCCGTACAATAAATATAGCAGGCTAAAATGTAACATGACTTCTTTGGGATGCTATTTATGCATATTTTAAACTCATCTCGCGTTCTGGTATAACTACATTTTTACAAAGTAAAATTTACGCGTATTATCTTTGAATTTTATGCAGGCCGTTGTAAAAATCCCAAACAGATTCCCAGATCAAAATGTTAATTGTAACAAGCGCATTAATAAGATACTTTAACAAACTTGTATTTCATGCTTTAAGTCGTCTTTCTTGAATTCGAAGTCAATACTATGTACTTGCGTTGTTTTATTTATCATATTTATATTTATAGTTATACATTAGTAGAACTAAACTAAACTACATTGCGACAATGTGCTGCTACACGAGTTTTTCATTCTTCGCGTTGACTTAAATGCCATATGGAAGAGCTCGGAGCCAAATATTTCTACAATTAACACTTTTTTAATATTTGTGGGTTATCGCTAAATCGTCGTTTTAAACGGTAGGAATAAACGTTCAGCCGCTAACAAAAAAATAATAATAAGAAACATCACTATACCTAATCGAAAGGTTCCGGTTTTGTTTTAATTATTAATAATTTAATTTAATTAAAATTTTAACAGAACGTATAATGGGAAAAACTACGTTGCACGTCTGGAATTTTATTAAGGGTCGATCTGTCAATCATAAAATATGTCACGAAAACACGATGGAAGGATTGTTTCAATAAACTATTATTGAATAGCTTATTGCTTATTCGAAACGTTATAAATATGATGATTGAAACATCGACCCTCGACTACAGTATAAAAATGCAATTTGAGACTAATTATTGTTCTTTTTTTACATTTAAAAAATCTTTTAACATTACACACAATAAACCACGAAATACAACTTAAGAAAATTTTACCTGCTATTAAAAAAATACTTAGTCTGATGCAAGTCTGCGTAAAAGTCTATGTCGTGTGGATTAACTATTTGGGAGCGTTTTTCTACAACGTGATTTAGCTGAAATCGGTATAAAATAATCTCTAGACTTCGACGTTTTCATTTGGCAAGAGTTTGTGGACACCCTGTATAATAACGTGTCAAGTTTTTCGAGGACATAGCTACGTTACAAGTAATCAATATGTTTCCGTTAGAAAAAATACAATTTTCTTACAATTATTAATATCCTAACATGTAACATATCCTAACTTGTAATTTCAGAAATATCTAACACAGGGTGTTTCATTGAGGTCACGACTTTTTACGATCGTAGCCCAATAACAGGCCTAATATGCGAAATAATATTTTTATGATTTCACATCGAAAATTGTGTGCGAAGTGAAAAAGACGAAAATTCCACTTTTTAATTTTAATCAAAATATTATTTGAAAAAAGAGATAAGCTGCTGTGTTATGCTGATGTTATTAGTACTGATGATAGAGCTATAATTGTACTTATTGTGCTTACACATGCATTTTATTTAAGAAACACATTGTACGTTTTCGGTATAGATGAATAAAAAAATTCTAAGACTATGATACAGTAATTATTGTAAAAAAACTGTTTAATCGCTTAAATTCGATTTTTTAAAAACTTTTCAGTCAAAAGAATTATGTTCTTCTTGTCGAAAATTGACGTTTGTGTTTATTTATTTAACTTAAAATTTTACTAGATTAATTTCTTTTTTTTTCTATTTTTTAAATACTTTTTCGACACTCGCGCCGAACGTTATCTCATTGTGAATAAATCATCAATATGAAATAATCAATAAGTAATTAATAACAAACATTAGACTTATTTTTAGGATTCTGTTTAGAGATTTCCTTGCATTTGATGAACAGTAAATAGATGAGATATAGCATAATCAAGAACTTGCCGTGTAAGTAGTCGTTCAGTGATTACATAATAAAATGCTATTTTTTTTGTATAAATGTTGCAAGACATTAAAAATAAAACAATTATCTAAAAAAATTAGACCATATCAGAACAGAGACCATTAAAGAGGATTAGTATACTTATACTCTATCTAGTCAAAATAGAGAAAAAAATCGGGGGAGCAAAGGCTAAACTTCATTAATCCGAACTGATTAAAAGAAAAAAGACCGTATTATTGTGAAAAAATAAAGACGAAATTGATTAACGATGGCGAGAAAATTTCTGCCATGCCAATCCCCAAACTGTGTGCGACCATATTTTAAACAATTGAATGTAATTTAAGCGATAAAAGTTAATCGTCGGAAGGATTTCTGAATTCTCATTGTGGCGTAAAGTGGTGGAGACATAAATTTGTATATCTTTCGCATAAAAGACATAACTTAACTAATGTAACTTTTAAAATACATCTTGTTTTAATTAATTTAAAAAAAAAACAGTTTTTATTCGAAAATTATCCTTGTTCGAACTTTTCGCTATTTAAAACACTCGCGACCTTCATTAGTTGAAGTTAACAAAAGTGCACTTTATTTTAGTTTCCATCAAATATCTATTTAACTGTTGTTTTATATTACATAGGTACACTGCATAATTATATCGTGAAGTTTGTGTGACGGAGCGGCGTGTTTAAAGGTAACTCGTAATTACCAATAAAATGAAGTATTTTGTTCGGTGAAAAGATGTCTAATTATTTATTGCATCTTAAAACTGAAATGCCCTCTTACATTAGACAATGTTAAAATTTAATCTGTACTTATTGTTAGGTTTTTGCACGACACATTAACAAATTTAAATATCTTTGAATAATTCATTGTTACTAATCTCCGCAGAACATCGTTATTTAACTTAAAATATGAGAATTACGTTTTAAGACAATAACAATCTAAGGACAAAACATAATATTAATAAGTACGTCTATTAAGTGTTTTTATTAAAAGCGGCAAAGATTATTAAACCTGAAATCCACTTTTCTTTTACACTTTTAGATTTTAATTTTAATTAAAAAATTAAGTTTAATAACTTTTTAGGCGGGTATTTAAATTTAATTTCACGAACAAGCTGGAGATGGTTTTCTCTTTCGACTAAATATTTATTACGTGAACCGTCATTGAGTTATTTTGTGGTGGACATTTAATCCGCAAAGAGGATATTATTCCTGTATAAGATGATTTTAATTGGTTGTAAAAACTTTCCCTGAATATTAAACTTGCGTAAGTCGATAATTAAAATATAATGGAACATAAGTAACGGCCAAGAAAGCAAAATTGCAGTGGCACTAATTGTTATTAAAAATAATTAACAGTATCGTATGTGGAAGATTTCGCAAAAGAAAATAATGAAACGCATTAACGTAATATAAAATTGTTATTAGAAAACGAAACGAAAGAAAGTTAGTTCTAACAAAACAAATATTAAAAAAATACGGTACCTATCTAATTAAAACTAATTTAACATTTTAACTGTAAGTAAAATAATGAAGAAATAGATAGGTATTAATAAACAAAAGTATATATATTTTTAGAAAATAAGCAAAAATGATAGAGGCGTTTAAACTACCTAAATGTGTCTGTTTTTTGGGGGGGAGGGGGGGTTCAAAACAAAACCATACGTAAGTATAATAAATAAAACCCGACCGCGCGCAAGCCTCGGTATCGAATTTTCACGTCGCATGTCAAAAAACTCCTTTTTTTAAATTCTTCTCGAAAGAAATACATTTTTTGAAAAATAATATTTTACGAGAGAAATTTATAAGAATTTAAAAAGAAAAATTATGACGTTTTTTTCGATTATTTCGAAAACGGTGCATCCTATCGAAAATTATAAAGAGACATGATCGGTAGAGATTTTTAGGCCGATTCCAAAACATATTCCACATTACCGATCTGATGAGTAATAACGGAGACTAATTTTTTTTAAATTTTTTGTTAACGAATTCGTCCTTCGTTTTCGTAAAGACAATACGCTGTCCAAATTTCAGCCTACTACGATCAAAATTGCGACCGGAATCGTGTCAACAAGAAATCGATTATATGAACGACTTATATTTTCGTGATCTAGGGGTCGAGATCGGAGAAAAGCCAAAAGGACACGCTTTATTTTCTACGAAAATTCGCTAAAACAGGAGGTATGAGTGATGACATGCATCGGAATAAAATTTGGATGGTCCACATTGAATAGTACAAAATGGATTCTACAAGAATACGTAATTGAGGGTCGGTCTTTCCATCTTCCCCTAAACTTATTTTGACAAATATTTTACAAACGAAAGGAGTATTTCAACAAAGGCTCCCGTCATAAATTATCGTTCAGATAAATTTATCGGAATACGAAAAGATCGGCCCTTATTATAAGAACTTTGTTCTAATTGTTTTACACAAGAAACTATATAATTACCGGAGAACGTTTGAAAAATACTATTTAAAAAAAAGGACAATCGAGCTCTACCTGAAAAAAATATGCCAAGGTGAAATGTTCAACGTACGGACGACCATTATAGAAACACGAAAACGTTTTAAAGACGCATTATTTACTCGGGTAGCTAAAAATAAAATTCCAAAAGAATACAAAACCCTTACGTCGTGCGAGCGAACGCAATTTTCGAAAAAGTTGCTCCAATACCTAATGTAGATATAATGTAGTTATAATATTTAAATATCTTATTAAATTTTGCTCTGGAGAATGTTTTTTTAAATCAACTACGTATAATTATAATAACTTGAAAATTAACCGTAATTATGTTATCTACTACTAGAATAAAAATTAACAATTAACGTATGTAAATGAAACTGTCGATTATTGTTGTATAACTATGTGCAACTATTAATCTATAATAATAATTCACAAAAGCACATCTGCATGAAGTAAATCTAACTTAGTCAATTTGTATTTTTAACAATGTAAAAAAATTACAGCCTCTGCTAGGTACTTCTCTGAAATGATTAGGATAATAACACATGCGGTGTGTATGCACGCAACATAAAACGTTCCCGGTTCTACTTACGAGACGGCAAATGGCGGTTTTCTGAAGAAACACGACCTCCCCAACACGTTCGAAAAATATAACGAAATACTTTGTATACATATTTAGGTTTGATGTTTACGTTCGCCTTCAATAAAAACGCACCCAGACCCTAATTGCGACACCAAAAATGTGCACTTTGTAGGTACAACTTTCTGGCCGTGTTAAACCGTTAGGTACCTTGTTTACGTATAAAATGGAATTTCGATACACCTAAAACAGCAACAATTTCCTACGAAATAATAATGTAAATTAACTTATACTTGCATACGAGGGGATATCAAAAATTAATCACGTAAAATGTATTGCATGGAGAATATTCAATTTCCAGCCCCTTCGGGTATTGATTAGAGTAACAATCAAAAGTGTTGAAAGCAAAATATGGACAATTAGAAGATATGACGATAATACGATGATAACGATGAATTTGATTATAAAACGAAAGAACAATAGTCCTCTCGATAGACGAAAGACCCCCCGAAAATTATGAGAAAAGACAAAAAGAGCGACGACGGAATCTGAGAGGCACAAAATTGTTGAACAAAGTTGAAAAGGTTTGAAACAACTGTTAGTGCTCGCACAGTGCAACAACGCACACTAAAATCCTCACCAACTTTACAAGAGGTCATATTTGCTAGAACGGACGAATGGCAACGCGTAATTTTTTCGAACGAAAAATGTTTCACGCTGGACGAGTTCCGCGATTTATCAAAAGACCAAAAATTTCTTCACACATCATCACCTGGCCGTAACATGGTTTGGAGAGCGATTTCGTATCATAGGCCAGTTGCTTTCGTATTTATTGATTACAAAGTCACGTTAAAAAGGGGCCAAAATAAACATATCAAGAACGATGGACGGTATAAAATGTTTTCGCAACACATAGTTTTTGAAAATAATTGCACGTTCGAGACTGCCTACAAACAAGTATCGCGGAGTGTATGTGAAAATATCGAATAGGTACATGACGAAATAAAATAGTTAAAATATTATTTAGGTTCAATTTTTAAATTAATTATAAGTAGTATTTATTGCGTTGTTGTAAATGCAACAAACGGTTTAGGAATTTTGATTTAAAATCGCTTAAAAAATTAATGATAATCGAGATTGATGAGTACTTACATATTATGATTATTACCTAAATTTTTTTTATCATTTTGAATAAATGAGACTGCATTAAATAATATATTACCAACGCACCATAATCCAAACAACATTCGACTTACGTTACCGACTTAGATTAGTGTTACGAGTTATTAGGAAAGTTTGAAATTACGATTGTAATAGGTACTTATACTGAATTAACCACTAAAGATACATTTAACCATATAGACTGGGCTGGACGAAGTAAAAAAGTTATTATAGTCACAAGTAGGTAGGTACCTATTATTTATGACTAAAGAGAAACGATAAACACGAAACATGAAACTTTAGACCTTTATGCGTTTTTTTTTACTATTTTTGTAACAATTTAATATTAGATACTAACCTTCACTTTACTTCAGTATCCAAAATTTGTCGTAACCGAAATAGATGTTGTAAACTTACGGCGACGTGTGCAACATGACGCCAAAACCAAACCAAATCCGCTTTTAATTCTGAAAAATAAAAAAAAAAACAAGTTGAAAGTAATTAATTGACAATAACATAAAATTAAAACTATACCAACGATATATTTATCAAAGTAAATTAATAAATATGTAGGTATTGTTTATCGAACAATCATTAATTTATTCAAATCGTTTGACAATACAACAAACTAATAATATAAATAACGATAATTGCGATAATATTGTAAATAGAATATTTTCTTGCGTTATGAGTACTAGTTTAATTTAATGCTTCATTGTTTATTTCTTCATAATATTTAGTAGAGCGAATCCTTTAAACGTTACTTAAAAGTCCATTTTACGTTGTAATATTTTTTAGCTGTTTTTTTTTTATAACAACATAATTCGTTATGAGCAACTAGAAACATTTATGTGTAATATAATTTTAAAGGGTTCAAGGTAAAACGCGAGAGAAGTTTTTAACGCGATAAAAACTTTAAAAGTTATTTGCCTAAGTTTAACGCATGATGGTAATAATAAGTGACCTTGTGGTGCACATATAAACATTTTATTTGAAAAGCCAGTTTAAAAAAAATATATGTACCTACCTGGGTAAAAGAGAAATGTGTACATAAGTTCCTAACTAAATGAATGAAATTAAACTTACGACTTAAAGGTTCCACTTTTATTCGAAATATTCGAATATGAACTTAAAATTAATTTATAATATATTTTCTAACAATCCGAAGAATAATAGCGTTTTATAGGTTGACAAGTTACGTGATTTATTGCTGGTACATCAATCTACTTGTAAATGTAGTAGGTACTATGAAACACGTTTAATATTTATTATGTAAGAATATATTAAATCTTGAAATGGAAGTCGTTAGTACGTTATTTGCGGTTCCAAAAGACCTTCTCTAGATGTTTTAAATTTAAGAGCGTAATAATATTTTATTTATTACGCCTTAATGGTAACTACAAATTGTAGATAAGATATTTATACGTTTATTAGTTCAAAGCAAATAAACGTTTGCTCCAGCTTACGCTAGAACAAACTGTATGTGATAAAAGATATTCAAAAACTAACAATAAAATGCATAAAATAAAACAGAAAAGAAATATTTATTCTTTTTATATTTAGGCGAAACAATATATAACTGCTGTATTTATATATTATATTTTTTGGAATAATAATTTATAATTTTATTTTTATAAAAAGTGTAATATTTTTTATTTATTGTTAGGTACTTTTTATGTTGAAATGTACAATTTTTTTAAGCAATTTTAAATTGCTTTATTAATTTTAAATTTTAATTTATAAATAATATAAAATTATAAAGATATTTTTCAAAATGCTCACCTAATTTAATGCCACATCAAGCACATCAAAATAACGCCACGAGTTACTATACATTTATTTCCTACGACGTTCCCCTATTGAGATATTCACTCCCAAAGTAAAATAATAAAAAAAAATTAAATTACATTTTTATTTTTCGTTGGAATTTAATAATTTTTTGATATGCATACGTAATAAATGAAGGTTTTTAAAACTGTGTAATAGGTTTTTTGATATCACCTCACACGAGCCATGGGTACGCTGCCCCCTAAACCTTTCTAACCTCAAAAGTTTTTAAGAGGTTTAAGTTTTTAATTTTCTAAGGTCATTTTCAGATTTCCCGGACATTTTAGAATAAAAAAGGTGCACTTGTTTAGTATCGATAAAATGAATCAGTATCCGAGAAAATCACACATAAAGAATAATAGATGCAAAGTATCCCAGTTATTATTTTTACTACTTTTTCCGACGACCACATAAATTCGCACGTATAATTATTACTGAACGTTGGCCGTTGCAAATAAATAGTTCTAAGCCTCGTGCAACGAACCTCGATTAGTTTTAATTCGAAAGTTTTATGATATGTGAATCATTTTTGCTTTGGTTATCCTATTAACGTAATTTTCTCAGATCTGCGGTAGTTGCAGTGTCGGAAAAGAATCTTTCACATGTCAAATAACATATTGACATGGATCCTACAGTTTTATTTCCTTTATTCGAAAAAATGATTAAAATAATTATCTGGGATCTTTACACTCAAAAAAATCCGATGTAACGCGTACATTAGATAAAAGTACATTACAAACGTACATTAGATAACTCTTAAAAAGTAACGAAAAATTCGTTATTTCGATAAAAATTTTCATTGTAGGAATGAAGAAAGTTATTAGGTAAATGATTCGTAAATACAACGATCGTTTTAATTGCATAATTAGGCACTTATTTTCTTCAGTGTATTAGTAGTATTAATGAACTTTTCATTGTATCAATGATCAAAAAGTCAATAACTGGTGTTCATTAATATTATGTACAATATTTTTTTGAGTGTATGTAAGATTTTCTCGAATATGGTTCATTTTATCGAAATTAAAAATAAAATGTTTGGGAAATTCGAAAATGTCCTTAAAAACTTAAAAGCTTAAACCATTGAAAATGTTAAGATTAGAAAGGTTCAAGGTAGTGCACCCCTGACTCGTCTGAATGATATCAAAAAAACCACTTACACCATATCCATCATCTTTATTTATTACGCAAGTATACTAAAAATTATTAAATTCTAACGAAAAATAAAAATGTAATTTAAAAAATTTACTTTTATTTTTAAACTTTGGGGATGAATGTGAAAATATGAAAAACTTTATAGAACTCGTGGCATTATTTTCACGTGGTTTATACACTCCCAAAAGATTCAACACCATTTCCTGAACACCCTGAATGTATTCAAAAAATACCGACAAGACATTTATATCATTGAAAATATTCTTATTTTATTAAATTCCACCTTAAATTTTCACTAAATTAAAGATAATTATTTTGACTTAACTATACCTTAACATTTTTAACTAGTTTAAACTAAACTTTGTTTTGATGCTGACAATGAGTATCTATAGTAAATTAAAAAAAAGATCAATTAGGTCAATTTTGGTGGTCCTTAACTTTGGTATCTGAAAGACTCCACAAAATTGGATTAAACTTACGTGAAAGTCCAGTTACAAAATAGTCTTCGTTGCATAGCTCGATGCGATCTTAATTTTTTTTTACATTTATTTTTAGAAAAAAACAAGCGATAAAATTTTCACGCCAATTTTTAACTTTGGGAATGCCGAAAAACTCACAGCAACCAACCAATTTTTAAGCTATTAATTAAAGACGAATTGAAATTTTAAAAACTTATTAGAAGACGAACGCATTACCGTAAATATTTTTACTAAAAAATTGCAAAATTAAAGTTAAACATCTAATTGAAGATACCGTTCGATTGTTGCATGTAAATACAACTTGACTGTCATCTTCGCATTTCTTTTGGAGACAACCGTAATAGGTACAACGGCCCCGACACTTCTTTTTTCGCAAAATTTGCTGCCGTTACTTGTACCTATCATCGTTAACGCCATCATTTAATGGCGTTCCAACAATTGTATCTAGCGACCGATTGAAAGTGTGGTCGGTTTTTCCAAAATTTAATGTGTACGCACCTACGTATTTTATTAGGTATGTCACATAATATTGCTACAGTTTGTCGTTTGCGATAATTGGAAACAACCGCCCGAACAATAAATTTTATTATAAAATTGCGTTTATTATAGTTAAAAATATGTTGCGTGTCCCTTGAAGGAAATGATACGTACGTGTAATTTCGACTAATAATCAGAAATTTGTTTTTAAGTTTCCGCTATAAAATTCGTTCTAGATGATTATCGATACCGTTGTTTAAATTTTATTTGGAAAATGTGATCGTCTTTAAAACACGCACGAGCTTTGTCGAAATCGAGACTGATCCTAAATATACATATAAATATGTGTTAGTTTGAAAATATTTCTGCAATAAATAACGAATTACTATCCTTTTATGTCGCCAAATTTTATATTATACAGTTGAGATTGCTTATAACGAACCCCCGGATATAATGAACTATCTATTTCGCAAGTTCCATCAAATTATAATTTTATTTACATCATTTATTCGAAATTTCGGATATAAAGAATGTAGTTCGTCATAACCGACTTTTACTGTAGGACCTACTTTATGTTAAAATGTTGGTAGAAACAAATGTACTTATTGTTAGGTAATTCTTGGTACATAATTATTTTACAATTGTTTCGTTCATTTGTAATGTCGATTCGAAGATGATTTATTAAGGTAAATCATGTGTTCTTTAATTATATTGGCTCTGAATAACCCGATGCCCTAAAGAAATTTAGAACGATAAGATAGCATACGTTAAAAGAAAACCTTCAGAAAGACCTTTCCATTGTCAATTTAAAAAAAAAACATTGCAACGAGTTCCACAACAGCCTGACGCGGTGTTCTCGGTTACAGAGGAAGGTATCCTCTAATACTGACAAAGGACCAGTCAGTGTCCACCATGGGGTTCGTGCAGTTGTGGGAACGCCGTAATGAAAGCGTGACAAAAGAGGCGTCCGCCACTGGAGGCAACTATAGGTTTGAGGCTATTATTGGGTTAAGTGAGCGCAAGTTAGACGCTTGCCACAGGCACTTCGCCACGGACGCTCAATACCCTCGTTATGACGTTGACTAGTGGAATCCTTGTAAAACGTTTCGGAGTGTCTGCAGGGCGCCGATCAGACCTCAGCTGAAAAGTTTTCTATGGATAATCGGTGGAATAGGGTCTGATAGGTATGCATAGAAGAGTTACTACAGGGCGTAGCGTCTTTCGAGTGCCATCAAGATGGGACTTTGTTTTGTTTGTAGGTACATTCAAAAATTCTACAAAAAAATCCCTATCGAGACTGCCAAGGCATATAAGCTTTTTAGAAGGCGTGGTTGGAAACAACAGACGGTTGTCATATCTAAATTTCTAAACGTCAACAAAATTTTGATAGAAATCCAAGCCACCGCCCGAGAGGGTATGTATTCTCGACCACCATAAATCTGAGCAATGGTAGGTAACTCGTCCATCATTCCCATTCGACTCGTTCGGCTTCACAAACTAGCAACAAGGGCCCCAAGTACACCTATTAATTTTATCTAAACCGTCTCTAACAGTAACCAGCTGGTGCTCTGGTAAATGACAATTCTTTATTAACAACTATAGAAATTGTCGCCCTTGTCTTGGTGGAGATCTTCACAACAGCTCTCGTGAGGTGTAAATGCCCCGTAGAAAACGCAAACACAGCACTCGTCAGTCGCGTTATCGCCCTACACGCTTATACACACGCCAAACTTTTGGATTATCGCCAATAATAACTTGACCAGAACTTAAAGACGGAGTCAATCCAATAATAACAATTGTTCCAAATTCCTAAAAGCCAAGGCTCTAAGTTTGATGCCTTTCTAGAGAGGTGAAAAAGTTCACGTAAAACCCATTTTAATCATTAAATCGATATAAAAGGGAAGTGAAGAATATAAACGGATTTTGGCAACAAAGAAATATGCACTAGATTCACAGAATGAGAAATTCCATATGTAAAAATGCAAATTTGAAATTAATCCAATCGATTTATTTGCTGATAATTCGAATCATCTCCAAAACTACCTACTCTTCAGAATGACAATATATTATGGCCTATCCAAACCTATATGCAATTCACGTCATCAACAAAAAGTTACTAGATTGTTTATTTGTAATTCGGTTTAAAGTTTGGAAAGTGAAATATTCTATAGATGATTTACCTGCGCACGTTTTAGATGGAATAAAGAAAGACTACAACTTATTAGAACTGTCAAAATACGAGG
The DNA here is from genome assembly GCA_036326145.1 of Rhagophthalmus giganteus. Lineage (NCBI taxonomy): Eukaryota > Metazoa > Arthropoda > Insecta > Coleoptera > Rhagophthalmidae > Rhagophthalmus > Rhagophthalmus giganteus. Next base: position 5,437,975 of record JARFJA010000036.1, read on the forward strand.
TACGAAGTGACAGCACTGTGTGAAACGTCATCATCTAGTAACCCTTTTATTGATGACGTGGATTGCGTATAGGTTTGGACGAAGTATATCAAACAATATTTTAAACTATATCTTTTCATGCCTCCTTGTTTTTGCACGACTATATTTTAAATTAATTCATTAAAAAATATTTCCTGTTCCAACAAAAACATTGTTCTTATAGGTCGTTCAAATTTTACTCCTACGCACGTCATCGATAAAAATGTAAGAAAGACTCGTTCAGAGTAGAAATAGGATCGGAGAGGCGCTAGTCATGTATAAACTTGGCCTAACGGCCAACAAGCGCGAAATACGCATGGCTTCGGCACAGCATTGCGCCGAGTTTTTTCTGCTCAGCACTTTATTACAATACATGCATCTGCTACTAATAGGGATTCGAACAGAATGATCGGCAGGACGAATTCTAAACCGGACGAGAACTAGTGACCTTTTATTGATGATGTCCATAAGAATAAAATTTGAATGGGTTGTATTTTAGTTTTTCTTGTAAGTAATGTAAATATGTATCAAGTCTGAGCTACGTGCTCAGTATAAAACAACATTGCGGTTGTAAAAACCCGGAAAACGAATAAAGACAAAAAATGCAGTTTGTTTCATTATCAAATGAAAAAAATGCATTCATTTATCGTTATTTGTTTTCCTGACTTTTGCAATCGCAATTGTTTTATATAGAACACGTGGCCCGGCCTTAACGCTTCGAACATCACCGGTAAAATTTTGTAAACTCAAGTTCCGCAAAACAGTCCAAAAATGTAATATTGAATACCTACTAACCTTTTCCTTTTTTCAGTAAAAATAGTAGGTCAAAACGTTGGGGAAAATGCTTAATTTTGTTTCAATTTTGGTTCATCGTCTGTTTTCTTTGTTTTCTCGTGGAGCCGTAAAAAAGTAATTTTGGTAAAAACTCGAATTTAGAACTTGAACAGCGATTTCTATAACAATAACAAACGAATTTATAAGAATGCTTTATTTAGAAGTTTAGGTAGTTACTTACATAAAAAAACCGACATCATAAATTTAATGGAATATTAGGCCATATTGTCGGTTTATGCTTATCAAGGTACAAATCATATTTCAGATGAATAGCTGTCTCCATCCCGTTAATTTTTGATGCCATGCTACCATAAAGTGATGTAGTTAGTTCTTGTTTCTGTTTGCTGGGGTGTTCCTTGGGAGCTTCCCAGATTTCTTCGTCTCTTTTATAACGCTTACTCTTGTCCTTACTTCCGTATTTCCATTCGTCCTTTCTTTCTCCCGCATCCTCTTTTGCGTCATCCTGAATTTGCTCCTTCATGTAATCCGCGCACTCCTGAATTTGCTGCGTATACACCTGTTTAAGATGTTTATAAAGCATTTTATTTTCGTGTTCCAGTGCAATGGCGCGCGATTTCCAATATGCAAGTTGATGCTGATGCTGCCACGCCGCGACCTCTGGTATTGGTTGAATGAAAGTTTGAGTCTCGTGACAATCCATGTCGGTAAGATCGATTACCGAAACGGTGTCGCACAAACTGTCAAAATTTTTTTTTCGTCGAAATTCTCTTAAACGTTTCCAATACCTTATATTCTTACGCTTCCTACGTAATAATCGCCTACTTTTTTTTAATTTACCTTTGACCGCAAGTGTCACTTTATTTTGAAGCGTTTTCGACAATTTCAAAGGATGCTTGACACAAACCACAACATCGCTTTCTGCCATATTAGTTTCGATACAGTGGCGGAGATCATATTGAGTAATTTTTAATACTATTAATAATAATATAGTAGGAATTCTACAAATAACATAATAAACGCAATTTTTTTAATTCTATTAATTATAAAATGAAGTAGGTATTTATTAATGAATGCTTAATTATTATTGATTCCTCTACTGAATAAGATCGCAATGATTGGACTCTTTGAGCACTCATTTTTTCACGACTGTTGCTCTTAAACAAGGGATTTTCAATAGCCAAATATTGCACAGCATGTTCTGAGAATTCACCAAACTTCTATAGTTATTCAGCTATAAAAGACTAAAAGAAAGAAAGAAATCTTAAAATTGAGGAGAAATCAATTAAGTGCTTATCGAAACGAACATTGTTCTTAAATTAAAATGTAAAAAGAAAAAAATATTTAGAGAATAGCCTAACACAAATCATACCCACATTTTATTTCTGTATTTTATTATTTTCAACATTTATTAGGTATCGATGTTTTAAATTTCCAAATCCATAAAATTACAAAATAATCATTTAATTTACGTTTGATGACAAGACGCCAAGACATTAATGACAAGATGCCATAATCGCCCCTACATTTTCAAAATCAATTTTTTCATTGATATTCTTTGTTTTAATGTTTTCATCTTGATTTGCAATAAATATTAAATCGTCCTCTTGCTTCCAACCATATTTTCTCACCCAATGCTTCAAAGTCATATCGTCGACGTCTCCCAAAAGCTGAGCCAAATGATCACGGTCTATCCTTTGATATGTAATGCCCACAACATGACACACAAACTTGCGAATCGAATCGAGAAAACCTGTTATGCGCTGAGTTAATTCGGGCATAGAATGTATCCGTTTCCAAAAAACTTGAAAGTCGCATTGCTCCAAAATATCCCCCAAATACATTATTTGATTTATCGGTTCTTCTGCTAACTAAAATTGTATTAAAAGTAATTTATTGTAAATTCTTAACAATTATGTCGGTCTAATACATTTTAATAGAAATTAGCAGTTTTTACCCAATAATTACCCATTTATCTACATAAATTAATCAACTATAAAAATATAATTACTCATTAACGCCCATTTTTCAATAAAATTCTGATAAATCATCTATTGACAATATCCGTAATTTAAGAGTTAAATAAACTAATTCATACATTCAGAATAAATAAATAAAGTTACATTTCTCACAAGTGAAATGCCTACATTCAAATTAAGACTTAAAATCAGGCATTATTGCATTTTTATATGTTCGGTTAAATTCTACAGAACTATAGTCACACACTTCGACCATATTCGTTTACTACTCAAAATTGTGGCACCAAGTGCAGTTTTTTTTAGTCAGTACGATTAAAATTATAATTTACCTGTCTCTCGTTTAACAAACATTTGCATAAAATAAAATCGGTGTGGGGGAAATTTGTAAGCGCTTTTAATAAAATCTGGCAGGTAATGTCGATGTTAAAGGCCTGTGGGTTGAACTGATACAACTTTAATACTGCAAGATTCGCTTCTAAATCGTAAGCATTTTCTCGTGACTGTATTTCAACGTAACGCTGTAAAGTTGGCAAATTATCGGGATTATACCTAAAATTACCTAACGTGATTAATTTTGTTTTAAACTACATTTAAATCCGCACGTACCTTTCTATTCCTTTAAGCATAGATGCTACAGTTTGTTTCATAGCTTCTGCCATATTTTGAATGGTAAATTGTGGTAAACTGTACACGTTGTTATAACCTCAAACACTCTTGTGTTAGCTGTAAACAGATAAACATAAACATTTCGATCTGATATAATTTATAATTAGTAAACGCACTTTAATACACTAATTGTGTTATTTAGAAATGTAATTCTTATTATAATTAATATAAAACTAAATTATAACTGCTAGTTACTTTAGGTTAGGACCTAAAAATCCTAGGCGTTTTCTTGTAACTAGACATGCGCAGTCGGTTTGGGTTCTGTTTGATCGGCATTTGTTTTGCCGATGTTATTTTAATAAAAACAATATCGATCATCATCTTAAAATTGGAAATATAATTAATAATGACTTCCTTACCAGGTAGTATAGCCTTCGATGAATACGGCAGGCCGTTTATAATCATCAGAGATCAAGATAAACAAAAACGATTAACCGGAATCGATGCCTTAAAGGTAGGGTTAGAATGACAATTTTTTTGCCTTATATGGAATTACAGCGCATGTTTCTTTTTAAATGTATACTGAATAGTCGATAACCGCATGCTTTATAAATTGTACTTATTAGTTCACGTAAAACGGCAATGATTAATGTTGAACGGTTTTAGTCGCACATCTTGGCAGCCCAACAAATATCGGCCACTTTAAAAACCTCCTTGGGCCCCAAAGGGTTGGATAAGATGCTTGTTTCGCCCGACGGTGAGTCACGCTCGCCCCCTGCTATTTTACGGAATTTCATTGTGCTTTTTAATTTCTAGGCGAAGTGACAGTAACCAATGATGGAGCTACGATTTTAAAAATATGGATGTCGATCATGAAATTGGAAATTGCTAGTTCAGTTATCGCAGTCTCAAGATGATGAAATAGGTGAATAATTTGTAACTTCTTTTATTCTCGTGTTACCTATTGATCGCACAGATCTTAGAAAGTAATATTAAATTGTGGTAATTTCTGTTGGTATCGCATAATTATATAAATCGAATGAGTGAAATAGTAAAGCCGACGGTGTAATATTTAAACATGAAAAGTTGAAGTAAGTCTTTTTAATGGCAAGATAATACAGTGAAACTTGTTCAAAGCGAAATTGCAAGGGATCTAATATATTTTCCACGATGGCCAAGTTTCTGGCCCTATCGCATTTTGCTTTGACAAGTTTTACCGTAATTAAATTGAACATTACTGTTCAAAATCACAATTGATTGGACAATAGAACGCAAAGGAAACTGGTCACCGCACCATTAAAGCCGACTTTTTCTTTTGATTGTGTTTAGAAATTTATTATTTTATTCTTATAAATTTTTAGGCGATGGTACCACCGGAGTTGTAGTATTGGCAGGTGCCTTGTTAGAACAAGCCAGTGCTTTATTAGATCGTGGCATTCATCCGATTCGAATAGCAGATGGCTTCGAACTAGCTTGTCAGAAGGCTGTTCAGCATTTAGAAGAAATAGCCGACGTTTTTCCCATTTCAACTGAAAACCTAGAACCTTTAATTCAAGTGGCGATGACCACTTTGGGATCGAAAATCATTAATAAATGTCATCGTCAAATGGCCACTATCGCCGTACAAGCCGTGTTGGCTGTTGCAAATTTGGAAACTAGAGATGTCAATTTTGAACTCATTAAAGTAGAGGGAAAGGTACAAATTATAAAATTTCACATTTTTGAAACTCTGTAGCTTTATTTATAGGTGGGTGGACGTCTAGAAGATACGGTATTAGTGAAAGGCGTAGTAATTGACAAAACAATGTCTCATCCTCAAATGCCAAAGGAGCTACACGACGTAAAACTCGCAATTCTCACCTGTCCATTTGAGCCGCCCAAGCCAAAGACTAAACATAAGTTGGATGTAACCAGCGTTGAAGATTATAAAGAACTTCGTCGATACGAACAAGAAAAATTCATAGAAATGGTATTTCTTTTGTGTGTCTGTAATTTTAATGGCGTATTTACTATTTCTTTCTTCAAAATAATAGGTAGATCGTGTTAAAGAAGCTGGAACCACCCTTGCCATTTGTCAGTGGGGATTCGATGACGAAGCCAATCATCTTCTGCTTCAAAAGAAATTGCCTGCAGTTAGGTGGGTCGGTGGTCCAGAAATTGAATTGATTGCTATAGCGACCGGAGGTCGTATTGTACCACGTTTTGAGGAACTGAGTCCAGAAAAACTGGGAAACGCCGGGCTGGTCCGTGAATTGTCCTTTGGCACTACCAAGGATCGCATGATGGTGATTGAAGATTGTTCTAATTCTAGAGCAGTTACAATTTTAGTGAGAGGTGGCAATGCAATGTTAGTGGCAGAAGCAAAGAGGAGTCTTCATGACGCTTTGTGTGTTGTACGAAGTCTAATTCAGGTAATTTTTCTGATAAATTTGTGAACATAAGCCACAGTAAACCATTTTATCACTGATAAATAATGAACTTTTAAACTTTTATCATACAATTATAAATATAAAGTGAGTAGTTATGTACAAAGTATTATTTAGTTGTTCGGTTAACATGCGTATGTTAGATTTTTTTAAAAATATCGGCTCGTACGTTTTTGAATATCTTGTAAATGAATATTTATTTAATTTAAATTTTATTGAACGTCTTCCCATAGAGCACTTTTATAATTTACATTTAAATAGTATGCAATGTGTTTTAGTTTGTGTCGCAAAGTATTTATTTTATTTATTGTAGGAACCACGAATTGTTTATGGAGGAGGTGCGGCTGAAATAGCTTGCAGTCTTAAAGTTGCCACGCACGCAGATGAATTGGCTACTCTTGAGCAATATGCTTTTAGAGCTTTTGCTGAAGCATTAGAATGCACTCCCTTGGCACTTGCCGAAAATAGTGGTCTGTCTGCCATACATGCACTTGCTGAAGTTAAGGTAGGTATCTGTAGTTTCATTGTTTGTTTTTTTTAATTTAACGATGCAAATTTTTAGGCTAAACAGGCCAGTAATGGCGATTCTGCTCTTGGAATAGACTGCATGCAGACTGGAAATATAAATATGAAAGAGCAACATGTCATCGAATCTCTCAAGTCGAAACGGCAACAATTAATTTTAGCCACACAGCTGGTCAAGATGATATTGAAAATTGACGACGTCCGTTCCCCCGCAGAGAGCCGAGAAATGTAATTTCTTTAGCTGCCGTTGTATTACATAATATGTATTAATTCACTTTTTATAACTTAATTTGTTTAATTAGCTAGATTACTTCACCTAATAGACTCATTAACGTGTTTTTGTTTATGGTTTTTTTCAAATAATTTCCAGTCAATTATTTTTTAAACTGTTTAAAATTATATAATTAATGATGAATTGGTAGTTTATATTAATCTTTGACATCTATTTTTTTTCTTTTGGCACAGATTAAAAATGTATATCTTTTTAGCTTCGTATTAAAATAAATAATCTGAGCTCTATTTTCCTTAAAAATTAAGAAATTTTAAAATTAAAGTTATTAAATGACAATTTCGCGTTATTTATTCTAATGTCAACGTGAACAACAATTTAAAAGTTAAAACCATTTTACGTTAATTCTCAAGCATTTTATTTTATTTTAGCCCCTCGTAAAAATTTAACCTTGACTAACAAAAGAGTAGTTCAACTATCCCAACAGTAGTAGACAAAACGTTCAAAAATATTGACATTCGCAGTAAATAATACGTCAGAGATAATTGTTAGCAAATATAATAATATATTACATATAATATAATTACTTATCTGAAAATAAAAATTTGACAATTTTATCATAAACAACGTGACTGACTCACCCATAGAAATTATGTCAAGACGATAAATATGTGCTTCAGTAGTGAATCGTTTTACATTTTAAAGTGCTAATTATTTAATTGCTCACACAATTATTAATGATCTTCCATTTTCTTTAATCATGAATAAGAATCAGCAGAATTACGGAACAATATCCGTTGCGACTGAAGTGCAAGTCGAGGGGCCTAGTAATGCAATGGAATTCAACAGCCTCTGTGATAATATCGTTACAAACATTTATACGATCAATTCGAGTTGGAAAACATTAGAAAATGCCCTAAAGAGTTTAGGAACAAATAGAGACAATCGAGGATTACGTGATAAAGTGTAAAAAAAAACTAACTTATTCTTTACACGCTAGTTTATTAACAAATATTTTCAGACATGTTACACAGCTTAGTACAAATCAAATAATTTCTGCGACGCCTAAAGACTTGAATAAACTTAAAATGATTGTAAAACGAGGAGAAAAACAAAAGGAATTACAAGTAGGTAAATTAATGGAAAACTTTACAGAAGCCGTTGGAAAATATCATGCAATGCAAAAGGTAACATCTCGACGTAATCAATTTCAATTACAATATGATGTATTATTTCAGGAAGTGGCAAATAAAATGAAAGCTACTCTTTTACTAGTAGACACTGCGGAGAACTCGTCCTCGGACGATCCAGGCTTACAAAAACAATTGCAACTATCGAGAGAACTTGCTTTCGAACAAGATATTTTGTTGGACCGCGAAGCTCGTATTAGACAAATAGAAGCGAACGTGCTCGATATTAATCAAATTATGAGGGAATTGAGCGTTATAGTGAATCAACAAGGGGAACAGATCGGTAAGTAAATTTAAAGTTATCGCAACATGATCACGTTTTTAACCTGTTTTTTAAACATATTTTAGATACTATTGAAAATAGTATCGATTATGCCACAGGTCACGTAGAAGAAGGTGCTGCGGAGCTATTAAAAGCTTCACAATATCAAAATAAATATAGGCGTAAATTATGTATTTTAGTTATTTTAGCTGTAATTATCATTTCGATTTTAATAGCAATTTTAGTTGCCACACTCAAAAGGTAGATTATAAATTAATACTTTTTTATAAAAAGTTAGTAGAATTAGTAGAACTCCCTGTGTGTAAAATCTTTGAATGTTGTATAATTTATTATAAATCTGCTTTTATATTTATGCCAATAAGGGTTAAATTTTATACAGAAAACAATTACTGTTGTTTGTGGTTGAACTGCGTAATTATTTTATTATACTCTTTACTTAATTATATTAATAAAATCATATATAACCAAGAGTGTAATTTGTTTTCAGTTTATGTCAAAATTTCAAGCTTTTTGGTGTAGACATTTTAAATTATTAAGTATAAACGACAATGTTTCCTTATAAACGTTCCCACAAAACTATGCGCCAAAATCAACTCGAACAATATCTTGGAAACTGGATGGGAACGGCCGGAAAAGCAACAAGTTGTTTCTGGCAGGATATTCAAACACTTTGGCTAAGAAATCCACCTTTCCCTGCAAGTGTGCGTTTGATTACGTCCTTATTTCTTGTTTTGATGCTTATAATGCCCTTAATTTACTTTTTGGTAAGATATACGATTAATTATTAAGCATAATTTCGCACTTGCATACAAAAGTTGAACCTGCAGGTAAATTAATTTAAACTTTTAGATTCCGATACTGGCCACCGCAGGTGGTATATATTTTTTTATGTTCGAGGAGTTACCTGGTATTGTACCTTTACCAGTAACGTCCACATATCAAAAGAGGTTGATAATACAAGCATGTAAGGATCTTTTAAAAAAAGCAACATTTCAATTATCCATGTTTATTACATTTTACGATTATATCCAAACCTTTCGAGCGCTTGGGACTTTTAATGCAAACATTCATTACCTGTTTTGAAATTGGTCAGATGCGTTTGATTTTTTAATATGTATTATTATTATGTATGTATGTATATTATTTTTGTAATAACACCGTATGTTGTTAAAAATCGAAAAAGGCTGCTTTTGGGAATTCTTCGGTGATCTGCAAAAATTTGAGCGAATTCGCTCAATTACGATAAACATACATGATGTGTAATATACCTAACAATATTTATCTGCTGATATACTTGCTATCTTTGCCTCCAAATAAATATTAGTCGATTATTTAGAATAATACAAAGATCCAAATTATTAATTTTCTTTATAAATTTAAAGATGCAATGCAATGCGTTATGTATATCAACAGTGTTTGAATAATTTTAATAAATTTAAAAATCTGCACTAATTTAAAGTGTTATTAATGATGATGAGTGTAATGTTTTACTATAGTAAACTAAGTAATCTAATCTATTATTTACTGGGCAATGATAAACGATCTTTATTGAATCATCGAAAAAGTAAATTTCTAAACCGCATGTTCTAAAAAAAAAATGGATACTAAAATTCGTCCGTTACTTGCTATTATTGTAACAAATTAATTGAAAACGATACCGAATGCGTAAGTGCCGACTATATATTTTATTTAACAGTTTTAAGGCCATTTCAGAATTTCAGGGACACATTTCTAATTGCGGTTCCGTTTTGGAACCTTGCAAATACAAGTGCGGCTCCTACATACCAAGAAACATGAAATCTAGACATTTAAAGGAATGTAAAAATAAAAGAACCAGATCTATGATAAAATTATCGTCCGATGGTGATTATAATTTTAACTTGGAAAACAATCAAACGTTATACGGTCCAACTGCAGGAGCGTCAGGTATTCACTACCTATATAGTGGGTAGTTTTTAAGATACGCACTAGCTTTGGGGGTTTTAATTTTACGTTTAGAACGTACTTTTAAGGTAAACGTACATTATGCCGGGGCGCAGCGGGCCGCATCGTACCGTATAACACCGCAACCAATCATTGTCACGTGACAGAGATCCCCACATCGACTCATTTAAAATGCACCCCAACAATTGGTTGCGCTGAAATGCAACCGCTGTGCCATGGTCTAATGTACACTTACCTTTAGTACGTAATGGCCTTCCGTTTTTTTGTTTCATTATCATGCAAAATTATCATAAAATCATTTGACGACCATCTTACATTTATATTTAATATGTAATTAATTTTAAGATTCAATTACCTAATTTATATTAGCAGCACCGACACACTTAAATTCGGGAAACGTACAGCCCACGTATAAGATAGATGTAACCAAGCTTCTAAACAAGTTGGAAAACCTAGAGCAATTTTGCAACCAACTGTCCCAGAACTTTATGTTTCTCAAAAACAAACATCAAGAGGCCTCGCAGACTGAGCAACAGACGAAAACCAAAATGCAAGTTCAGTTCGAGAAGCAGCAGTACCAGAATAAAATCGCGACCGAATGGAAATACAAGATGGAAACGCAAGTAGAGAATGTTAAAGGCGAGTTGAAAAGCTTGCATAAGTTCCAGAACGAATCGGAAACAAAGGTGGCCTCTTTCCTCCAAAACGCGCAAGAAATAATGAAAAACGTCGAAATCGATTTAACACTGCACCGAAAACAGTTTCAACAAGAACAGTTAAGCAACGGGAAAACGTTCGACGATCTTCGAGAAAAATTTAACGAGCTCAAAGACTTTATCGTGCAAGAGAATTCGGCAATTTGTGCATTATGGACGGACTGTAAAACGACATCGACAAATTGAACCACGAATTGGCAGCAATTAACGAAGCGTTGAGCGCATACAAAAACAAACACAGTTCCATGACTTTCGATCTTAGGGCGATTAGTCAAGTTTCTTCGAGACTTCTGATAAAATGGAAATACAGGAAAGGACGCTCGAGGAAATCAAGAAACAGATTTCTCAACTTACAATGGATACTCGGAACCTGGAAAAGTCCGCATTGAACGAGATTCGTACAAGTGTGGGACCTCCAGGTATAGATAACTATATGTGTAATATAAACATGTCGTTTGGTTTTAATTTAAGTGAATATTTCAGGGTATCTGCTGTGGAAGATCGAGAATTTTTCACAAAAAATGAAGAATGCGAAACAAAGCGATACTGTTATAAAGAGCATGGCGTTTTATACGCATAATTACGGTTACAAAATTAGAGTAAGTATTTAAACAAAATAATAAAATTATTTATACTAACTGTTAGAATGGAAAAATCTATAATTCATAAATTTAAATAGCGCGAATAAGGTGTCCGAAAGATAATTTCCATTTTCTAACTGATGCATATTTATTATTATTACTTTTTTAAATTGGATTTATTATTTACTAATACTGCTGTTTAGAAAGACTCTTCGACTATACATGATTTTTTTGGTGTATTTAATTGTTCTGCAGGCACATATTTTTCTAAACGGAATAAAAAAATGGAAAGGCAGACATATGATTGCGTGCCTTCATCTTTTGAAAGGCGATTACGATATGTTACAAAAATGGCCCTGTTTTATCGAAGGAACTATGACCGTTCGTGACTTATATAATCAGACTTCGAATGTAAGTATCGCTATATCGCCACGAATTGAACTGAGATCGAATTTTCTAAAACTTGTTTTATCGATAGGCAACTGATTTTTCAAAATATATTTGCATTAAAAGATACGCCGGTGACGAAGTAACAGAAGAGCCTCAAGAGTCGTCGACTCAGTATATATTTATTCCGCATACGACTCTTACAAAGCAAAATTTCATCAAGGAAGACACCATGTTTATAGAGGTTAAAATTAATTCAATAAATAAAAACCTAAACGAGACTGAATTATAAATACACACTAGTGGTGTGCTAATCCGAACTAATTTTTGCAGAGATAGACTCGGATTGTAGAAGTTGAATGAAAAACATGCTCTGACACTATAGAGAAAAAGAAAATATATGTTCTTGAACATGGGCGTTATACAGTGTTCAAATACAAATGCAGAAATTATCTATGGCCTATCCAAATCTATATGCAATTTACGTCATCAACAAAATGTCACTAGATTGTTTAATTGTAATTCGGTTTAAAATTTGGAAAGTGACTTATTCTATAGATGATTTACTTGCACACATATTAGATGGTATAAAGAAATACTTCAATTTATTAGAATTGTCAAAATACGAGGTACGAGATGACAGCACTGTGTGAAACGTCATCATCTAGTAACCTTTTATTGATGACGTGGATTGCATATAGGTTTGGACGAAGTGTATTTATTGTTTGTTTTTTTAAATCGGTGATTATTTTTCTTAAAAAACTTGCCGAGAGCTTCTTCCCGCAAATTTCGAAAAAGTAGAATTCTTAATGGACTGTTCGGATTAGCGAGTGTCTACTGTATAAATGTAGGTGATTGCTTTATAGTAGCTGAGGGAAGTGCTTATTTTAATTTATTTCAAATATTCACATCTCATTGTCCGACTAATAAAAACTGATGTAAAACCTAAACGTACTCGCTATAACAGGTGGAGTTAATATTTCTTTCTGAAATAATTCTTAATGTAAACTTTAAAAGTCTAAAAATCATTAGCATAGCATTTAACTTTTAATATAGTGCCTACTTATAAACTAGTCGATTTAAAAGAAACAAAGTTTAGGATAAACTACATTTTTATTTACCATAATTACATACACTGTTTACCCATATCACAGGCGCATAAACAGCAATTTCATAAGACTGAAATTATACCTGATATCTCTATTAAAGTACCTATATAAATTAATAGCAGCAGCCATTTGTTTTCTTATATACATCAATAGCTAATAAAAACATATTTAATAATACTAACTATAGTTAGAAGGGTAACATTTCTTCAATGTAATTTTTAATTGATAAAATAAGTTATACGTGGAACTATCCTGATCCATTAAATTCTCTTCATTTGTCGAATTTAGATTATGTTTATCAATCAAATTGATTTCAATTATGCCAAATACAAACTGTATTTAATGATAGTATTCTGTAGCACTTTGGTTTACAATAAAATTACGTTACATAAACGATAATACATCACTTGTAAATTCACAAAAGTTTAAAATGGCAACTATCATTTTGAGCCATCTTATTAAAATAATCTAAATTTCATCTTAACCAGATCCTATGCAATTTTTATACAATTACGTACAATAATCAATTTTACACTCGTTTTTCATATAGGCAGATAATAGCAATAATTTAGTAACATAAATAATTACAAAATTACATTTAATGTTAACAATGCATTTCGCTGTTAAAATTCAACATTCATCCCTTATAATAATAATAAAAAATATATAGACCACTACATTCAAAAATTCTCTATCTAAATTTGACACGATTCTAAATTTTAATACGAAACTAATGGAATAAAATGAATCACTGAGCAGATTGCTACAATTATCCAGAGCACGAAGAAAACACTATAATGAAATTGCGGTTTTATAAAATTCGTGGCAATGTATATTGTTTCAGTTTACAATCTTATCCACATACAATATCAAACGATGAGTCACAAGGAAAAATAAATCGGAGTCTCTTATTTTATGTGTTGATCTTAAAACATAAACTTTTTTTGGTTCAAATGTGTTAATATGTTCAGCAATTATATCAAATTTTGCTGTGCTTTTGGAGCTCCGAAAAAATATATTGGGAGAATCGATACATCGATATCCATATTTTGTTGTTACACAAAACTGAACGATAGATATAATATTTTCAATATTACCTGTGTTATATCTTTTTTACATATAATGAAATTTTAATAATAATTACAAGCATTTTTGGTATAACTAACAAGCATATAGTTCGGATATTATTTTAAAGCATACACATAACTTATTAATTAAATGCTTTGTAATTATTCTTTGTTTTCCTATGATGCCGTAATCGAATCAAAATTTAAATCTATATAAAGAACACACTTTCTTGCAGTAAAAGTATGTCCGATAATACTAAAATCGATTATAAAAATAAAAATCGTACCTGCCTATGAAGAATCGGTTTTACGCTAAACTTCAACTTACTTAAACATGTTTATAATTAAGAATTTTACAATAACATTATAAAAATAGATTATTTTTCTACCGTCTAGAAAATTATGTTTAAATTTTAGACATCAATCAAATTAGTTACTTATAATGGTATTTTAAAATGATATTTAAATAGCACGTAGGTCAACATTGACCTTACAGTCTACTTTTGCTATAACGTTAGTGTTATTTGAAAATTATGGGATACATACTGGGGCTGATTAACTAAGATTAAGTTGATTACAGAACAAGAAAATGCATTAAACGGTCATCCCTAAATTAAGCAAATAGTACCCATTGCTCCTCTAATTTAATTAAAATTTCAATATAAAAAATAAACGTTTGTAGCTCTTGTAAAATTATTAAAAATTAAATTGCTTGGATTTGTATTTCAAGGACTTGCACAATCAAGCAAATTAAAAAAAAAGGCACATTTTGCCTTGTACTAGTTTTTAATTAGTGTATTATTTGCAAGTTGGTGTGTGAAATAACAATTTCTCTTTAACAAAAATCGACATGCAAGTATTGTTGGTAAATTAAATTATGGTGCAAACTTATTTTAAAATTAATACATATTACAGCATGTGCAGGAAATAATGCAAATTTCAATTTATGCTTATATTATCGAAATATGTTTTAAATGATAAATGTCGATTAAATTAAAATATGAAGCCAACTGCAATTTGTAAAGAAGGGAAGTAAAATTATAAAACGAGATCAATAAAGCTATTACTATTATCGATGTGATCTCGACAAAAAATTCACGATATTTTACTTAAGTACAAATTTCAACAGGTTTTATGTGACTAAAATAAAATTCAATTTAAATTTTTACATTTGTTGTATGTTTTTATAAATTTTGATAGTAATAAAAGGCCTTAAGGAAACATTTGAAAATTTATTTCGTTTTTTTATTGTAATATGCCATTGCCTTTTGCTATTTAACCGGCCATTTATGTGAGATACCGATAAAAATTTATTGCAAAATTTCAATTTTCATAAACACCAAAAAAAAAACATTGTCAAATTTGTAAATCAATATTTTAGAACAAAATTTATAAGTAGATAAATTGGCAAGAAATACAAAGAGCATGACGTTAGTAATCACATTAAAATCATTGCATTATAATTCAATATAACTTCAAGTTAAATTGAAATTAATTAAACTTAAATCAAGTAATCAAACTTAATTAATATACAAGCAATCCTACCAAAAATTAAATCGTTTTCAGCTAGTATGAAAAACAAGACGGTTTGAGAAAATGAAGAAAAACTGACCAAAATCTACGCACATATAGAGCTTACGGATGGTTCTTAACAAGTATCTTATTTAATTAGAGTACCATCATATACATTATATGAGATTCTATTGAAATTTTTCATTCTTTCTCAAACGTCCCATATCTACATTAAAATTACTGAACAATCTAAATATACAGGCAATCATGGCTATCCTCTCATTAACTTAAACCAAACTAATATCGATAATTCCCTACATTCTCTTTAAGTTAAATCATTGTTGCTTCGGTTAATTTTTAATACACCTAGAATTCGAATCATCGCTCAACATCTACGCTTCGTTTGGATCGAAAAATAACGCAGAAAATGCAAACAACAAGAAGACAACTCCACCGATTATAGTTACTACAAAACGAAAATCCCAGATAAGATAACAATGTATCACAAGATTACTGAACTTACCAGTCCTCACCGATATTTTTTGAGCAATCATTCTGCCGCCTAATACTGCTAAGCCGGTGCAAATGCTGTGACCTAAAATTCCGCCGATTATGACGCCGCTAACGTCCTGAAATAATTCAAAAATAAATCGACACCCGGATCGATTTAAGTTGCTTGCTGAAATTTACCTCGCGCGCACCTAAAATAATTGTCGTAAGTTGCGATCGATCGCCCCATTCGGCTAAAAATGTTAAGGTGAACGATTGCAGTAGTATTCTCGATATGGCGGTAAAAGCTCCCAACGACTTTTTTCTATTATTCCCAATTTCCAGATCGGGCAGCATGGTTTCTTTCTCGAACTCCTCCTCTTTCTTTCTCAGATTAGTTTGAACTTCTTCGAGTTCTTCTTGCGCTTCGGCTTCGGACATGTGATAGCCCTCTTTAAGCATTTTCAAACCGAATATCGCAAACAAAGCGGTGCTTATGTAAAACGTGTACGCTCTGGGTATGATGTTAGCGAGCCAACCGAATAAAGCTGAAATTATCGAAACAATCCCTTGTCGATTGCCGAATTATCTCAAAATTACCTGATAAAATTGTCATTAACGTTAGTGCAGACATCGCCCCTGTGAAAACTGTGAGCCTGGGATGTCGCATTGCCATTATTGCTGCGATAAAGAACGTTTTATCGCCAATTTCTGATACGAGTATCACAGAAATTGCGGCAACGAACGCGTGTATAAAACCAATATTTTCCACGGGAGTTGCGTTTGCCGTCGATTCCAAGACATCTGCGTTCTGAAAAAATTAACAATGTTCAACGGAATAAATGGGAATTTTAACTTACAGGTGATAAGTTAGTGTTGACGACTACATCTTCTTGCGGCATCTTTTCTGATAAAACTACTGTTAAAATTCCAAAAACTATCAAACAAACATTGAATACAAACGGAATTAGTTTAAATTGATTCGCCATGGCACGGAATTTTATTTAAATTTTCCAGTAACCTATAATTACGTATGTCTATAATAAAGTTAATACTGATACTGTTTGTCACTTAATAATAAACTCAAACATTTTTAAAAGTTTTTCTGTTACTATGAATTTACGAAACGATAAAATGTCAGTCAAGACCCAAAAAGGGTTAACCCACGTCAAAACGAAAAGTGCCAATTGTTTCACATTGAAATAAAAAACAAAGTTGCATTAAAGAGGTGGCGACATGCGGTTACTATGATTTTTATACATCCTTGACCCGCATTTTAGTTCAAAAATATTAAATTATTTATTTTGTACATAGTTTATAAAATATTTAGTGATTCGATTTCGCTAATACAAAATTTCATCGATAGCAAACTGTTTTATATTAATATATCACATCAGTCATAAATTACCTCTAGATGTACTAAAATGAACGAAAAAACAAAATATGAATTTAATTTTTACAAATGCTCTCCGTAACATTTTAATTCATTGAACAATTACTTCTATCACGTGATGATCCAATTCCTTAAAAAAACAAAATTGCGATAATGTATATTTACACTAAACGATAAATTAAGTAGTTTATTTGATTTGCGTCAACACTAATTATTAATAATAAATCATAATATATTATTACTGGTAATTTTTAATCGTTTCAGGAAATTTATTGTAGGTATAGATTTTAAAAAAATTTAAAAAAAGCAGATATGGTGAATACTATTTATAAACACCGTAAATGTTTAAAATAATTTTCTTTGTGTGTTAGATAGAGGGTATTATTATATGTAATTAATATAATACGAATTTGCTAATCAGGTTATTTTAACGACGCGCTAAACATTTTAATTTCAAATTTTATTGTTACCTAGGTTATAACCTATATTTGATCATTTGACAACATTTAATTGAGTCTTGGTATTAACTTGATGATAACCAAAATTATCGTAAATTATAATTAAAATAGATAATTTACTTGAATATCCATCATAAATCTCTAGTAAAAGTAAATCAATATTGAAGTAAGTATTAATATTATAATTTTGATGTTATAAATCATAATTTATTATGGTTATTCTGTATAAACTTCGAATCACCCTATATATAATTTTTTTGCAAATACGTTATACAATTTTATAAACCTTATTAATTAATATTCTTAGATCAGTCTATAATCGTAATCGTCTATAAAATATTAATTTTTGTATTATAAAAATTAAAAATTACGTCGTTTGAATTTTCAAATATTATTGAAAGATGGCGTTTAATTAGCAATCTGTCCACCATGATTAATATCACATTTTAACATCTTGGTAATACGTGTGCAAAGTCTAAAAACATTAATTTAATAATTAATTGAACAGATATTATTAAAATGAACGATTTGGAACCATTAGAGCCCTCCTTGCAGAACGTCATAGATCAAATCTCGTTAAAATGGATTTTTGTTGGTGGAAAAGGAGGTGTAGGAAAAACCACTTGCAGGTAAAACGTTGTTAAATAAATGGCGTTGACGATAATTTTCGCAAATTTATAAACAGCTGCAGTTTGGCTGTACAGTTAGCAAAAGTCCGCGAAAGTGTTCTAATCATTTCGACCGATCCAGCACACAATATTTCAGATGCCTTTGATCAGAAGTTTACCAAAATTCCAACAAAAGTTAAAGGATTTAACAATCTTTATGCAATGGAAATCGATCCCAATGTCGGTTTCAACGAATTGCCCGAAGAATATTTTGAAGGCGACGTGGACGCGATGAAAATGAGCAAAAGCGTAATTCAAGAAATCATCGGTGCCTTCCCTGGAATTGATGAAGCGATGAGTTATGCGGAGGTAATGAAATTAGTAAAAAGTATGAACTTCTCTGTTGTTGTGTTTGATACAGCACCGACGGGTCACACATTACGACTGTTATCATTTCCACAAGTTGTCGAAAAGGGCTTAGGCAAACTTTTACGTTTGAAATTAAAGATGACCCCTTTAATTTCTCAATTGAGCGGTTTATTGGGTATTAATAATTTTAATCCAGACACCTTTTCGTCGAAAATGGAAGAAATGCTGGCGATTATTCGACAGGTTAATGAGCAATTTAAAGATCCCGAACAAACGACATTTGTTTGTGTTTGTATTGCTGAATTTTTATCTTTGTACGAAACCGAACGTTTAGTGCAAGAGCTCACAAAGTACAAAATCGACACGCATAACATAGTCGTAAATCAATTACTTTTTAAGACACCCAATGAAGCTCCATGTAAAATGTGTTTGGCTAGATATCGAATTCAAGAAAAATACTTGGATCAAATTGCGGATTTATATGAAGATTTTCACATAACAAAATTACCTTTATTAGAAAGGGAGGTGCGAGGAACCGAGCAAGTGCAAGAATTCTCAGAGAATTTGATTAAACCTTACGAACCCAAGTAGGTAACTATATTATATACTATTATTTTCTTTTTAATCAAAACCCATTTGTTTATGGTGAATTATGTACAGTTAATAATTTATTAAGTTATTAAAAAAAATATCGTGGTACAGTATATTTAAATAAATATTTATAAAATTCTGGAATTATCCTTCATGTTGGCCCAATCCGGAAGTCGATTTTCTTTCAAGTAATTATCCCTCGTCAAACCTTTCATAGGGAGTAATTCTGTTGCACCATATATTGCAGCTAAAAAACAGTTTTAATTAAACGCATTCAACATTATTATAAGAAGATTTATTTGCAATTTTATTTTGCCTTTTAATGTTGGATATAATTAAATATCGAATTCCCAAAATTGTCGAAAGGCGAGCCCGATATCTTTGATGATTTTGGATATACGTATATAATAATTGAGTGGAATAGTTTGTGTAAATATTAATTTGTCAAAAGCTATAAATAACATACGAACCTCCCAACCATGCACTGTAATTATCCTTACAAGGCAAAGTGTGAAACTTGAACTTTGTAATCTTCAACTTTTCGTATCGCTCGCTCTTCAGCTGCTTATACAATTCCTCTTTGAGACGAGCCTTGAAACCTTGCATCATCATGGTCCCCCCGGTTAAAACAATATTCTCGGCTAATTTAACACGTAAATCGACGTTCACGTTCAAAATAACGTCCAAAATCATGGTAGACAAGCACTGGTGGTCGTTATCTTCCTCGAAAAATATTTCAAAAGCAGTTTCGCGCACTTTTCCAGAAACTATTAAGGTTTTGGAACCTTCCAATGGATACTTGACATCGGGACAAGGTTTTATTGTGGGTGTCGCTTTCGATAGCTCCCGAGCACGCTCCATGGTTGTTACGAAGCAGCAACGAACTAAAATAAAATTGGTGATTCGACCATAGTTACTCGTTAGTTTTATGGTACCTTTGATGTCTTCCAAGTTCCATTCCGATATGTTACTTATACCTGTATTACAAACTGTTAGCATTGTTTTTATATTGCTGCAAAATGACCTTTCTTTAACATAATGTCTTTCTAATTATAACGTAATTTACCTGTGAATAGCTTGAGAAGCAAGAGGTAAAGCTTGCCATACGTGGATAATTGGCAGTCCGTGACAGACGGGAATCGCCACTGCTTCTCTGTAACCTACATCTAATACTAAAGCAGTGTCGATTGCTAAAGACGACAAACATACTAAATGTGATGGTATTACAAACATCACCGACACTTCATAATGACAAAATAATACTTTAGCTAAAGTTTCCCTAAAAAGTGTGGGACATAGTAGCGATTCAACTATAACAACCGGTCTGTCTTTTGGGCTTAAAAGAGCATACCTGTAATGATTTATAATACAGTATTTAACGGATAATTTTAATATTCTGGTTGACCTACTTAAAATAGAGGGTGTGAATGAAATCGACAAGTAGATCGTATAAATCTTGTTCGTTTTCATAATCCCGTATGTTCCGTATCCGTCCGGTTTCTTTGCATAAAACTTCCGACCTCACTATACATCGTGGGGCGAATTCACCACCAAAACCCAATCTGTAAAACAGTTTGAATTATAATACACGAAATTTTTTTAACCTCAATGGTAGGTATATATTTACTTTGTATAAGCGGCACCAATATCGATAATTATTACTAGTTTATCGGTTATTGTGCCGATTCCTTCGTATAAAGGCATTTTACGATTTATTTTAATTTAAAATTAATAATTCACTTTTTTCAAGAGTTGATAATAGTGTCTCATATTGCGCTATGGACGTGTTTGTAAGTACTAACTCCTCCCCACCCAAGCTTTTATTTTGGTAAAAGCATATTACATTGTTTATTATTATCATCTTGTTTATTGCTTTAATCCTAAAATACGCCAATCATTGATTAGATATATCTATGAACTAATATCATACTCTCTTAAAGTAAAGAAAAATCCGTATGGTTATACCTATTTAAAAATAAACAATGTTCCCATTTTAGCGAATTTTCATAGAAAATAACGCTATTGCAGCCTGTCTGATGACGGTACCCAGACGTGTCCTTTTGGATTTTCTTCGATCTCGACCCATAGATCACGAAAATATAGGTATGTATATAAATTATATATAAAATATAGAAAAAAAAAAATATATATATATATATATTTATATATATATATATATATATATATATATATATATATATATATATATATATATTTATATCATAATGAAGTTTCAGAAAATCGCATTCTCGTTCTCGGTAATATTTAACAAAAAGTACATAAGTAACAAAACAAGAAAATGGGATTTTTAATTATTTCTTTTTTCTTTCCGAACTGTTTGATCGATATAAATAATAGGTGTATACCTACATATTTTTTTAATTAAATTAAATTTTAGATAAATCTGACTTGAGGAAAAAATGATTACATAATATATAATTTATACCAACACGTTATGTTTAAAAATACTTCATGTATAGATAAATTCGATTTCCTACAAACTGTTTTTTTAGTGGGTAATGATAAAGCTTAAAGAGATAACATTGCACATTGTGTAAATAAAATTGGCGGAAGTTAAACAAAGGCATGGATTGAATGAGTTGCAATCAAAGTTGAAAATAAATTAGTCACATCAACGATAAATATCCCATTAATTTTCTATTTATACATAATTATTAATTTAAATAAGTATAAAACTTTTTGTTACTTTTAAAAGGCTTTTATCCATCAATTTAATTTAATAAAATTGTAACTATCTCTATATTGAAGATATAAGATCTGACAGCGCGCAAACCACGGCACCGAATTTCATAAATGGTGTCGGAAAACTACTTTTTAAAAAATTTCTCGAAAGAAATACATTTTTTGAAAAATAATATTTAACAATAAAATATAATAATATTTCAAAAATTATAAAGAGACATGATTGGTAGTGAATTTTATGCCGATTCCAAAACACATTACACATTATCGATTAATAACGGAGATACCGGAAAGGGTCCAGATCGGAGAAAACCCAAAAGGACACATCTGGGTACCGTCGTCAGATAGGCTACAATAGCTTTATTTTCTATGAAAGTTTGTTAATAATTGACGCCATACATTGATGATTACGGCCGACTAGTGACGTAGACCGATCGTGTCCGCACGTATAATTCTCCTCGATTATTTCGAAAACGGCGCATTCAATCGAAAATTATAAAGGGCCATGATCGGTAGAGAATGTTTTGACGATTTCAAATCATATTTCACATTACCCAGGGCTTTCAGCGACACATCCCATTAAAAAAAGTAAATAAAGTAAATATTTCAAACTTAAAGTAAATAAAGTAAATAAAAGTAAATCACTGGAAGCACTGAATATAACAAACAAAGAAATAACAAACTACACGTTTTTAAATCGATTTAAAATTTTTGCGAAATCTCGAAAAAATCCCTTAGTATAATTCAGGTGTTTTTTTTTTGGCAAAATTTTTACCCGAACACTTTGCGACGCAACGTTGAAAACAAGTCGCAAACGACTAGAAAAGTAGTAATTCTGGTATAACAAAGCAAAAAATGACGAACTGCTGGCGTTTAAATAAATTGTTGTTTTTACACAATCTCGATAAAATGACGCTGCCTGATACGCATAGAACAGGTCCGGAATTAGTTGAAAAGTAGTTTTTCAAAACTAACAATGCAAGAAATGACAATTTAAGCGCATTTGCGGCGATTTAAAATTTTTGCCAAATCTCTAAAAAATCCCTTATTATAGCTCAGCTTTTTTTTTCTACCAAAATTTTGACCGCAAGCTTTTAAGCTGTAACGTTCAGAACAAGTCGAAAACGATTAGAAAACTCGTATTTCAGGTATTACGAAGCAATAAGTAACGAACTGCCGTTGTTTAAAGAGATTATATTTTTTTATAATCTCGATAAAATGACGCTACCTGATACGCATAGTACAGGTCCGGAATTATTTGCAAAGTAGTTTTTCTAGATTAACAAACCAATCAATGACAATCTAAGCGCGTTTGCGGCGATTTAAAATTTTTGCCAAATCTCGATAAAAAGCCTTATCCTTAGTTCATCGTTTTGCCAAAATTTGTTCTGAACTAATATTTTTTGTTTCTCTTCCGTAGATCGAGAAATATCAATTTCCACCTAAAACAATCATAAACTAATGAATTAAAGACGTTTTCGTCGAGATCAAGTTTTCGAAAATTTTCGATTGAAATGCTTTACTATAGTTCATGGTTATTGCAATATTAGGCCCGAACTAGATCGTTTTATTTCGTTTCAAAAACAATTTAGATTCTTTATTAGCGTTCCCTTTGCTATACTTTGTCCAAACCTATATACACACGTCATCAATAAAAAGGTTACTAGATGATGACGTTTCACACAGCGCTGTCACCTCGTACCTCGTATTTTGACAGTTCTAATAACTTATAGTCTTTCTTTATGCCATCTAATATGTGCGCAGGTAAATCATCGATAGAATATGTCACTTTCCAAACTTTAAAGCGAATTACAAATAAACAAATCTAGTAACCTTTTTTGATGACGTACTGTGCATATAGGTTTGGATAGGCCATAAGACCGTGAATTGTCGATCAGTGCGATCTTGCGGCGAGCGGGCGTATGTAATTGTATAATTCCAAGGTTTTTATTATGACGTACCGATTGCATAAAGGATTGTACGATAACAAAATATCTATAAGCAGTTTTATTATAAGATTAACCGTCCATAGGTAAACACGCGCTACTGTTTTGTCAGTTTTACTTTTAATTTATAATGTGAAGTTGTGTTTTATGCATTTTGATAGGTTTTAAGAATGTACACAATTACTAGTGATTCAGGTGCTAACGATTTCCTTGTATCCTATTATATTTGCGCATAAGGTAAACTGCTTCCTTGTTTCAGAATACGAATCAATAGGAGATAAGATACACCAGATACTTTTCAACGATAACCACGATGATGTCGTACGAAAAGTCTATGCATATAAAACCAATTTACTACGTAGAAGACTATTTCGTTTGTTATGTATATTATTTGTCGGCATTCCATACCTTATCAGTTATTGGTATCCTCGATTTTGGTTGATACGATGTAAAAAGTGTTCATTAACTGTAGCAGAATATTTATTGTGTAAGTAATATTTTACAAATTATTATATTTATATAATACTAAACTCGAGTTGTTTTTAAGTAAAGGATAATCATGGAAAGACCGATATTATTAAAGTAGAGATAACAAATCTCCATCTGCCAAATTTAGGACAAATAAGATTGCGTTATTTTTATTATCAACATACCAAGTATGCTTTTGTACAAAGCGAAGGGATTTTTGTGCCTTTAGACATGTTCGTTCCATCTTGTAGTTTAAATGATATTTTAGAGTCGTCTAAAGGTTTAAGTCAATTTGAACAAATAAATTTGTAAGTAATTGTGCGTGTTGTTGATGTAAATTTAACAGTAATCGATTTAGATTGGACTTGTACGGACCTAATAAAGTCGAAATAGAAATCAAGTCGTATTGGAAACTGTTCATAGAGGAAGTGTTCAATCCATTTTACATATTTCAAATATTTTCCATGTTATTATGGTGTTTCGATAATTATTTCATATATGCAGCGTGCATAGCAGTTATATCGCTGTTTTCTATTGTTCTTTCTTTAATTCAGACACGAAAAGTAAGTAGAATATGTTATGCAAGACTGTTTTATTAATTATTCGAACTTTAGCAAAGCCAAGCATTGCACAATATGGTTGAAACGTCTAATGCCGAAACTGTCCAAATTAGACGTCCTTGTAACTCGGACAGTTGCAAAGAATATACTATAGATTCGAAATATCTAGTACCAGGCGATGTTTTGGTAATTCCACCGACTGGCTGTATTATGACTTGCGACGCAGTCCTAATAATGGGAAATTGTATTGTAAATGAAAGCATGCTTACTGGCGAAAGTGTACCGGTTACAAAGACGCCACCGCATACAAGTTCCTGAATTATTTGACTCTACAATTCATAAACGTCACACTTTGTTTTCTGGAACGCACGTAATGCAAACCCGTTTTTATGGTGGCGAACACGTTTTGGCACGCGTTACCCGGACAGGGTTTGATACTACTAAAGGAGCTCTCGTTAAAAGTATTTTGTATCCAACACCTGTCGGATTAACATTGTATTCTGACAGTTTTAAATTTATTCTTGTTTTGTTCGTGATAGCACTTATTGGAATAATATACAGCACCTATCTTTATATCCTTAGACAAGTAAGTTCATGTCGGTTAAATTAATTAGAAAATGTGCAAATTGTTTCTTTTTAGGCTAACGTATTGGACATTATAATACGAAGCTTAGATATTGTTACGATTGTTGTGCCGCCAGCCCTTCCAGCGGCAATGTCGGTTGGAACTGTTTACAGTCAAAGTAGGCTGAAAAAGTTAGGTATCTTTTGTATTAGTCCACTGCGCATCAACATTTGCGGGAAACTGAAATTGACCTGTTTTGATAAGGTAACGTATAGATTAAGGACCAAATACCTATTTATTAAAATTTTTTATAAAGACAGGGACGTTGACGCACGACGGTTTAGAAATGTATTCGGTCATTCCTTGCACAAATGCGCAGTTCGGAGAGTCTGTGACAAACTTGACAAGAATAGACCAGGAAAGTGTTTTAATACAAGCAATGGCGACGTGTCATTCTCTTACAAGAATCGATGGAAAATTAATTGGAGATCCTCTTGACATGAACATGTTCGAAAGTATACATTGGGTACGTGTTATGAATTGTTTAAAAAACATTTATTGTAATAATTCAAATGTAAACATCGCTGCCAAGTACTGTTTATTTCTGTCTTAAAACATTTTAGAATTATCATAAAAATGTCAATCAAATGCCTCTATGCAATTTTAAATCAAATGTATCATTTTTGAGAAAATTTAAGGGGGGCAGAACTGCACTATCGGACATTAACTTTTTAAACATATGTAAGGAAAGCATCCTTAGTTATATTGAATTTAGCACGTAAATAGGTCGATAAGTCAGATCTCCAACTGTATCAAGACAACCTAATAAATAGACAATTACATATAAGAAAATTAATCAAGAATTAACGGTGTGAATAATAGCATTGAATGTTGTTTCTTTGCTGTTACAGAGAAACGATTCTGCTTATTATCTACCAATAACCTGCATATTAAAGAAATCATTATACATATCAATATTGTTAGAAAAATTTTATATGGTAAACAGGTTCATTTTTTCCATTTAAATTCAGGAACTGGAGGAACCTGGAGCAAAAGAAAGTACAAGGTACGATATGGTTGGTCCTACGGTTGTGAAACCGAAAACCAGTTGTCAATCGAATTACGCACAAGATACGGATGCAAGTTCACGTTTTTACTCGCTCGCGTACCGTTTCTCATCTGAAAACTATACTTTTTAGTTGCCATATGAAATTGGAGTCGTTCGTCAATTTCCATTTTCCTCCAGTCAGCAGTGCATGTCGGTGATTTGCCGAGTTTTGGGCGACCAACGAATGCTCGTGTTTACTAAAGGGGCCCCCGAAAAAGTTGCCGCCTTGTGCCAGAACAATACGTTGCCGGTAGATTTTAACGACCGCCTTGTCAACATTACAGCTCAAGGGTTTCGAGTGATCGCTTTAGCTTACAACAATTTGCCGAGAAGCTTCAAGTGGAAGGACGCACAAAAAGTTAAAAGAGAACACGTATACTGTTCAAATGCGAATTCACAACATAAAATAATTAATTTATTGCAGGTTGAACACGATTTGATTTTTGTCGGATTGTTAATTATGCAAAACACTTTAAAACCCGAATCCGGACCCGTTATCTCTGTTTTACATAAAGCTAATATCAGGACGGTCATGATCACTGGCGATAATATTAGAACAGCAATTGCTGTTGCACGCGATTGTGGAATGATTAAGGCACACGAAGAAGTAATTATAATTACTGTAGTTAATCACGGTTGTAGTGAAACTGTTATACCGACAATATCTTTCGAAAAAGTAGGAACTAAATGCGAATTCACCAACAACATAATAAGTATAGATAATCCTGTAAGTTCAATGACGGTATAATAAAAATAAAATGTTGATCGGTATTTTCAGGATGCCCATTTTGCAATCGACGGTAAAATGTGGACACATTTAAGATCGTATTATCCCGATTTAATTCCAAAATTATTACTAAAAACAACGGTGTTTGCTAGATTTCAGCCTGATCAGAAAACGCAACTCGTTTTACAATTTCAAAAGTTGGATTATATCGTGTCGATGGTGGGCGATGGAGCTAATGATTGTGGGGTAAGTTTGCAATTTATTCCGTCGATCGCCAAGACTTATTTAATAATTTTAGGCATTAAAAGCTGCCCATGTTGGAGTATCGTTATCTCAAGCTGAAGCTAGTGTGGCAGCACCGTTCACTTCGTCTATCGATAATATCTCGTGCATCGTCCACATTATATTAGAAGGACGCTGTGCTTTAGTTACCAGTTTTGCTCTATTTAAATATATGGCCGCTTACAGTATTATACAATTCATTTCGGTACTTCTTCTATATTCGGTACTTAATTTAAACATTTATTAGTTTTAAATGATAATAAAAGTCTTTTCAGCACGGTTCTACATTAGCCGATACTCAATTTCTATTTATCGATTTAATAATAGCCGCCACCGTAACTGTAACGCTCGGAAGACAAGGTCCGCATACGGAACTTGTAGCAAAGAGACCCTTAGGATCATTAGCATGCATAAAAAGTGTAATTCCTTTATTACTGCAATTTATTTTATGTGGCTTCGTACAATCGGCAGCTTTAACTTATCTGAGCACACAAAAATGGTTTGAACCTTTACCGATTAAACACGAAATAGTAATTATTTCTTGGGAGAATACTGTAATATTTTGCATTTCGGCCTTTCAATATTTAATACTCGCCGTTAATTATTCCAAAGGAAAACCATATAGAGAGCCCCTTATTAATAATTTTTGGCTTTTGATCGGTTCACTTAGTTTAACCATTTTTATAACGTTCTTATTAATTTATCCAACTAAACCGGTGGCAAATTTCTTTTATATTATTCATTTAACTCATCACACGCATGCGCAAAGATATTTTCGTTATCATCTTTTAATATTTCCCTTAGTGCACTTGATTTTGGCGTTATTTATAGAGGTAAGTTTGTTTTAGTCGACGATGTTTGCCGTGTTATCTATTAAAAAATGCAATTTATAGATGTGCATTGCCGAGCGTGCATGGTTAAAAAAGTTTGTTCACATCATCACTTGGAAGAGACGTCCAAGAAATAAGTACAAGCTATTACTTCGAGAGACTGATTTTTCACAACTACTTCCACCACTGCAATATTAAAATTAAATAATTTAAGACGTATTAGCTGTGTCGTTTAATTTTTAAAGATTATTTTTTGATATATATATTTTTATTTCAGATCTCGTGAAACTAAAGTATTTATTTGCCTTAGTAAATATAATAATGATTTTAGTTACTTTTTAGATAGGACAATATTTATGTGACTAACTTTATAAATTAATAACTGTACATAAGCAATACAGTAAATCAATTTTTTAATAGAAAAATATCAAGTTATTTACTAGAAATATTTTATCCGCAAATTAATAAGTTAAAAAAATCTTTCGTATTTTAATGCAGAGGGTAAAATACCAGTGCTGTTCGAAAAGTTTTTGACGTTGGTAAACTTTTCGAATATCCTCGTGTATATTAAAAATGAACCGAATTAAATCGACTTAAAAGATTCTAATTTAAATAAATTTAATTTATTTTAAAAATCTGATCGATTATAAGGGAGATTTTGAAGTCTTTTGATTATCATTTTTTAAAGTATATGAGAGTCCGAAAAGTTATTCATAGAAATGTTAGAAAAAGTTCTGAATGACTCTGGTATGTTGAAAATTACCGCCAATGAAATTTTAATTTTTGTAAAAATACATCAAAAATAACCTTGTATTTTTTTCAATTGTGGTGTAACTTTCTCAGGTTGCACAGTTGAACCTTATAATTCTCTATGTAACACATGAAAACGATATGGTAAATGAAATATTTGTATAATCTTGTGTATTTTAAAGATTCTACAGATATAAAAAGCTACAAGTACTATATAAATACTGTATTATATATACTTAAGTACCTATTTAAACTTTGGTAATTTAATACAAAAAGCAAATAAATCAATTATGTGCTACCCAAAAATTGTTAAGTACAAATTATATTTAAGTGTTTATTTTATTTATTTAATATGCTCTGTTGCTGCTGTTCTATCAGTCTTACATTGTAAAAATTCAAGTACAAAATCAAAGTGCCCTTAAATATTATGTTAGATTCAAAAGTAAACTTAAGTTTATTATACAAAAATATCACGCACAACTGAACGGACTTGGTCAATCCATTTTACTTTCGAATCTGTTTAAAAACTAATGTAAACTTCGAACTATAAATTCTGTACAAAAAAAACCACTTATTATACATCAAAGCCGAAGAAAGCTTTGTTTACATTTATATAGTTAAGTCACACTGAAGCATTTTGTACATAAAAATCTTAGAAGTTATAATAATACCGTATAATTTTCCATTATAGAGAACTTTGAAAATGTTTTCTAAATTGTTTGGCACACTACAAATTCAAAAATAACGCATTGAATAGGAGATTTGTCATGGGAGATAAAAAAACTCGAACAATAAGATTTGCATTAATTAAGCTAATCGTGCTTTCAGATCACAACTTAAGAAACTAAACAACAGAATGTTTTCCTACAATTCCTCCTGGTTTTGTATAAACTTGCTTTCCATCATATTCGGCCGATATATTGCACTTATCGACTCCATTCATTAGTATCACCTGCTGCTGCTCCTTTTCTTCGGGCTTGAGGGGTTCCTTCTCGTCCCTAAATAAAAATCAAAACTTTGAATGCTGGCCTAGTTTCGAATTTAACAAATATCGTTACGTTAATTACAAAAATGATACAAAGACAATTACGTTAATATAATAATACGATAAAGCATGCATCAAATAAACAAATACACATTCTCAAAATAAACTGGCAGGCAAAGACCAAGAATCTTACACAGGTGAAGGGGCCAATTTGATAGGTTGCGGCAAGTTGAGACTGCTTGGATGTGCCGGAGCAGCTTTGTAACTGCAATAAGGCAGTGGAAATCGCCAACTGTATAGACTAAAATTTCCAGCTACAATACTGCATGTTGGGGTGTCATACATTATTGTGACCACAAAAACACAACATGTGATGTGATGTATAATATAAATTGGGGCAATACAATTTCGGCATGTGTAAGGTATAACAGTGTGCCTCGATGTTACCACCTACTTGTTGCGTATTGTTTTAAATTAAAATTTTGGAAATTAATTTACTGCGTTTAACAATTTGTTAGTTAATGGTTTTTTAAACTTTTCGTTTATTCGAAAAACACTTATTCAATCATTCCAGTGATTATGGGTGAAAATAATTTAATTTACAATAAGGAAATTTATAAAATTTGAACTTCTAACTCGATGTTGTTGCTTTTTGCTTAAAATGAGCTCTAATAATCCTCCATTTTTTTGATCGAATAACACATTATCCGACAATTGAAACTAAATTTAACTGTACTCGAACATCGAGACACCCTGCGAATAATTAAATCGGTTAACTCTAAAAATTTTAATAAAGATATATTTATCGTAAAATACTTAAAATCTTGCAGTACTGTAATTAAATTGGAGGTAGAAAGTATCGCCAAAAATTTATTTAAAAAATCGACATAAAAATTTTACCTTCCAAGTTTTGAGTCTTCTTCGTCGACCGGCTTGGAACGAAAACGCTCGGACAGAAGTGCGAGCATTCCGGCATTATTTATGCAGCAGCACATAACGTCCACGATTACCAGTACCAAAATGACTGCAGCGACAACAATTCCTATAATAGTAGCACTACTGATCGAAGTGTCTTCAGTTTGATAAACTACGGTATTCAATCCTATTTGTAAGAAAACTATATTAATTTCTTGTAATAATAATTTGGTAATATTAGTGTGTTAGTTTGCTTGTGGATGTTAGAAGCTGATTTTTTTTTGTCATGTTTAACAAGTTCATGCTGCAAGTAGTTTTATTACAATTTGAAAGAGCAGCACGAACGTGTTTTTTCGTAAATTAATTTCAGGTGTTATGCTGTAAAATTTGACGTGATGATTAATTGCTGTAACATATAACTATACTATATCAGCTATGTCACAGATCATGCTGGGTGTAAAGAAAACAGCATTAAAATAGTATACTTTAAATATTCAACATAAATAGCGGTAAATGTTGAACGTATATATTACTAAAGGAAATAGAAATTAAATGGGGGGACATTTAATCCGTTTTTATTGTATAGAAATTTCTGCAAAGATCTTCATTTCGCATAAAATATTTGCAGAAGGTATTTGTGTGAATTAGTTTTTATTATTATACCCAAAGTCAAAACGAACCCAACATGCAAAGCAACAACGAAAATAAAAAATATGTATAAAGCGGGGTACTATTATATTACACTACAGTTTTTTACTTCAAGAAATCGCGATACCCTCTTGACAAGCAATTTTTTGAAGTAAGAACGTGATTAGCTACGTACAGTTTATGCTGTTTTGATCCTCCAAATCTTACGGGGGGATGGTTTAACACAACAAAAAGCAAAATTCACTCGACAAAAGCCACTGTGTGTGTGTGTCGCTTCGCAAAAGCACAAATAGTAAAACAAAAGGTAACAATAATATAAGGCGTGTTCTAGAGGTAGTTTCTACTGTTAAATTAACGTGAACACATATTCCAAACAGACCCTCTCTCGTTTCTCTTTATTTCTTAATTTAAACTATGTACATTTGACATTTTATAATAATTTCTTAAATTTATATTACTAAATTACAAAAGTCACCTATATTACATACTTTTTTATTTTAAAATTTAAAACGTAACGGGTCGTTCCAATTATTATAAACTAAAAGTCATTGTTTTAAACATTTGGAAGGTTATTGTCTATTTAATAAAAGTTTAAAAAAAAATCTAAACAACTGCTGCAGTTGCTTCCCATTTAATCACTTGGCCATCACATGAATTAAATGAACCGTTAACTTTAATAAAATTCCTTCAGGGTAAATAAAGCATGCATTAAGTCATGCGAAACAAACAAATAGATATTTTATTTTATACGCGGGTAATTCCATATGCAAATTTTTAGGAAATAGGAATCAACTTTGTTCTATCTTAAAAATTTATTCAAATACCTACTACAAACGAACGTCTTATAATTGACAATCTTTTCTAAACTTAATAAACAGAGGAGAGAGGGAGAGAAGTCGATTCCTATCCAACTTTGATGCGGAACTACCCATACACGGTAGCCACTTTGTAAATTAAAACTTAAATCAAATTACAAAACAGAAGAGCTGTGATGTACTTATAAAATACGATAAAACTACAAGCTCAACAGTATAAAAATAAAAACAAAAATATTAACGCTAAATTAAGTTTAAAATTGAAATTTCCACAGCCCGTCGTTGAATAAATTTCCATTTTATTTATCGGCGACAGATCAATCTTTTATTCTTTCACAATCACACACAAATCGGTACATTTAGTATTTGAGCAACTAAAGGTAACAAATCGGTTAGTCCACAGAGTACACAAAACAAGGGGAGAAACAGTAAGCTCAATAAAAACGGATCGATTCGAGAAGAGAAAAATCAAGCTTCTAAAATTAATTCATCGACATGCACTACAAAAACTAAATGGAATGTCAACGATTTTAATAAACAATTTCCGTCTTTTTAATACAACCATCAACTACATATGTACATACGTATATCAAATTTTAATTATGAACACATTTAATATTGAAATTATTGACCAATCGAATTTCTTCTAAATAGTTCATAAAATTTCTGTAGTTATTTAAATTTTAACTTAAAGCACGAAACACCAGTAAAACTGACACCACAGCTTGTATCGTGAAAGAGAGTGCTGCACTTGAAGTTGATCCGTAATAACCACCTAGGCAGGGTAGGGAATCGTTAAATACCCTAATCACACTTCCAATCATACAGATACACACCAGAACAAACAAAAACTCATTAATTGTACTACAAATGATAAAAAACTTTCACTTTTATAACAACCGTTACTATATTCACTACTTAAAGTGTAACTATAATACTGATCTTGCTCACCTCTTGCCGTTTTTACTCTTATTTCAGCCGGCGAACTCAATCCGATGGCGTTGTGAGCTCGCAATTCTACCTTGTACGTGGTGTCGGGACGGAGAGTATTCATATCGTAGCTTGTATATTGGAAGCTTTGAACTATTTCATCGCTACATTCGCTTTCCGAATCCCTCCATACTCCGTTAACTTTTTGAGTCTGAAAAACAAATTACGATAAAAAAAAACTGTGTTTAATCTGAAAAACATTATCCCCTGCCGAGATATTCATCCTCAAAGTTGAAAGGGAAAAAGGTTCCTAGATTTTTATGATTGATACCACTTCAGGGGGAGCTAGGATATACCGTAAACCTCTAATTGACCGCCACTCTGGTGGAGAACGCTACTCTCTAATTAAACGCCGCCTCTAATAGACTGTACTATGCTGTATTGTGCGATGTAAAAGCAGTGCTCACTGCTAACGTGTTAGTTTTGTCTGGCTGTCAAAAAGTGACGGTTCACCAATGCGTATTCTGTATGGTAGAATAGTCGGTTGTGTGTAAAGTTTTCGTGAGTTTTTGTGTTGCGAAAAAATCATCTCGAGCGGTTCCGAATCTGAAGATCCGACTCCGTCAAAGCGAAAGAATTACGACTTGAATTTTAAGCTGGAGGTTGTTGCATATGCTGAAAAGCACAATAAATCAAAGGCTGCAAAAGACAAGAAGGTATCTCGTTCGCGCGACAAGGACCGGATCGAGCAGAAAGTACAGCTCGAGGCTCAGTTGAAGGATTCATCAAGCTTCAGCGTTTCAAGCAAGCGACTTGGAGGTGCCGGACGCCCTTTAAAGGACAAGGAGCTTGATGAGAAGCTTATTGCCAGAAGAAGCTCCGCGTCAGTCGCATAATGATCCAGAAACAGGTGCTCACTTTCGCGACCGGTGAAGACTTCAAGGCAAGCAACGGGTGGCTAGAAAAGTTTTTAGCTTGTCACAACTTGGTCTCACGCCGTCCAACGACGACTTGTCAGAAGGAGCCAGAGGAGTACATTGAAAAGATCATCAAGTATATTTTGTTTGTTGAGCAGAGCCGTCGCACCTCCACCTATCAGCATATCTTCGCCGCTGACGAGACCGCCGTTTACTTAGGCTACTCGAGCAGCTTAACCATTGAAAAGAAGGGAGTCAAAGAGGTCCCTGTTAAAACTACCGTCCACGAAAAGTTGCACATCACTGTCGTGCTGACCGCTCGATTTGATGGATTCAAGTGCCGGCCATTCGTCCTGCTCAATAACAAGCGGCCGATTAAGGAGATTGTCGACAAATTTAAGAACAAGCTTCAACTCTGCTGGGCCAGCCGCTCCTTCTTCAATGACGACCTGACTTCTGAGTATCTGCAAAAGATCTTCGGCTATTCATTGTTCGGCAAACGTCTTCTCGCCTGGGACTCCTACCGATGTCACATCAGTGAAACGATCAAAAAGCAACTAAAAATGCTCCAGATCGACACAGTTGTGGTTCCAGGAGGCTGCACCAAGTTCATTCAGGCTCCCGACGTTTACTGGAATGCCCCCTTTAAGGCCAAAATTCGACAGTTCTATGAAGATTGGATGTTACATGGTGAGAAGGGTTATACTAAGTCCGGCAACATTCGAGCACCATCGATGGAGGTCTACCTTCAGTGGATAGTCGACGCTTGGGACCAGTTGCCGAAGGATCTGATCATCAAGTCGTTCAAGGGATGCGGACTGACGAACGCCCTGGATGGTTCTGAGGACGACGAGATCCATTGCTTCAAATCAGATGGCCCAATTCCGATTGGACACAATCTTCTCCAGCAAGCACGAGCGAAAGCTAATATGGCAGAACTCATTCAACAACTTGAAGTTGATGAGTAGGAAGACGTCGATAATGATGAAGACAGAGATGACAACGACATGTCAGTTGATTTCTAGTTTGTTTAATTCATCACG
Source organism: Rhagophthalmus giganteus (assembly GCA_036326145.1). Lineage (NCBI taxonomy): Eukaryota > Metazoa > Arthropoda > Insecta > Coleoptera > Rhagophthalmidae > Rhagophthalmus > Rhagophthalmus giganteus. The sequence goes on from JARFJA010000036.1 coordinate 5,473,439, forward strand.
TTGACCTGCTTGTTACATTTCATAAATATGGTATGATTCGCATTTGCATTAGACAAATAAAGTTTGTCCACTCGAAATTTTGGACTTTTTTGAAAAATAGACCGCCACCCTCTATTTGAAGACCACCTCTAATAGACCGCCACCCTGGTAGAGGAGTTGAAAAATAGAGCGCCATGGCTGTCAATTGGAGGTTTTACGGTATATACCTTTACCCCTAACCTTTATAATCACATTTATCTTCGGGGGATTAATTAAAAAAAAAATAAATTATTATAAGTTTTGTACTCCACACAAATTTTTTTTTATGAAGGCCGTAGCCGGTTAAGCTATATTTTGCTAAGGTTAAACTTACAACAAAATGGACCTTTGAGAAAAAAATTAGTCAAATCCAAGCAAAGGCACATTTTCAGTGCTTCAAATCAAATTATTTTTTTGCAATATTTTCGATGGTACTGTGGTTATCCACAGTAAAGGTAAATACGTTTCGATGGGGGAGTTTTGCATATATGCGTAAATGACGATTTTCTTAATCCAAAAAAAAATTCGATCAAACGAAAATTTTGTACGTACGTCCTCTTCATGGGCAACAGAAATTATTTAAAATACTTACTACACAATATCTTATAGCATAACTATCAATGGGATCTCCATTATCATTAGGGACGGTCCATTGCAGCTTGTAGTGGTCAGCATAATGACTGCTCGTCACTAGATCGGCTGCCACATAGTTGGTTTCAATATTGGGCACGTGTCCTTCTATAATGATCTTGGGCTCGGCAGGGACGGACCTTCTCGGCATTAGAATCTGCTGATTGCCCGACCAGCCACCTAAACCGACATCGTTACGTGCCGCAAACCGGAAATTGTAGGATTCTTCTGGTACTAGATTCTCCAATACATAAGATGCATCTTAAAAATGCAACAACTATTACAAATGATTAATTACACAATAATAATACTTACTGTAGCTCCAGGTATGCTCCCTGGCGGTATCCCAATTTCGTTCAAATTTGCTTTGGTATTGTACTGTTATGGAGCGAAGAGGTAAACCGTGGAAATTGGGAGGCCCGACGATATTGAATTTTATGGTGGTAGCCGTGACAGTTTCTGGTTTGACTTGTTGAACCAAGTCTGGCACGGTTGCTTGACGCAATTGTATCCGTTTGGTTGCTGTTCCCAATTTATTCGTCGCCACACATTCGTAAGACGTATAGTATCGTGGTTCGTTATAAGGTTTAACAATTAAATAGGATACCGGTCCACGTCCGTGTATTTGAATGTTGGCACTCTGATTATTTTCAAGAATATAATCGTTATAACGCCACTGAATTGTCGCGTTAGGTATCGACTCTGCTATACAAGTCAAATTACCCGGATTATTATTCCAACTCCAAACGGGAGGATAATCTTTAGTCTTCTCAAAAGTCGGAGAAAACTCCACAGTTATGTGTCCATTGGTGTAAGCAATTTCGACCGTATTTTCGGCTATACATACATATAGGCCGTCGTCTTGCCGTTTCAATTTATCGAATTTCAAAATACCTATTGTTTCTCCCTTTTCTTCGTTAGGAATGGACTGTTGTTCGATACGAAGATCATTATTTTGCGGTCCCATTTCGTACGGATCACGATTGCTCAACTTTTTAAACACAATTTTGGGAGCTGGCCTTCCATTGGCTTTGCATATAATTTTAACGCTAGAGTCTACGGAGATGTTATATTAAGAAATTCGTATATTTTGGCTTAACGAGTACGTTAATTTTTACGACAGTCTCGTTACGTCCAGCAGAATTTTCTGCCACACACTTGTAAAAAGAATCGTCGTTAAATTCTACCCTATGAATGATGAGTAATCCCGTATTTTTTTTAACTGTAAATCTATCGGTCATCGATAAGTCTTCTCGCGTTTTCTCTTTGATCCAGGTGTACACTGGAGGTGGTTTACCTGTACTGTTACAAACAGTCGACGCTTCTTCCCCTTCTACTACTTCCACAGTGGACATAGGTCTTATTTGCGGTGGTACTTGAACTTCAACCTAAAGAATAATTGTTCTCCCAGTAAGTTTTGATTACTTTGTTGGTATTTAACGCTCACCTTAATATTTTTGGCTTCGATCTGCCCAGTGTTGAACACGACTGCTCTGCACGTATATATACCATCGTCGGATTCTCTCACTTTCTTAATCCACAAACCATTATTCTCGATAATGTATCGATTACTCGAATTAATATCGATATCTTCTCCATTTTTCAACCAATTAATAGTAGGAGCCGGATTCGCCTTAACTTCGCATCGAATTTTGTAGTCTTCGTTTACAACTGGATATTGCGATTCTGGCGCATCAATCCATGTTATATCAACTGCAAAATTTAATTTTTAAGTTTGCGTTATAAATGCCGCCTTCAGACTTACCTATCGTATTTACTTTGGTGCTTGCTGTTAATTGTTCCGAGGACGCGTAACTGGCCGCGCAAGTGTAATTTCCGGCCAGGTTTTCGGTCAGTTTTGAGAATATTAATACGATACCGGATTCTCCATTTAGTTTCTAAAAAGAAAATTTAAGGTAATTTAAGGTATTTAATTTTAAGGTAATTTAAGGTATTTAATTTTAAGGTAATTTAAGGTATTTAATTTTAAGGTAATTTAAGGTATTTAATTTTAAGGTAATTTAAGGTAGGTACCTATAGTTTATTCACCGTAACTTGACGATTATCTACGTCATAAGTAACAAAAATATCAAGACCAAACGACATTATATACTCTAAATTCGACGGTATAATTTATGGTATAAAATTGTAATATTTAAAACGTTACATACGTAAAATATTGATCGAAAAAATAAATACACCAATTACTTATTACTTAATTACAATGACTTTCGACTTTTTAGATGGGTACACGTTCCGCGGAATGAAACGAGAATAAAACCAGATACAAGAAGTATTACGTAAAAACTACTCTTCCATGGCAAAGTGTGGCAGAACATACCTTGGGGCTGCAGATACACCCCGGAGGATCAAAATATTGCAAAATCTTCGACAAACGATATATTTCAACCATCGGTCTATAAGTGATTTCTAAACAAATTCGACCATTTCTGGTACGATAGATGGTACCGTGTACGGGCCGCACAATGTGGAATAGATGATAGAAACTAGTTTGTTTTTTTTTGAAAGAAAAACTTCGAAAGGGTAAAAATAAATCCTGATGGGACAAATAAAATCCCGGAATTCCGGGGCGTCCTCGGAATACAATCAACTCTGTAAATGAAGAGACACTAATTAATCACGACCAAGTCAAAATTTAAATTCGATCAAACAAAAATTTTGTACGTACAACGTTGTATGGGCAACAGAAATTATTTAAAATACTTACTACACAATATCTTATAGCATAACTATCAATGGGATCTCCATTATCATTAGGGACGGTCCATTGCAGCTTGTAGTGGTCAGCATAATGACTGCTCGTCACTAGATCGGCTGCCACATAGTTGGTTTCAATATTGGGCACGTGTCCTTCTATAATGATCTTGGGCTCGGCAGGGACGGACCTTCTTGGCATTAGAATCTGCTGATTGCCCGACCAGCCACCTAAACCGACATCGTTACGTGCCGCAAACCGGAAATTGTAGGATTCTTCTGGTACTAGATTCTCCAATACATAAGATGCATCTTAAAAATGCAACAACTATTACAAATGATTAATTACGCAATAATAATACTTACTGTAGCTCCAGGTGTGCTCCCTGGCGGTATCCCAATTTCGTTCAAATTTGCTTTGGTATTGTACTGTTATGGAACGAAGAGGTAAACCGTGGAAATTGGGAGGCCCGACGATATTGAATTTTATGGTGGTAGCCGTGACAGTTTCTGGTTTGACTTGTTGAACCAAGTCTGGCACGGTTGCTTGACGCAATTGTATCCGTTTGGTTGCTGTTCCCAATTTATTCGTCGCCACACATTCATAAGACGTATAGTATCGTGGTTCGTTATAAGGTTTAACAATTAAATAGGATACCGGTCCGCGTCCATGTATTTGAATGTTGGCACTCTGATTATTTTCAAGAATATAATCGTTATAACGCCACTGAATTGTCGCGTTAGGTATCGACTCTGCTATACAGGTCAAATTACCCGGATTATTATTCCAACTCCAAACGGGAGGATAATCTTTAGTCTTCTCAAAAGTCGGAGAAAACTCCACAGTTATGTGTCCATTGGTGTAAGCAATTTCGACCGTATTTTCGGCTATACATACATATAAGCCGTCGTCTTGCCGTTTCAATTTATCGAATTTCAAAATACCTATTGTTTCTCCCTTTTCTTCGTTAGGAATGGACTGTTGTTCGATACGAAGATCATTATTTTGCGGTCCCATTTCATACGGATCACGATTGCTCAACTTTTTAAACACAATTTTGGGAGCTGGCCTTCCATTGGCTTTGCATATAATTTTAACGCTAGAGTCTACGGGAGATGTTATATTAAGAAATTCGTATATTTTTGGCTTAACGAGTACGTTAATTTTTACGACAGTCTCGTTACGTCCAGCAGAATTTTCTGCCACACACTTGTAAAAAGAATCGTCGTTAAATTCTACCCTATGAATGATGAGTAATCCCGTATTTTTTTTAACTGTAAATCTATCGGTCATCGATAAGTCTTCTCGCGTTTTCTCTTTGATCCAGGTGTACACTGGAGGTGGTTTACCTGTACTGTTACAAACAGTCGACGCTTCTTCCCCTTCTACTACTTCCACAGTGGACATAGGTCTTATTTGTGGTGGTACTTGAACTTCAACCTAAAGAATAATTGTTCTCCCAGTAAGTTTTGATTACTTTGTCGGTATTTAACGCTCACCTTAATATTTTTGGCTTCGATCTGCCCAGTGTTGAAAACGACTGCTCTACACGTATATATACCATCGTCGGATTCTCTCACTTTCTTAATCCACAAACCATTATTCTCGATAATGTATCGATTACTCGAATTAATATCGATATCTTCTCCATTTTTCAACCAATTAATAGTAGGAGCCGGATTCGCCTTAACTTCGCATCGAATTTTGTAGTCTTCGTTTACAACTGGATATTGCGATTCTGGCGCATCGATCCATGTTATATCGACTGCAAAATTTAATTTTTAAGTTTGCGTTATAAATGCCGCCTTCAGACTTACCTATCGTATTTACTTTGGTGCTTGCTGTTAATTGTTCGGAGGACGCGTAACTGGCCGCGCAAGTGTAATTTCCGGCCAGGTTTTCGGTCAGTTTTGAGAATATTAATACGATACCGGATTCTCCATTTAGTTTCTAAAAAGAAAATTTAAGGTAATTTAAGGTATTTAATTTTAAGGTAATTTAAGGTATTTAATTTTAAGGTAATTTAAGGTATTTAATTTTAAGGTAATTTAAGATATTTAATATTAAGGTAATTTAAGGTAGGTACCTATAGTTTATTCACCGTAACTTGACGATTATTACGTCATAAGTAACAAAAATATCAAGACCAAACGACATTATATACTCTAAATTCGACGGTATAATTTATGGTATAAAATTGTAATATTTAAAACGTTACATACGTAAAATATTGATCGAAAAAATAAATACACCAATTACTTATTACTTAATTACAATGACTTTCGACTTTTTAGATGGGTACACGTTCCGCAGAATGAAACGAGAATAAAACCAGATACAAGAAGTATTACGTAAAAACTACTCTTCCATGGCAAAGTGTGGCAGAACATACCTTGGGGCTGCAGATACACCCCCGGAGGATCAAAATATTGCAAAATCTTCGACAAACGATATATTTCAACCATCGGTCTATAAGTGATTTCTAAACAAATTCGACCATTTCTGGTACGATAGATGGTACCGTGTACGGGCCGCACAATGTGGAATAGATGATAGAAACTAGTTTGTTTTTTTTTTTGAAAGAAAAACTTCGAAAGGGTAAAAATAAATCCTGATGGGACAAATAAAAAATCCCGGAATTCCGGGGCGTCCTCGGAATACAATCAACTCTGTAAATGAAGAGACACTAATTAATCACGACCAAGTCAAAATTTAAATTTAATTTAATTGAATTTAAGAATGCTAAACAAAATTAATCACTACCGACGCGACGTTGCGATATAGTGATTAACATGTCAATCTTAAGCCCGAGAAAGATAGTGTCAATATCGGAAACGTCGCGTCGCAGTCATTAGTTTTATTAACATTATTTGTATAAATGACCAATTCCGATTACATACTTGTTTTGTATTATAAATTAAAATTAAAAAATCCTAACTAATTTGTAAGGTAAGTGACGAAATCGGGACCACAAAATCAAATCACAAAACTAGTCGCACATGTATGTACACTTGCCACAGAAAAAATCGGGACAGTCGAAGGATAGAATTTTAAAAATGTTTTGTTGTGAATTGGGTTTTAGGTGAAATGCTTGTATTTTTAAAAGGGATTATTGTAAGCCATAAATCATCATTGTTACCTACAAAGTGGACAACTCTTTGTCAACAAAATACTTTAGAAGCAAGTGGTAGGCAGGTTTAGTTTATGCTTTCTGTAAATTAAAAAATTTATTGATCGACGTAATATATCGATCGCGTTTTACCAAAAGGACGTAACTCACACTTCTTATGAAAATGAGTTATTCTGACTGTCTTACGCATTTAAAGCAAAGACATCGTCTGATAAAATCTAATAACAATATTTCGATTTTTTTCACCGGAAAAAACGATTTATATTTCCGCGAAACGTATCTTGTTATAGCTACGCGGCGACATAACATGTGCTCTACTGTAAAATTTACTTTTTGTGGGTTACGCCCTTTTGGAAAAACTGCGTCGATATGACCGGTAACATGTAGATTTATATAAAAAAAAATGGTTACTTACACACACAAAATTGACATAGCTTGAAAAATATTTCGTCTTGTTAATAATGCTTCCTCAATTAAATTTAATAAATCACATTTTTGATTTTTTGCCTTGACTTTTCTTTTAACAAGCCATAACTTTTCCAAATCGGACCTGTACATTGCTATAGCTTTTTTGCTTAAAATTACTTAAGAAACGCGCCCCTAACGTTTGGCAGATTCCTCCCGGAACACCCTGTATGTATCCTTAATTACTATATGTGTTATTTAACCTACGAACCTTATATCCAAGAACAAGAAACGATAAGTAAAATAATTATTAAGTAGTAATATTCTTTGTTTACGTAAAAATAAATTAATTTTTGGCCAATGAATATTTATTATCATTTTTTACCGTTTATAAATTTGTACTAATTATAAACTTACTTTTGGTGTTACGCTTTTAAATTTTATATTGGTTATTACCAGTTTTAAAGAATGTATAAAGAAAGTTCTGTACAACAAATTATATAAGTGACCATACTTCTCTAGTTCATAAACTTCAATGGAAATCAATTTCCACTTTTTGTTTTAAAAATTTTTAATGATATTTGTTCAACCATGTACAAATGTAAATCCCACAGCACTATTATTGTAAGTAAAATTATATCAAAAAATTACTTATAATAAAACACCTTACAAACATACATAATTAATCTAAGGCTCTAGACGATCGTATCCTTAATTACTATATGTGTTATTTAACCTACGAACCTTATATCCAAGAACAAGAATATTTAAATAAAATAATTTTGTAAGTAAGTTATAATTAGTAGTGTAATAGTAAAGTAATAAAGATACAATTCTTTGGCCAATTAATATATTATATATTCAATTAATTGTATCAATCGTTTATATATTTGTAGCACTAAAGATAGCTGTTTCAGAGCCGAAATATATGTCTAGTTGTTTCAAGATATTATATAAGTAATTACCAACAAGTTTTAAATGAAGTTTAGTAAAGTAAGCATTCGGTCATTAGTTTTAACTTTTCAGGCGAACCTACCATTCAGTAAGTTCATAATTTTCTCTTTGAATCAAGATTTTCACTTTTTATGTTTAGAAAAATTTTTGATAATGATATTTGGTATCGAACATCATCAGTAAAATTGTCGAATTTCCAGCGACGATATTTTGTAAGACGTCAAAATTATATCAAAATATTACATTTAATAATAAAACAGGGTTACAAACAGGTTACAAACAGAACATTGAATTAAATCTACAGGCTCTAGACGAGAGCGGTATAATGGAATATCGATAGATATACTGGACACATCTTTCATTGGAAACAAATATTTTGAAATGTATTTTTAGGCTTCATCAGTAATTATAATTGTAGAGGAAGGAAATACTTTTATGACTTAATCCTTATGTACTTGCAAACAGTTTATTTAAAACCCGATTCACAACAAAACATTTTTAAAATTCTGTCCTTCTACTGTCCCGATTTTTTCTGTGGCGAGCGTACGTACAAAATGAAAATAAAAGATATATTTTCGAAATAAACTTTATAATCAGGAAGTAGTATTAAATAAAAATATTTAATACCTACATTTTATATGTTTTTTCTTTAATGAATGTAAGATTTCCGATAATTCTTTCGTTCAAACGCCGGAACAGATAAACGTCCTCAAATTAATCGTTTATTTAATCTCGGGCTCTAAAAAGAGCTTAAAACCGAAGTTTTAATGCGACAAAAAATTGCAAATCTCGCATGGATTCTGCGGGATTACGTCTAACTTAATTTTAATATCCTGCACATTCGACATATCGATTTAGATCAAAGAAATTTGACAAAAATTGTGACTGAGAGTGTTCACTACTTATAATTCCGTTTGAAAATTTTATGATAAAATAAAAGCAGCCAAGCAAGTTTCCATCAATTTAGAATGGAAGGATACGCGCAATAGATTTAGCGATTTAGTAAAACTAGAACCAAAAAAAAAAACAAACCGCCCCATATTAAAATCCGAAATTAGTGTCCACTAAATAGAAATGTAAATTACAAAATAGCTATTATTTTCTTTAACGCCATTATAATTGCCCGTATCTATGCATGTTTTGGACTTCAGTTTTAAATTTATTGGGCGGCGTCAACTCGTATAATTTTTCAAAATTGCGATAAAATTGCGAAAATCTTTACCGTCTTGTCTTTCTGTTATTGCGAAGTATTTTAACCATTGAAATCTATAGAGAATTCCGAAGATTTTAACTGTCCGGTATTTGGAAAAGTTTTACTGCATTTATTTTTATAAGTGTTACCTACTTGTATTGTTTATTGTAAAAAAAATATGACGTATATATAATTTGTTACACATAGTAACCGTTTAGTAGATAAATCCATTTCGTTCTAAATAAATATGTAACAAATGCAAATGCAAATCGGATTATACGTTTCCAACACCGATATTTCATTTTTTTTTCGTAAGGTTCAGACTCAATTTCCGTTCAGTTCTAATCTAGATCCCATATTCACGGTTTACAATCGTTGCAAATTAATGGATTACGGAGTGGAAATTGAAATTTTTAAATCCATCATAAAGAACGAAGTAAAACATGGTGTAAAATCAATCTTGTCCAGAAACAATAATGCTTTTTAACGAACTAAATGTCCATTTGGCGCCATAAAATGGAGATAAACAGATAAACGGACGAAGGGTCGAATCGAAACAAAAAAATTAAAGAGGATTGTAAATTTCAACTCCGCAAACAACTAAGAGACTTTTATAAATACGGCAATCGATCTTGCGTCTCGGCGTTAAAATTACAAAAAAAACGTCGGAGTCTCTAGTTAGAATTTCGAAAAATAAACTGTATCCCTTATATTCTTCACATTCAACAAGTGTCAGGCGCTCGCTTAAACAAATATTTCAAAACGAACCTGAATGTATAAAGGCGCTTCCGCATTGGTTACGTCTATTCTTCTATTTTTTGTATCTCTCCATTCTAGTTGCTGAACCAAACTGGGATTTTCTACATTAGGGGTACATGTGAGAGCTAATCCAGACCCAACTGGCTTTATTACTTGAGCACCTTCTGGTTGTATCTCCAATCGGGGAGGCGGCTTTTCCGAAGTCACTATAAAAAAAACACACAAATTAATGTTATGTTATGACGTAGGTGTATATGGAGAGAGTATACGGTCAAAATGAGGCAATTTGTTTCTATCAGGCAATCCATCAATTTGTGGTCATTTACGAATTGAACGTGAGCTATAAACACATCCATAAAACCCATCAAAGTTAATTCAACACATCAAATAGTAATAAAACGAAATGTAGGTAATATACTCGTTCGTTTGAAAATATGGCAATAATGCAAAGAAGCTTTTCATTGTAAGTTTCCAAACAATTAAGGAAATTAAGCTTTTAATGTAAATCTACCAGTTAAAAATACATGAAAATCGTTAAGCATGTTCGTGGTAAGGGTGAATAAATAAATGATAATATAGTCGAATGTAAAAATGTAGACACTTTTGTAAATGACATCACCGCAATAATTGCAAATGAAGATGGATGTGACATGACGCGAGGCTAAATTAAATCAATGCGAGCTGCGCCAAAATGAAAAATTGTACTACCCGATGTAAGTCACTAACTAGAATGACGGACAAGCGACTGACCGCTACAATATCAAAAAAAAACAATTTACGGGCGCGATGACGAAATACAACTTTTCAATTTAGAAACCGGAGAAAATATTCATAAAGTGAACTTGCGACACAATAGAGGACGCCCGAAAGACCATATGCAAATTCACGATAAAACGAATAAAATCGTTGGCAATCTTTATGAAAAAATTAATGAAACGCCGCAAAACTGGTTTTATTGCTGCTCGTATTCTTCACTAAGTTTATTTAAAATTAGGAGCCAGAGAAATTCGCGCGAAATTTTAAGACGCAAATAAAACACGCGTTTCAGGACAAATCGCGGGGATATTTATATCTACACCAGGGCTTCCAGCGACACACCCCATTAAAAAAGTAAATAAAGTAAATATTTCTCAAACTTAAAGTAAATAAAAGCAAATAAAAACGAAAAAAGTACATCCGTAAAAAAGTAAATCACTGGACGCACTGAATATAACAAACAAAGAAATGACAAACTACACGTTTTAAATCGATTTAAAATTTTTGCGAAATCTCGATAAAATCCCTTAGTTCGCGGTTTTTTTTGGCAAAATTTTGACCCGAACGTTTTGAGACGTAACGTTCAGAACAAGTCGAAAAACGACCAAAAAACTCGTATTTCTAGTATAACAACGCAAGAAATGAAATTTTAAATAGATTATAATTTTTGCATAATCTCGATAAAATGACACTACCTAATACGCATAGAATAGGTCCTCCTGTACCACAGTCTACTGTTTTCTAAGATTCGTGAATAAATTTTTAAAAAAAGTAAATAAAAGTAAATCACTGGAAGCACTGATATCTACCCTAACCTACCTAAAATCAAATTGAGGTATTGCAACGAGATTACAGCCAAGAGAATAAAATGCAATCGTTTTGTAATCAATAGATATTTATTTTTCTTTATTTGCGAACTGTATTGATTATATTAAACATTTAACGATTAGTGAAAAATGCAGATTTATTGATGAATTGTAAGATTGTCTAGCATCTAATGTTATTTTTCTCGAGCATTAATTTGTGAATTATAAGGATTAATCTTACGAAAAATAATACCAATCAAAGAAAACAATGGTCTTTTGGCAAATTAAATTCAAAAGCTGAAACGAAAAAATCAAGAGCCTACCTACACATCCAAAATAAGCAGAATTTGGTCGGTTTATAGGTAAATAATGTAACGCGATAAAGAAATGCTTTCGATGAAACCGATTGCGTTAACGATATTAAAGAATTAAAATAATTTAATAGTAATCGTGCGATGAATTGATGACGACTGAAACTGCAATAGTTCAGCAAAACTTATCCATCATTTAAAAATGTGTATTTCATAAAAAATTCCTTAACATTCGCGGCTTTGGCATCCGCGAATTTAACTTTCGCGAACCGAAAAATGTAGACTTTTAACATCCGCGAACTTAACATTCGCGATTCAAAAGGTCGAAGTAAAGACGAAAATTAAAGAACTACAACGAATATTTAAAAAGTATTCGTACACTTAAAATAGAAGCTAAAATTAAAACAAATTACAAGTTTACTAGTATTGCCTCTAGCATTAATGTTAACTTGCAATCCAAGATGTTTATTGTAAATTCCTCAAATAACTGCGGTAACTCCCTTGTACGAATACTTTTTGCGCAACGTTTACACACGTTTCTCTGGAATTTGATGTGTAATAACAAACGTAAACCGTTTTTAGAAATATTTTTCTATAACAGTTCTAATATAAACATTAATGTAAAACATCGTGATAATTTTTTTGTAATTATTTAGTTTAAAACAGAATAATAAAAATTTTACTTTATAAATTTCAAGTGTACGAATACTTGTTACACTCACTGTATTTCAAATAAAATAAATTGATGCATAGGTAGTTTTTATTCGGACAAAACACCCAGTTGGCACAAGAAACCCGCTTTGAGTGCTCGAGTTTCCAAACTACACCGTCTTGAATTTATCCCATTTCTGGGAAGCCGTTAATATTCCTAGATTATTCTATATATAGAATTAAAAAAATATATAATCAACTGTATTTATACTGTATATTAGTGAACTTACAAGGAAACATCGCCAAGTGTCCGACGCCGATCGAACTGCTTTTTGGCCCAGAGGTAGACCTATATGAGACTAGTTAAAACCCCCAAATATTAGCTGCCCTAACCCGGAGAGTGAAAAATTACGGCCATTTTTTGTTTCCCACTCCCCGATTGTCCACCTCATAGCCAGTTTTGAACACTAGAAATATATCTGTTTGGCGCAGTCGGTAGTGAGCTCGACTGCCAGTCGGGCGGTCGGGGGGTTCTCGATGCCCGGAGAGGGTATTTGCTTTTTTAGAGGTAGTTGATTTTTTTTTAGTAAATGTAGTCCTCGAATTTCGAATTTTTTTCGTTTGGCTTTTGCGGTCGAATTTTTTTTTTCGAAGGTTTTGTTGCCGAGGAATTTGAAATTTTTGAGCGCGTGAAAAAGCTTATTTACAGCGCAAATGAGGGAGACTGCAGCGCTCAAAAATTTCAAATTCCTCGGCGGAAACAGTCTCGGTTGCGTTGGAAAGAGGGAACACAAGCGAAAGCAAGCGTACGACATTGCTGCCGTTAACAGAATCCATGGCAAAAGCGCAACAAAACCTTCGAAAAAAAATTCGACCCCAAAAGCCGACAAACGAAAAAAAATTCGAAATTCGAGGACTACATTTACTAAAAAAATCAAGTACCTCTAAAAAAGCAAATACCCCCTCCGGGCATCGAGAACCCCCGACCTCCCGACTGGCAGTCGAGCTCACTACCGACTGCGCCAAACAGACATATTTCTATAGTGTTCAAAACTGGCTATGAGGTGGACAATCGGCGAGTGGGAAACAAAAAATGGCCGTAATTTTTCACTCTCCGGGTTAGGGCAGCTAATATTTGGGGGTTTTAACTAGTCTCCTCTGGGCCAAAAATCAGTTCAATCGGCGTCGGACACTTGGCGATGTTCCCTTGTTAGTCATAGGTATGATAAATGTAGTTATTATTTCAAAACGATTACATTAATATAGTGTTTTAAATTCATAAATTTTAAGTTATGATGTTAATGTAGAAATTCGTAGATACAATCAAGTAATGATTGGATTGATGAAAAAGAATCGTTGAAGCAATCAAGATATCCATTAAATTATTAAAAAAATTTAATTATTAAACATTTTTTTGATACAGTACGATCCGAATTTTTAAAGAAGTTTGAAAATCAGTGATCGACCTACAGCATTAATTTGAAATCTAATAAAAAAAAAGGTGACATACAGCCTGTTCAACAAGGAAGCAAGCCCGATATTTCGAAAAGTATAAAAGATATTGCCCCCCCGTCTTTCTCGGCGTGATTGTACTATCAATGGACTACGTCGCCAATACTAATTCATTGCGTTCCACGAGCTCACGATTCGTAGTTCACATCGAAAAACGTATGGACTGATCTGCCGAAAAAATCAATCGCGATTGGTCGAATGTCGTGGTATTTTTGTAACATGACGTGCACGATGTTTAAAAAAATCACAGTTCCGTCGAATTTAACAAACAATATTATCCTCCGAGATTTTAACACCGTATAGAAAGTTGCGGCAGTGTATTATTTATTAATAAAATTCGTAATCGGCAACCACACAGCAAACAGAAACGCATCACGCACGAACAACAATCAAAAATTTCATAATACCTAGATCAAAATAAATAACAATAGTAGGTAAGAAACGCGTTGGATTTATTTACGTATTCTATTTTCGTTCGTTAACAGACGAGCTTAATTTACGTCGATTTCGAAAAATGCCATCTCGAAACGTTATTACGTAGACTAACGTGTATAACTTGGGAAACGCGAGCTTTTTCGTAATTTTCAAACCGCAGTGAAACAAGTAAAATGCCATCGTTTCCGCAGTGGAAAGCCGAAAATAAAACGTTTTACCTTTCCATTTTATCTCGAAGTAAAACGTTTAACGATACATCGACATTAAAAATTGACGAACATAATTTGAAGGGAGCGATTCGTAAAAGCGTAATCGAAGGATTACATCCCGAACGTCAATATAAAGTGGCGCCACTACTTCGGGGCAAGTGAAAAATAAGTTAATATAAAAGAACGCGACTTTAAGAAAAACGAACGTTTCATTTTGTTAAAGAGTGGATCGGCATTTCCACTGCGAAATATCATCGAAACTGTTACGAGGCCATAAATTATACTGATGGGAAATCCAGCTAAAATCTGTTCCGATACAACAGTTTTATTTACGCGTGCTATATTTAAAACGAGTACCGATAAAAGAACGAACTTGTTCTTTTTGCGGCCCAAAAACAAAACGTGTAAATTTTCAATAAATTTACCGAAAGCAAAGTCGGATCTGGCGTCTGTCTACCTACTGCGAACGAATGGGGAAGAATTGTTCACACTCCGCGGGGTTACTTGTAACTTGCGAAATGCATTTTCTCCCCTGATTTTACGCTATATGATGCGTAACGCCATTACCATCGTAATATATCAGCTTTCTGGGCGTTCTGTTCGGAAATTTCGAAAATGCGACATTTCACGGTTTATTATTTTCTGTAAAGTTATAGTTAACTCGTTTCTATTAAATTCGGGGGGAAGTTTAAAGACAAACGTCGAGAAATACAAATACCGTAAACTGATATTTTTCCAAGATATCGCGACTTTAAAAATTTGGAAGGTGGGTAAAATAGGGCAATTGCGAATACGACGAATTGTAATAATTTTCTATAAAGGGTATAGCCGGATAAGCATGGCAAAATGGCCCCCAAAGAAATCTACGAAACAACCTATATTATTACATTGGCAAGTCATAAGGAAACGATATATACACGTTTTATTCCCTGACCTTCAGTAGTCCATGAGAAAATCAAAAAAGTATGTACCGGGGGAACTATTTTTTAAATTCGTTTATCTACGAAACTATTATAGCTAAGAACATAAATCAAAAACAGATTGTTAGAGAATACTTCACAATATAACATATGTTTTTTCTCTTAGTTTCGACTAATAATAACTATTAAAAAATTAATGGAGAAATTTTGAAAATTGAAAATTTTACAGTTCGGCCAGAGTGACAATCATCAAAAAAATGTTAAATATTGCTACTAATGTCTACGACTACTACTAAAAGTTTCGCGAAAAAAAAATTGGTACAACACTTTGAAAAAAAATAATGTACACTCTATAGTCACTACTACTATATAATGTACCGCACCTACATAAACAAAAATATAAACTATAACAAAATAAAACAACAATTATGACAATATAAAATATAAACAAAACAAAAAATGCAAATAAGTGTCTAATATACAGGGATTTCAGTTAATAGAAAAGTTACAAATGTCTTATGTACATAAATATTATCGAATGCGATAGAAAACGTTTCTATTGTTATTAATTAATTCTAGTTATATAGTTGCCTGAGTGAGTACAGATGTTTACCTACAGTCAATATTATTAATCATCATCACTATCTTCATTAATGACAACAGAAACAGAATTTGTTGCAAATATTTTCGACAATATCTCTGCTGGACATATATTACGCGGCATTTATCGGGTGAGTGATAAATAATATATTATAGTTGCTGCATGTGAACAACACCCAACTGTTCTATTACCGTTGGGACAGTCACAACAATACGAATATAATCAATATACTTTATTATTTTATGTCTCGATCGTACGTTCAGTTTTATAATATGTGGTGTTTGCTTGACATACTGCATGAGAAGATTATTCTTATTGTCCAGTATTTCTGATAATTACGACTCAGCTTGGGAAAGTTGATAACTGCCTGTAAATAAAACTTTCAAGTCTTGCTCAGTTAAACGTGGAAAATCTAGGTCAGATACCATTAGATGTTGAAAAGACGATTTCCGACGATTCCAATGATGATTATCAACATCTTCCCGCAAAGTATTTGTCGAATTTATTCGTCTAATTTCGTCTTGTAATGCACCATCTGAACTCAACCTTTGTCCGTATCACAACAATCGTACCTTTGGAAGCAGTTTATTATCTAAGTTGTGATGTATGAGACGATATTTTTGGCTTATAGCACCATGTACAGCTTCGATTACACAACGTATTTTTGTTACTTTTCGCGATATGTTTGCTTTTTCCGTAGTTAATTGAGATTTTTTGCCTTTGCAAGCAGGCATAAATACGGTTAAGCCTTCATTAGTTATGTAGTTTATTACATCACGAAAACCACGATCAACAATGAACACATCATGTGGTTGTAACGTAGTTCTTATGCCTACGGAGTCTTGTAATACGAGTTTCATAATCGTGGCATCATTTTGAGTACCATAAAAAGGCCCAACAATATTAAGAATGTAGCCATTGGTTGTACAGATTATAAACGGCTTACACAAAGGCACTTTTTTTGGACCTGAATACGATTTTCGAATTTCTAGAACTACGTATTTTAATCGTCGAACATAAATATTAACAACACTGCAAGAATGTTAAACTTGAACTGCATGTCCGACTAAAGCGCCGCGCCGGCGCTGTTCCTGAATGGTGATGGGTACTGACAATGAGATCGCTTTACACAACTTCAGTAAGTAGTGAAACATTCTTATATTTTTTACTTGACCACTACTTCTATTCGCGGTTTAAACAACGTAAAAAACTTAACTTGTCGTTTTTGTTTTGACGCTACCAATATTTGCTTTTATTTTTTTTCAGAGCGTTGTACTAATTTTTTTTTCACGAAACTTTTAGTAGTAGTAGTAGACATTTGTAGCAATATTTGACATTTTTTTGATGATTGTCACTCTGGCCGAACTGTAAAATTTTCAATTTTCAAAATTTCTCCATTAATTTTTTAATAGTTATTATTAGTCGAAACTAATAGAAAAAACATATGTTATGCTATGAAGTATTCTCTAACAATCTGTTTTTGATTTACGTTTGTAGCTATAATAGTTTCGTAGATAAACGAATTTAAAAAATAGTTCCCCGGGTACATACTTTTTTGATTTTCTCAAGGACTACTAAAGGTCAGGGAGTAAAACGTGCATATATCGTTTCCTTATGACTTGCCAATGTAATAATATAGGTTGTTTCGTAGATTTCTTTGGGGGCCATTTTGCCATGCTTATCCGGCTATACCCTTTAACTTGTATTTTTTTGTTTTTAAAAATTTGTTATTAATCGATTTTAATTACATACTGAACTTGATTTATACAGTTAAAATTGAAAACAAACACTGTTCTCGCCCGTTTTCGAATTTTTTAAAAACATTACAACATTCGATCAACGCCTGGTTGGGTATTTTGGACTTGAACTTACTGTTTAAATTCGATTTCTTTTTGAATTTGGCTCGTTTTATCGAAATTAGAAAACAGTACTTTTTTATCGTAAATATTTGGCAAATCCGAAAAGCCATTAAAAAGTTAAAAATTCGAATCGTCGAAGAAATTTTGTGAATGGGAAGAGTATGGGGTGGTAGTGCACCCTTGGCCCTTCTAGATAATATCTAGATAATATAAATATTAAAGACCTTCATCTACTACAATGTTATAGCAAAAATGTTAATCATTTTTTTTGGAAATAAAAATTACGATTGCGCGGCTGTCTTACTTTGGTACGTGGTGCCACATACCAACCACACACGTACGTTAACGAAGCATGAAATTTGGTGGAAGGGGGAGTCTGCAAAAACGCATACGACGATAAATCTACAACCAAAAAAAAAAAACGAACAAAATTAACATTTTTAACCAATTCATCAAACCCTAAAATCGCACAATTACATTTTTAAAAACGTCGGCGAAGCTCTTCGCGTTTTCTTTTCCGATTTGCCGGAGAAATCCGATTATTCAATTTTGAGAACTTTAATCGAAAAGTCGGCCGATATAATTAAAACCATACGACGAAATTTCGCTTCTTTCTATTTCTATTTTCGTTTCGAACGGATCACGGGATAATTGAATAAGTAATTGAATATTAATTTCCCAGGCACCGGTTGTGGTGGGAAATAAATAACCTGTCAAGATGGTTTGGCCTAATTCTAGAAAACTTCATCAAACTTCGCCGATATCGGGGCGTAAAACGAATCATCCGCTTTTATAAGCATCTCTTGCTAACACTCCCCAATACTTTTTTTAGTGTGAATAATTTAAAAAGGTAAAAGTATTCAAATTAAAGATAAAATATCGGGTACGTTTGCAAAAAGGTTACGGACATAAATCAGCGCCAACACGAACATCTCTTGAAACTTGAGCACTTTTTAATATTTTACGTGGGTAGTATAGCGTAGGTAACTTGAAATAATCGAGTATAGGGTATACCCGCAACGTAAAAAATCAACGATACGCGGAACTATAATAAGATTATCAATAAGAGAACATATGGTTCGGAGCAAATGATTGATTAATTATATCAGTATTCGTTTAGCGCACGGTATCGATTTCCAATAAGCAAACTCGACACTATCGATCAACGCTTTCAAAACATTTTTAGGTGTATTTATACAGTCGGACTCACGCTTATTCTTAACGTTCCGACAAATGGAGTTTCTAAATTTCCGCGCCCGAACTTGTTTACATTACGGCCACAGAACTTCTTAAGGGAAAAGACGAACGATCAAAGTGGAACGGCATTTTCGTTTAAGAGTGGCGATTTTTCCGTTACGGAAAAACAAACTATTCACCGAAGTTGTCGGCATTGTTGTACTAACTCGAAAGGCCGCCGTTAGTCAACATCCTGTTATTGAAAATTACGGAAAACTCGATGCTGTTGAAATTTTTTACGTCGTCGGCGAAAATCAAATTTCTTTTTCGCAATTTTCAATCATAAAAGGTCAACGAATAAATTCTCGATATATAATTGTATATTAGAAGCTACACATCGTAAGGACGCGTATACAATTTTTAAGTAGGTTCTTTAATCATCACTTAATAACGTAGTACCGGTTAATACTCCCAAAAATTGTGTAGTGAGGGGAGAGGCGATTTATTTACTTACGATTAAACGTAACTTTCGGTACCTACCAACTTTACTACAAAATTATACATATTATTATTATATTACCTACCTGTAATTTATTTAGCCTTAAATAAACCCACATTCGTAATCCGCACACGTAACTCATATCAGACGTCAAGAGGGGCGAGGTCCGACGTTCGTGCTGGCCAAACTATTGGTTTGCGCAGAAAGTCATTTAATAAAAACTTTTACAATTCAATATTTACCTCGATTTAATAATGCGCAAAATTCCAACACAACAACATGAAAGATTCGAATGGCACTAAATAAATAAGTCTCAAACCATACCTCGAATCCAATAAAAACTATTTCATCTTATTTATATTTGCATAATGCGAAGAAAACTCGCTCGACTATGAAAAATGAAAGGGTAGAAAAAACGTTCGCGAGAAATATAACTTTTGTATCGGAATGTTAGCTAGCGTATTGTCGATATCTTTCAGGAAATGCTCACCGAACAAATAAATAAAATACGTGATACGTTTTAAATAAATAAAAAAAAAAATACGTCCCCTTTATTTCGTCGTTCAGACTGAAATTTTATATTTCATAATGGAATTGTTGTTTGTTTTGGATCCTCACTATGGTCTTCCGATAGGTATGTTGTTACGAGGAATTGTTAAATAAATGGTAGGACATCGCGCGCAAATACGGCGAGAATATGTTTCCGCAAACAATCGCAATTGATTTTATAGGTTAGAATTCCGATCGAAAGCCGTAGATTTGTTCAAAAGCACTTATCCAACTTTACCTTAAATAAACACACTTCAGCCCTCGTTGTTAAAAAGAGTAAAACTTCCCAATTTCCTCCAAAGTTTCTAACCCAAACAACAAACTTTCAAGAAGGCCTATCCAAATAGACACATAACCAGTGTAATAAATTTGGTATTCAGGATACCTTAAGCTTTATTAAGTTAAAACTTTCGAACTTTTTAAACGGTCGGATCATATTTCTTTGCTTTGCGATCTGGCGATTTTCATTATGTGTAAACGCCGCCAAAAGGTGGCGGATGAAAAACATTTGGGGGAAAAAAAGCGCGTCGCCAACAACATCGAATAGGTAAAACGAATGATTTTTCATTATTTTGAAAACTGCTGTAAAATACTCTTCAATAAATAAATAAACGTTAGAAAGGGGCGGATACAAGCGTTACGTCTTTATCTCGGAACTGGACGCGTAAGACATGTCGCAAGACAAGCTTCGAAATTTCAATATCATTGTGAGATGCCATTTAGTCTTTCAATCTCGCGATAAATTGTAAATAAATTTGAAAGTTCGATTTTTTTTTAAATAACGCATTTCTCAAAATTCGTATTAAATTTAAATGTTGACGTTTAATAGCTATGTATTACATACATCAGCAATATCTCGCATAGTTCGGGTAATCGGTTTACAACCGATTGATTTTTGATTGTCGCAACAATTTAGACCGACAACAAGACAAAATTTTATTTTTTTATTTGAAAATTTGCAAAAATTAATTCTTAACATTTTTTTTTTAAATAAGAGTCAGTTATTAAAATTTATTGTGGCTAATTTAGGGAGCGATTTATTTTATTTTAAATAAGCATTATAAGATACAATGATATATTAATTTTTTTAAACTATGTATTTAATACCTTATTAATGTTGAATTAAAAACAAATTTAATTTATTTAGGGCATCGTATGTGTATGAATTGTGTGTCGAAAACTGCTTAATGCCTAAATTTCTCGATTAACTTTTTATTTTGTCACCTTTTGATATAAAAAAAAATTATAATAATTCCAGTTTCTTCGTGGCATTCTTTTAATATTCCTTGTTTTAAATTTCCCCTTTTTTTACTAAATTTAATACTATCATACAATTGGTGTAGTTTATTTTACTAACAAAGTGAAAATAAGGCAACTGTGTGGGGGTAAAGATACGGAATTTTGAATTACCCTGTTTATTATAAAAATTTAAAACTTCAACACAACACTATATTAAATATCGACTTATTGTTAGTATAAAAATTAATTAATTGAACTTTAAAACTACCTGTGCACCTACTAATTATGATATACAGGATGATTCATAAATTATACGAAAAACTTCAAGGGGCAATTCTTAATTAAAAATTAAGAGGGGCCTTTCATATAAAATATTTCCTAAAACATCTCATTTCTGAGTTGAGCCCTTCAAAAGAGGAAGGGTAAAATTAAGCTCTCATTTTATTTTTCAACTTGGGAGTAATGTAGAACAATGACATTTAGTAGACGATTTTTACTTATCAAAAGGTTACCTATTCCTAGTAATATTTTCAATAATCTCCTATCTTCATAAGGAAGTGAAACATGCAATTCCTGTTGGTTTTTTTTCAAAGATCTTTTCGGAGAGATAAAGCTTTGCAATTTAGAAAATCCCTTTTGAAAGTTCGCTGTTTTATTTAGAACGATTTTCGGCTCTTTCATTTTTCCCGCAAAACCTACAATTATTTTGTAATAAATAAAATAAGTGATCGTACCCTACAGTGAAAGTTAACATATCAATATTTAGTGATATTTTATTTGTTAAATAGCATTGTTCGTTGTCAGAACTTGTCAACAACTGTTATGACTTTATTCAACTAAACGTTTGTCTACATTGTAATATTTGTCGTTCATTAATTCAAGAGCTTTCCCTTTTGAGGAACCACGAAAGGAAACATTTTAGGAAAAAACCTTATATAAAAGGTCTCCCTTAATTTGTGAAACTCGGTAAATTAATTATAGAACTAGAACCCAAGTTGACGCAAGTTGGCGTCTTAACAGGTTACCTAGATACGAGCAACTGGATGTTATCGTAAAAATAACACAGAGCGAACCGTATAATAAAAATTTATGGTCAGATTCTGAAACTGGTTAATCTTTCAACTTACCGAATAACCACGTTTAGGAGAAAATGTCAAATTATAAAATATGTACTTTTAGGAACAAATTGTCCGTATTATGTACTACAATCAAAAATATGTACTTTTATGTAAAATAGCGACTAAGTCCGACCGCTGTAGAACATCTCAACCTAGAATTACAAATAAAACTGCAATAGCTTTATTCCATTGAGATTTTAGTTTATAGTGTGTGTATATATTAATTAATTATTAGTAAGTTTACATGAAATGGTACATTAGTTATATCCATTAAAGTTACACGCACTAATTAATTAATAAGTACACGTACAGTCGGGTGCAAAATTAATGTCGCGAATCTCGAGCATTGGACGGGTAATACACGGCACAAATTAACAAATCTACGAACAGTATTTACAACAAGCGAGACAAATTACAAATACAAAGTTGAACTTTCATTTAATTCTGCACCCGACAAAGGGAAATGCATAATAAAGCAAGAAATGACAAACTACGCGCTTTTCCGTCGATTTAAAATTTTCGCGAAATCTCGAAAAAAAAGCCTTATTATATAAGTTCATGGTTTTGGCAAAATTTTAACCCAACCTGAACTGTTTAGATCAGGTCCGGATATACCAGAAAATTCGTTTTTTATGTATAACCATCGACTATAGAGGGTTAAACTTGTATAATCAAAGCGAATATCTACTTGAACGTTCCCTAACCTTGATCGAGAACAACGCCGTCTTAATTTTTATTGTAATCATCTAACTAGAGTTTTTCGAAAGATAAGCGTATCGTCTCAGAAACGAAATTACATCACTTTCGTTATAAAAACCAGTTACATTAGTAAATTTTTTTTGGGATGTATTTTTTTCTATTCCACCGATGCGTTTATCCGTTCGGTCACGTAATAGATGTCACCGAATATATATATTTTTATCCATCTTTGGATATAAGAAATACGATTTGGCGAGACAATTTTCCGAAATATCCGCTAAACTATAAACGAATTGTAACGTTCAAAGGTGTGGGGGTAATCATTTTAGCGACAAGAAGTACTTATTCAAAAAAACAACTTAGATTAAGAAAATAATAATTCGGATTATAAATAACACTGATAATCGTGTAGTAGATACATTCATGCGCTTAGGGCGTTCACGGATTACAAACATTCGTACGTAAGTGTGAAGTTGTAGTAACGAAGGATTTTCCCGAAGTTATAATAGAATAGGGTCGAATATGAACGATCTAAAAGTTTCAAGCTCGACAAACTAATTTAAAGACGATTAAGTACATCGACATAAACTAATTACTGAAATCCCGGATGATCTTTAGGAAGTCGTTGGTTAAATAAGCAATTAACTTTTATAATTAACAATTAAAATGGACACAGGTATTTGTTAAATGTTTCCGATGTACGGTTCGAAAGCATCCTGCACAGATCGTCGACGACGACAAATGACTGACGCGTATTTGCCGCACTAGAGCTTTGTTTCTTGTGTAGCAAATACCTCGAGCTTATTCACTTACATTTTACGCTAGGTACCTACGTCTAAGGTAATCGTTTCGCTCCAGTTCTACTGCGTAGTGACTACTGAAAGCTCTAAAGCCTTTCGGAATATTCTAAACCTAGCTATAGGTATGGAGTTTAGAAAAAAATAAACTACGTATTTCGCGCACAGTAGTAACTAGATAACATGCATTCATGAATTTCAACGAAAAAGTAGATTCCATAATTTAAAAAGTTTGATGAAAGCATTGACAGTTGTGAAATATTGAGTTCATGAACACAAATTCTATTTACTGCCAATATTAGGCACAATACCATTCCGCGAACCATTGTGAAGAAGAAATTCTAACAATAAGTTTGCTCCGAATGTAAAATCTGACGAGGAAACATATGTTCGTCATTTGTTTTTCGCAACGGCACTACGTCATCCACTCCTTCGAGACGAAAATCAAGGATAACGAACAAGTTGTAGAACAAACGTAACGTTTTTAGTAATAGATGTAAGTAAGTAGGTGGGTGGGTGGTACACCTTGCTCCTCAAAAAATTTAGGGCTTCGTGCATCGCGACCATTTTTAAATGCATATTTATTCAGTAGATTTAGACAGAAATCCCATTAGAATTGGTTTCCATTTCAATAACATTGAATTTCACTTCCATCTTTATTTACCCTCTTTGTTCCTCTAGGCAGTGCCGGATTTCTATGTTACTTCACCCTGACATCTGTCAAATCACACACTTTCCGTTCTGCACACTATGTGCATTAACCACTACGCTACCGAGACATCTCGTGTGTCATCAAAAAAAAGGAGACGCCTCTAGAGATCAAAACTAATCTCACGTACGTCGCAGTTGGATAGGCACAACATTTATATACCCGCACTACGGGTTCCCCCAAAAAGTCACCGGAATAATACCTTGTAGCAAATATTAAAACAATAATTTAACTTAATTTTAATATCCTCGTTCGGAATATTTAAACCGAAAACGTTCCCTCAAGTTGTTTTTTTCCATTAGGATTCGTTCGCGCCGAATAATTTTTCAGTAGGTAGAGAGAACAGACTCGTAAATCGAGAAAAACGAAAATTACTGAAAGATGTGACCCCATTTTAAAATTCTTGCCTTAGAAATTCTTTACCTCAATGAGTTGGAACATAGGCATAATAAATCAGTCTATATAAATGGTTCACTTAAATACGAGCTTGTTTGCGTGAAAATTTATAGGGAAAATAAATTTTCGCTCGTTTGCCGCGGACGTTCAACGTTTCTTTACACAAGTGTAATTGTGCGTTAACTACATTTAAACAGTTTAAATTATACAAAATAATTTGCATTTCGTTTTGTGAACAAGAAGTTCGCCACACAGTGGTCCGATTTTAATTACATTCGCGTACGAAGAAGAAAACGTTTTGAATTAATCATTAAATTGAAATGGGAAACTTATAAAAGCGAATTATGCCGTTCGTTTAGGAATTTAATTTACTTATAGTACATTTTCGCTGATGTTCCGGAGAGGAAATTCCTGTACCTGCGTAATTGAAAAGCACCTACCTGGATTGTTTATAGCCGCATTGGCGTGGGAGGGGTTTAGTTTTATTTCGTCTTCGTCACTGAACAGAACTACTCGATTTTTAACTAATTTTTTTTTTCAATTTAAAAGCTAATTAGGCAGCGATACATTTTGAACAATAAATCTACAAAAGCTGACGCGCCAACTTTGTTTTATTACCAATTTATTTTTTATTTATTATTAACTTGATAAAATTAAAACGCATCGAACACGCTACTGTAATTACACGGAATCTACACGAACTTGTGTAGGTCCACTAACTTATAGGTTTGATCTGCCGAAAAAATAAAAATTAATTTTTTTCTGGATACACAACAAAACACGTCAAAGTTCCCCATAGATATATCGTGCCGGCATTACAAGATACAAAAGGTCGAAGATAACAAAATAAGTTTTCGCGAATATCTCGTTTCCTATGAGTTAGAGGTCAACGTAGGTTATTATGAAAGTTATAGATCTCTCAAAATTCTCAAAGAAAAAGATCCTAGGTGTAGATTTGAACCGTTTTCGCGATATAAAACGAACAAAGTATAAAATGTACTCTGTATACGCTTTCGTACCATCACCTTGGAGGTAGAATGCGTTTTTTTACATGGTTTCCCACAGTAGGCCTGGCCTGATCCATGTTCTGTCAACGAAATTATAATTCGCCTATCGTCTATTATAATCGATTTAAACGCCCGCAGTTCGCCATTTCTTGCGTGTTATAATGGAAATACGAGTTTTCTGGCTCGTTTCCGACTTGTTTTGAACGTTACGTCTCAAAACGTTCGGGTCAAAATTTTGCTAAAAAAAAACATGCACTATACTAAGGGATTTTTTCGAGATTTCGCAAAAATTTTAAATCGATTTAAAAACGTGTAGTTTGTCATTTCTATCTTTGTTATAATTGAAAAAACTACTTCTCAAGTAATTCCGGACCTGTTCTATCCGTATCGGGTAGCGTCATTTTATCGAGATTATGCAAAAATTATTGTCTATTTAAACGCCCGCAGTTCGTCATTTCTTGCGTGTTATAATGAAAATACGAGTTTTCTGGCCGTTTCCGACTTGTTCTGAACGTTACGTCTCAAAACGTTCGGGTCAAAATTTTGCCAAAAAAAACATGCACTACACTAAGGGATTTTTTCGAGATTTCGCAAAAATTTTAAATCGATTTAAAAACGTGTAGTTTGTCATTTCTATCTTTGTTATAATTGAAAAACTACTTTTCAAGTATCCTGGACCTGTTTTATCCTGTATCTGGTAAGCGAATTTTATCGAGATTATGCAAAAATTATTGTCTATTTAAACGCCCGCAGTTCGTCATTTCTTGCGTGTTATAATGAAAATACGAGTTTTCTGGCCGTTTCAGACTTGTTCTGAGCGTTACGTCTCAAAACGTTCGGGTCAAAATTTTGCTAAAAAAATGTGAACGTCTAAGGGATTTTTTCCGAGATTTCGCAAAAATTTTAAATCGATTTAAAAACGTGTAGTTTGTCATTTTATCTTTGTTATAATTGAAAAACTACTTTTCAAGTAATTCCGGACCTGTTTTATCCGTATCGGGTAGCGTCATTTTATCGAGATTATGCAAAAATTATTGTCTATTTAAACGCCCGCAGTTCCGTCATTTCTTGCGTGTTATACTGAAAATATGCGTTTTCTGGTCATTTCCGACTTGTTCTGAACGTTACGTTTCAAGACGTTCGGGTCAAAATTTTGCTAAAAAAAAATGTGAACGTCTAAGGGATTTTTTCTGAGATTTCGCAAAAATTTTAAATCATGAATTTAAGTCATTTCTTTGTTTGTTATACTCAGTGCTTCCAGTGATTTACTTATTTACTTTTTTTCGCTTTTATTTACTTTAAATTTGAGAAATATTTACTTTTTTTTAATGGGGTGTGTCGCTGGAAATCCATGGAAATAACGTCAGGATCATGTAAATCTTATTTTTCTGCATCTTCAGTTTGAACCACAACCTTGAATCAAGAGCATGTCCGGCTCAGGTGGCAGTGCTGTTGTGTTATGCTCCAAAAGTTAAACATTTAAACATTAAACTCTCATTTAAACACCCCATCCCCGCCGTTTCGAATTACGTCCTGTCTTGACGTTAGAAACGTTAGTTGTTTGTCCAGTAAAGTGGCAAAAAGTGACTTACAATTAGGTTGTTTCGGCAATATTAAGCGATTCAATTGCAATGCGCGGAGGGTAATTTTAGAGTTAAAATACTTCTGCAGATGGGTGCAGGTCGGAACGTTTTTCTTAATACGTTTTAAGTTTTCCCTTATGAAAGAACGCAGAAATGATATATCCGGTAAAAACAAAATATGTTGCTTGTACAATGAGAGCATATTTGTCGATGCTTACCTGTACATTCATAACGTTATAATTATATAGAAGAGTGATATTTTATACAGCGTTTTATTTTATAAACAATTCGTCGTAGAAAATTTTGAGAGATCTACAATTTTCATAATAACCTACATTGGCCTCCAAACAACACGTAGCGAGATATTTGCGAAAATCCAGGTTTTTTTTTAACTTCGATTTCTCATATGTTGTAACGCCGGCACGATACCTACGTGAAACTTTTACATGTTTAAAATGACGAAATCAAGCCGATTGCCCGTAAACACTTTTATTCATTTGCCCTAATTTACACCTAAAGTTACTGGTAAAAATTTTTTGATACTTTGGCCCGCTGTCTAGATGAGTGAAAATGAGTGAAATTTAAGATGTTTTTTTTTTAAACATTTTACAGCAATTTTTAAAACATCTAGTTTTTGCATTAGATATTACCTAATTATGGGCATAGTAGAGAACTCATCGATTCCATGCCCGATCGGGTTAAGGTTTCGAACTTTCCACGAACAAAATAAAAATTTATGAATTTCCCCGATTTTCCAAAAAGTGGAAAAAATCATTTATTTTCTAATTTGATGACCTTCGTCGAAAAAGATTTTCGTTTTAAATTAAAACGATTACTTTGAAAATAAAAATGTTTTTGTACCCCAATCTCTTTTATTACCAAACTCCCCTCGTATTTGATAAAATAATCAATTGTTAGAAGTTAATTATTAAATAAATATGTATACGTATGTATACGTTTCATTCAGATGAATACAATATGAATTGATGAACTAAAATAATTGGTTTAATCACAGGTTTTGTTACCCGCAACAAACCACTAAATTACGGCTCAATTAAGTTCGACTCTAATTTTGCAGAAATGTATTTCGTTTTACAATAATTTTCCACGTCCACGTTAAATATTTATATTAAAAGTGTGTAATATGCATGTTGTCTCGGGTTAGCCGGTGATATTAATTAAAACATTCGTCGCTCCCGGTGATGCATGGTTTTTGCACAGTTCCTAACTGTTACTTGTGCTCGCACTGCATACTAAATTACTGTATAACACCGCGCGTCTTCTATCTACATATAATCTACATATATGAACGTTATCTACGATAAAGGGTTTTCTACTAAAATAATCATCGGGGGAAATGTAGATTGCTTTTACATTTGAAGGATCCTTTCCAAATTCAACAAAGACGAGGTAGAAACAAATATAAACATCATGAATTTCACGCAATTAGGAAACCGATGTTGATTCTCAAAATACACTGTAGCAGTTAGTTTATACTTCATTTTAGAGGTCGCATGCGGCTCTTTTCATTATTTAATCAAGGTGTTGTTTCGAGTGAAATTGCTTTCATGAAAAAAATTCTAAAGTCGAGCAGCGCTAATTCGCCTAAATTACGAAGTTCAAAATTACCCAACTACTCCGGAAGTTACTAAAACATTTGCGGGAGGTGCTCGCGGAATTTTTGTTATTTTCTGTAATATGTCGTCGTTTTAATTTGTATAACCCGATAATTTATGGTTGATAAAGCGTAACAGACTAATGTAGTTTTATTATGGGGGTTCTCGTATTTTCGATTATTGATGCGATTTCAAAAACTGAATAGGTAAGTATATATGAATACACTAGACCCTTGTAAAATGTACGTACCACCCTCTACATACATAAATATTCAATGCTTTTTTCTAATCCGGTTGACTCGAGATTTTAAATTAAAATTTAATAGGAGACATACTGGCCTTCCGTTATAAAAACAATTTGAAGGCCTCGTTTCCACAACAACCATTACAAAACTTTTTTGCGCCAAATAACCATTTGCAACGTCGGCGTCGGGTAAGCAAGAATCTTATTTACACATTTGCGAATTAATTACTGCGTATAGCACCCCTCCGTTTAAGGGTCGGTTATGCTAACATTCACATTAAGTGCAATGTCATGTATTTATATATAGCACTTTAAAAAAAATCAACTTACCCACCACCCACCCTGTCATCTTAATCAAGTCGATAATGTCGGTGAAATTTACCTGGAACAAAGAAATAAATTTTAGGAAGTAATTCACAATTAAAATAATTATGGAAATTGTAATAAATTACAAAATATATTTGTTGTTAGCGTTTACGTATTTATCTAAGTACTTAGGTAATTTCTCCACATTCGCGGGTAATACGTTCCCACGAATACGGGAATGTGTTGAAAATCTCCGAATAAGGGGAGGACAATAACAAAAAAAAAACCTGTTTTATCAAAGGAACTTATACTGAAACATTGAAATTTGTATCGATTTTATTGCTACGCGTTTTCGCGACCGCATTTTCTGCATGTTCAAATGCAGAATTAAAAAATCGAGAGCTTAATAAGTTATTTAATTCTTACAACTCGATCGGCGACAGTTCTTTTGAAACTTTGAAAAATCGCAAAACTTACGATAACTTGTCATGGTATCTCGTTCAAGAATAGTAGTTAACCTCCGCACAACTCCGGTTTTCACACAAACCCATGATCGCGGCGTAGAATAAATACGTTATTTGATACAAACTTGTCCTAAAATTCCTATACCTAAGTACACGCGGTTTACAGGAGGTATTCGGTCATAGTTAAGCTGCAACACAAAATGTGCGCTCCTGTAAAATTTGTCTTTTGTTGTTTACGATGTTCTACCAAAACGCCATCGATATTGTTGTAAAGCTAGATACATAGCCGTGGGATTTTATCAACACATAATATTATTTAGTCATAACGTTCTCACTAAATATTTGATTAAATACATGTAAATCAAAGAGAAATAGTAGACCTACAAATTAATACCCTTTCATTTCCACTCAGTTACTTTCACAAATGAATGCCCGAAATAAGCAAATACCCAAATCTGCTTAGTGCTCAAAATCGCTCTGATATTCATACAGTTAACAGTCTATAGATTTAGACATAATTAACCTATTAGAAAGCGGAAATTCAATCTACACGTATGTCTAAATTAAAAGACTCGTAAAGCTCATTTACAGTTTGTTTTCTCAATTTCATCGGCCTATTGAACCGAGAACTAATCCAAAACCAACTTAAGCAGTCCGTTCTTATAAATTACCAACTCGTATGTAGCGAGTCGTGACATTCTTTAATTATTATCTACTTATTATTTATTAAACTACTACCACGACACGCTGTTTTTGACGAAGACGTTTTACCAATTTCTAGAAGATGAAAATAATCCCTCAGGTGTGTTATTTGAAATTGAAAAGAGACACGTTCGTGACTTTCGCGTATTTTACGGAATTATCCAACAATGAAATCGTTGGCGGTTTCGTGAGACCTACGGAATAAAATCCATTTTAACGTACCGACGATATTAACGACGAAACTTGTGAAATATTTATTCGAAAGGACTCCCAGTAATACGATAGGAATTTAGTGC
This sequence comes from Rhagophthalmus giganteus, assembly GCA_036326145.1. Taxonomy (NCBI): domain Eukaryota; kingdom Metazoa; phylum Arthropoda; class Insecta; order Coleoptera; family Rhagophthalmidae; genus Rhagophthalmus; species Rhagophthalmus giganteus. The sequence continues at coordinate 5,504,703 of JARFJA010000036.1, forward strand.
TCGGTCGAGTTTTCAGTCAATCTTTACGTAAAAGTATCGATTGTCAGAAATCGAAAGTATTTTATTTCCACCTGGCGTTTTTCGCGTATGCGTTAGTCATAAATGTGTTCTTTCGTTAATTTAAAATTGAGAGTGCTCTATGTAAATATTCGTATCATCACGTACGTACATAAAATTCCACCTTCGCGCGAATATTTAGTAGAATTATAGCCGCGACGTGAACAAACGCGCAAAAAACGTCGGGCGCATTAGAAACAATGGGAGGCTCCTTAAATGAAAATCCGCGCCAACCCTTCTCAAAAAAATGCCGATAATATTCTTTGTTGGGATCTAGAAGCTGCTTGGGCCGTCGGAAAATTCTAAAAGCACTTCACCGTAAAGAGCGTATAAGAGCACCGACGACGCAAATTTTAATACCCCGACTTCCTCGACATATTTAATACCTCGACGGAGTAGCTTTCATTACAAGCCATTGTTAAGACGCGCATCTATCTAAATCGACGGTTCAGAGATATAGCACAATAAAAATCTGACTGGCTCGACTGCAAAAAAAAACACGATTTTTATGATAAAACAGCGGCGCAATTTTAACGCGGTGAAAAACTGCTCTAGGGAAAATTTGTTTTTCGACGTATTGTTGCTTCGACTTATGTTGTTATTCGTTGATTCTTTTGAATTTCGTAACTTCCGACAGTTTTTTCCGTACTTAAATAAAAAAAAAACAATTGAAGTTGTACATGTGTACATTTACGATTTTAGGAAATTAGAAAAATCTGCGGTTGTGTTCGAAATACGCTTCGTTAAAAAAGGATCGTATCCCGATTTTTTTTTTTGAAAATTTGTCAATCAGAAAATTTAATTTACTGAAAATTAAACTAATACAGCCGTTTCGTTTCTAAAAAGAAAGGAGTTCTTCTACAGTATAAAAGTAATGAGCATAATTTTTTATTTCGAAATGGCACAATCAGTAAAAAAATCAAAAAGGGACGAAACACGAAATATATATTTTTTTAGTTTTCTCGTAATTACGTTTTTGGGACGAACAGAAAGTTTCGATGCGATTGTTGCAATGCAGTCCGTTTTACGACCTTTTATAATACCAGTTAGTTTTAGCACCGCTTAGTTCGACGCGCAGAAATGTAATAAAAGACGTTGTATCCAGTGTTCCGATACCGCACCTGCAATTTTCATCAATAAAACGCATCGTACTTATTACGAAAAAATTTGATTCGAGTGTTTTTGGGAGCTTATAACAAGGTCTGTGAAGTTGGCACCTCCACATGTGAATTTTTTGAAAAAAAATACGGCATTCGTTTGCCCAGGGAAAAGTTTTTTTTGCCCACCCTCCAAAAATTTTTTATTTGAAAAAAACATTTTTTGGCAAAAAAACCGAAAATCGAAAAATCAACTTTTTTCACGCTATATCGTTTGCCCATGTTTGCCCAGGCAAAATTTTCGTTTGCCCACCCACCAACAATTTTTTATGTGGAAAAAAAATGTTTTAGTGAAAAATTCAAAAAATTTTACAGCTAAATCGTTTGCCCATCGTTAGTCCAGGATTGCCCAGCAAAAATTTTCGCTTGCCCACCCACCAAAAATTTTTATTTGGGAAAAAAATTTTTTGGCGAAAAAACCAAAAATCAAAAAATTAACTTTTCTCGCGCTATATCGTTTGCCCATCTCTCAAATTTGATTGCCCACCCTTTACTTTCATTGTAAGAATAATTAAAAAATAATAAAATGGAAATAACTCCATTCACGATGTATAGGTGAATATATGAGAGACCATATGTTTATAACAAATGATGATTTTTATTGTTATAATGGCTATTTCGTTTGTCCATCTCTCGAATTCGATTGTCCAACCTTCACTTTTATTGTTCAAATATTTAGACAATAATAATATAGAAAAAACCCCATTCGCGATGTTTAGGTAAATATATTAGAGACCATATGTTTATAACAAATGAAAATTTTTGATATTATAATGGTCATTTCGTTTGTCCATCTCTTTAATTCGATTATCCATGCTTTATTCATTCTAAGAAAAATTTTGAAAATAGTGTATTCTCTATTTCGATATTGTTTAAATAATATAGAAACTAATGAAGGATGGGCAAATAAATGAGAGAGATAGACAGGAAAAAGCGATTAAAACATGAGATAAACCACCATTTGTTATGAACATATAGTCCCATGTATTCACCTGTACATCGTGAATAATGGTTTTTTCCATTTTATTATTGTTTAAATATTCTTACAATGAAAGTAAAGGTTGGACAATCGAATTCGAGAGATGGACAAACGAAATAGTCATTATAACAATAAAAATCATCATTTGTTATAAACATATGGTCTCTCATATATTTACCTATACATCGTGAATGGAGTTTTTTCCATTTTATTATTGTCTAAATATTTTAATAATAAAAGTGGAGGTTGGACAATCGAATTCGAGAGATGGACAAACGAAATAGCGATTATAACATTAAAACATCATTTGTTATAAACATATAGTCCCATGTATTCACCTTCTCATCGTGAATGGAGTTCTTTCCATTTTATTATTTTTTAATTATTCTTACAATGAAAGTAAAGGGTGGGCAATCAAATTTGAGAGATGGGCAAACAATATAGCGCGAGAAAAGTTAATTTTTTGATTTTTTGTTTTTTCACCAAAAAAATTTTTTCTCAAATAAAAAATTTTTGGTGGGTGGACAAACGAAAATTTTGCCTGGACAAACATGGGCAAACGATATAGCGTGAAAAAAGTTCATTTTTCGATTTTTGGTTTTTTTGCCAAAAAATTTTTTTTTCAAATAAAAAATTTTTGGATGGTGGGCAAAAAAAACTTTTCCCTGGGCAAACGAATGCCGTATTTTTTTTCAAAAAATTCACATGTGGAGGTGCCAACTTCACAGACCTCTTATAACAATATTGGAGATCTAGGACATTTCGACGCGGCCGTTTCGTTGTCAACGTTTTCAGCACGCGTCCACTAACATCGGCGCCGTTTATTTCAATACGGAACCATTTCGATTCCAAAACAAATAAAAACGATAAACGGAGTTCAGATATTCGTAAATTCGAATTTACCGTAGTTTTTATAAACTGAAAATTTGTATCGAAATCCCCAATTATTTTCTGTCGGCCACCGTGGCATGACGAAGGAATTAGCAAAACAACTCGACGGGTGGTTAATTTTGAATTAAAAAATTACGATTTTGTAAATATTTTAAAACATCATTTTAAAAATTATGTGCCTACGTACAACTTTGATTTTAAAAATAAATCGAAATTAGTCCGTTGTTCAATTTTTGACGAAAACACTTTACGGTTTTGCGATATTCGCATTCGTACAAAAATTTTTAAAAGCTTTTCAGCTGCGTTGTACGTTCGAAATGTGGTTTGATGTAATTTTGCCTTTCTTAATAAAACCAATAACCCTGCCGTGTACCGTCAATTATGTACCGTATGTTTAAAATGCGAACAACGCGGTCCTATTGTCATTTTAATTACCGTGCAACATCCCGAAAAATGTTTTCCAGAGAGTTCGGTTTCATTTAATTAGTGAATCGGAAAAAGCTCGCATGTTATAATAGTATACTATGTGTTTTGAAAAGCTTTTTTGCATTAAAATTTTAGGAAACAAGTTTTTTGTAAAACGATAACCGGCTTTTCGCATCGAAAACATCCTCTACCTATTATTAGATGAAATTATCTGCGGAAAAACACACACCTGGCTGGTTACAATAATACTCGAAAATATATTATACGCGTTTCTTCCATTTTCAAATGCGTGCGGGTTTACATTTAAAAGTCGATAACCCCTAAACTAATAATACAGCTAAACTACTTTGTAACATTAAACGAAACAATAACGGACATTTAATAAAAGAAATCGAAAATATACATGACGTTTCCATTAACCTCGACGCGACGCCGCGGCACGTCGGCTGCCGCGTCGCGCCGCGCCCCAAATATGGTTAACTTTTCTTTCAATTATGAAGAAATTTATAGGTATCCAAGTTTTCTTGCGTTAATGAACCTTTTAGGTCGTTAAGGTTACCCAGAAATTACAATTATCTTAAAGCCGGAGCGAATCCAGCACATTATTACAAAAGTTGAAACGTTTTCAGAATATTTCCATTAATTTAAACTCAAGTTCCGGAAATATTTTAATGATTTGTTACTTTATTTTCAGTCCTTATATTTAAATTTCATTGTTATTGTATATAATATAGGCGACCGAATTTTCCGCAGCGAAGGCCCTTCGACTACATTCCATTTTTCAGTCACGCTCAAACAGAGTGTGCATACAAAACTTGCGGAATCCTCATAAAAGCACATCCTGAAAATTTATTGGTATTAATACGGTTATCATCGACATTGCAGATGTGCTTAGTTTCATTCGTATGGTAATTTGTAACGCAACTAGAGACATCTACTAAGTTCTGACGAATGAAAAAAAGCTGACCGATACAACGAAATTTTATTCATAGGAACATTTTACAACGGAAATTTCGGGAATAATTTAATCTCGAGCCTCGCTTTTATTAAGGAGCCGGAAAATTTTGTCTGTTTACAAGAACGTACGATGCGCGTAAGGGGTGGTTGATATACGACTTGCTTTTTGCAACCGAATCGTCCGATTTGCCGTGTAGTCATTTGAAACGTTGAATTAAGTAGATTTGTTTTCTTGAAATTTCGCGATCGATTTGCGAATTTTCGATGCGACCAATTTCCGATCGAAGTAACTTTCGCGTAGGTTTTGGAAAGAATAGAATAATGATACCATAGAAAATTATGCGGTATTTGCTTTTTTTTGTAGCTACAGACCAGTAGATAAATAGCGTTATGTATAAAATTCGTCGAAAAATAGGAAAACGAATGAAATCGCAGTAGAAAATAATGGACGGAAATTTTAAGCGCACCGATTAAATTTGATTTCGACTTTTCCTGGTATTACGCATTATAAATATTTAAATAGTGTAAGAGTGGCGGTTTTTTTTTAAATGAAAATTCCAATTCAAAATTGTTTCATTTACGTTGGCCTTGAAGTAAATAAAGGTATAATTCGAATTTAAACAAGGCCCCATTTTAATACAAAGCGCGTCTTTTGTTACAGTGTAGGCCGAAGTAAAGCTAAATTAAAACATTTACATTTAAGCGACATTTAAGTTTATATGAAAAATATTTATACGATATCTTCTTTGACATTTTCATCACGAATGTCATGTTTTGAGGGCTGTATTTTTGTCGAAATTAAGTGAAAACCAATAATATTTGAATTAGGCATGTATCTACAATAATGTAGATTGTGAGGGTTTTATAAGCATATATTATGCTAATCGATGTAAAAACATGAAAATGGAACACTATGATAAATTAACACATTAACTACACATTACATAGGCAAGACGTAAAAATATGCAGTCAGGGTGTCGAAGTAAACTGTAACTGGCGGCTGACCGACGCACAGTGGGGTATTTAACACAAAAAGTTGGCCAAAACTATTTTATGCGTTTTTGTGTCTCTACTATGTCCAAGTAATCATTTAAAGCTATTTTAACTCAGATTTTATAAAATTTGAAAAAAACGAAAATTTTTGAAATCAAAGGACCACGCACACTTTATATGGAAAAATAGGAACCACTCAAATCGATTTTTTTTTATATCAATCGACGCGTCTTAATGTGAAGAATAATTATTATCATTGCGCCAATTTTGTTAATTTATAAATAAAGCCGCAATTTTTAATTAACGCTCTTATGAGAATTTCGTGAGAGCAAAGAGAACCTACTAAAATCAAATTTGTTTGAGTCCATAAATCAACTTTGATATTTATTGCGGGGTACTTAACAACGACGGGTCGGTTCCTACCTACTTAAACTGGCCTGAGATTTAAAACGATCGAAATAATTCTTTAAATAGGTATTGACTTTGTGCACATTAAAAATGTATACAAAACTAAGAGATTATTTGTACCTATTTATAAAAAGATAATATCGATGGCGTTTTGTCAAAAGGGCGTAGCCCACACTTTCTGTTAAAATGAATTATTGAATTAAATGAAAAGACATAAATCTGTTAAAATCTGGTAACAATATTTCGATTTTTTTCACCGAAAAAATCGATTTGTATTTCCGCCAAACGTATCTTTTTATAGCTACACGACGACACAACATGTGCTCCCGGTAAAATTTACTTTTTGTTGGTTACGCCCTTCTGGAAAACCTGCGTCGATATTTATATCAGCTTGCTTTTTACAATTGCTGTTATACTGCAGTTGCTGTTGCTGTTAACAATAATAATTGGAAATAGAGTCTATTAATATGTATATATTAATAACGTTAACAAACAATTGAAATAAAAAACAAAACACATTCACGAATATCAAATCAATAAAAAAAATAATTCTTCAATATTCAAAATTGTGACTCAAATAAATAAATAATAAAATAATCCAATATAAGATAAAAATACACATAATGTAGCTGTTTATTTTTCTACCTCGATTAAAAATGTTCACCATAAAAAATATCTATAGGTAACTCCAAATTATTAATTTTATTTTAGTGGAGGTAGTAGTGACCAGCCTCATTAGAGATCTCTGACAAGTAAGGTTAAAATAACTCTGTAACGTAATAAATAATTCAATAAATAATTAATATTGAAAAATCGGCCTATGTATATCCGCCAAAAAAGAAATCTTTCACATAAAATTGTGGCTATTATAACAATTTCGGCCTATCCAAATCTATATGCAATTTACATCATCAAAAAAAAGTTACTAGATTGTTTATGTGTAATTCGGTTTAAAGTTTGGAAAGTGACATATTCTATAGATAATTTACTTGCGCACATATTAGATGGCATAAAGAAAGACTACAATTTATTAGAACTGTCAAAATACGAGGTACGAGGTAATAGCACTGTGTGAAATGTCATCATCTAGTAACCTTTTATTGATGACGTGAACATCATATAAGTTTGGATGAGCTATAACAAAACTATTAGTTTTTAGGCAATTCTTTTATTCCAGGTTTTAAGTTCGCTTACAGTAGGTACCACCCTCCTAATTCTATTCTAACGACTCTAAAATAGTAGGATTAAATTCAGAATTAAAATGCTACCGTGAATTCAATATGAATACGGGTTTAAAATTCTTAATTACAACAAGGAATCGAACAATATAATACTCCATGAGCACTATTTTACTGTTTTCTACCTGCTACTTACATTTGTGTCGTTTCTTAGAAATGTATTTACCATGACCCCTCCATAAATAACGAGCGACAGATTTATTAACTTCCGACATAATTTAAAGCCCAATTTTTTTCAATGAATTGTTCATTAACGGGTTTAATAATGAAGTTACGGATTTGGCGCAATGGTAATAATTATTCTTCACATTAAGACGCGTCGATTGATATAAAAAAAAATCGATTTGAGTGGTTCCTATTTTTCCATATAAAGTGTGCGTGGTCCTTTGTTGCTACATTACAATAAATTTATAAACAACTAATGAAATAAATTGAAACAATTAGGAATTTGCTTAAAAATAACATAATAACAAACTATCAACTATCAAACTTTTAGTCGGTTGATTCGTGTTCTGAATCATTGAATGTGTTTTGGCCAACTTCCTCATCACTAGGAATCCCCATGATAGGGATAATGTTATATTTGGCAAGGTTCGGAATTTCAGCCGGAAGCAGCATTTCTAGTGTTTTATTATTAATTTTGTTTAATTTTATTGACTATACAAATATTTGAAAAATACATACATCAACACGTAGACCTTATTTAAAAAAATAATACAAATTTAATGGGTGTACTTTGGTAAAAAAAAAAAGTTAATTATTACAGCTACATAATTGACATTTCATATTAAGCAACTTTTGTTGCTTGGCAACGCTTGGAAGGATAACTAAATGACCGGTGATTATTAAAAGTAATCGAAAAAGAAATTATTTTTTGTTTAATTTAAAACAAAAAATATATACGTATCTTTCGATATAAGATATCATATATTCTACTAAATTATATACATACCTTCTAGATCAGAATCCTACTTCGAAAATTTCACAAAAACTCTCTAATACACTAATATTTTGAAAATAATACAAACGGTTTTGTAGAGCTTTGACAAAGTTACCTGTAAGCCGGAGTTACAGACAAATTACAAATGAACTAGACCCTTCTATAGTTGGACTGACGACAAGAAAATGGTGCAGATAGACGGCCCAGAGTCTTATTTATTCTGGGAGATTCTAAGCTACATTATATAATTGATTTAAGAAATACGACTTTTCGCCAACTTCTCATATCATATACTCCACTGTGCGCCGGTGGTACCCTTAGCCGTCTCACTTCTCCCCTCCGTGCAACGGCACGCGGTCAGGGAATGTTGAGGGTTTGTTATAAGATGGATTTCTAGGGACGTTTTAAAAAAAAAATGAAGAAATTCAAGATTGCTAGAATGGCACGGGAAGTTTTGTTCGTTTTCGCGATATCGGTTTCGCGACAATTGTAAATCGGTCCCTCCAACCCCCATTACAAAAGTAATTACGGTGCACAGAATTTCGTAATTTATGTATTTTTATTTGTTAGTGTTGCTGCTGAAGAATCCCATTTCTTATGGATGAATATTGTTTTAAATTGGATTTTACACAACCTATTCATGACGAAATAAAACAAAAATATCGTTGCCTGGAAGTGCGGTAAAATAAAATCTGCAACTAGTACACATAATTTACTACGTGAAAAGATTTAAAATACAATGGAAAAAGGATTAAATTTAATAAGCATTTCGTTTATCGAGTTTTAAATAAAATCGAACCCTACTCGATCAATTATTATAATAACAAAAATTTTACCGATTTTAACAATAACTGCGAGCAATTACCGTCAAAGTTGCTTTATGAACGAATACGAGTGCAAGTGTATAATTTGAGTGAAATCATTTAAATTAAACGACCATGACTAAGAAAGCTTTTAAGAGTGTTAAATAGGTTTTTATTTTACGTTTAGAAAGTACCTAAAGTTAATCTGAACTCGACATACATGACTAAGTTTAATAATTACGTTAAGCGCCCTCGATGGATAAACTCGACTTTCTTACGCTAAATACAAAGTTTAATACGTATTACATTTATTTGAAATGTGAGTGACAATTATGAAATTAACGTCGTGTCGTTTATTTTACATTAAGCAGTAAAATTCGCAATTTTAATCTTATTTTCAATTTTCGTAGAATATGGAAGCTATTAGAAGAGGTAATATACTAAATTAAAATAGAGAAAATCCTGTAGTGTTAAACTGAAAACAATAATAGGTAGGTACCTATTATATAAATTTAATTGTCAAACACCCACAGATTAATTCAATAAGATTAAATCATTATTCTAAATTAATAGCTAACAAAGAACATAATCCGCTTCCGTTAATTATCACGTTTCAATGATTTAATTTCCGGGATTTCTCGTAGGTAACAATCGAAAAGCGATGTTTACCAAAAATTTGCCGATCTACTATTTGAGCCATTAATCCTATCTGCCGTTGCCGTTCTGCCTTCTATTGCTTAAGTAAACTAATTTTCCTGGAAGCTTTTCTAGACATGAATATATAAATAATTCAAATTCAAAATAGGTGTTAAATGCATAACGGTTGAGTTGTGAATATTTTATTAAGAGGAAATGCTATTTACTCGAAAGTAGAGGGTGAATGTTAAGAGCGAAAATGGTCGACGACTATTTTCAAACACGGCAATAAATGAAAAGCATTTCAATGCACCCTATTGTGGAGTGCATCGTTAACAGTTATGTTAGCGCGTGTAAGCATTTACTAATTTAGTTATCTCGATCCTTTCTAATTGTCGCATAACACTTCAAAAGTGTAGGGGGGTCGGGGAGTCGCATACTACTTTGTTAGTCGTAACATAGTTATTGTTTAGTGAAAATTTCGTTGTATATACACATCCAAATTAAACGAAAATACTAAACGTATAATTAAAGATACGCAAATTGCTTCGTGTTTAGTTTCATTTGCTCGCGAATTTTCGCGACATTTAGGCGCCGACAGATGCCGTTGTTTGTCTTCCAGTGCGCATAGAAAATAAATGTTTATAGTTATACTTCGCAGACGTTGGAACGAGAAAAGAATCGCAATAAAAACTTAAGGGAGGATCTTCTGAAAGTGCGAACGTTTTTCCATTCGCCTAATTACACTCGATGGGGTTATAAATAAAAGGGCGGCATTCAATTTTAAGTGCACGATGCACCTATCCTCGGCTCATTCAGGTTAATCGGCTCTAATTATTATAATGACGAGCAAATAAATTGGGCGGCGCAACTTTACCGAGGAAAAAATTGACTTTAAAACGACGGCGAAATTGAGCTCTCGTTTGTCGTTTTTGATATCTCGTCTGGAATGTTGCTCGATCGTTAACGTCGATCTTCAACCGACACTCGAGTGGTAATGAATTAATTCGAGTGTCGGGCGATTTATTTTTAATTTGTCGAGTTTTGAACGATTTTTAATTCGCGTTCTAACATCCCAATCGAGGAAAATCATTTTGAATTTATTCTCGACCGTTAGCTAACCAATCATCCTCCTCATAATTGTACACTTTGATTAAAAGAGTCGCAACTTAACGAAAATGACAACCTCGCAGTACGGAAAAAGCAAAAGCACGTAAGTGGATTAAATTTCGAAGTTCATCGAAACCAAACCTTTCAGGCGACGTATTACGCATTAAAACCGATTCTCTGTTTGATGTGTCGAAGCCCTGTAAAATTTTATATAAGTTCCGTTTTAAACACGACACCGATTTGAATCGGTTCGGCCGTAACGGATTTATCTGTTTTTTTTTTCCGTTGCATCGAATTGTATCGGTAATGCGAGTAAGTACGTGCCAACTGTTCTCGGGGAAAAAGGAGCTACAGATTTAATTTCGACGCCGATAACGAGTCAGTCGAGCGGAAAGCATTTCTATTAAAAACACGAAAGGGAAAATTTTAGTTCTGGAGCGCGCTCGACTTTATAAATCATAGTCGTCGCTTTACCGGGGCGCTATTTGCAAACGCCTGCTCCGAAATCGCGATTGTTTGCCGAAGAATAAGATGAAGAAGACAGATAGACGTCAGCAATTGTTTGCCGGAAAGTGCATGATTTTAATTGGATATCTTATTGTTTGACTAACCGTCTTCGCGGAATAATTTCGCTTACGTTTACAAAACAAGCTACGTCTAAATTAGTACTTTAACAATTCAGGACGAATTCAATGTGAGTTAAGTACCTTACGCACTTCCAAACTTTTCAGTTAAGCTGATGCAAAACTTCGGTAAACCCTATTAAATTAAATTCGGAAATCATTACCGTAGGCGGTCAATTGATACGACGCAGATAATTTTCGTGAAGAATTTCCGAGGACCGTCGCCGATTGTGGGCTTCGAGAAATTTCGAATTCGAAGTTTATGGCAGATTTAATTGCAGTTTGCTTAGTTTTACGGTATACGAATTCCACGTGTCTTCTCCCGTTTCGCCATATCTGACGCATTCGTTTTCGACACATTGTGAGTTAATGGATTGCTTTCTTATTGCTAATACAAAAAACATTTTGGGATACATATATGAAAAGCCAAGTCTTGACGGGGTCGTCGCTGATAAGAAAAAATAATACTAAAGACAGAAGTTGTGGAAATACATTCTATCTAATGCTTGTTCGTTAAAAGAAATATTCATACTATATTGATAACGAGATGGAATTTCCGTTTTTGTTGTTCTTTCCACGTTTGTGCAACATCTATAAATAAATTAATGAAAAATATCTATAACTCGCTTTGGATGCAAAGTCTCCAGTTTAAAAACTTGCTTCGAAATTATTAATGATATGACTATGTAAATAATTTAAAAATAGTCGCGGAAATATTGGATCTGATTTGCATAAAATTCCTGTAAATACAACAGTTATATATATATACAAGTGCACGAAACGGTTCTTGACGAATTTGCAAAAATTTTAATTGCCTACCTATTTAAATAGTATTTGAAAACGACCGTGAATAATATAAAAATCAATGTTTAGGTAAACTACATATCTGCATCGCTTCAAATACGTGCTCACGCAATAGTGTACACAACAACACCTACAAGATAAACTATTTAACAAAACAACGAGAAAGAATCGATTATGAATTTCCAATTAACCGTCTTCAAATGACCGAATTTTCGGAGTTAACAGAGTAGTATTTCAAGTTTATTCGCAAACACCGATATTTTCGAACTGATCAAAATCACGAAATCACGAAAAAGAAAAATTGCAACTTCCACAAACCAGAATGTCGAACAAAATCATCAAAGAAAACTGCTTGCAATTAAAGCTATTAGAACGTTGAACAGGTAATTTGCTATTCAAAAAAAAACAAACGATGTTTTATGCAACATAATCGTCAATTTCGCGATTTAAAATGTTTCTTGTATAGAAATCTATTATAGTAAGTACAGTCGAACCCCTTTAATGCGATCTTTAGTAGATACAGTACGATTATGAATATTATCGAGTATTTACGATATATTATAAACTTACGTAAATTCCATTTTCTCGAATTATAAGTCCAGAAACAATTATTCTAATGTACGCTCGAGTTCATATGTTTTGTCCAATCGTCTGGCTGGGTATGCAATACATTTACAAGCAGCCCGGCATCGAAAATTTGAAGACCGCTGGTCGTCTAATAACCTTGTAAGAGATTAAATATTTTTCTGAACTCGTTGCTTTTAAAGTTAACGAAAGGTTGAATGAAAGTTTCTTTTAATTTATGAATTTCCTAATTTAATACACTTCCAATTAATTAATATAGAAAACGCGAGGTATACTTCGTCCAAACCTATATGCAATCCACGTCATCAGTAAAAGGTTACTAGATTATGACGTTTCACACAGTGCTGTCATCTCGTACCTCGAATTTTGACAGTTCTAATAAATTGTAGTCTTTCTTTATGCCATCTAATATGTGCGCGAGTAAATCATCTATAGAATATGTCACTTTTCAAACCGAATTACAAATAAACAATCTAGTAACTTTTTTTTGATGACGTAAATTGCATATAGGTTTGGATAGGCCGTAAACACAAGGGAATTTTAGTGCAAAATTTTGCCCCTATTTATTTATAGCGTTGTAATTAATTTCATTAAAGTAGAATCTTATTTATGAAAACGCTTCAGAATAAATTGTTAAATGCAATATTAAAAACAATATGGTGTCAGTCTAGTTCATTCGCCGTAATAAAAACAAATCTTCTAAAGCTCCGATTATTGACGATACAAAAATTAAAATTTTTGGGAAATGTAAAACGCAAACAATATAAAAAACAATAATAATTCTACGTGTATGGAAAGTGCTGGTCAAGATTGTTGTGTTAGTTAAAAAATAAGAATAATAATCCCCGTTATCAGAGATTAGCTAAACAATGACGGTGACAAGGTGGCTTATCCAGCCAGGCGACTGGACAAAACACATGTACTTGACTGTACATACCCCCCTAGATATTTTTTGAAATTTTGACGTTGACACTATTTAAAATTTTCTGAATACGACCTCAGTATGGTTGTCGAGAGTTTCGTTATAAGCAAATTCGACCATATATTTTTTTTCTTAACGAATTAATAAAAATTAAATACTTAAGTACTTGCGTTTAAGTGGCAAATAATTGAATACGGGTACACTGCAATATATCTTTTACAAATGGTAGTCACGCATAACATCGATCAATCGTTATCCTTTATTAATAACAATTAAAGCAAAAATAACCGTAAAACGCGCCTTCTAATTGAAGGTAAGTTCGTTAATTATCTGTCAGATTCCCAGCGAAAGTGTCCAGCTTATAAACGTATAATAACGCTTGTTGTTGTAATAACGCAATTTTCGATATATATATTTTTTATTATAAGCGTCATCGAAATTTTCCTAATTTGAAAACTTTATATATGTAGGCTTTGTAGCTGTTTTATAAAACGTTTTATTCGCTTTCAAATCCTAAAAGCTTTTGTAATTAAAAGTATGCAAAAACAAGCTCAAAGTGTATTGTTTTTAAATGAAGGTTAAACCTGAATGCCGGGAAAGATAATGTCGAAATATAATACCAAAAACTGTCAATTTTATCGTGCCGTAACCGTTACTCTATACAGAAATGCCGAATCAAAATTCCCAAATGCCTCTACACCGAGATCACGAAATGTATAGAGTATTATTAGATATAGATACGTTCCTTTTAGTCGGTGTTTGTAACGATTAAGATTCTACCCTTGCGAACTTTCAATGATATCGATAATAGATTTTTATTGCATACGTTTCTATTGTCGACATTTCGCTATAAACGTTGCTCTGAAACAACTCGGGACACTTATTCGATTCGGCGCGCAATTTTCTGAAGTAAATGGGTAAATTTAAATAAATAAATAAAAGGAAATTGATCGTGCATCTTCCTTACAACAGTTTTTCCAGGATCGGTAAATCGCCGACAAAATAAAATTGCCTTCAGTCGCGACAACTTAAATTTTAATACGGCACATAAAACAACCACGTTAGATATTCATTTTCCGACAGTGTTCTAAACCCAACATTAATCGAGTGTGGCGGTTGACAGTCAAAATTATTCTGTCGAAAATTCAAAAAATAAATCGACAACAAAAGACAGAAATTTAAATATTCATTTACCGTCAATCACAAATGCAGACAGCCGATCGATTTTTAACCCCTACGTTATAGGCGAGTATAACCACCTAACTGCATTTAATATTTATTTAAATTAAAATTTCATATGATAAATGATCGAAACTTAGTTTCGGGAATGGAAACGTCGTTGCAACGAGGAAAACGGTCATCTCTTATAATGGCGAAAGGAAAAACCATGAAAAATGTACGGAAACAATACTCCGGAGGATAATCTTTGCATCCCTTTGAAAGAATTGCGTTCGGTTTTCGTTGAAGGGACATGGACGACTCGTCGTTCCTTTTAATAATTGATTGTTTTTATACGGTGCGGCGCTTTGTGCGGTCGACGTAAGCCAGGTTATATTGGGACATCGGATACGTCGATGCACCAAACTGAATCCTAATGGAATATCATTTCGGACGATTTGAGTTTAGATAGTACGGAAACAAGCGCGCACCACCAATGGCAACAATACTGGACGTTAGTTGATCACAGGGAAGTTGCGGTTGAAATTCAGAGCGCGTAAGGGGAGACGAACTCGGTCCCAACCTCGGAAGGGATGTCACCTTCGTTTGGCTTCGATTGTTCCCTACCGACAGAACTGAAATTGGATTTTAAATAGACCATGGCAAGGCACCGCACCATCTAACCGCAAATTCGGATCGTCCCGAGTTTATATACCAAGTGGTACTTGGGAGGATTTAAATGAAGGGTAGGTATTTATGCTAAGATAGTTTTGATTTTATGCGTCTCAAATTTGTTAATTACTTATAATATATCTACGTAAATATTTTACATACAATCTGCTGTATACCCAATTTTTTTAAATAAATTCTCAATATAATCTTTCTAAAATATTTGGACTCGTTTCAACTTTTGCATGGTATAGAAACATAAAAATAGTTACAAGGTAGAATAAAACTTCGATCAACAGCCCTTATATTTGTGAGGTACAGTAAAACCCCTATAAAACGACCACGTGTGGTTCGTCTAAAAAATGGTCTCTTGTAGGAGTGCTCGCTTTAGAAGATTAATTTGTTTTAAAGTTTCGTTTCGTTTCGTTCTTTGAAACTGCGGTCGGTCGGAGGAGTTTTACTGTATTAATAAATGCAATTTTAGCAAAAATTTGGCGATTTAGTTATGTATTTACAAATACAATTTATACATTTTCAATTAATTTTTTCAAGTTAATATTTTGTTGTGCATTTTATTCGAGAGGTAAATCTCTGGGTACAACATTCAGGAAATATTGTACATAATTTTGATCGGCAGTTTACCCCTCGATTTTATTTTTAATTTAAAACGACCAGTCCTACAAGAGATCATTTTTCGAAGCACAGGTGGTGGTCGATTTATGGAAGTTTTACTGTATTATTAAAAAAAAACCGCCCACCTTATCAACCAACGGAGGGAAGGCAACGAAAGGGAAACCAAAAGAATTATTGATCACTAAATTAACTATTTTAAAATAACACCGATAACAATTTAACATGCGTAGGTAACACCGATTAAATAATATCTACTATCAAAAAACCACACATTTCTTTTCGACTCTAACAGATTATAATAAATAGAATTCCTCCTACTTATTAAAATTAAATAAATCACGGCTTTCACAAATCATCAAGTCATGTAAAAATTTCACACTTCGATAAATTTTAAGTAATCTAACACCTAAGTTATATATATCCTACAGATATCTATTTACCTACGAGTGCATATAGTAGATATGGAGTTGACGTTTGGCCTAGTTGTTTTACAAAGAGATAATATGGCACTATTTATTGTTCATTTCACACTAATTTATAAAACGCGTTATTTCGTTATTAGATAAATATGTTATTACCGATATTTGAATTATGGCAGAAACCTCGATTCCGTTTATATTTTTGGAAGAAGTCACGCGGCGACGATTTCGAAGAACCCCGGCGAGCGTCGATGAGGTGGCATTTGATGCCCACCCCTCTAAATAAAATCGGACTTCGCGTACCTCAATTATCGATTAAATATTGCCCATTCAATTAACCTTTATTTATGCGTGCAGTTCATCTACGAATGAGAAATTTTAACGCCCGAAAATAAATTTACGAGCTTCCGAATATTTATTTCGATAATCAACCCCTAACAATAATTTAATCAACTGACGTTTCGGACAAGCCATTGAAACTTCCTTGCGTTCAACGTCTATTTTAGTCGTAAGATGTCGAGATTTCGTTGGGCAAGTCGGCCTACTCGTAAACAAATTCGACCAATATTAACAGTGCGCAAGTAAAATGTAGAGAAGAGACAGATTAATCAATTAATAAAAGAAAGTGCATCGGATAATATTGATAGCTTCCTGTAATCGAACGTCAACCCCAATCTCGAACGCACGAGAGGTTTATAAGAAGACGGGATGAGTGAACGCCAATCACGTTTAATTTAGGTGTAATAAAACATTTAGTCTGTAATTAACTTTGCAAATTGTTACTCATCAATTCTGAAAGTAGATTACCTCGTTTTATATATTTGTTTTTTTTTTAATTAACAATTGGAAGCCGTCATTCCGGGCGCAATTTTACGGCCAATTAACCCAAGAACCAACCCACCTATAATTTATAATTGAAAGTGTGAATTATGGCATATAAATAAAGGCAATGATGTTTATTTTATTTTTTAAATTTAAGAGTTCCTAAACAGTCTGGAAAGTTATATATTATTATGACGAGAGGTTGAGAGTTTTACGAGTTCGGAATTTATTGAAGTGGTTTGTTTATTCGTGTCGTTTATTGGTTCAGCGTTAAATTCTAAATAAATTTATTACCACAAATCTAAAAATATACTGTTTAAAATGCTAGTTATCTACTTGTATTCTATATTTAAACATTTTATTTATAGGACAATCAATTATTTCCTTCAAGTTTCTCGTTCGTTTTCAGCTCGAGTCTCATTTTCCGTTGTTTTAACCTTCGAAAATGACGAATCTCGGAAAAATTCCGAAATCGAATCACGTTTTAGTAACAAATGATAATCGATTACTTTCGCGTTTTTCGAAATAGTTGGCCAAAAGATGATCTAAAACGAGATAAAACGTAAAAAAAAGTTGCACGCCTTCGCGAACAAACATATTTCCCAAGTGAAAGACGGAAATCCGGAAAATGACAATCTCAACTCTTTCGGTATAAATCCGAAGGTCTATTATTACAGTAAAGTTGTTTCTTAAAATGGAACAAACTCGATCGTTCAAGCACAATAAGATCTAAAAGAATGAGCAAGTCTTAGAAATCCTCTTAAGTCCTTATAAGCCGTCCAATCTCACGTACAAGGCCTAGAAAAGAGAGCCGGGTAAAACTTCGAGATAACCGATAAAGCAGCTCATTTCCGATTTCCAAAAGAATTCCCAACTTTATTGGCCAAGCAAAGACTTAGGTGTACATTATCAATTGATTTTTACTTCAACAATTTTTCGATATCGCTCGTTAAGTTGCTCGAACGATGATAACAAAATTTACCTAAGCTCGCTCCTTAACGTTCGCAATTTAATCGTTACGACGGGGCCCTGTATATCAATTAAATGCGAAATTCTGTTCGCTTTTATAGCCCTGACCGCGTTTAAGGGTTATAATTTTGTCGTACAAATATATGGCTCGATAATGAAATTCGATCCTGGAACTGCTCGAGCCGAACTGAGAAACTTTATCCTCAATTAACGATACCTAACCGAAACAAAGATAATTAGATTGTTTGGAGGAAATATTTTCCCGTTAATTGGCTGGATAGTTATAGAAGTTAAGTACGTCTCGTTCGTTATAAATAACTGTAGAAAATTGAGCATCGGCTTCTTGATTTCTGTAACAGGCAATTATTTTTTAGAACATATCGGATGCGTCAAAAACACCGGTCAGGCGTTTTATCGAAGATTTTCGGCGTCACAAAAAGTAATCGGAGGTCTTTCTTTATACGCAAATAACTCGATAGAAGATGAAAATGAGATCACTGTAGATAGAGCTTATGTAGTTTTAAATGGCGAAAGGAAGGTAGTCACTTTCATTAAGAATCCCCCCTTCTTTGCTACTATTTATAGTGGCGTGGGCGCGAGCAATTATTATCACAAAACGTAATAATACGCATCTGTACTTTGGAATAACATAATTTTACGGGCATCCCACTTATTCAACTGCGCAACCATGGCTTTCGCCGTTTAGAATGAAATAAGCTACATACATTAAGTGAAATTCATTATTTAATAAGTAAGATATAGGTTACATTAAAAAAAATGCGGTATCTACGTCATATTTGAACATTTTCAGGTGGACTTTATAGGGAACCGTTTAAATTACTGGACTTGGAAAGGGAGATGGGGGGACTCGCTGCACCCACTAAAAATGTTTTGGCAAATGTTGGAAACTATATTATCAAGAGTAACAACAATGACCCTGAATTGTTAAAGATTGTTTGAATGCACATAGAAATATAAACAACATCGCCCATCTAGAGATGACGCGGTTGATAAAAACATACGAGGGCGCGTTTTTAAGTTCGCGGAATGGAGAGTAAGAAGAGTACCTAAATAAAAAGACAGAACTATTTTTCCGTTTTAATACAGGGTGCGTGAAATGTTCTGGCACACGCAAATCTGCGTACATATTGCGCCTTGGCGCGATCGACTACTTGTTTAAATCACTTTTTCACTTGTTTTATTGTTATTAAACTATTTTACTTTGTTGTATTGCAAACCTTTTTGGTTTTAGCATGGTGCGAAGCAGGGATTTGAGGGCGTCCATGTTGAAGCTGCACAGTGAAGGCATACGCGCCTCGGAAGTTGCCAAGCGTCTGGGAATTCCTAAGAGAACGGTCTACAACAACATCCAGCGGTTGTCTCTGACGGGAGCTATGAAAGATAGATCAAGATCGGGAAGAAAAAGGACGGCTACTTCCGACGCGGGTGTGAAACGCATTAGAGAGAAAATTCGTCGGAACCCAAGGAGATCGATGCGGAAACTTGCTCGAGAAGAAGGTATTTCCGATTTTTCTGTTCGTCAAATCGTGAGGAAAAGGTTGAAGAAGTATCCCTATAAGCTACAAAAGGCTCACATTCTGACCAACGCCATGAAGAGCAAACGATTGGAAAGATGCCGCGCGCTGCTCAAGCGCTTCGGGTCAGCGGCACGCCATCGCGCTATCCTCTTCACTGATGAGTCGCTGTTCACCGTGGAGCAGTTCATGAACCGTCACAACTGATCGAATTATTTCCGAATCTCCTCAAGCAGCAAATAACAAGCGCAGAATCGTATCAAGAGCCCACCATCCTCAGTCAGTGATGGTGTTTGGAGCCATAACGGCAGATGGCAAGATGCCTCTGGTTTTCGTTGATCAAGAGGTGAAAATTGACGCGAAGAATTATCTGAAGGATATCTTGGACAAGCACGTCGATCCATGGGCCAAATCCCACTTTAAAAACAACACCTGGACGTATCAACAAGATTCAGCACCTGCTCATAAGGCCAAAGTCGTCCAGGACTGGTGCTCGACTCATTTTCCCGGCCTAATTTCGTCCGCAGAATGGCCTCCAAACAGCCCGGACCTGAACCCATTCGGTGTAATCCGTTCTCAAGGCAAAGGCTTGTGCTATTCCTCACAAGAATTTGAATTCTTTACGTCGAGCTCTGGAGAAGGCGTGGGAGGAATTAGACGACGACTACCTGCGTGCCGCCGTTGACGCCTTCCCCAAGCGTCTGAGGGCGTGCGTTCGTGCTAAGGGGGGAAATTTCGCGATCTAACTGTTTCATTGTGTTGTAATGGTTGTTGTTAAAGTGTTTGTTACGTTTCATGTCAATCTTGTCCTTCCACTTGGTTTTACGGACATTCATCTGAGTGCCGGAACTTTTCACGCAATTCTGTATTATATTCATTCTTATTCACCCTAATGCATTGTTCGAATTTTTAAATCAACTTGCGTATGCCTTCGAAAAAAAAATCAAAAGTTGCATTGACCTCAAAATCATCATCGTTGGTAAATTTCTTTCCACGCAGTTTCGTTTTGATTTTTGGGGAATCGTTGGGGGTCTGGTCCGAATTGTACGGCGGGCGGTTTAAAACTGCGAAGCCCGCCTTGTGCGGGGCAGCGGGTGCAAATTGACTCCTTTGCAAGGGCGCGTTGTGCAGAAGCAGGACACCTTTGGCTAGTTTTTTCTCAACTTTTCCTCAAGCGCTCCAGATTTGTATAGTATTGTCCCGTTATGGAAACACCCTTGTCCTTGGTAATATTTGAGCAGGGATCCCCCAACCCCCCGAGTCTCAGAAAACGGCCGCCAGAAGTTTACCAGCCGACTGAGACATCCGGAACTTTTCGGTCTTGTGTAATCGTAAGCACGTGGATTTTCCCAAGGTTAGGACCCTGGTGGACGTCACCTTCAAAACGGTTTGCGGAGGCTTTCCTTGCTTAATCGGGAACTTTTATGATGACGCGATACTCGATTTTTTCCATATTCGATGCGTTCTTTCGGCTTGACATACTTGACCGACGATAACTCACAGCCTACTGACTCGATTATGATAGGGCTCGGTAATTGTACTCCTGCTGAGTCACGCAAGAGAACAAGGTGCGCACGATACCCTCCACACCATTCCCCGAATTCAAAAACGCACCCTCGTATCTCGTGCGTTTTATCACGATTCTTCTTAAATCATTTTTTTTGCAAATTGCATTGTAAAATTGTTTCCGCAGATTCCCATTGAACTTGAAAAAAAAGAACCAAGAGCCGAAATGGGTACAAAATAAACTCAAATTCTATACCGTTTTGATTGCCCGACTTTTTCGACACACCCGATATGTTAAAAGTAGTCGATAAATAGTTAATCCGGGACCAATTATACGGAGAGTAAAATACCAACACGCAGGTTCAAACAGAAACAATACGAAATCGTAGACAAGACCAATAAATGCGTCCGCGACGATCTATCCGAACGTTACTATTATGTATCAAGTGGCGTAAATGGATATTGCGTAATTCAAGATCATACAGTTAGAACTAAAGGCCATTTGCACAATGAAGTGTGTTGGGGCGCCAACATAATAATACCCTTACGCCCAGTTACATGTTTGCAGTAAAGCAATATCATAGGAATATGTCCCTAAAACAAGGGAAGCGAAAGGCGAAATATCTTAAAATTGTTATTTTATATCCTCGGCGAAGCAATTCGATATAATGCAGATATAACTTTGCTTTTAATGTAATGTGTTCTCGTTTCACTTTGTATGCACTTTTATTAATTTAATTTTCTCGATACGTTGCCAAGAGTAAACTTTGAAATTGGGTTATTTGCAATTACCTTTTTAAAAACTATCGCAACTTTAAAGATATTTTTATTTCGATAACGAGGAATCTAATTTGAAAACTTCATTAAACTTATTTAAACTTTAATTCGAGTTTGCGATTTCCAGTCCTCCCCCATTCGTTTATAACTTACAAAATCTTGTGCAGAATTGCAGAGTGCATGCAACGTTAACAAAGATTAATTAAACGAACGAATCGCCCTTTCCTGAAGAATGTCTCTCTTAAACGCGCGTCGTAGGCGCGGGAAAAGTTGAAAAGCACAGCTTGCGGCGACTACTTTCAATTTTTCCACAAATACGGCGTCGTTTAATTTCGAAAATATTGTAAACGAAAAAAATACACGTAAGGGAGTTCTCGATTATATTACGGATATATGTACATAATTTATTACAATTTGAATTTAAATTGTTGCAAACAGGCACACCCCGGCTAACAATTTTTAAATTTCGCGGCAGATTTCTGTTGGTTACTACTCGTATATAAACGTCAATTGTCAGGTAAAATAACAAAGGCAGTGACGCACTGTAGTAAATGATTAAATTAAACTAGTAATATTTTAATGTAAACATGTTCAAAAATAACATAAGCGGTAAAATACGTGAAACTGGACGTAATTATTTATATACGTAACAGCAGGTATAATATTTCGTTACTCAAACAATTCAAAATTCCTCTCGCCTAATTTAACGCCGCTACCGACCAAAAATGTTTTCAAGTGATACCAATAGAAATCCGCCGCCAAATTTAAAAATTGTTAGCTGTTTCCTGTTCGAATCTTCCCACGGCAGCGTTGCTTCACGATTTTCTTTGTTTGAAAATATTGTAAAGTTGAACAATCAAGTTTTCTAAACGACAATTTAATAACAGTTCAAATGTTACGTAATTATTATTTTTATCAATAATGTAAATGGATTACAATAAAAACTTCGCGAAACGTTTTTGTTCTCAACGAATGGCGCCTTCGTTAATTTGTAAGATTATACATTTTGAGCAACATATACAGACAGTATAGAACTTTCGCGCATTAGGGTAGAAACTTTTTGTAAAATATGCCCGTCTCGTAAAATCTAAAAGTCTAAGATGACATCGCGCATTTCCAGAAAAGATTTGTTTTGCCCTTTTTTGTGTTGCAGAAAGTGTGCGTGTGCATTAATTTTGTGACGGTTCGTTACACTTACTATTTTCCGATGTTTGTCGCGACTTCGCGTCTTTTAACATGAAATTATGCCGTTTTATCGCCTACCGTCAGTTTTACGGATCATTTCAAGTATCAACAAAACCTAATGACCGGTTAATTTAACTTTTAACGCGCGTCCGACGAGATTGAATGACATTTTGAGTAGCGACATTTGTTTAAATATACGATATCCTAAATATAACTTGCAGAAACGGAGCTCTTTAGAAAAAGATTTCGAATTTTCTGCATCGTTATGTTTTATATAACGATAAAAGAATAAAAAAATCAGATCCTAGATGAATTTAAAGGGGAACGATATCACTGAGTATTTTAATAAAATCAGCTGTATAGGTAAATGGATAAACTGTGGATTTTGCAAGCACTAAAATCTCCATAAATATTCGTTTAAATCCATATTAAAGTACTGGCAGCGTAAGGACAGCTATTGGGAGATCTAATTTCCATATTAAATTGAAATGTATACAGCTTATTATGAGTTACAATGTTAATAACGCGAGAAAATCTTTGTTTTTTTAACTAAGCAAGTAAATTACAATATACAAGGACAATAAATACCTAACTATATGGTTTTCTTGTAGCTATTTATAACACCACACACGTTAGTCCGTAAACCAATTACGCGAAATTGAATTTAACGAAACGAATCCTAAAAGAAAACGTCCTTAATTACACAAACTTAATTATAAACTTTCAAATTAAATCGTGGATAAACTTTGTTAAACGGAGCACCGACAATCGATGCATCGTTTTAACGAAAGCTTCGACTATTTTTAAATACTATTAACGAGAACAGTGGGTTAATTTTCAATTTAAAGCTTTCTCGCGAACCCAAGATTGTGGGCGTTATATTTTTCCAATTGTGCATTGCGGCGGAAATGGGGCCACGCGAGAAAATCGTACTTTCGTAGAATAATATGGGATTTAATTATAACATGCAGTTATCGTACATCGTCGATAAAATTGGGGGCTTCGTTAGAAGTAAAACAAAACACGCTTAATAAATGGAAAGAGTTTGTAATTTAGTAGCTTCGTTCGTGTTCGGCGAAGCGTTACAAAATTGCAGAGTAGCTTAGCTAGAAAGCTAACCAAAGTTATAGACTAAAATACGCAAATAACCAAGTCTAAAACTTTGATATTAGAAATAGTTCGAGCGGAACCTCTTTAAAATTTCACGTAACATTGGCTTGTGCCTTTAGAAGTGCCGCAGTCGAACGCATCTCGTCGATTTCTATTTAACACAATTTTAAGTGGGCAAGTAACTAACCGTTCGACAACTACTAAAAAGACCGTATTAATTTTTTCAAAGCCTAAATATAAATTAAGCCCGCCTAAGCGGTGCGCCGCCGAATAACTAATCGTAACCCTCCGGCAATTAATAGTGATTTCTGTGGACCCTAAAATACCACCTGCAGGGATCTTATTCTGGCGTTTCCCCGACCGCCAAAACCAGGCGAGTTAATTAGTTAAACCTTATTTATTTTCTTATTAATGCACGGTCGTTGTAATCCAACAATCGCAATTTATACATACATACCTTACGTAACGATTTAATTAACGGCGAACGAGAAAAAACTGCGGCAGAGCACGCGAACCGAGCGCGGTCCCGATAATAGATACGGAACATCGTCGGTGGATTTGAGGGGTACGTCTCTGGTTATTATCATCACTCGTCACGAAAGGTGTCGGTCTTTATTACGCGTAAGATGCGCCCCGAACGAGCCCAAAGAGGCCTGGGATATTGCAAGTCGATTAATCTTGCCCCAAGAGCTTTATGAAAAACGAGTGTAGTTTTGCAGCAACGAAAATAATATCGACCTTAAATCACTTTCAAAGGGTTGTCGATATCTTTCGTTCGAGTGCTCTTCTGAAAATTTAGACACTCTTCCGCGCTGTCGTCGCCAACGAGGTTAGTAATTTTTCGCGACGTTTCCTCGAGACACACCGCGCGCCTCGCTATAATTGAAAAAATTACAAAGATTTCGATTATTATCGATAAGCCAACATTTTTCGTCGAGCTTTATCCGAGTTAAGTGTAATGAGACCCTACTATTTGCGAATTCTCGCGTGTATTCTATTGTTGATGCTTGAATGTAAGCGATTCCGGAGGAAAAAGTATCTCTTAGTACTTTATCCGAAGCCGGCGCGACGTTTTATAACTGCAATTAAATGTAATGAGCGCGAACAGATTACCGGAGGTAATTACATCACAAGTTCGAACAAAACCGTTCCGTATTATTTACGAGACAAGAAAAGACTATCTTAAATATTAATTAGGCGAAAATCTGTTGATTAAATATAGCCTTCCACGTAGAAGCAATTAATCTTATCTTATTAAATACCTAATTTGTTTACTCAATTTGTAATTCTTTCGGCGAGCAATTTGGATTTATCGCAGTTAAAAAAAATAAATAAATAACCTACAGCTCTTTCCATTTTCGCCAAAGCGCACATTAACATAATATTGTTGTTATTTAAGATCGTTTCAAATCTGTACTCTAAAATACAAACGCGCAATTACAATTTGATTGGATTTAAAGGTTTGACAAGCGACGAAATATTATGATATATCGTTAATCGGCACGTTGTCGGCGACACGTGAAATTTATAATAATTTCCCCGTCGTCGGATGCTGCTGCATTAATTTCAATTATGAAAATACGTTCGTTTTGATTGCGTGTGAAGTGTCAAACTGAAAATTCACGGGTCCGCTGCTGTTTATATTTTCATTCGAACATCTACCGTGACGTGTCAAGAAAATTTCACGTTTTTAGTAGATAGGTAGGGTAGGTATAAGAGACTCGCGTTGCTAAAATAAATTTCGAACACGTTTGATTTTTGTATTTTATATAGCCGAGTTTGTTTATTCGTGCGGGCGCGTTCCGAGTTGCTGCCGAAGCGAAATTTACTGCTATCGAGTTGTGCATGTGAAAAAAAATTGTCAAACTTGAAGTGTGGGTACCGAACAAGTAATGAAATTCAGCTAATGTAGTATGTTTTCGAGCTGCACGCACTTGAATGTCGTGGAATCGTCGAGGGTTATTAACGCTAAAATTTTAGTCGGTTTCCGTTTTCAACGTTCTTCAATACTTTCCGAGTATAAACCAAATCCACCCAAAGATTAAACGAGAAATCTTATAAAAGATAAAATAAAACAAAGAATTTAAACAACAGAATTCGATCGAAAACAAAAACCGATGTAGATAAAACAACAGAATAAAACATTTTCGGGCGAACACGGAAAGTAAAAAAAAATTGCTAAAGTTATAGAAGAGAATCCTGACGAAGAAAGATGTATTAAATATTATACAAAAAAAAAAACAGCTAAGAAAAATGATAAAGCACAAAAATCAATAACCGAATTTTCACGTTATGAAATATAATTTATTATGAATTACCCACCTACACGCCATTTAATAATGTGTTACGAGACTCGAAACATCTGAATGTTGCCAATAGCGACCATCAAATTGCTTTAGAATTCAAAGAAGATATACGTCTCGTCACAAAACGAATTCCAAGAAATTGTCGTTTTTCCTCGAGTTTGCAGAACAAATTAAACAACGATGGTAGGGGTATTATATTGCGAGCAACTTTTCCCAGGCGTGGAGAAACAAACAATTCGACGTTTTTTATTTGGATTGAATGAAGTAGACAAATATACCTTCTAAATTACTTATATTAAGAAAACATCGTTGCAAATAGGAAATATCTTGGATTTCGTAATAAAACAAATTACGAGGCTGCCATGTGCCGCCACCACGTCACGGTAATATCTGTCTACAAATACCTGCAGGTAAATTATACAATTTTTTCGTTTATTGATATCGTTTCTTAATAAAAGCGGATCTTTTAATGGCAGTTTTGAAGTTACACGGTGCGTAATTTCACTTTCCAACAAATTGGAAAATCGCTTTCTTGTTAATGACATAAAAACTGAACGAGCCTTCAAATTCTAGCGCGAGCTGTGTAAAAAAATTGGTGTGATTATCGCCGATTACCTCTTATCGGAGGAAAAAAAATCAACACAAAACGAGGGCGAAATTGACGCTAAACCTGTTTTTGAAGAACCGTCACCACCGTTGATTTAACTATCTCTTCCGACGATAAAAGTGATTTTGCAACAGTTCACAAACGGCACCGAAACTGTCTCAATAATTCTCACAAAATAGATGTAAAATTATCTAAACGAATAAAGTTTTTAAAACAAACAAACTGATTTTAAGGGGAGGGTATACTCTATTCCCGGCGACCGTTAGAAGTGAATTATATTCTTTATTTTTAAATTCTACAAAATTCTCTCATTTGGAGATTTTTCGCCATCAAATTATCTAAAATTTGAGTTTTTAAAATTTAATATAAAATTATTAATAACGAAATTAGAACTTTTTTACACAATTCAAAATCCAATTTAAATCGCGGCTTCAATTTTACAATGTATAATGTTCGATACAATATCTAGGAGATAACAAGTTTTGATGAAGATAGCTGAAGTAGAAATAGATTTTTTATTGAAAAAATGTTGCGTATAAGTTTATTTTTATGAGTAAAATTCAAAATTTCATATATGCGTCAACATATCAAGCTCATGTTTTGTCATTGCCTAGAGAACGTTTTTTTATATCATTTAAGCTGTCGATCACGTTTTCATCTTTAATAGAACATGATAAACGTACAAATGTTTTTATAAAATTTCACAATTAAACAAAGAAGGCTCGCAGAAAGAGAAAGAATGTGCAGACATCTACACAGCTCGGCACGTGGTCTTGTTAGAAATATTTATTACCCAAATAATCCTGACAGATATATAAAGGTACCTACCTATATACATTCGAAACTGCAGGCAAGTTTTAAATAGTTAGAAAACGTCAGAAATTGCTTTTTAAAAATAAAAACGTTATAGGCACCTCTGCTACTACATAATTTTTAATAATAATAATGTGTAATAAAAAATAATGTAGTTTGTAATAAACAATATGAATTATAAATCAGCTATTCAATATTTAAGTGTTATTATTATAAACAGAATGAAGGTTGCAAATGTTATTAGATTTAACAATAATGTTAAAAATTTCGTTTTGTTTTGTTTTAAATCGCATAGATATACCAAATGTTCACAAAGCCTGGCCCCGCACCATTTTTTCGGAAATTGTTGGGTACCTATGTGGAAAAATCGGCGAACACGCACTTATCTATCTATTCCATTATTTTTAGGACACAATTCTTGATGGAAAATGTTTAGGTGTGTAACCTCCGGGAGTGGGAGGTGGAGGTCAACTAAAAAATTTTAAATGGAAACGCATTTCAAGTCGTATGTCATTTAAAAGTTTTTAATAAACGACAATTTTTAACGTCGGTCCAAGATCGATACACCAAACAAGTCATGAATGGCGAATACGAGTACCAAATAAAATTTACAAATAAGTTGAACAATAAAGAAGAAAGGAACGAGGGAAACGTTTATACTTTGCGCGTACCTGCGCCACCCCGAGAGGACCAGTTTCGATAATCCGCTTACTTGGGTGCGATAATAACTAGTAATTAGATATGAATCGTTCTCAAAGTACGACGTTCAAAATAAGAATGATGTGGTTTTTCGTTTCCCGTTTATTTAGAATATTTTGCGAAAACTTACTCTCGATCTTAGAGCCGATTTTTCCATCTCTTGGTAAATTTATCGGTTACCGTATAGGTATTTGGAAACAGTTGGTCGTGCAAAGTACGGTTAAAGTAAAATTAGATTCTATGGGAAATACCTATTAGATAAATTCACCAAGAGGTGAAAAAATTGGCAATAAGTTTATAAGTTTTCGCAAAATATTTTAAATAAATGGGAAATGAAAAACCACATCATTCTTATTCTGTAATAACAGGATCATCGGCGAATTCAAGAAAGCGAATTATCGAAACTGACAGTTTTGGGGTGGCGCAGGTACGCGCAAAGTAAAATGATAATTTTCAATACGGATAGAAGTAGTGTGTTTAATTATACGTTATTCAAGATAGGTTCCAATATACGTCATCAATAAAACCTCGTATCTATTTTTACATTAGTTACTAATAAATTGCAGTCTTTCTTTGTCATGTTGTATGTGTGCAGGTAAATCATTTATAGAGTATGCCACGTTCAAAACTTTAAACTAAATATTACAAATATGCAATTTAGTCACTTCTTATTGATGACGTGCATCGAAACCTATCTTGAATGTATAGATCGAGAATTCGAACTATACTAGGCAAATCCGTTCTCGGAAAGAACTTCTACCTGCCAAACCAAACGTTTGAGAAGTCGTAAATCAGTAGGTCATAAATAAACAGGGACCGATAATAAGCTTTTAAATTGTCTCTTCAAGGAACTAGTGTTAATATGGTTGCCTATGTATAAGAAATTTGCTATAGCACCATCTATTCAGACGTTTCGCTAAGTTCTAGACACCCTCCTGCCCTCAAGTTTTATATCAACCTCGTTCGGATTTTCGTAGGAATTTTCTAGAATTCTCGAATTTTCATAAACTTTTTCAATGCAATTTTAAGGTTTATTTTAACTTATTGTTTGATTCGGTTTTATGCGATTTTAGAAAATTATGAAAAGTAACCCGAATTATTCAACAGAAATTATGTCTTTACTTGTGTGATTTTTTATGTACGGTTTTCTGTGGAACGTATTTACCGCATAAAAAGATACCCGACTGTACTTGAATATTTATCTGTTTTACGAGAAATTAATTGCTTTTCCAGAAATTTAGTTTTTAAAAGTATTAGTCCCTAAAATAGAGTAAGGTAATTTTTGCAGGGTTAAATCAATTCTCATTAATTTAAAATAAAGAAAATAATAATAATAATAGCTGGTAATAGATAATCAATTATAAACATTAGTTATCTTGTAAAATAGGAAGCGGATTTTCGAAATGAAAATATGTTAAGTTCGACGTTTTTCCACAGTTCCATAAAACATTAAAAAATAAATCCCCCGAAATCCACTAAACGAACGAAACGACATCTAATCAGTATCCCGGACTCCACAAACAAGAAAATACTGCATTTATATATAGGAAACTTTGAATAAATTTAAATAAAAACGCAGAAAGGGGTGTATCCGCATTCGAACTATAGAAAATTGGATTATTTCAAGCCGGTACTCTTTCGTTTGCTTTGTTTCATTTACTTCTTTGGGCCATAATCATGTTACGTTTACAATACTAGAATTTTAAGTCGTCGAATGTTTGTCGTATAGGGGCGATTCGTTGTTTTCAAACTCCCTTTTCAAAACGGTCGTCCAAATTAACAAATGCGGCCACGTACAAATTACCAAATTGGTACCTTATACACTTAAAAACGCGAAATTAACCTATGCTTAATTAAGTAGTTTATTGCAAGTGAAACGTCAAATCGAAAATCGAAAATCGACAAACTGCCGTATGAAATTCTCGTGCAAAGTTCTACTGATGCACATTCAATAGAAAAGCAATTTGCACCGAAGGAAAATCGAAGACGCGCTCTTCCCGTAGAAACGTGTTTCGCGTCCAGCAAGTTCTCGTTTCTTAAACCGGCCATTTAGTTGAAATTTTACGGCGACGCATCCACCATAAATATTTCTTGCGTGATATAAAAAATGACATAAAACATGTCGGTAAAAAATAACGATCGATATTTAAATCCGAAAAGGGGACAATTACGAAATAAAAAAAAAACGGCATAATTAAATTTTTCCTCGTTTCTTGCAAATAAGAGATCGTTATCAATATACGGAGATCTCGAGTTACCCCGCTCGCGACGGCGAATTTTATTTGTTCCGGGCTTAATTTAACAATTAGGGAAGACCGTAAACCCCCTTTCGCATTTACATGAAATAAACTAATCCCGAGGTCGGGATTCTTCAAAAATATATCTTTAGGGAAATTTAAATTTTCGCATCCAGTAATTACGGTTGATATAAATTATCCAACCCCTTCAAATTGTTGTGGAAGCAAGTTTATCAAGGAACGTTAGGTGGGTCGTATATGCAACACGAAGTGTCATAACTCATTCACTTCACGTTTTCGCCGCCGAATTTTATGCACCCTTTACACGCCCTCTGCTCTTTTCATCTTGGAAGTCGGGATTTAGTCGTGTTACGGTAGCACGTGCTGTAACACTGATGGCGCCGCAAAGCCTATAGGTGGACTACTTCTTGCAAGGCGACGACCACCTCCACTGCTCTCCGTATTTATAACACCTTCAATTTAATAGAATTAAAAAGCATCGATTAAATTCGACCTGTTTACTTTCTTGCATTCAACAGATAAGTGACGATTCGCACGAATAAAGGTTGAGGTGCTGCTACGTTGAGAGAATGATTCGCGAAAGGGAAATTTTGATAATGCCTTTCATCAAAATTTTTCTCTCGTCTTGCGTTATACAGATGATGATTGATCGTTTTCTTTAAACCAGCTATTATTAAACGGCTTTTTGAAAAAGAGAAAAATTACCTAATTTAGTTTTCAGATTTATTTTGAGGACGTTCGAAACCCGCATCGAGTAGATATCAATGCTAATGATCGAAACTTTAAATGCGAAGACAAACGAGCTCGGGAAGAATTCCAGATAAATTTGTTGTAGGAATAATTTAACAGTAAATTATACGGTTACTCTCGATATATTTATCGATTTTAGGTATTATATTATAACGTATATTTTGCCTACTACTAATTGGGTTTATTTTGTAACTTAACATCACGAAATGTATGTATAGGTAGTTAATAGTGGTTCCTATAAATCAAAATGAATTTGATAATCCGGAAGCGAAGGGAATAATTAACGTACGTATTAAATCACCCAATGGTAATTAGGTGAAAATGATGACAATCGGGCGGTTTGTAAAGTCAACATCAATCAGATTACGATTGTTTCCGGTAAATGAAGGGTAAGCGTGCCTACATTACAACGAAACAGTTAACTAAATAAAAAATTTAAATGATACAAAAAAACACGATTTATTTAAGAATGTATATGTAAACATGTACATTAACAACATGATAAAAATATATCTAATACAACATACTAGTAGAGCTGTTTTGTTCATTAACGATAACATTTGACTTTATTAAACAGTTACGTTAAATCTTTACATCCGCATTTTCAAATCGTTAGTAATCTCATATTTTTCATTATAGTTTAAGATTTTCAAGTTAATCGTTTGCTTGAAAAATAGACTAAATACGTTTGTAACTAATTAATAGATTCATATTTATTTGGAAAAATTTGTTTATACGCAGGTGGTATACGATCAAGGAAACTATTCTTCAGGTGTCCTCCTCCGATTTTATTCATTTTCAAATATTATAGTAGACCAAAAGCTAAGCGACACGTGCTTTTTTTAAATCTGCCGACACGGCCTTTTAAGAATCGACGAAACTACCGTCTGAAAATGGCGCCGTCAAGTGACAATGTCATTGTTTCATACAGAACAGCACAATCGTTTCGTATGAGGAATGAAAAACCCAATTACCGCTATTCGATAAATAAATAATTAAAAATTATTTACAAAAAAGGTCAAATAAAGCTAAATTTAGCTTAAAAAACTCGACAAAAATATATAGTACCTACACATAAGTTTAATAAAATAAAGCTGACGTGTTCTGCGTTTCCTCGCAAAATAATATTGAAGGGGGCAACTACTCTTAAACTCCAAACATTGCAAAAAGTGATGAACTAAAACGAAATGTAACTGTACACATTTAAAACAAATGTGTGTCGCGGACGAGTTCAAAAGAAAGTTCTGAAACATAAGATGAAGGGGGCGACAACTACCCTTTAAAGTTTAAAGCTTTTTCATACTGTCACCCAATTTTAAAGTCCATTCTCTATTTCATATGGGTATAGATATATACAAAAAATTATTCAATTCCAACGAAAAATAAAAATGTCGTTTAAACACAAATTGATTTTTATTTTTTAACTTTGAGGGTGAATATCTAACGGGAGAGCGGCCGTAGAACAAATCTATAGGAATTTTGACGTGGTTTATACGCTCCCGAGATAAACTCCACCATTTCCTGAACATCCCGTATAACAAATATATATAAACACATTTTTTTTCAGGGAATACGCCAAACACGTCAACTTTCTTTTGAATTCGTGTGCGTGCAACGCGTGTAATTTTTGCAGATGATTAAAGTGCAATTTCGCTTTATTACATAATTTTTTTCTTCAATAAAGTTAATTATATTCGGTGGTGTTTTACCCCCCATAAAGTTTGTTTCAAAAATTGGAGGAACTTGCGTTTTTCATTCTTCGATATAAGGAAACTTTTCCAGTTGGTTTCGTTGATTAACACTCGATATTACAGCAGATATAATAAAACTGATGTTTAAGGGTAGATGTACCTAGTTGGTTGTCCATATATTTTTCTTCACGTTTTTAAGCTACATTAAGCCTTATTTGACCATTTCTTCAATAATTTTAATCATTCGTTAATCGAATCGCGGTAATTGTGCTTTTCATAGATTAAAAAAAAACTGCCTATATTTTAGGGATATCTCTTGAGTAGGAAAATAGACTTAAGAATAAATAGGTATCTATAGGTATAGTTACAGAACTTGTTTTCCCCTTTTCATCGAACTTAATGACGTAATATTTGTATAGAGTTATAATTAAATATTAGGTATATTTGTACTCATATGCAATTAGTACCTACAGTAAAACTTCTCAATAGCGAACACTCGTCAATAAGTAAAAACGAATTTACAAAACAATTTTAAATTATTTTTTTAACGCTATCATAACTGATCGCATACGTGTTTTCGGCTTGAATTTTAAATTTGGAAAAGTCGTGTATGCCTACTTGTAAGAAATAGCTTAACATATTCCACGAGAAATTAAATTAAGATTTAAGAGGGGGCTGGAAAAATCAGCTTCTACCATGTTTCCGCTAGTAACGTCGTAGTAGTATTTTCTAATTATTTTAATTAATATCAAACGATTTAATCATAAGATGGCGCGATTTTGGCATCAGCTATTTAAATGTTAATTCCTGTTTTCTTATAACTAAATAGTTTCTACAGAGTGCGCTTTTTCATTGATGCATTGGCATCTAATTTAATTATGTTTACGTTGTAAACTTTGCTAGCGTTTATAATTATTTATTCTAGGATATAAAGTTACACAATATAAAGAATGGGCGTTTTGATGAGAGACACAAAAATAATGAAATGCAAGTTAACAAGCTTAAAAAAATTGTTTAACTTACAACCAGAAAATTTATCGAGTTATGGGAGCGGAAAATTCAAAATATTTCTCTTCAAGAAAGTCACAATGATAATGATTATTGATTTTTAAATTTTATTTTTTGTGTAATATGTGAGAGAAGTGCCATTATTAATACAAAATAAAAATTTTAACAATAGGAAATCCAATATTAATGATATATGCACATATGTAATTACTTATGTATGTATTTCAAAATAATAATTATTATAACATGCCATTAATTGCATTAAAATTTAAATAGTTATAGTTTCGTTCTCAAATACATGTAGCTATACGTTATTCACGATAGGTGCCAATGCAGGCAGCCATGCACAAAAGTTACTAAATTGTATATTTGTAATATTCAGATTAAAGTTTTGAACATGGCACTCCGATGTCTGCCGATGATTTACCTGCACACATATGACATGGCAAAATAGATTAAAATCTATTACTACTGTAAAAATACGAGGTTTTATTGATGACGTGTTGGGACCTATCGCGAATAAGTATGTATACATATCTACTTATTTATGGGAAACGTCCGCCGCATTCTCAGCATTTCATAGTAATTCACAGAAATCATAAACAACAACACGTCGAAATGCAAAATAATTATGCTTACTATCGAAAAACAAACCGAACGAGATTCTATCTTTTATAGAATGAAAACTTGTAAATAAATAAAACTGTAGGTATGGCAAATGTACCTACATATGCATACTTAATTTTAATTGTAATTTTGAAATTAGACCTTTATACAATATTATAAATATTATAAATGGTTGGAATTTCACTATTTAGAGTATAAGAAAATACAGGAGTTGAATTTTGATTTTAGTTTAAAGCCACGTATTCCCTAGGGGACATGTTCCGCAACATTTGTCCCGCAATATGTCCCCCGGAACATTGCGGGCCTTCGATCAGTTTTATTCTTGCGTTAGTAATAATATTAAAAACAGTCTTATTTTTGCTTACGAAATGTATTATGATAATGTCGATTTGTGCCAATATATATGTATCTATATTAATAGAAGTATTTCGCGTAATAAAAGTAAAAAAAGGCGGTGAGTGCAAAAGTACTATTTACTTAAATAGGAAAATAATGCAGATTTATTTAACTGCTTCCGAAGCGAGGGCAGTTGAACTGTATATTTGCGAATAGGTAAACTAAATATTGTGAGATAACAATAAGTAAGTACCTACTATTACAAAATATGAAGTCATCGTATATAAAAAAAGGTTCGACAGCATTCGAAATGCTGTTAGAAAAATAAATACAACCACTTCTATAGCTTAATTTATGTGACAAGTTATTTACGATGTTGCAGTGCAAGTTCCCGTTTTCAGGACCAGGAACATTTCAGGGACAGAAAAAATATGATCTGAAATTGTTAATACAGCAAATTCAGTTTCTTTGAATTATTTGGTAATTAGATCTGTCTCTTAGATGATTCAATGTATAAACGCCATATCTACAAGGTGATCAGAAATTGGTGGAATTTCGCCGGAAATCTTCCGGGGCGTATAGACCACATCACGATACCATACATTCTTATCACTGTTATTCCTATGGCGCCCCCTGCTTAAATATTTACCCTCACCGTTAAGAAATAAAATTTAGTTTCTGTACCTAACACTGTTAGAATTTACTAAGTTTTGGTTTACGTTCGTAATAAATAAAAAACGGACTTGAAAAAGAGTAGAGCGAGTGGCCTTGAAAATAAGACCATTTTCATTATTATTAATTAATAAAACTAATCAAAATCCTGTGCGACATTCATTGTCGATAAATCGTTGTTCTTGTTAGTATCCTAACGAATACTTGAATTAAATATGAGTGGAATAATATTCTAATATTTAAGACGATGTCAGTACAATTGCTGATAGGAGTAATCAATTTGTTGTACAGTCAAAAAATTTAAAAATGTCTTATGAAGGTTCGTATTTCAGTTGAAATTGTAACCCCGAGACAAAATTAGGGTTTTATGATCCTAGTTGCCCTTACGAACTATTGAGAAATTTTACTTTTACTAGCAACTATACTTATACTTATATTTGACTTCATTAAATTTATGATATTGTAAAAACTGCTACCGATTTTAGATTACTTGGATCTACTAGATCTAGAGACTAGATCTCTTGGTAAATTTATCTGATAGGCATTTACCATGGAAACATTTGTTCGAACAAATGTTTCTATGCAATGGTAAATACCTATCGGACAAAATCAAGAGATGGAAAGATCGGCCTTTATGGTTATTTCGAATTAAAAAATAGAGGTGCGTGGATTATGTGGGTTTTTAGATGGAAAACTTCTGTAACTTTGATTGTATCATTTCACTTAATACACTATTGTTACAAAAATTTTATGTAGTAAGTCAAGAACTCGTTTTTCTAATAAATTGTGTACAATATTATTAGAGCGATTTATTTAGATATACTACAAAAAAACATCTGAGTCTACACATGTGCAATGTGCAACATTTGCGCCTATCGACAATTATCGATAGAAATTGAAATTGAAATAAATTGCGAAGGGTCTACGCTATCGGTCGTAAAAATTCAAGATAATGTTATATTTACCCAATAGTGGTCATTTTCGGTTAAACAAATTATATCACTGTTAAAAACTAATTTTACAGATTTTGCAGTTTATGTTAAAAAATAAATAAGCAATCATATGATTTGCTATTAACAATAAAATTTAAAAATAAAATCACCGTTATATTTCGGTTTAAACCAAAATTTTCCTTAGTTATTGTTGTTATATAGAACAGAAATTCCGGTTCATAATGAATTAATATAAAAGACACCATTACAAAATTATATTTTGCTACCTACCAAGTTTTAAAATTGTAGATAAGTGCCGATCGTCCGGTATTAACAAATTTGATAAAAAATACATTTTTTCGCAAAATACCGGTATTCGCAATAAGTCCGCACTAACGTTTTTGGTTTGTAAATGGAACTCACAAAATACTTAATATACATATAATAGAATTTAAGAAGTTATAAATGCATTCAAAATGAATTTTATTCTTCTAAATCAGAAATAACATAGTTAGGTGTTCACAATTTTATTTCAAAATCGTGTTCTTGGTTTATTACATAAAAAATTCCCAACAGTGGTCATAGCGTATCAAATGACGTAATACAATTAAAAATTAAAGAAATTTCCCGACTAAAAATTCGTATAATCCCCGGACCTTTGTTTTTTAATAAGAAATTTGTGTAAAAATCGAACATTACGCGAGTAAATAGAGTAAATAGGTACTTACAATTAATCTAAAACCGATAACAGTTTTTGAAATATGAATAAAGTCGAATACAAAAGTAGGTAGGCATTAAAGTTCGTCAGTTCTTAACGGGCAGCAAGGACAACGAGGGTCATGAAACCTAGTTTTGTCTCGGGGTGTCAATTCTAGCTCTAATAAGACATAAGACATAAGCTCCGTAAGACATTTCGAATTTTTTTTTATTCGAAGTTTTGGCCAGCTTCTTCGAAATCTGGCTCACCGTGTTCAATGGCCATAAATACGTCATACAACAAATAATTTATGATTGTTTTATCCCTGCGCACTCGTTTTCAAAGCAAAAACAGGTGAAATAACCCGAAAGTAAAGGTATGTTCCTTAAATGTACCGAGGACATGTTGCAGAACGTGTCCCCCCAGTGAATACGTGGCTTAAGATTTCGTAATAAGAATTACGAGTTCATTTTCGGTATAGGTACGTTGAATATAAATATTTCACAACGAAATATGCCGCCTACGCAGTTTAATGTTTGTTTATCATACGGGAGATTAATGTCCACGAATCAGCCGACAAATAAAAAAAAATACCACTATAGTTTTTTACAGCAATAATTAATTTTTAATTCAATAATAGTTGGACAATTTAGTTAGACAAATTCTTCGAAATCAAGTAGCTATCTGTAAGATAGCTTTATACTTGAAAATGACGATTTTTCGGGAAACGGTTTACAAATTCTAGCAACAATTACACCCTGTACTTTCGTATACGTATTCACTGAACCTTCTTCTAGTTGCTCCTTATAATATTTTAGTCATATAGTAGCTAAATATCTTATAATTTGAAGTATTCGGAAGCATGGAAGCAAAACTCTTCCTTTAACTTTTTTAGGATAAAAATATAAGGAGCAACTAGGTAATTGAATTAGTATTTATTATCAATTAAATTTTTTTAATAAAATTTAATAGTTTTTTAGTATCGTTTACTGAAGTGAATCTACCATAGCGACATCGGTTGATTCTCGCTTATGGAACCCCCTTCTTAATTAAATTAAAAGCCGCAATAAGCTCGATTTGAAGTTAATATTTAATTTTCAGAACTGTTTAATGGGCTATAAAATCAATTACTTAAATAAAATCTGGCGCAATTTCCTTCGGAAAAGAAGTAATTAAACTTAATCGCTTTTCAAAGCAAAACAAAAAAGCAATCGATAAAATCTTTAATCCCCTAATATAAAAAAATGAACGAAATCCGTCGGCAATATAATAAGAATTAAATTACACTTCTGCCGTTTCCTTCGCAACTGTAATTCCCATTATTCACAAGGGTATATGCGCTACTTCGAGGTTTCATTTGATTGTTCTGCAGAAAACCCCAAACACATTAGTAAGTAATAGGACAAAAAAAATCGACCTTAAATTTCGCGTCCCTGGATTCGTTTTACAAATGCACGCTCGATAACCACTACAATTTAATATCTGTACATTTAAAATTAGGCTTTTACCATTCAAAATTTACATTTCATGTGTTTACGTTTGGTATTGGCGAAATGCATCGATACCGCGCGTAAATTTAACACCGTAGCAGCATGCGGTGAAAATATGGATTATGTGCCGTTATAAATCATACGGCCAGCTGGCGGCGCCTATTACCGAAATTTTACGATACTATTTTATAACTGATAGAATCAACTCATCTTTTATTTTCGTTAGCACGCAAGCTGACGTCGTTCATTTTGAAGATGCGATCGTCAACATAGAGAGGACACTCGCACCAAATGACGAACGTGTCGGGAATAAAACGTTGAATCAGAAAGAAGCAGGGGGGGCGACAAAGGACAACGCATCGTCCCTCGCGGAATTTCCATCGAAGGACTGGCGCATTCTCCGCGGTCCATCTTTAAATACATCGTCATGAATACTGTTTGGCAAACCATCGGGACGTTTGACAACTTCTCGCGAAGGGTTGTACGGTTTAATCAGGGACGGAAACGCCGACGTATAAATATATATGTATATTCACATCTGGCATTCCCCTACGCCAAAAGAAGCCCTCTTAATACTGAAGCTGACATATTATTCCGCGGTTAAATGAAAAAGGGCGCGTTTAATTCTTTACACGAGAACCATGAAACTGACAGAACAGAACAGAACAGAACGCTCCCCCCTTAAACAGTTTTAAATGCATTTTTACAGTTAATACAGTCCGATAACATCTTCATATTGGGATGGGTCGGGACAATTTTAAAATTTATCGCACCAGAAAACTGCGGAGGAGAAGCCACGAGATATATCGGCCGTCCATACAATCGCTAGGAAATGCACCCGAAGAGAACGCTAAAAAAGCAATATAACCAGCCGTAATTTATTAAACGTCACTTGATATACCAAGCAATGGCGTTTGTACAACATATTTATTGTTCAATTTGTTTCGAGTATCGATTCCTACTTGTACAATTCTTAAGGGGATCGTTTTTCAATAATAATAAATACGCTACAGTTGTCTAATGAAATTGTCGACACGGTAATTTTGGTTTTAAATTTTTAAAGACTTTACTCGCTTGCCTACTAATTTGTTTATCGCAGATGGGAATTTTAATGAGCAGTTAGAGATTCAACGATCACCTAAAAGTAAGTTAATGTTTTAAAGTACAAAGATAATTAAAAATTTTGATTTATATCGTTATATCAATATACCTTTATGTATTACGTTTTACATCAAATATTTCGTATAAACATTTAGGGTCGAAAATTGAACAATAACAACAATGATGACTGCGGAAAATTTTTGGTTTAAACCAAAATCTAAATAGTAAAATACTGGCCCCTAAAGCTTCTCGGGGATCAAATATTGATGCGCTTTTGTTTTACGATATTCGCCAATAAATGATTCGTCGGTTGTGCCGCATTTCGTTTTGAATAAATGATTATTTGAAACTACATCTGTAACTGAATAAACGAGTGTTTCGTTTCAATAAATAAGTAGGTTGTTTGTTATTCTATGTATACAAATTTGGATAATTTTCTAATAGGTATTGTCGAACTAGTTAACGTTTAACTAGGTATGTTATTTAAAACGCGAATAATTTCTTGAAAATTCGCGTTTCCTTCGAGCTACAAAAAAATCCCCGTGAGAATTTCCATGGAAAATAATAAAGCATTGCGATCTGTCCGATGACGGAACGCAGAGGAGCCCCGCTTTGAATTTTTCTCGATCTCCACCCCTCGATCGCGAAAATACAGGTCGTTCATATATCTACAAAATTATATACAATACAACCTGCGAAAGTGACCACTTCGATTTTTCGTTGGTCCATCTCTCTAAACTGATCGCGTTTTTCGAGTTTTTCTCAAAATTGTATTTACGCTGTTCACTGAACAACATAATACAGACCCTTGGGTGGTCAATTTATACAGGTTCCACTGTACTTACGAGATAATCGGGAATAAAGCGATACACAAACGTTGATTATTTTTTTTTAATTCTTATAAAATGCTCTCGAGAATATTTCTTATTATCGAAAGATGTATTTCTTTCGAGAAAATTGAGAAAAAATAGTTTTGGAACATATAGGTAACACATGGAAATTCGCTGTCGCGGCCTGATGCGCGCGAACAAATTTTTTATTAAACAATTTCTTCGGTTGCTTACAAATTGCTTACTAAAATTTACGACCCAACACACAAAGCGGATTTTAT
Organism: Rhagophthalmus giganteus; assembly: GCA_036326145.1. Lineage (NCBI taxonomy): Eukaryota > Metazoa > Arthropoda > Insecta > Coleoptera > Rhagophthalmidae > Rhagophthalmus > Rhagophthalmus giganteus. Next base: position 5,546,113 of record JARFJA010000036.1, read on the forward strand.
TTTATTATAAGTAATTGTGAGAGATACAACGTATAGATAATTTATTTGGAATTTATTTATTTATTATTAGATTTACTTTGGTTATTCTTTGGAATTGATATTTTTGATTAAAATTTATAGTTTATATACTTAGTTGCTATGATTTTTTGTTAAATAATGTTTGTATAATTTTTAGCGATATCAATAAAAAGAAAGATATTTTAGTATTAGGTACTTATAGGCCAGAAAGCTGTAGAAAATTCCGTTTAAGTACAATATATATGTATTTCAATAATCATTTAATAAATGTTTATGAACTACCTGTTGGATAATATGTAAATTATATACTTGTAACGTTATTCAAGATAGGTTCCAATACACGTCATCGATAAAACCTGGTATTTTTACAGTACTAATAAACTGTAGTCTTCCTTTCCCATGTCATATGTGTCCCAAATTATCGGCAGAATATGCCACGTTCAAAACTTTAAACTGAATACTACAAATATACGTTTTAGTAACTATTTATCGATGACGTGTATTGGAAATAACGTACACATACATACTTGTTGATAAAATTGTAATAGAAATAATTGTTGTAAAATATAACGGTGTGTAAAAACAATGAGTGAAAGCTGTCAATTTTCTATAATTTAATTTAATTAATAAACTTAAGAAGATTTACATTTATATCCACCGCGAGATTGGTAATAATCTTTCCTTTCCGCGTTTCACCTAACAACTAACTATACTATAATTATATTAGAACATTTTTAAACTCAACAAGAACTTAAAAAAATGTAGATTTCCCATATAAAAACTTTATTGTTAGTTTCCATTGTTGTTCTAGTAATTAAATCCGATAACATAACTAATAGTTAAATGGGCTCTTGGATTTATTCAAATGTCGTAAATTATTTCTGCATAGTATAAAAGTTGTCACAGAGGAAAGTACAGGCCCTTTTCGAACGTCTTAATAAAACTTTTTAAATAACCAGATGTAAAATTAAAGGAAATTGAAAAAAGTTTGGTTTTCATGATATTTTCTGAAGATAAAAGCAATTTCATTAAGCCGTTTGATAGTCATAGTGATCAAAATTATGTAGATATTTGTATTTAATTATTGCAAGTGTAAGTATCTACCTATATTAACAATTAAATGTTGACTGCATATGTAAAGTATAATTAAACTAGGTAATTAAATTAATGTTAAACGTTATTTACGACTGCAATTCCTTTTTCATCTTTGCGAATTCGGAGTATTGATCAACTTTTCGAATTCTGGCCGTGCGTGCAGTGTTGTCGTGTTTTTAAAAACTCATTTTCTAAATTTTTCGATATTTCTCGATTCACAAGATGTGTTAGTTAACCAATTAAGCGTTTAGGAGCCGATCGTGTTGGGCCTCGACAGTTTTAATTTTCTGAAATCGTCAAGAAGGCGGATCGTTATGAAGGCCCAAATCGGACACGTTTAAACGTCGTATTATCGGCGGCCATTTTCTTTGAACGAACAAGTTTCCTTCAAATATTAAAAATTTCCTCACCACCTTAAATATATTCCTATTGCTGATTTCGTGTACTTCTAAAACTAATGGAAAAGCGATAGGTATGCTATTGACTTGTAATAAAAACCAACGTAGTTTCCCCTTTAAATATCGCGTTTACAGTTTTGCTTTGGGCGCCGTATGAACTTTAAAATTTTGATACATACAACTAGTGACAAAATCGGGGATAAAAACAGCAAGACCCGAGATAAATAAAGACCAACGCACCACAATTTATGGTTTTATCGTTGGCCGTTCAAAACAACCGAGTTGAATTGCCGCAACACCGCGGGGGCACCTGTAATTCAGAATTAAAGGACTCCGTAAACAACTGACAATAAGCCATCAAGTCGTAAATGTAACGAAATACGCGTAAGTACGTTTTTAAAGAAACGAAACGCGGCATTTTTAATAAGACACATTTCTTAGTAAAAATCGCTCGGTACTATAGGTATCAATTATTTAAAATTTGAGCACATAATATGAATAACTGCACTCTCAAAAATCGTATTTTTCCATTTCTTGCAGTAGAATAAATCATCATTAACTAATTGCGATAAGCGGCCATTATTAAATGAATTTTAAAAGCAAATACCTAGCCAGGAATTCCATTTTTAAATTAATACATTCGTCAAATAATAAAAAATAACGGCCTTCAAATCGAGTACCGATTTCGATAAGATTTATAGAAAAGTAGATCTCAAAATAATAGAACGAACTACATCTATAACGGAGGGTTTTAAATTTCTCTTCCAATAAAGTGACAAGATTGTCGAAGTGCAAATCGCTCAGAGTTATAAAAAGCGACATCGAAATTTCCCCAGATGCCTTTGAATCCATTTGTCCTAAATGGGTCGTGTCTTTAGATTTCGTTCTTAATTTTTGATGAGCATGTTTCCCGAGATAAAGGAACATACCTACCATGAATTATATATAAGGGCTGTTCGAAACCGAACCACGGAGATACTCCCTTTTACCTCTTCAACCTTTATCTCTATTCAGAACTTCATTTATCAACAACGGCCGCCTTTCTTTAACCAAACATCGGTAATCAACAACCGTGACGCAAAATAATTCTAAATAACGCTGTAAGTAATTACAGTCGGAAATTGCTTTATCAGAAAAAAAAGTGTTATTCCAAACATTTTACAGCTGTCAACGTGGCACCCTCCTTTATGATTATAATGACACATTAAACGACGCGTTATGTTTAAATTACGATATCTTGGGCCTCGTCGCGTTCGCGACCGTCTATCAATTTACATAACGTAACAAAACTTGATTGTAAAAACATGCAACTCGCAAATAGGGAAAATAAAAAAGGAATATCCGAGAAAATACGAAAAGAAGATTTTATGACGGATGATATCAAAAATATATATTCAACAAAATTTAAATATGACACACATCCCCTAAGAAACTCTCAAATAAAGCTATCTAAATATTTGTATTATTTACCTTCCCCAATAGGGGTGTCGAAATGGAACCCCCAGATATTCCGAAATGAAATTTTATTTCCTCTCAGGACGCAAGACACCTCTTTGTATGTTAATATTCGCCTTCTTTAAATACGCGCGTAGGAAAGCTGAAAAAATAAATTTATGAACACAAAATTCGCGATATCCCGCGGAAACTTTAACGGAATATCAATTTACTTCGATTTATTCTTAAGAGCGAAACGGTTTTTTTTTAAGTTTATTTCCGAATCAGAAATCAAAGTTAACGCATATATGATATATTATAATAAAAACGTTTTTTCGGGATATTGCGCGATTGCAATAAAAAAAAAGAAGTTTCGTTATTTTTTAAGTTATGCAAACCGAACTACAATTCAGAACTGCAATAAATGCATCTAAAACGGTCGGAAGTTGGCTTTAGAAACGGGGCAGATTAACATCTGCAATGGCGCTACACTAAACATCGATTTTCATTTAATACCAAAGCCAACAAAGTTAGTGATGCCAGGACTAATTTTGGTAATGACGTTATTTGTGTATGCGTCGAAATCTGCAACAACCAACCCACATTATTGTGCCACATAAGAGTAGATATTCCAAATTTCACTTTATAGAACAAAATGATTTTAATAAAGAACGATTAGTCAATTTTAAATACAGTAAAATCCGGTTATAACGTACCACAAGGGACTCAATAACATGAGTTCGTTATATCCGAAGTTCGTAATAAACGATAACAAAAACTTCATTTAATATAAGTAAATTTAACTAAAAAAAAAAACATCGATGAACAGTTTTTCCGGAAACTTTTAACGTACCTATACGCCATACCCTTATAAAATTTATAAGGGATCTCGTGGGGTTGTAAGGAGGACTTTTCGGAATGGCTCGTTATATCCGGAGGTTCGCTATAATCAACTTCAACTGTACTTATCCAGCTCCTCTAGGTTATGAAGAAAAAGTGGTTCAATTTGAGTAATCCAATTATTGATAATACGACGGTCGGCAAATTTTAATTATTAAATAAATTGTATTCTGCGCAAAAAAAATTTAATTAAAAATCTAGGTTTTTGTTTAGATAACTTTCTTAGTTATGATCATCAACAGCGTATACAAATCAAGCGTGTTTGGTTGCTTAAAATTGTTAAATATTGTAGTCATTATTATTATTAATACAATTAAAGGATATTTATAGTTTAGAATTTCATTAACGTAAAAAGGATTCGAAGATTTCAAAAAGCAACCTGTCACGAAAATGCCTTCGAACGAGCGAGATAATGTATTTAAAATAAATATCAATTTAAATCATCGTAAAACCAAAATATTTAACAAAACGCGTATAAGGTCGTTTTCAACAAATGCGAACGAGCTTTAAACAACTATTATGTGGAATTACTAAAATTACCAGAAACTTATTCAGTTGCTCGACGGTAACCGAATAAACGGATAGAAATGTCCATTAAAAAGTTTAATTAAAAATTGTCGCTTAAAAAAAATAATGCGAGTATTAAAAAATACAAAGCAATTTACACATAACAACAATCAAATAATAAAAAAAAAACAAGAAACTTTCGACCACTTTCCCTCCGTATTTTCGAACAAATTGAAAACTTTTAAATCTGCATTAAAACTTTTCACATGCTAACGAACAAAGTTCGGAGGTAATCCTTTAACCTAAAATCGTCGAAATAATTTGTATGCACAGGAAATGTCGCAGTCCGGGTTCGCGAGCCAACATTCAAACCGAACCGCTTGCATAAAGTTACCACCGCCCGATCCCGAGTAGCTCTAGTAACTGCAATTGCACACATATTTTGCTTAGAGCTTAAAACGCATGTATATTCATGAGGTTATTCATTTGCAGTTCCGCTTTTCGCGAAAGATAACAAAATCTGTTGGCCGCCTGATAAAGCTCGTAATTTACTAGAAATTACCGGGGAAATTCGTTGTTATCAAGCAACTTGCTTCGCCGACGACTGTAAAAGAAAACTTCCGGACCGACGAGAAAAAAAGAACGTTGAAATCAAAATAAACCTACCGCCGTTCCACCTAACTTCGCACGATATCAATCAAAGAAGATTTTAGAAGTCGAGGAAAGTTTTAATCTGAAAAAGGATGCTGCCGTGCCGCCGTCCTATATTTTAAATTTATATAAAAGGGCGGCGAATAAAATGAATCGGGCTTTACTCGAAAATGTTTGCACAAAACTCGTATCTAGTCCGAATTGTAAATTTCAACTGAACCCGAATAAAGCTGCAGCATTAAAGGAAAACCAATAATAATTACTATACCTGAAGAGCTTATCTGTAACTACCAATTTTATTTCCCAGGGTTAAATTTTAACTACGTCCCACTATTTCGTAAACAGTACAAATCCGAAACTTCCTAAAATAGAGACCATACCCGAAGGCGTTAATGCCATAGGCAAGGATAAGGGTGGTTATATGAACGGTTCCGGTCCGGTTTAGCGGTACGAACAAGTTGATTAGCCCTTGGGGTTTCGTAATATTTACCGCCCTTTGCCCTCCTCGACCGACCACACACGGTACCTATTAATACTAAAGCCTTAGGGTTTAAGTTATGTAGATTAACGCGATAATTTCAAAATTATAATCCCTAATTTTGTAACTTTTATGTCGCGTCGAAGTCCCTTAAATTTATTTATTTATTTTTTAAACTACCAAATCGTTTATTTATTTACCTCCGTTATATATTTGTAATTTTTCTCCCATACGTAGTCGCTCAAATTCAATACAAAACAAACTTCCCCCAACAACTTTCGTTTTCAGTTAAAAGTTTCTGATAAAAGTGGCGGCGCGCACGGTTGTTCGGAAACACGTACGATAAGTTCGTGTTCTGAACCACATGTTGCCAACGGCAGGGGGGTAAATTTTTCTTAAGCCGCCGTCTCTTAATATATTTCGAAGTGAAACAATTCCGTAAACTACAATAAAATATATTCCGATTAAAATTAATTTAAACGCGGCAGTAATAAAAGCGCGCGAGAAAGTTCACATTTTCGGATTTTGTTCGTCCCGATTTTCTATTAAATTCGCCATTATCGCGGGGGGGCTAAAAACAGCGTCGATTTTTTGCCATTTATTCATACACTCTTTCGGTTAAGGGCGGAAGTTTTGCGCAACGTCAGGGCAAAAAAATTATTCAACAATTTTTCCGGCTTATCATTGAAGCTTTCCGTTTAAACGCAGTGCTCCGGAGATAACAAGTTCTCATTATATCGTCATTGTTATACTCGAGAGGACAAGAACCAACCCCTGCACTTAAAACTTTCCCATTGCAAGATCTAATTATTTTTACATTAAACTAAGTAGGCTCGAGGGGTGAAATTTTATGAAAGATGCCGGTTTTTCTGTTAGGCAAATAAAAGGGCAAATTGAATCCTTTACTGTTAAAAAAAAAAGTTTTAATCTTTCCGCGAGAATGCCCAAATGTCACTTTATAACCTTAATTTGCAGAAATCGATCACCGAACGAGTCGACGTATTGTTACACGAAAAATGTCAAGTAGTGTAATTATTTCGGAAAGAAATGCGCGAACCTTCGTCTATAAGGACGTAAGTGGAATTAAGGGATAATTGGGAAACTGGCGAGCTTTTATTAAAGCAAATAATTACATAGTAAAGGGAGACCACACGCAGTTACCCACATTAAAGATCCTAATGGGAATCGAGTTTGGATTTTAAGAAATTTAAAGATTAAAATCTAACGGTTTTTATAAAAACAACGTCGTCGTCGCTTATGTATGTAACTGTTTCAAAAAAATTCTGTAGGCTTATACCGAGATTGACAGGTTAAGTGCGGCCACGGCTTAATAAACATCGACGTGGAGGGGGAGAGCGCGGTAAACAGAAAATGAAAAATTTAATATATCCGTCGATCGATAAGTTTTGCTGTCAGCATCGAATCGGAAAGTTGATAAAATGTTCCCTTTGTTCGCGAAGAAATATTGGGATAATTTATTTTATAAATAAAGATTAAGGTAATTCAAGTTTAAATTGCCTGCTCCATTAAACTACGCCGTACGGCCGTGTTAACCTAATCGTTTGTCGTTTTCGCATAAAAACGGGTCGAAAGGACCTAATGACACTTTAATCTGAATCTTGTAGGTATCCAGATGCGTTTTTGCACTCTTGGAACAATATTTGCGTAATAAAATGAATTAATTTTTGAGAGAAGAAGGATTTCCCCTTTATTAAAAAAGTTACTTTTAGTAATATGGGGAAATAAAGAAGGCGAAATCAAAATTACGCTGCAAATTATGACAGATAATCGAAAGTTAAAAACGAGGGGGTGAATTTTTTATGTTCGGCTATAGCCCGAACGTCGAGAAACTACACCGACGAAAATTGATTTGGAAAACTGCATAGCGTTATAACAATTTCAAGACAAAATATTGACAATAATTTGTGAACCACCATAATCGATAAATAAAATTAAATTAGTTTAAAATAAATCGAGTCGATTTTTCCGCCAGTTTCGTTTCTCAATTAGACGCATCTTTCGAAGTCCCCCCTCGATTTGAGAGAGAAGTTGGCTAATTAAGATTGTAATTTAAAGGCGATTTATTTTAATCAAACAAAAGTGAGCCTCCCCAAACAAGATATTATGAGAAAACGTCTTTTAAGAATCGTCGCAAGTTCGAATTCGGATTCGCTAACAACCGAATCTATACCTACATTAATTCTTGTTTGTATATTATTAGGAGAATGATTTTCGGCGGATTTACTTGCAATTTAATAGAGAGCAACCAATAACTAAATTACAAGTAAATTCTACGACTACTTAAAATTTATAAAAAATTCGAAGGCTTTTGATTTGTTTGCATATGAAATGATTTCGTTTTTTGACTGTCTAACGAGTTTCATTACACACGGCCGATTTATTTGTTTGCAATGACCACATAATAAAAAATCTAATTTAAAAATCGGTTTTCCCATTTATCCATCTATATTAAAATTTTCAATACGTGTAAATTTCTTAAAAACGTGCCTCTTACCTCAAACATCTAATAGCTAGCAACATCATAAACACGACTAACCTGAAACAAACAAAAAAAAATCAATGAATACAAGAAAGAACGCAGCTTAAGCCGACGTTTAATAAATTAAAATCGCGTAGAAGTAAAATTCCCATGTAAAAGCGGACCGAATAGAGGAATTCTAATAAAAGGGGGCGGTGTAATTTTAAACCGCAAAGCATTAATGGCATCGAGGTCTAAAGAACAAAACTTGAAAGGACAAAGGGACAAACAGGAAGAAAACGTCGAAATACGTTAACTGAACTTTTAATAATGCGTAAAAGATTGTAATTTGATATATTAATAGCGTCCTCTATTGATTGAAATAAATTTAAAAATACGAACCAGAATTTTACTTGCGGTTTCGATTTTTTTAAAAGTAAATGAAATTGATAAAAGTAAGGTAATTATCGTGTTTGGTCAATTTATTTGTCGAACAAATTTTCATCGAGAAAATGAATTACATTTCTGATATTCTCCGTGTCGTTGGTGTTTTGTTTTAAACCGATACATTTTAATGTTCGGCAATTATACGCAGGCGCGACAATAATGTACAGCCGAGAACACAGATAATGAACCCGTTTACAGAGACGCTTTCGAATTTTAATACGGTCGACGTTTCTTTGCAGCGTTCGGTCATAATGGGAATCCCTTCGTAAATAAGAAAGTCAAGTTACTTGTCGGTTTGCGATTGTTTATACAAAACAAATGAATTGTTCGTTTATTTTTAACTAAATTTTTATCATACTACATTATGTCGTAATAAAATATAAAGAAAATTAAAATTTAAAATCATTATTTTAACAAATCTGCAGTTCTTTTTAAATATTTACAATAATTATTAAATATTAAGTATATTCAACTCGGCTCTTAATACAAAATCTAAAATTTCACTCTTTTCTGTCTGTTTTTAATAAGTATTGGTAAACAACAATTTTGATTATGAATAAATTAATAGTCGAGTCGATGAAAATTAAAATCAGTTCTGTTGTTGTGCCGAAAAAATTGAATAGAGATATAATCAAGAAAAACTGGTAATCTATACAAGTTCTTACGAAAATTAACAGTTCATTTATTTTGTGTAAACAATCAGGAGCCGCAGGAAACTTTCGACTTATTTGAGAAGGAATTCCCCCCCATTAAATCTGAGCGCTGCAAAGAAAAGTCGACCGTATTAAAATTTGAAAGTGTCGGTAAACAGGTCATTATCTTTGTTCTCGGCTGTACACGCGTAACCATCCTCACTTATTTCCACTTCTTTTGTTTAAATATTAGAGAATTAAATATTTGTGATGAGCTATTATGGTGAATAATTCGCGATCTAAGAAGCGCAAAGCGGCTTTTAATAGAAAGCTTTGCTAAACGAACTTTTCCAATTTTCTCATCACCGAGAAGATAAGAAAAACAAATAACAAGATAGTAAAAGTAATCTATACCGAGATATTAAACTTAAATTACTTTTCCCGAATATGAGAAATTTGCTTAAAACAAACTACGACAGCGGATTATCTTATTGAAGTACCTATTTCGCCAACTAAATCCATCGATTCTGCCATTTCGTGATTTTAAAACGAAAAATTTTGCAATAACAATACGTAAGTTTACGCACAATTTCTACCCTACAACTTGAGTTAATTGTGCGTGAACAAAAATTCGTTCTGGAAAGCGGAAGTTCTGTAATATAAGTACTTTAAGAGTAACGGCGAAGAAACCCCTTAAAAACTATCCTAAAGGAATACAAGTCAAACGACATCTGTAATAACAGCTGGTTAAAAGTAAACTAGAAAATAAATTAAAATAGGATACAATCTGAAAAAGCACCGAGACCACCCGCATCATATCGGGGTAATTTAAAATACCGCTTTACGTAGTACCTCATCGTTTAAACGAACTGCTCTCGTGGACTAACACCTTCGAATATATAGGGTCTCCAAACAGAAGCTACTTTACTTAATTACCGAATCCGCAAACGGCATTTAGTTAATCCATAATACAAATCTAAATCGAAACACGGTTCCGGGAAATTAATTATAAATTAATTCAAGAATCGTTCTTTGGTTAATGAACTGAATTAAATTTAACCCGGAGGAGAGAGTTCGGTTGCACTTCAATATTTCACGTGGGCGGGGAAATTAATTTCAAGCAAGGATAATCCGCGGTCACCGCTAAACTGATTGTTGTTATCACAAACTATTATATAGTACGTTCGTTCGGGCAAGATACCGTCCGGACGTGCACAAAATCGCCCATATTAAACTGCAACAGATTTATCGGGGCACGTCTAAATAGTAATAATTTTAATCGTTCTCGACAAAAAGTTAAAATTTCGTTGATACATGGCGCCCGTTAAAATAATTGATGGTTTGATGTACCTAACTACAAGGGGAAAATGAACGGTTATTATCAAAGTGAATATCGCTCGCATTCAAATTTTACTCGACATTGTCCGTTACACATTTCTCACGCTTTTTTTCGAAGCGGTCTCGTAAATATACGGTTTTTCTTAGGTAGAAACATACCGAGATCGAGATTATTTAATTAATTTAAACGTGGATTTAATTACTGGAAGTTTGGTGACCGACTTTTGCGATCACTGCACGACGCTCGATAACGTTACCGTTACGGCGCGTTTCGAATAATTACTTAAAAAATCTGCAGTGCAAATTACGTCAAATTTTTTTTTTTTTAATTTTCGAACGTCGCCGACGAAGAAATGCCGAGACAGTTAAAACGAACTGATTGCGCTCGCTACCTCTAAGAAGAATTTTCTTTTTTGAGGATAAAACATTTTGTGAAAAATGATTATTTGACGAGTTCGCGTTTGACAAATTTATCGTTTGCGGCGATTCTCGATTTATTTTTATTTTTTAAATTATTCTATAAATGAATTTGCTTCGAGATCGATTTTATTAGGGGTTGACGAGTGAGTGTTTTTTTGAGTTTTATCGACGACAACGTTAATCCGTTGATGTGGTGGTGGTGGTGGAAAGTCATCGCCGGGTAAAAATCTGTAATAACACTTTTACGTTTTGTACAAATTCTAGTAAAAGCAATAAAATAAAAAGTTGTTTATTTTAAACAAACCTAAACACTTTTATTTTGACAACCACTAGATTAGTGGTTCGTCATAGTAGTTGAAAATGAACATTAAATAGCACTTCACAAATTAAATAATCAACCTGGCCACTCTGATGCTAACATATTAAACAGTTGCCGATAAGTAAATTATTCACGTATAGGTAGTTTACGTGCCCTCTAATTGCAGTCATTATTATGGCTTACGTTAACAAACTGTAAGCTCGATCGGATTTCTAAAAAAAATACACAACTGGGCGTGTCGATAATGAAATTGCAGCAAAAACCGCGAAATACGCACTTCAAAAAACTTAAATCATAATAAAAATTTAAAAAAAAAATCCAAAATAATCGTAAACAAATTTATTCCAATAAAACGCAACTGTTTTATTTTTATTTTCTTTAACGAGCAACTAGAGAACATTTGCGATAACAATTAAACGTCAATAAAAGTAAATGATATAGTCGAGAATTTTGGAGATTCTCCCTTAAGATTTGTGCTTTAATAATAAGATAACAGGTTTCGCCCACCATTTATTATAAGTTGGGCTTTATTACACGTCTTTCTTACTTACTCTAACCTCGACCAAAACGAACAGTTAGGCTTTTAGCCCTAATAACTAAATCACGACCTCAGGTTTCCTTAGTATGTCATTTTAAGACGTCGTAAAACCTTCATTACCTGTTATTGTTCCACATTTCGCAACGCGCTTTTATGTTATTTTTATGAGTAAAAAATTTACTGGACTTTTATGCCGTTATAAAAACCAATCATGTTTATTGTAACTAATAATATACGCTTTTCTTCTCGACGTTATTTAGCGACCGAAATAAAATACCTATCACACACATATATCTAGCGAAATTTCAATTGTTTTTTTTTTGTTTTAAATAAGGGACTCATAAATTTACAACCTCGAAATCAAGATGTGCTTGCAAAAAATATCAACATTTTGTTTTAAAATTGCATTTCAAGAAACTTCAACGAACGTTCTAATCTACTATTAAAATAATACCTCATTTATTGCAACTATAATTATGTGTCAGTTATACCTAAATATACAAATAATATCGACGTCCGAAACTTTCACGAAGCACAATTAAAACGAAATGAAGATTACTCCCGGAGTTCGCTCGACGAATCCTTTTTAACTTTAACCGGGATTTTAGACGCGAATGTTGACGACGTCCCATCTAAATGGATATTTTATAATGGTGACGAAAACGCAGAATAAATTAGTTTTCAAAGACCGAGCTTGCATTTAAATTTTCAGTTATCGAAATACCATATAGCGTAACGAAGTGCAAAATTTGCAAAGGTACAAACCCTTAAGAGGAGCGAATTATAAATACAGGGCTCGTCGTTCTCGACGACAAAGGGGCGGTTGGCGGCGGCGGGATCGTTATCGAAGCTAAATACGGCATCATACCTACACACACACACATCAATTTTACTACGGGTCAGCAATTTATTAATAATGCATGGCCAAGTTATAACAGTGGGTATGCTTTGCCGCGAAACTGATGCGTAAGCAACAAACTAAGGACCAAGAATTAATTTCAAATTCCGATCGAACTTAACGTTCTCGGTTAATTTCGATTTAAAACTGCAGAAGTCGTCGCAGTACGTTTTTGCCGGTTGAAGTCTGTTTTTCCCCCGAACTTAAAAAAAGATTTATGGATTTCGAGATGTTTTTAAATCGGCCAGAGATATCCCGGACTTTTTCCGCGATCCGTTTCTTTTATAGATAAATACCTATACCAAACTTACAACAACGAGGTGATGTATTGCCGACCGAAACTGTTCGGGAGAAAAAAATATATATACGAAACTAAATCAATTCTGAAATTATATATTAAGGAAGAGAACGTGATTTACCGCCATCTCTATTTAGTTTTCGAAGCGAAATTCAAACATTTATCTTCAAATCGAAAAAATATCATGCCCGATAAGACGCGACGAAATTCCAACGTAATATTGGTGGGGGAATGTCGAAAAAATTAAATACCTACGCAATAAAGATGTCTGTCCTAAAATATCCAGACCGTATTTACACAATAGACTAAACAATTTTATGATTTATTTTTCCGAACGTTATTTTCCGCTTTAGAAAATACGTTATAGTTTAAGCACACGTTACCAATGCTGTAGTGTTAAATGAAGTTTTGATAAAATTCCGTTGGCGTTCGATTTTAGTTAATTTTAAAATGCAACGAACGTTATGCATTTAAATGAAATTTTAATCAACAATTAACGGCGACGCGGATTAATTGCCATGTGCGCATATTAATTCGAGCGGTAACGTCCTGTAATCGATTGTCAAAAATAGTATAGGTGTACAATCGATAATGCAGACGGCCGGAATATATATATCTAACCAGGAATTTTATTGGTTGTGTATTGCAAAAAGTTTTAAATGAAAATTGCTGTCGAATCAATTTTAATCTTTGCGCACCAGTAATTTTTAATACTTTTCGCGAAGTTTCATATCAAAAGATACTCTTTGTGCGCCAGTTTTCACGACGGTTATGAAGTTGGAAACGTAAAAGTTAAGTCATGTTTCAAGATTTTTTAACTTTTTTTATCTAAACAACATAAAGTCGGTCGACACGAAGGGTATATTTTATATAGGGAGCCCATAGTACATATGTATGCACAGAAAATCGATAGCAAATTGTGTCATTGAAAATTTTACTAACGAGTTAACAAACACTTAAATCAAATACAGGACAGAAATTACGTGTACATAAGTATGTACAGTGTGGACATTTACATGTGTCGCTGTATATCAAAAACGATTATTTAATGACGCTAAAAATGATGGGTCATATTGTTTACGAAACGAGTTTACGAGTGTATGATCGACGCATTTTTTACGATTCACAATTGAGATCCATCAATATTCAATTTTCGTTTGATCTAAACTAACACTTCTTTTCATTTCTTTTTTCACAATTTTGTTTTAAATCAAGTATTTCGACATTTCCATTTTAAAACATCGATAGATTAGAAACTCATAGGTAGATAATACGAATTCATTAATCGTTTTAGTTAAACTGAAATTATTGAATAGAACTAATAACAAAGAAATAAAATAAATAGAAAGTAAAAGTCGATTAATTACTGCTCGTTTTCGTATCTTAGATATTTTAACATTATAAAAATTAGGGACCGGACATTATTTTGTTCATCAACAGGTCCGTCTACACGGCCATTTGTGTGCATTCTTAAAATAGAAATCAAATTAGGCCATCTTTCCTATCGGCAGTAATATAAAAACATTTATTACTTATTGTTTAAATAAAATAAAATTATACTTCAAAATGGATTAGTTTACACAACACATCAATTTAAAACGTGAAACAATAAGGCTATAAAGAAGTTCTCATTACTTGCAAGAAGTATAAAGTACTGTTGGAAGTGATGGCCTTGAATTTATAATTAACCTCAACCTACAACGCACCAATTGTAAAAAACCAGATTCACGGGCGCTTCTTAAAAATCCAATGAAAATGTTTAATGTTGTTAATAAAACCGCGGACAGTTGCAAAAAAACTTGATAAGATTTATACGGTGTTTTATCGCAATATGGGGATGTTTTCTTGCAAATAAAATAGACAACGGACTATAAATAGAGAACCCAAAACACTATCGATAAATTCTATAAATTACGATTGTTGCGTCGACAGCGTCGTAACGTAGTAATTCCAATCGAAAAACGTTTTACTTGAAATTTATTTAAAAAAGAAACCCGGCACACATCGATTTAACCTAATAACAACCAAAAACCACATGTAATTCCACATCGACATTCAAAAAAGTTACGGTCTCAAAATTGAGCAACGTGAATAATAATTACATTAGGAGAAATTTATGCGATGGTCGGTCCCGGACAAATTGGGCATTATTAGATTTGAATACGAAACACCATAATGAGAAGGGAAAATGAATATTTAAAGATTAAACTTGACAATCGTCAACGTCATATTTTAAAACGATTTTCGAAAGGAATCGCGCTACACGCTCGTAAATTTTCCAAAGACCTAAAAAAACGTTAGAATTTCCGAACGTAACGTGAAAAGTTCACGCGTGGACGTTCGCTTTATGAATAATAAATTAAACGTGTGCCCGTATTGTTTTCGTCTCCGTTAAAATTAAATTAAATACGACGAATTTGTTAATTATCGTTTTAACTCTTTTGAAGTTGCTTGCAAGAATTAACAAAGCAAGTACATATTTTAGTAAATAGCGTATTATTAATTTTCATTTCTTTAGGGGAGTGTTCGTTTGATGTTGTATTTTAATTATTTACAGTTCCTAACTTAAACAATTACTTTACAAATAAATACTAGATATAAAATGAAATTTTAAATTTAATTTGCATTTTGTTAAAAAATAGATAATCATGGGGATTTTTCTTTATATAACATAATTATTACTTATCGTTTTCAAAATCGTGGTGAAATTTGTAGGTATGTGTGAATTATAAAGGCTCGGTTTCACAAAAACAATTTTGTAAACGGGTTATATTTAAATTAAAATTAAACAATTATAAAGTTGACGGTGCTTTAAAAATGATGCTGCTTTTACGATTCAAAATAGTTGTCGTTGATGTGCATTTGACGCTTCGTTGCCCCATGTCGCACTGGATGCAAGATATCGCGTCAGGGAATTTCGTGTAATTAAAACCGACGATTGTCTTGTGGCGACATCTTAAAACAGTCGAGCGGCGGATATTTCATAATGGCCATTGAAGGTTCATTCCACAATTTGAGAAATATTTTATACATAAATACGTTTGTGCACAGCCAACGGAATCCGCAGAAAATTTTCCCGGGGAAGGGGGGCAAAGCTTCGACTCGAATGATTTACAACGATAATTTATTTTTATGGGGATTTTTTCGCGCCAACCAGTAACAAAATTTTAAGACTGTGGACTTTAAGTGTTGTATGGTCGAGGGGGTGAGATTACACACATCTCGATCTTTTTCATTATTCGATTATAATTGTGGAATTTTTTACTCGAATCGATACTCGAAAAGTTTCTTAACTTTAGATAAGAAATTATGAAGTTCCAAAGTTTTCTACTAAAAAAAAATGTACTCTTTAATATAATTTCAGAATTTAGGAAAAATTAGCCCAAGGATAAATCCGAAGTTTCTAAATATTATATAAAATTTTTAGTGTAGGTACTTACTTTCAAATTAAACATTTACCACATTCATCTTTTTTGTTTTGCAGCCACATATACGCGCCAACACTTAATTGTGTAATTCTAAACACACTATTAGCGAGAAATACACAATAGAATTTCTAATGTAAAATATTATACTTTGTGCCATGTTTTTATTATAAGTACTAGATTGCAACCCTAAAATAACTGCAACCTAAAGTACAGATTAAGGTGTAGTCTTTCTTTACCAAAAAAAATATTAATTCAACTTAAAATCATTAGTCGCGCATTGATGTAATGTAGTTTGCGCCCCAATAGTCTAGCGCCGTAATGTCGTCGCGACCTAGCGGCCGCGCCCAAGCGTCCTGCCCCCTTTCGCGTGGACCGCAATAAACCGACTTCCGACTCCCAATTCAAAAAACAAACAAAAACACATTTCCTTTCACAAAACAAACGGCACATCATCACCTGCAGATAAATTTTAACTGGAAAACTTTTTAATAACGCCTAATATCTACGGATAACAGAAACTCTACCCTCTTATTTAGGGTAAAACTTGTTTTCCTGATATTTTAAATACGGGCAGTGTGCTTATCGTCGTCTCTTATTGTGCAAGTTTCTTGAAATTAATGATATAACAGCAATGCCCGCGATAATTATCTATGATTTTTAAATAAATAAATGACTTAAATAACGGTAAACCACTTTAACGGTTGCATGTGCTGCATAATTAAACAATGCAACTCTAATTTATTCGGATGAGGAGACATTAAAGCAGTTTAAAGGAGTAATTTAGACGGTTTTGAGCGAACAGTTCGTACTATCCAACTTAAAACTTCCGTTGGCGCCGTATTCGTCCTTTCGCACAAGAAAAACGGTTTTCCGGTCTCGTTTTCTCTTGTTTGCCGTCGAGCTCTTATTTTATAAGTACATATATTACTGGCTTTCTGCTAGAAAAAGCTGCCGTTATAAACCGAGTTTGCTGATAAAAATAAACTACGACGCAAACAAATATTTTTATGCGTCCGATGTTTTCCCCCACCCCCTTCCGAAACAAGAAATTAATTTTGCATTTAATTTCTAAATGATTTTTCAGGAACATCTGCGCTCAACTGTTGGGAACAACGGCGGCGATAAACAAAACGAACGGCGTTTTATTATTTTAATTGCCCGTTTCCGTTTAATTCCACGAACAAAATATTCGAAAACGGGAACCCCGGTAACACACATAAAGGTGAAACTTGAAACTTGGTGTAAGGTGGTGTACGCGCTGCCGTTTATTTTATTGCCCTGCAACATATTAATGGCGTTTAAAAATTTTCTTGCAAGAACGACGCTTTATAATTAATAAAAATACCTAACTTAAACGATTAAACAGGGATTTAAACGGGCAATTTGCAGAAACAAAAGTAGACAAGCGTGCTAGATGGTAATAATAAGTTCTCTAATTAAATTACTTACGAGAAGTATGTACAGTAGTTAATTATGATTCACGTTGTTAAGAAAGGTTAACGTTTCATTTAATAGTTATGGGCAGTACAATGTGACAATGTTTCAGTAGTGATAATATTCGAAGTTGAATTTAATTTCAATGGCGTCAGAAAGTTGCTTTCGAAGTCTACTAACGATTATCTCTTAGCGAGGATAATTACATAAGTATATATTCCTATATTTATGCATACACACCATTTACAGCTGTAATATCGAACTATCTTGTAATTACGTAATACGCCCCACTTAAGGGTAACTGTTGGAAGGAACAATACAATAATTAACGATCCACGCACAAATTCAGATGTAGTTGTAAAATTTAAACTTACGTTAGAAATTCGAAATAAAAACGAGCAGCTAACTGTACTATTTGTGGAAGTTAGGTACCGTTATTAACGTCGTCCTCTAAAATACAATTTAGAGGAAGTAATTATGTATCTTTTGTTTCCCAAAAACGGGCGAACCGGTAGATATACATACGAGTTATAATGTTGTCCGGGATTAAATTTGTACTTTGTAGAAATTAAAAGGACCATCGAACTGCCCTATCGCCGCGCAACTATAAAAATAGGCCAATGAGCCATGATGCTTTTATCAATAGAAGAAAAAATATACTAAAGTGAAGCAAGAGGGGAAAAACGGACAGAAAAAAATCACACGGAATCGATTGCGAGTTGATCTCGAAACGCATTTGAAAACACAATGGATTTCGCTTAATCGGACCACCGGTTAATCGAATCAGCCGCTTAATCGAACCTAATCTTAAAGAACAAAAACCAATTTCTATTTTATTTGAACTTCGAATAATTAGATCAAAACGTGCTGGTCCCGGATGTGGTCGGAATTCACTGGTATACCATAAACGTCTTAATTATTCAACTGAAAAACTACGTTACATACCTACTAATTGTAGTGTATTTATCTCGGAACAACATTAGGAGGTCACGGTTAAGGTCGGTTAAGTTACAAAATAATATTATAATAGGCTTTCGCAAGAACGCGAAGCTACAAAACATTAAAATCGGACGTTTTAAGCTTTTTTTTTAAGTTACCTAAATAAATTGACGCTCAAACAAATCGATATAAAGTATCTATAACAAGAGCACCGCCACCGCCCCCGTTTGGTTCTCCACATTTAGTTAAAAAAAACAACCAAAAAACATTTATGCATCTCACAAACGAGCTTTTAATAAAAAAATTTCATCTTCGTTGTGATTTTATAACAATTTCTGCGTTTTATGCTAGTGTTTCTTTAACCTTTTAAACAACTGCGATATAACACTGAATTAAATATTCACGGAGAAGAGGAAGCGAGGCGTAACCGATTTTCAAAATAAAATGACGGAATTTCCGATGGTTAAATTATGAATCGGAGGGTAAAACGGTGGCGGCACATCCGTATTCCAAAACCCAACGATTCGCGGGTTTCTCCTAAATTTTCCAGGTTGTTTATTTTGGACTGAATAGAGCGGATCTAATTACCATTCAACGACCGCCGATTTTCGTTCAAAAACAACGATCCTCGATAAGGGTCAAGTTGACGATAAAAATTGAAATGAATCATAAGAAACGCGTATCTATATGCTGACATGTTGAGAATTCGTCTTGTAATATAAAATTAGTTTTTCGTTATTTTACGCTGTACCTTAAGGGCAGGGTACTCATGATTTCAGCGTATTTTACGCTCATCCTTAAACTAATTTTTGAGACATTTTGGATCATTAAAACCAAAATGTTTTTATGATTAGTTGTTTATCACTATTTTGTTTATGTATACTCGTAATTTGAGTACATGATTTTTATTCGTTAATTTGTTATTATAAATTATAATATTGTTAGTTATGGTGGAATTTTATAAAAACTAAATAAGTTAAAGTGAAGTGGATTTTTTTGTTTTACAGAGAATAATGTACTCGAGGACTTAACAAGTTCTCACAAAATTTTATTATTGTTTACATAAAAAAAAATTATTTTAAAATATTAATTTAATTTTTTTATTAGTTTAAAATAATTCATTCGTTATGAATCTTTTATGTGTCCTCGAGTACATTATTCTCTGTAAAACAAAAAAATCCACTTCACTTTAACTTATTTAGTTTTTATAAAATTCCACCATAACTAACAAAATTATAATTTATAATAACAAATTAACGAATAAAAATCATGTACTCAAATTACGAGTATACATAAACAAAATAGTGATAAACAACTAATCATAAAAACATTTTGGTTTTAATGATCCAAAATGTCTCAAAAATTAGTTTAAGGATGAGCGTAAAATACGCTGAAATCATGGGTACCCTGCCCTTAAACGTTTCGAAGAATTTTCGTATTTGAATTGCGCGTTGCCTTCGCGTACAAGTCACAGTAACGAATTCCTACTACCTCAAGACCTGTTGCAAAACACGGACGATCAAATAGACTAACAGACAAAAAAAATAAAATAAAAAAAAACATAACAACTATGAATAACATTTATTTGTTGAGCTGGTTAAATAAAGAATTAAAAAAAATAATAACGAATTCCTCAAAAAATAGTGTATTCCTATGGGGAATTACATAAGAGAGATATTTATTTAATAGAGAAATGTAGGGGAGACCGGGGTACAGTGGTCATATTTGGAAACAATTTGTTCTATTTTGAAACAAACAACACATAATAAGATGACACATGTTGCTCAATACTTAATAGACATTTGTCTACTAAATGACCCTACTAGTTTTAGAAAAAAACATATTTATTCTTGTTTAGAGATATTTAAAAAATATATGCGTAAGTGACCACCGTGCCCCATATACGGGGTACACTGGTCACGATAAAGGGGTACAGTGGTCACTATTTTTTTATAAAAGAGCAGTTTGATTACATAAACTAAACTTAAATTGCAAACTTGAAATTAAAATATAAAGTCTAAATTAATTAATAATACCTACTTAATATAGTTATATATGTACTTATACCAATAAAAATGAACTTAAAACTTAACATACATTATAAGATTCAAAATCATAGGAAAATTTCAAAGAACTATTTATTCTTGCGATTCCTCCAGTATTTAGTGGGTCAAGCAAAATTAACTCAACATCTTTTTTGTCAACACTAGCAATATTTTCCACAGGTGGAAAAACAAACTTATCCATTTGGTTTCTTAAAAATGAAACTACAAGTTCATCTTGAAGTATTTCTTTTACTTGACCAATGTAAAACCTTAATTTTTTTTGTCATAAAACGCACTAATACAAAACCGTCAATCTTGATTTCTTCACAAGTACCTACTTCGACATTTTCAAATGACATATCACTGTCTGTTGAATTTGAAAGTTTCAAAATTGACTTACAGACAAAATTGACCGTTCAAATAAAAACATGTAAAATACACTTACATTCATAAGAATAATTTATATCCTACTGTAATATTGCATATAAAATCATGTTTACTGATGGAGGCCACAATAAAAATATTGGGGCACAGTGGTCAACCTTTTTGAAGCATAAAAGCAGTGACCATAGAACCCCGTAAACCTTGTGACTACTGTGCCCCATAACTAACCTTAAATTTTTTTTGTAAAAATTAATTAAATATAATCATAATTTTCTAACTTTTTTATCAACATTCTATTCATCGTGGGTTAATAATTCATATAAAAACATTGGATTTGCATATTCAGATCTAAATATTAGTTGAAATAAAAAATTGAAACTTACCAATATTTTACAACATGTGCACTCTAATAACAAACAAGAATTAAACCAAAAAGTATAAAGTTTTCAGTTTTTAAACTTTACAAATCTGTTGATAATAAGTTCGTTCATTTACTCACAGATGGAGAAACCTATTTATGAAGTTGTTTAAAAGTTATTGGAAAGTGACCACTGCACCCCTATGACCAGTGTGCCCCGGCCTCCCCTACGAGTACTTTAGAACATATTTAACGTTAACGATTCAATAATTAATAATGGGAATAATCGCTTTTGAGGGACTATTTTAAAACAAATAGGTCGTTTTTTTGGAACACACCACCTGACGACTAAAATTTCAATCGCTATAGTGTTAACAAGAATTGATCATAATTGTACATAGGTAAAATACTTGACACACTCAAAACAAACCACCTATACTTATATTTTCGCGATTTAAGGACGAAAATCGAAGAAAATACAAAGCGGTTATGCCGCGTGTAATTGTACAGAAACTTCTTTTAATAAGATATCCCCAGCTTTGTGTTTATTAAACGGTTGTCTCTTTCTCTAAAATTTTAAATATCAAAATCCCATTTAGAAGGCAACTAAATTAATTTCAACGTTGAATACTTATTCGATATAGGGACAGAAAGGCAATTTAAAATTGATTTCGAAAAAAATTATTCATTCATTCAAACGAGCGGAAAATTCAATTTTGGCTACTATCTAGAACTTCGTTTTTAATAAAATAAGCAATAAATTTTGTTAGACAAAAAACGTAAGCGACTGAAATTCCTTTTTACAAACTGTTTAGAATTTACCTACGATAAAAACGATCACATTCGCAGCGATCGTTTTCATTTAACTAAAAGTAAAATATGCGAAGCGAAATCTTCTTCCGAGCAGATTTTAAATAGGCAAAAAAAAATATTGTAGTTTTTTTGTAAAAGATTTTTTGAACGTCTTGGAAATTAAAATCTCGAAGTCGATATTTAAACTGTCACCTTAAAACAATAAAAACCACCTAAATTTTAATATGGTTTTACATAACCAAAATGTCAATTAATACAATCATCAGTAATACTACGAAAAGTTGAAGTGAAAGAAATGTTCTGTTGTATCGATTCGAAGCGAAACGAACAACAAAACGACGAAAGGGCAAAAATGTAAAGCACTTTTATTCATTGGCGGCAAAAATCGCTTAAAATTACTAAAACGTGACCAACATCTAAAGCCAAGACCGAACGTTACGTGGTCTTTATACATAATTTCAGAAAGTTAAATCACGAGCGAAACGAAAACATTTTTCGGTTACATTCTCCAGGGATATTACGACTTTAAACTGGATATTTTTTTTCTTAAAAAAAATAACTAATTCGACGATTTCCAAATTTTATTATAATGTAGGTTAGGAAGCGCGGATAAAGAACTTTATGCAATGACAAATTCCTAAAGCGAGTCATTAAAAAGCTACATCCGGTGATAATATTAACCTCTATTAAGGGTAATTAATATATTTTACGTGGTCGGACAATCCATGTATGTATTATGTGAAATGAAAAAACAAACACAAGCTAGTTTGAAGAATGACGGATGGACCCGAGTTCCGTAATTAGCAAGTAAGCCTTGCCCGAGGCCTGCGTCTTTTCAAACAAAAACAGTAAAGGGACTACAGTCACGTTAATTTACGTCACTTTCTTGTTTCTCCTGTACGTGTCAAAGATGAGCATAAATACATTTAAAAAAAATAACTGCAAGTTTTTTTTTAAATTATGTTCCTTAGTCGGAAAAAATGTTTGCTGTGCATGTAGAAGTGAACGATGTGAAGGTTTTATAGATTTAGAAAATTGAACAAAAACCAAATTCTTGGATTTAAAAAAAAACATAAGTAATTCAAAATAGATAATAAATACCTATAGGTATACAGAGCTATTGGTAATTCGATGTATTCCTTTAAACAGGTGAAATTACGTGTAATTTGTATGTGTATATGCAGTAGGTACTAATCCAAAAATCAATAGTTTATAAAATATTGAAATTTTTGTGATTTTTGTAAAAACGAGATATTTTTGAGAATAATGCAAAAATGAACAATTTTCTCAGAATGCTACTAAACCAAAATATCCTGAAGAAACAGATTAAGAACGCAAAGAATAACCAAAAACTTTAATTAATTGCAATAATCACCACGCACTTGACAACAAATTGGCGGCTATTCTTTGCATTCTTGATGTGTTTCTCGAGGGGATATTTTAGTTTGATATCGTTACTTAATTCTTTTAAGACAAGATTGCAATAACAACATTCTTAGAAAATTACCCCGTTTTAAATTCAAGAAAATACTTCGCTTTTACAAAAATCGACTTCTCGATACAGTAAATATAGGTGAAAAATATTACAAATTACCTCTATTAACACATGTTTAAAGGTATACCTCGAATTACCAATAACTCTGTAGGTAAACTAAAAAAAAAAAAAAACAATAATAATAATAAAGTTGCGATAACTGCTGCAAATATTTTTAATATGAACAACGTTTCTTTCTCGTACAACATAAACAAACCCTGAGTGTTTTTTTTTACATTCGAGTATTTTAATTTCTTTTTCGAAAGTCGAAATTTCAAATTTTCCTATTCGTCAATAATACATTGATATATTTACAGTCTGATAAATTAAATTATGAGCCCAACGGTCCATTTTCTCCACGAGTTTTATTGCATTTATTTTGCACCACCACTGGAAAAAAGGACCAACCATATAACGAAACGGGCAACGCCTGACGTAAAGATTTGTCTTGTTCTGGAATATCCATTTTAATGCGACGTCAGTACCATCTTAAATTGAAGGAGTTGGTGAAAATGATCAGGAGCTAAACAAGTAATCCCTCGACAGATTAACCGACACTCGGAGAACGAACGTTTACCTCTTATCCGATTGCATCAAGCGATCAAAAATATGATTAAAAAAAAATGATTGGATCTGGGTCAGTTCCCGGATCCTTTAAAAAAACAAAGTATATAATTCATTATTGATAAAAATGTAAATGTTTTGCTGCATTACCGTTATGGAACGAAAGATTTAAATAAAAAAAAACCGGAAGGACCAAAACGCTTAATTTTTTATTGGCTACTAAATAAAAAAAAGTTTGAAGCGCATAATTAATCAAAATTATTAATTAATAGAGGATAAATAGATCGCGTCTGTTATAGACATTCTATGATGCTCAAGGGAATTCAAACAGGTTTAATATCTTTACCCTTCAAAAGCATTCTCGAGTAATATTCCACGCATACGTTTGTAAATTAATATCGTTGTATAGGTACTATATTATTGTTTTATAATAAAGTTCATCTGAAAATCAATATTTAGTTTCTCATCCAGCATAATAATATGTGAGAAAAGGATAAATATACTCTCATCGTATTACAGACAAATGTTGAACAAAAATTAATTACAATAGTTAGTCCCAATTCTACGTGATAAACACGCACTTTCGACGAGTCTCACTTTTTTATCTAAGCAGATTCGATTCGTACCTACGTACCGCACATTTCCTATACACATTTAACTGTGCAATTATAGGCGAGAAAAGGTCAAAAGATAAGTTGACGTCGGATAACTTACAGGTCGTATCATCGAGATTGATTGCCTTTCGACTATCAAATTATTAAATTAATTATTAATCCATTTAAATTACAAACACGTCGATTGTCATAAACATTTACTCAACTTTACATCTCGAGAGTTGTCTTAATTATGTGATCGCGTTAGAAGTTAACTTACGTATGTAAGTACAATCAGGCTGATTACGAGTAAAATTTCATCAACTAAACGTCCCTTCGTTACAACAAAAAATGTAGTTATATTTTGGCACGTCCGCCTCTAATCTTAAGGGTACTTACGATTAGTTCCGAGTCACTGCCCAGACAATAAATATCTCAGATTAGTCATAAAGTTTATATCAAATAATCTGAGGCGGCTATTTCCGAGAACATCGTCCGCGGGCTCTCTTTATCCTCTTACATCCACACTAATATCGTTAATTGCTAAAACCGCCCAGGATTTACGAGCAAACGAGTTTTAACTCCTAATTTATCGCGCGGGGGCGGATTCGATATTTTATTTTTCGGATGCACTTCCGACCAAAATTCGTTTAGTACTATTTGAAGCAAAAACAATTCCGAATAAATTTTTATTAAGATACGTAATTAATTTACACAACCCAACACCATATTTAATGATAAGACTTTCAACCGAAACTGCGGGCATAATATTTTGGGCACATGGTTTTATATATGGTAAACAAATGCATTAAGAATGGTATCGGCAATACGTTTTAAAATATAATCGGCTGGCAAATCTTCCAGCGAATAAGTAAAATACTCGCGTTTTCGTGGAAAACATTTTTGCTTGAAAAATTTCCTCGAGTCTCTTAGTACTACTCCAATGATAATTGTTTGAATAAGAGCAATTTTCCTAACATAAGGGCAGAGTGTGATGCATTGTGTATACGCCAACTTATAATTTTTTCAAGAAATTCGCGAAAATCAGCAAATTTCGCGTAAATTGTGCGATCAAAAGTCTGAGTTATACGTGGGATAGTTCTAAAAGTTGAAGCGATACCAAAAAAGATTAGTGTCATATTTGAAATCGTCGTATCGAAATCAGTTAAAAACAAACGTCAGGATCTTACAATTAGTCATCGGAGAGAAAAGAGAAATTTGTTGACCAGTATTATTTGCGAGAAGAAGCGCGACAAAACATCAATTATTATTATAACAATTATTGTGCTACATAACGAAATACAATAAAAATCGTCTATTATTCATATGTTGGGATTTAGAATAATATAGAATCGTTAATGATGTTCAATGGGAGTAATTCAACCGAACGGTAATGATATAAACTACGTTTTCACAAAACATTGTTAGAATAATTTAGTTTTCAAACTATACTTGCTCAATACTGAATGTTAAATTGTTAATCTATTAATTTGGCAGATTTGTGATAGCTATCTAGATTTGTAATTAATCGAGTGTTGCAATTTTTATTATGTTCATACATAGGTATTTAGAACGGAGAAAATCGAACATCGATCTGTAACTAATGGACGAATTTTCTTTTTCGCATTGAGCAAAGAATTTTGATGTTTTGAAAGCAACTACAATGCCGACAAATTTTTTAGCGAAGCTCTTACCGATGGAAGAGATTAACGATTAAGCAAGTGTTTGGGTGCGGGAAACGGGCGTTTCTCATTATTGTCGACGTATTGGATATAAAACTGCTGCCCGTAAAATGGGTTTCTAGGATGTAAGCAAAACAAGTCGAGCACGAAATTCCGTGCGAATTCAAAATTTTCGAGCGGCCGTTGGAAAGGACGCACGCGATGAATTTTACTCGTTGATTGTCTACGAAGTAGTTCCTACTGTTGCACGAAAATGTTATGCAAATTTAGTTGAAAAACGTTTGGTAAAATGATCGGCGACATTTCGTACCAGCAAGAAGACGCTTCAGCTAATAAACTTCTTGCTACAATGATAAACTTGCAACGCCCATTTGAATCGTCTTATATCTTCTCGGGATTATCGCTTATATTTCAAAATTAAAAGAATGATTATGTGGTTACCACATGGTTTAACAAAGAAAAAGCTTGAGAGACGAGGTAAAAAGTGGACGAATGCAAGGCTATCTGTAGATATTCTGTTTCTTAGTCAAAAATCGTTTGACCTATTTGCATCTCGTTTGCATCAAATACCCTTCTGCATTGGTCCGTCCAGTTGTTGAGCTCGAAACGTTTCTTGGTGTATTATTACTTCCAAAATATAAAATCTTCATAATTTCACTGCAAATATTTGATGCAAATAGAGCAAACATTTTATCCTCGGTAAGCTTATAGGAACAATTATTTGAAAACGTGCGTGTCACATGAAATTTTCACTTATCTTATTAGATATTTTATTATTTAAATATATTATTAAAAATCGTAGGACAATTTTTGTAAATGTAATTAATATCTAACATTACGTAATGGGGCTGTTAATAATAGCAAATTATTATTATTATTATAGAAAATTAGATATTCACAAAATAAAATACTGTGTTAACAAGAAATGTTTAAGTTGATAAAGTTAATACTCGAGCATTGCGGTCAGGATGATGTTACGAATTCAACAAACTGTCGGATTTCTAAATAAAAGTGACGCAGTGGTCATGTAAAGCGCTCTCGGCGATCTCTTAAAATAACCGGAGTTTTCACCCTCGTCTAAAAGGATGTCCACTGTCTTAAAACTAATTTATCGAAAATCGTTGGCAATAAAATCGCCCTCGGAGTTCACTTAATCTCGCAAAATACACCGAAGTCAAAGCAAAAACAAACAAAAAGCACATGATAAGGGTTGAGCCACAGGTATGGTGCACTTTCTTTCGTAATAAATGTATATCTAAAACCGCTCGAGTACGCCTTCTTCGCGTAAATATAGCAATTTAGATATTCAAATGTAAATACGCTTTCGAAAATGGTAGAATTATATTTATTTTGGAACATGACCGTTCCACTTCCACTTCCGTAATTTATTTGCACAGCTACTATTAATCTTAGGCTCGCTCTTAAAGCTACACGGAAACCCTAGAGGGTTTCATGTTTCAGATTTAAATCTGAAGGTTTGGACAGTGCTCTTAGCGGGGAATTTCCATTGCAGTTTATTATGACGCGTTAATTCGTTAAATAAGAATAACTACAGTAGAACAAAATAGACATAAAACGTTCGCAAGGGTCGAAAAGAAAAATCCGAAGCAAGCACGACTTCACCATTTACACATTTCAATATGATTTACGCCAAAGAACTGCCGTGCCACGCCGTGCCCTTAAATTTGTCATTTAAGGACCCTAAAACCTACTAAAGCCGAACGAGGCTGTTCTTCATTTACGGCTTTTTTCGACTCCGTGACTTACGTCAAACTGTTGCCACATGTGCAACTAACTACCAAAAAGCGGCCAAAATGTTAAATTCATATTGTATTGTTAACGAGCTCATGGAGAGTTCATTGTTCCTTAATATCGCACTTCTCGTTTAGATAAATGAAAAATTCTTAACTGGCAATTAAAAGATTTAACAGGTTTTTGAAGATACACACGCAAGAACTTTCTAACGATAAAAATTTGTAAATAAACAAATCTAAATGAGAAATTCTCACCTATAACAACAGATTCAATTTCTCTTCTTACAATTAAATACATACACGAAAACATTAAATGTTTTCATTGAATGCCTAATTGTAAAGTGATTCACGCTAAGTCTCACCGTAAAAACTCCGTCAATTGTACTACCGATTCATCGTCGTCGCATTTGACGGGAATTCCTTGAAATTCAAATATGTATAATTTACTAAAGTCAAAACAAAAAAAAAGTACGTTTTCAACGAAAACCAAACTAGGACGAAGAGTGACTAACACAATAAGCCAACAACTGAATAAACATCTGCCGACCTACCCATTTAATTATTTCTCAAGTTTATTTGCCCTAAAATCCCAAAATATCCGTGTACGCGCATAAAAACACAAAATTATGGTACTGTAAATTCAAATGAAACCCTTGTCGAAATTTTAAACGACCGATTTTAAAATAAATCACTTTTAAACTTGCGCCCTAAAATAAAATATTTCCAAGAATATCTCCGAAAGTTTACCGAGACCTTTCTAGCGGAAATCCCTGTAGGTAGGTATACGCGGGCTATAGTGTGCCTCGCGTTCTGGACGTTCGGAATGAAGTCGGGGATCGTTGAAAGCTTTACAAATTCAAAGAAAGAAAGGCACACGATGCCCGAAGAAACATGACAATAACAATACGCACTCTCGACGTCGAATGGAAACATCAAAAACGCCTTTTTAACATGTGTAATGGAACAGGTAGCAAATAGGTGAACGGTGTGAAACGAGGCGTTTATCAAAAATCGTAAATATTAGCCAATGGAACGAATTACTTCTTTTACGAGAGGTACTTTGGTTGAATAGAAATTAATTTCGGTAATTAACTTTGCAGAAACGTTTTTTAAAATTGGAGAAAGTTATTCTTAATTTATTTTAGGTTAAAACCGTATTAAAGTAATTTTTTTTTTGTTAGTCAACAGCTAATGTAACTACGTAAACACAAGAACGGCGTTATAGAACAAAATAAAAGATATTTCAGATATTTCATTTAATCCTTTAACTGAGGATTTACTGGGAAAATATAATTGCAATTTAATAACTCGAATGAGAGATTATAATTAAGCCACCTATAGTTGTTATTATGGTCGATATTTTTTTCAACGTAACTGCGGAACATATTGAAATTTATAATTAAGTAAGTTATAAGTATGATCACTTTATTAGTAGTATTTAATTATACTTAAATAAACGCGGAGAAAAATTAACTATTCTACGGGGTGTCTTCTGAAATGTTTGTACCACAGCAAGAGTCCCGAGCT
The DNA here is from genome assembly GCA_036326145.1 of Rhagophthalmus giganteus. Lineage (NCBI taxonomy): Eukaryota > Metazoa > Arthropoda > Insecta > Coleoptera > Rhagophthalmidae > Rhagophthalmus > Rhagophthalmus giganteus. The sequence continues at coordinate 5,576,018 of JARFJA010000036.1, forward strand.
AAAAATATGTCGACACACCACAATTTACCTACATTCCAAATTGCGCCCTTTTCGAGATAAAGCCCCGCGAAGTCAGGTATTATCACATACATATTTTTTTCAAAATAACTTATTAACGACTTAACTTGAAAACTTTTTCAGTACACGTATTGCTACAATTAAGGTTAACAAACAAACACACCGCGCCTTGTTTAGTTTAACACACAGAGTGTTTATTTTCGGGGGCCACAGGACTCATTTTTTCCTCCAATTTTTTTATACGTACGTTACTGCCTCTTCGGGATTTTTTTCAAAAGACAGGTTTATTTAGAAACTTTCGTTGCTCTTAGAAAAATGTAATATATCTTGCACGGTTTCTCCATAAATGTGCAATTTTCGTCGTGATATACTTGTAATGATATAACAAAAAATGGTCGCAAATAGCTGCAAACGTTAAATAATTGTGACAAGTAATTCTTAAAAGCAAATGTTCGAAATAACTAACATTAACACAGTCGCCTAGATTCTGCAGCAATTTTATTTATGTCAAGTATGTAAAGTACTTTACAAGTGTATAATGACGAAAACTGCACATTTATGGAGAAACTGTGCAAGATACTAAACTTTTGATGAGAGTAATAAAAGTTTCTAAATCAACTTGTCTTTCGAAAAAATACAATTAAAAGTCAATGGCGTACGTATAAAATAATTTGTTGGCAAAAAAAACTAAAGCTATGACCTCTAAAAATAAACACCTCGTGTTTTAAATTAAGTAATGCGCAGTATTTGTTCGCCTTAACTGCAGAAATACGTGTATCAAATTTAAAATTTTCAACTTAAAAGGGGCGGCGGGAACAAGAGGTAAATTGTGGAAAAACAAGCGCTTCAAGAAATTATAAAATATTTACAGAAATGTAACAGCGACGTAGGGTTTTTCACCGAGGAAATTTAGTGTACAAAGTGAAGCGGCATTTTGGTGAACAAAATTATCAGCGAAATGCCCCTCGTGCAACAGGTTTTCGAAACTCGCAGTCGCGACGAGTTAATGCAAATGTCACAAATTTATTTCATAAACACTACTTTTGATTAGTTTATTAGCTTGATAATGGGAAACTGATGGGTATTGTGAGCTGCAGGTAAAAAAAATTGTGGAAAAATAGGTAAGTACAGTAATCCCTTAACATTCGCGACATTTAACTATTCGCGAACCTACAAATAAGGGGAAAAATGTAACATTCGCGTGGACGCAATCCGAATATTCGCGATTTTTTTTTAAATTAATTAATAGTGCATTGAATTAGTTTATTGATTAAAATACTAATAATGTAAATCACGATAACATGAACATTGAAATTTTAAAACTTCAACAACAACTTATTGAGAAAACATTATAGAAACCGACCTTTGTCGGTGAGGGGAGCTTTAAATTCAAAAGAGGAATTGAGGCCACGGCCCTTATAATGAAATTTATAACGAACATGTTTGTTCTGCTAAACAATCACAAATCACCAAATATTTTCGGTCGTCAACTAGCAAATAAATTTCAACTGTACTATAGGGGCAAAACCCGGTTTTTGTCCCTGGTGAAGTAAAGCTCAATTTACTGGGAGACGTACAAACTTTTAGACAAAAAAATACTATTTTCTATTTTTTAAACGTATAGAGAAACGTAACAACCATTTTTGTAATAAAAATATTTAAAAGCAAAAAATTGTAGGTAACAGTTCAAAATTTTGGTACCCGGTTTTGCCCCTATGCATTCCAGAAAATTTGGAGCGATTGTTTTTAAAAATTAGCCACATCGTATATCAAAGTGTAGATGAAAAAAAAACAACAACGAAACTATATAGACTTCAATGCAAGAAAACAATGTTAAGAGTCGTGTACGATTTTTAACAAGATTTTGTAAGAGCCTGCGGTTTTATCATTTTTATCGGTATTTTAATTAACGCCTCGTAAATTTTCAGTTTTTAAATTCTACTTCAAATTCCAAGTATCGAACGACAGAGTGGCGACTCGAATTTCGTCGACAACCCGGCATTCCGATAAAGTATAAAATGACCCAAAAACCGTTTCAACGAAACAGTTCCCCGAATAATGAGGAACCTAAATTAACTTCGGTAGTGGGTTGAATATCTTCTACATTACAAATTTGATACGGTTTGAATATCATCTTGTTCTGAAAGTAAGGAAGTCGGGCAAGCGTGAAAAAGTCAAGTCGGTCGTTAACTCGGTTTATCCGCAAGCCATCGTGTTGCCGAAGATTTCGGGAAACTAGAAGAGCTTCCTGTATCTGCTTACTTATATATTTAAGACTACACGAAAGGTCCATTAGAAAAAAAAACGAAAATATTTATATATCGGCAAATTATTCGTCGATTTGCTTTAGATCGATTTTAATCAACGTGTGATTTATATTTTTAGCGGATACAACAACTGATCGTGATCGAATAAAATTTACAAGTTTCGTTGTTAGTGCAAAATCCGCCTTTCGAGTGTATAAATTGAAACGTAACTAGGTACTAATTCACACCGACACCCGAATGAATCTAAAAATAACAATCACCGTAACTACGCAAATTGTTTTCGAGTGCCGTAAACACGAAAATTAGGAAACATATAATTGCAACAATAAAGTGCCTTCGTCGCGACATTATTAAATTTATTCCTCCTTGAACATCAATTTTATTATAAAGAATCTGTTGTCATTTTTTCCAGATTAATGTTTCTGAAAGGATCGGGGCCACGTTCGCACCTATTTTACATCATTATCGTGATTTACATTAAATATTGATCGAGCATATTTCAATGTGCCCGGCCTTCCCTCTCTGTTTAGCGCGCTCCCTAAAATTTTATGATAAATTGTCGAATTCAAATAATAAATTCCTAATAAATTAATCACTGCCTTCGTTAACTGTTATTAGGCTCATGACTAATGTTGACAAAAAGAACGATGAAATATTGTCTACCCTCATTTTGCGGTTAAATCGTTATTAAAAAATTCCACATGACCTGAACACGTATTAGTTATATACCGCAAAAAGGTCGTGTCTTGGGTTATTTTAATGTTAAATTGCGGATTACAAAGAAATTAATAAATTGGAATATGTATCTTGTTTTATATTATAAATTGTGGTTGCTACATTGTTCTTTTTTTTAACGAACATTAGTCATCGAAATACTAATTGACGCGCTACTAAAATTTGTCAAATTCAGCGAATGCTTATAAAGAAGTAACGAACACGCCATTTAGGGTATTATACACACCCTTCACAGCTGGTATCTCGATTTTGCACTGTCGAGACACTGTACGAGAATAAAGAACGACCTCTCAAATTAAAGCCTTCAAGATGAACACGACAATTAGTCGGGGTTGGTGGTCCAATTGTTGTACGCAATCTAACCGGAAAAATCTGGAGGATTTTTTTGTTATGAATTGTTTTTTTAAACGCGACCGATGTGGCCGAACGCTATTTTTACGACGAAATACTACTCCGCCGATCATTAATTTCAATTTCTCCGTGAAAGCGTTGTTTTTGATCGAGTAATTTTCAATCGTATTCTAACGAAAAGCTTGCACAAGTCATGCGAACCGATCAGGACAAAAACTGAAACAGGATAAACAATTTCAAAAAGCCACCTGCCGCAGTAAATTGGGTGCAGTTGCGAACGCGTGAAACTCAATCTGCAGCTCTAAACGGCAATAAGGTTTCAAAAGTGGTCGGTAGGCCATATGTAAATATCAGATGGACACTAAAGCAGATGGCAAAAATGCTATCGAGGGTCAGTTTTTTCGATCGCCAATTACAGTGGAACTTCGATAAGTCGAATAGATCGATCACTCGAACTTTCGATGGCACGAAGTTTTCTTCTCTACCCTTCAGATTTGCGTTATCGAAGTTGGATTGTAATTAACTTTAACCATCGGTCAATTGAAATTATTGAAATAATTGTTCCTATGATGATTGAATGACGATTAGTGTTAAAACTCAACACTTATGAAAGCGTTCCATAATTATCTGTTTTTTCAAAATGTTTTTCAATATGGTTTACGGTTAACTTATTGTTACGTGTTCGATTCTTATAATGTAGAATGTTGAACTCTTCTTGAAAAAATACTATATATATAAATGACGAAAACTGATAATTTATTTATATTATTTATATAATAAACTAATCGTCAAGTTATGAAATGACTACTTTTATTAAATAGACTGTGTTCGACATATCTACTATTTATATATGGCTTAATAAATCAAATACGATTAATGACATACCGCGTGATCCTTGCCGTTTCTTCCGAATCGTTCGTTCACTTACCTGAAAAAAATTAATAGATTACATACAGGTAAATCGCAATTTTAAAACAACTAATGAAAGCGTTATTCAAGTTTCGTTATTCAGGGTTCCCACAGATTTTTGAGAGATGCTTGTAGTAAAAATTGTAGTACATTTATGTGTACTTAATACTATTAATAAGTAATAGCAATATTTATATTTGGAACAAGAATCATACAGAAATTTATCGAAATTTTGCAGCTTAATTTAAAAATTAGTTGATTTTAATACATAGAAATATTGTTAATTTTGCGTATAAATAAAATTCCATGACTATTGCAACAAATCCATCACTTTTCGTTGTCATAGCAAAATTCCAAGACGTTTCCTGACCAAATTACGACTTAAACAGGCTTCCCCGACTTTCTACGAATTCCAAGATGAGTGAGGACTTCGTTATTATAGTAGAAATAACATAAAAATAAGTGTGGGGTTAAACAGGTAGAGGCCTACGATAAGGGAAGAAGAACACAAATAGCACCAGTTCACAAATGTAGGGTGTCCCCACAGAATTTTTGAAAAATATTGCCAGACTAAATGTTAAAATGTCCCCGACTATCAGTGCAAAATAACAAGTTGTTTGTTTAACAATAAAATCAGTTTCCATCGTCCCCTACAGCTTACCAAACAACCTTAAAAAATTCTTGCCCCCCCCATTTTTTAACATTATATTTGTATTTATAGAATGCATTTTAATTCAACTTTTGCTACAATTTAACAGATGAATAAGGTAAGCATGGTTAAACGAGCCATGTCATAATTTCCGACCTCTATGTGATCTGTGGTTTCCATTTTTTAATGTTGAAGGTGCTCGTCACCTTTGCACACTGCACTCTTCTTTTACACGCTTCTCTTCTCGCATGTTATTTATTTATCACTGCAAAATTTTACGCGGCATTTTCGATATTGATTAATATGGCCCAGTTATCCCGAAATAACAATAATCTCGTTTAGCTGTAGAATTATCTTCCTAAATGTCCGAAGTAACAACAACACACAAAATAGTTTCAAGTCATTTTTAATTAAGACATCCGAGATACGAGTTGTTAAAAATAAATGTTGTAAAATCTCTGGCCCACTTACTCACGTTTAACTTGCCTACTTTTGTTATCTACAACGAAGTATCTATGGCGTTTTGGCAGAACGGCGTAAGTGGCAAAAAACAAATTTTACAGGAGTGCACATTTCTCGTGTTGCAGCGTAACTATGAGCAAATACCTCCTGGAAATCGCGTGTATAGGTAACTCGGGGCACGTTTGTATCAAATAACGTACGTATTTCTGCGTTGCAGTCGCGGGTTTGTGTGGAAAAACAGAGTTGTACGGAGGTTAGATACTATTCTTTAACGAGATATCATGCATTTGTTATTTTGCGTTTCGTAATTACACCTAAGGCACTGACTAGAGCATCAAAAGTTTCCCCTCAATTTACTATCATTGGAGAAATTTTCGTAGTGTAGCTGTAAGCAGATACGTTTCAAGAAATACAAATCGATTTTTCTTCCGTGGTAAAAAAAACAAACGTAATATTGTTACCAGATTTTAACAGACGATGTTTTTGCCCTAGACGCATAAGACAGTCAGAATAGCTCAATTTCGCAAAACGTGTGGGTTACGCCCTTCTGCCAAAACGCCGTCGATATATTTTTTGAAAATAACTTTAATACATCAATATCCTCGATCGCCTAATTTGTGAAGGAAAGGTTTAGTTTCCCTTTAAAGCATGCTTGCTTAAAAATTAAAATATGTAAATAGGTATAAGTGCCTACTAATATTTCGTTTTTTCTAAGAACTAATAATGTAAGTTACTTATTCTATGTAGGTTCTTTTGCGGGACTTTGTTAAAATCCGCTTAAAATAGAGAAAACCTGGTTGTCTTTCACAGAACTAAACGTTTCATCTGCTTAAAAAAATAAATCGAAGAACGTCGTCGTTACCCAAAATTCTATTATCTATACAAAAACAACACGTTTCGGAAACGACTAAATTCCGAAGGGTAAATATTTATAAATTCTTAAAACAAATTTCGTGGAAAAGGGCCCAGCATTTCAGACTCTCGACGAGGTATAATTCCTTAAACGGCACGGAACTAAGCAGCTCGCGTCAGTTTTAATTACAATCTAAAACTTGTTAATTACCGCCTTTGTTTTAAGACGACAACACAAAACTAATTTTTAGAAAAATGCCGCAAAATGACTAATAACTAACTGTGAAGTTCGTGAACGATTTTCACACAATTCAACTTGAACTATGCAGGTATTTAATAAATGCGGAACGGCATTACATACGTACAAGTATACGTGTAACTGCAAGAAAGCAATTTATGTTTTAAGAAGGAATTTCTTTAATTTCCCTAAATTAATAACTATTTGCAGTTATAAGTATTTTATAAAACTACAGGAAATTAGTAATCGAATTTTTACGATATAAAAAAAAATTGTTCGTCGCTTTCTAAACAACAGGAAATTCGACATAGGAATAAAATTCCTAAGTATTTGTAATACCTACTTTACGTAAAAATATGTAAACAATCATTGTACAATTAATAGAGCATATCTAATTAAATAATTCCTACTATTCATTCGACAACGTATAACTCTCTACCTAATAAGATATAAAATAAACTAAAACAGGTTTGTCGGAACTTAACTATTAGCAATGAGTATCAAATTAAAAGGCAAGACGTATGTATAAAAATTAATACCTAAGCATGTGACCCTGAAATCGATGATAATAAACGCGAGGTACCTGCACTCGAAAGAAATTACGTAGTCTCCACATATTTCCAGAATGCTATCTACATAAAAATACCTGCAACTATTGATACGTAACGAATTTCGAAGAAGTAAAACCCGGTTCCGTTGTATTTCTTTTTTATGAATCCAAATTAAGCGTCTCGTAATACTTTAATCCAATTTTGAATTCGATCGAGTTCTGGATCGATGGACATTTGGGTTATCCGATTACTACTTAGATACAGTTTCTAATGGAAAATACAAACTTCAATTTAACAACACACAATTGACGAGACGACGACACACCTCGGATTCGACATCTATTTCATTACAACCCAGTTTTTTTTTGAAACAATAACGCGCGATATACTTTTAAGTCGCAGATGCAAATGCAAAATTCTACACGAAACATTCTTTAACCAACGGAAATGCAGTCAAAAACCTTCCAACAGGTTATAAACAAAGATAAAAAGTAGATTAGCAGCAATTGTCGAGTCAAGTACAACTCGCAGGTAGTCGACCAATCAAATAAAACACGTACGAGACTAACGCACCTGTTATTGTATAGACGCCAACGATACAAAGCAGCGACCGCAACATTTTCTCTTCGGAATGCGGGAGCAGTCTTATCTTCTTACACGAAAAATTGCACTATAACGAACTTTCAATTACGTCCTTTGGTTATCAAAGTTTTAAAACTTCGTCGAAACACGTAAACGCACAATTACGAACGATATAAAACACATCTCAACCGTAACAACACCACATCGTTACTGACGAAATTCCTATCCCCCACTCGGACTTTTCAAACTCAATCGAGCTCCTTCGTATAATTCCGGTTAAATAAATAGTTGGTACGTTTATTGTTTACGTAGAGTGAATTTATTTAACTATACAGATAATAAAAAAAAATTGTAATAATAAATTTTCGTTCGATGATAATAACATTTAACAACAAATAAAAAAAAAACAACAAAAATTTGAAAAATGAACGAATTATAGAATTGTTAAAATGAAAAATAACAATAGCACATCGTAATTAAACCCACTCATTTATACGAAACAATTTCCCAACTTGAACAAAAACAAACCGAACAAACACAACCACCAATTAATTCGAATTTCCGTTTGATTTTAATAATTGATTTTGCTATTGTACTCGAAGAAAAAAGTATCTTTAAATCAAACGTAAATTTTTAATTAAAAAAAAAACGGGATAACGAGAAAGTACATTTAATTTGAATAAAAATGCATTAAAATTAAATGCAATTTTATTTAGATCAAAACGTATTTTCTCTTTGTCGCGTTTTTCAAAAAGTTTAATTTATTTTTGTAGGTACGTACTAAACACCTATTTTTGTCTCGGCAACACTTACCTCATTTTATTTTACAATTGGAAGGACTGCAAGTATTTCTTTTCTTAAAAAATTCATTTACCGGGTAAATTCCAGAAAGGATTAGAAACACAAGCAGGTTTTAACTAAATCCTATTGCTGCTTCGGGGAGATTAACCTCTTTTACTTGAGTTTTGTTAACAAAGAATTTTGGGAAAGTTCTGCTATATGAAATCCGGCTACGGCCGATGTAAAATAATCACGTATTCAAGAGATACTTATACAGGGTGGGTGTTTACTGTGTGGACGGAGGATTGCTAGTAAACTATTAGACATCAAAACCAATTTTGCTATGGTAATACACGAACAATGGACCTGCGTTTTAAACATATTTAAGTACATACAGGGTGTTTCACAAAAATATGCCAACCCAAACTTGAAAAAATGTACAAAATTGTTTATATCTACCACTAATCGTTCTGAAGATATTGTCACTTTATTGACGGAACAAAATCAACTTTAGAGCCACGATGCCAGGGCCGTCATGAAGATTTTTTAAATCTGTTTGTACCACCGACTATTGATAATAGTCGACTTATAAAATGCGTGGCAAATTTTTCGAAAAAACGTAAAACTACACACAAAGATTAATTTGCGCGAAATGTAGTTTTTCTCAGTTTTTTAAAATGTAACACCGTGTATATCTTTTTACATTTAAATTCCATGTAAAATGTAGATACTAAATGACAATAGGTTTCATAGGTATAAGACGCACCCTTCTTGGGATACTGACGCTTTTACGCGAAAGCGATGTGGTTCAACATGACGGCGCCCCTCCATATTATACAATCAACGTTAGGCAATATCTCGATAGAAATTATCAGATGAGGTGGTATACAAAACTGACCAGCCCCAGATCACTGGATCTTACGCTCCTTGATTTTTTGCTTTGGAATTACGTTAAAGAAAAAGTTTACCAACATCCATTCACAAGTAAAGCATGAAAAATAAAATTAGAGCTGCGTTTCATCAATCCATTTCGTCACAAATGTTGTTACGAGTGAAATTTTCGTTTTCGGAGCGAATTGTTTGGCTAGGCACGGTCGGCATTTTAACATTTAATTTGAATTTCTGGTTTTCTTCGTTTATGTTTATTTATTCAATTTATTTTTTAGATTTAAGAATTTTTTTATTGTTTAGTTATTAATAAATTATTCCTATCGATTTATGGATTTAGTGCTATTTGCATTTTATCATTATTGCTCTGGTTTTTGTTCTATTTGTTCTTTTGTATTTCAATATTTTCACGTAAAAACGTCAATATCTCAAGAAAGGTGCGTCTTATGGTTATGAAACTTATTACCGTTTAGTATCTACATTTTACGTGGAATCCAAATATTCACGGTGTTATATTTGAAAAAACTGAGCAAAATTGCATTTCGCGCAAATTAATTATTCTGTGTAGTTTTACGCTTTTTCGAAAAATTTACCACGCATTTTGTAAGTCGACTATTATCAATAGTCGGTGGTACAAACAGATTTAAAATAATCTTTATGACAGCCCTGGGATCCAAAGTTGCCTCTGTTTCGTCATTAAAGTAACAATATTTTCAGAACTATTAGTGATAGAGATATACAATTTTATACATTTTTGATTCTAAATGTGACAGGAATCTAAAAATGCAAAAATATATAAAGGTGTTCTATTAAAAAAAAACACACAAGTTTGGGTTGGCATATTTTTGTGAAACACCTTGTATGTACCATACCAAAATTGGTTTTGATGTTTCTAATATTTAAGGAGCAATAATCCGTCCACACAGTAAACACCCATCCTGTATAATAAACTAAATCTGATTCCGAATTTTTATTAAAATTCACCTTTTTAATTGTGTTAACCACTCACAATTATAATTCCTCGGACTTGTTCGTATGTACAACAAGCACTAGAATAATTCAACTGATGTATGTATTTAATCTAAAACCGTAATTTGAATATTACCGACTTATACCGGAGAACGAGCGGCAGTTTTAATTACGCGCGAATTCGTCACGTATTTAAAGAATGGCGTTTTAAATTATTTGCAAAACCACAAATATCTCATTAGGCGGCTTTAAAATAGTCGCGCTTTGTTCGTATGATAATCCTGCAAGTCCAGGATGTGTGCGGTTAATGAAATAAACGCGGCTTATGTTGGATGCGTTTTATCGCAGCACACGTGAGGGGTAGGCGCCAACGGAACCGCACACGAGCCTTAAAATGACAAAATAAGAACGAAGGATATTTTTAAAATAAAAGTGGAGTTAATAAACGCGGAAGCGACTGAATTTTGGTGGCGATACATGGGGATTAAATTGCATCGAATGTTTTAATGCGGCCAGTCCGGCTGGGATGGGGGTCACGTTAAATTTATGGAGAATAGAAAATTTATTTGCGTGTTCACAATAAACCATCCCCGAAACCCCGCAATTATACACACTATCGTTTGTCAAGAACGAATTCGACCGTCTACCTTATTAGGGGAGCGATTTTACGCGAGTTTAAAAATGGACAACATTATTTTATTTATAGATGTTAACAATAATAATAATACGTAAGGCAATTGCGCACCTTGTTGGGTTTTCCCAAATCACTTTCAAGTAGACAGTTTTTTATCGTTTATTACGAACTTCGGATATAACGAACTCATGTTGGTTCGTTATAACCGAATTTTACCGTATCATAATACTTTCTCTTTTTTAATTCTGATTAGAATTGTTTAAATTTTTGATCACAATAAAAGAGGCGGTTCGCCAATTATTTGGGAACGTATTTAAAAATACATACAAATTATAATTTATCTTTCAGCCCTAATTAAGCAGACTATAAAAATATAATATTATTCGACTGTGACTAATGAATAATAACGGATACAAATTAGAAAAAAAATGGAAATTACGTATTTTCCATAGAGAATAGTGTTAAATTAAAATAAAAATATAAAATAAGCTTAGCTCCATATAAAATATGTTCCTAAAAATGAGCGAATTCGCAAAGGAACGTGGACAACCTCTCCTTTCTTTGCAAAAATATTTTTACAGTAGACTACGTCGGATAAGCAGGTTATAATACAGTGGAACCTCGATAAGTCGATTATCTCGATTACTTGAACTTTCGATAGTTCGAAGTTTTTTTCTTTTCCGTTCAGATTCAAGTTATCGAGGTTCGACTTTACATAGGTACTTACTTGCTCATTTCTTTTATGTGCTACCTATGTTTGTATGATTCGCATGTTCATTCAAATGCGTCTGTTAGTATTTGACTTACCTACCAAAATAGCTGCTTCGATACTAATATAATAGGTAAGTAGGTAGGTACATAATCTTTGACCATTTTTATCACTAGTAACTTGCGAATTTGGGAACTCAAATTGTGCATTATTTCGAAAACATCGCTAATTGGTAGCTGTTCGATTATAATATCGACAATTGGTCCCTTAAGAACATTTTTAAACGTCGAAATTTAATTTCATTTCGTCCCTCTACAAATCCACCCTTCTGTTTTCCATTTATTTTGATTTCGATCTGATAAATGCATCGTACCCATTTCGATACAAGTAATTCGTTCCGCATGAGTGCAATAAAATGAGAATTTCCTGTTTCATTACTATTCTGTTTATCTCCTTGTGCGATCGTAGCGATCGTAACGATCGCGATACCTTTCGTTTTAATATCAAATATGGAGTTCTTAAACTGAGACCATCAGACGGATTAATTAAACTGCCAAATTAAATATGAATGGTGAAAGTAAATGAATAAAACCAACGGAGTGCGATAATGGATAAGTAGATTAAACAATCATGGCAAATTGAGACATAAATTCATTCCCTTGTAACATATGTGCAAAATGGGACAATTTAGCTGGTTAAATTGGTTGTAAATTATGTAATTCACTTTTACGAATGCTTCGATTCAATAGCTTCCGAAAATTTTAATTTCTTAAAACCTTTTGCCGAAAATAACTCGGGCGCAGTTAAATTAAAGAGGTAAAACGAACAAGACAAAATGTATTTCACGACGCTTAACCGCGCTTTGATTTCTCCAGAAAACTCGCGAACGGAAATTGTTTTTGTTTTATATTGAAACGACAATGTTATCTACAAAAGTCATACGAACAAGTAATTTTCAATTTCGTTGGCATTTCGAAACGTTCTATTTAAGTACAAACTCGCTAATAATAAATTAAACTAATTAAATGAGGTAGATAACGGATTATGAAGTATGATGATGTAAATACAAGCTGGGTGGAAATGAAGGGAGTGGGCCGTCAATAGGATAGGAAGAGAGGATGAGTAAATATACAAGAGCGTTTGGTCTTCCATAATAGTTTAGGAAATAATAGGTGTTGCGGTTGAAACAAACTGCAATATTCATCACTCGTAGAACCTTGCAATTAACTCAAATGTATGTGCATATTATGTGTGAATCTACGTAGTAGAAGCTATAAATGTACTTATATATAGTATGCAAGTTCACATATAGAAGTACAAGGCTTCATAAAACAACCTTGTTCGAAAAAGAATTATCGTGGTTGTTGTTTTTTTTGATGGACTGTTTACATTTTTTTGCTTCGTTAATAAGAGTTAGGTTCTATCGACTTGATTTTGGTTTTACACGATTCAGCATCAAAAAAAAAAACAGAAAGGAATACTCAACTTGATTATTGATATGAGTTTCTATGAACACAATTTTTCACAATTTGATCCCTCCTAAAAAATTCTTCCGCCCCTTTTACGTTTTGGGACTATACAAATTCTCAAATCTTATGCAAAAAAGAACTTATAACCGAAGTTTCAAGAACAGGTCAATTTTTTCCTCATTGAGATGCTTTTTTGATCTATTTTACCCATACCACAAAAACTTGACATTTTCGTTAGAATTTAGGTTCAAAATATTCCGAACATGTCTATAAACGTTTTAGTAAGAAGAGGCTAATATAGGTACATATCCGCCGCAGGTTAATAAAATTGTTAAAAAAAAAAACGTTGCTAAGATCCTGTAGACGTGCGTATTTAAGTAACCGCCCCTTGTTTAATAGGAAATTATAGCACACGGCAAAGAACTTCTCAAAACTTCGACCTAAATTAATATTTTTTATGTCGTAATATAAGTGAAGCTTTGCATACTTTTCCTTTTAAGTACACCTTGATTTTTTCAGACAGGTGGGTTTCGCCCAAAATTTATATTTTAACGAAATTCGTTTCAAATAAGAGTGGTTTGAGATGTAGAATATTAAAATAAAAGAGTCGTCCTCTGCCTTCGTGATTTCGTTTCTTTTTTAAAATGTCATTTTAAACTCGAACCATTTTAAAAACATTATTAGAACATGTAGGTATCAATTTTCAGTTTAATTTTAATTTTGATATAAGTACATACCTGCATGTAAACTGAATTTTTTGAATATAAAAAAAAATTATCACGATTTTTCACTGATTTTACTGTCGAGAGATTGATTATTACTGTTAAACTAAGTACCTAATTGATAAATATGGTTATCCGCAAAAATTTAAATGTTCGTTTTGAACTAAAATCATGTGTATAACATAAATATGTAGGGTAATTGTAGATCGTAGATCTCATACGACAATAGAAACAAAATTAACAATAGCTAAAAAGTCGAATTTGCAACATAATTAATTGTTATTTTACAAGCTATTTAACGAAACAAACAGATTTTACCACATTATCTAGAAATTTATAACAATTAAGTTTGAACATAAAGCCGATTGTGCTGTTGAAGTGCGAAGTTACGTAATCGAGTATGAAAATTGATTTAAATAAGTGCCCGAGTTAATTTAACAAGAAAGCGGCTTCGCAAGCTGTTATTAAAACAAAACCTTGTACTACGAAGCTCACTTAATTCACAAAGCGATTAAGTACTACACAGGTATTATAGTACATTAATGATCATAATTATTCGTGGAGTTTTATTTGTTCGAAACCTGAAAATGTTAAAAAAAGTATCACGATTAATACTATCATTTCGAGAAACAAAATGTGAACATCGGCGACTTAATAAAGCTCTCAAGAAGACCGACTTTTAACGATGCACGTCATTAAAAAGTCGAATTACAGAAAGCGAGGAAACTGAGCACATCCTCCTGAAAAACGAACTGAAAACAATGGTAAGCCACGGACGTATTTGCGCTTAAAATTATCAGCGAAGCTCATAAATTCGGTTTAAGAATAAAGTGCTTTACTTACCGTCATTTAGCAATGTAGATAATACCGAATAATGATAATCGCGATGATCTTTTTCTATTAGTTTTAGTACTTGCCGATTCCACCGTAACGCCCTCCCTTTAACCGCATAAAAAGACAAACGCCATGATTAAACGATGGGGACGATGCACTTTAATACCTTCCAATTTATATTAAACCAGGACATGAATATAATATTCATGATATATGCGAACGATTACCTATGTATTTTTCAAGGATAATCGGTTTGAAGATTATCAAACGTTGCCAGTTATATTTTAATTAAATTAACAGAATTTTTAAGCACGTATTTACATATATTGTAGAATGTGTTTTGTATTCAGTGATATATATGGTTTAGTCAATGTTTATTGTAAGTTTAGTGGATTAAGTTACTCTAAAAAATTTAAAGTTAACATCCATAATTTTTGGAAATATCGAATAAATAATTTTAAAATTTAATTAAGCACTGTATATTCATTGTTTTTGCAGGGGAGAGGTAGTAACAGTGAGAGAAATAAAAGATATTTTGTCTTGAAAAAGAAAACAGCTAAAAACCTTCTAAAAACAAAATTAAAAACACAAAACGAGTTTGTCTCGCTGTACCTACTAGGATCAGTAATAGGGACGGTATCGAGACAGCATTGATTGGCCTTATTTAATATTATAAAAATGAAAATGTATGCTAAATTTAAACAATCATTGTTGTCTGTTACTTTCGCCTTGAAGATCATTTTTATAATATGTCATTCTTGTACCACCAATAAGATATCAGTAAATAAATATCATTATAAATACACAATAAATAAATAAAACTAAAATGTACCTACGTGTCTGTTACAATACTGAAATAGACCAATTATTAATAATAAACCAATTTAATTATCTACACTTCGTCCAAACCTATATGCAAAACGTCATCAATACAAGGTTACTAGATGATGACGTTTGACATAGAGCTGTCACCTCGTACCTCGTATTTTTACAATTCTAATAAATTGTAGTCTTCATTTATACCATCTAATATGTGCACAAGTAAATCATCTATAGAATATGTCACTTTCCAAACTTTAAACCGAATTACAAATAAACAATCTAGTAACTTTTTGTTGATGACGCGAATTGCATATAGGTTTGGATAGGCTGTAGTTGTGAATTTCATATTGACGTAATAAAAATGATGTCGTACAATTCGAAAATGCCACCGCCTCCTCGTTACTAAATCGCTTGACCCATTTTAACGTAAAATTAAAAAAAAAAAGTTTAATAGTCACTTTGAATTTCATTCAAAGAGCCCACGCTCGACAAAAGGAAGCCACCGTTAGTTTTCAATTTTAATTTTTTAATAAAAAATTCTTTACAAATTCTTTTCGGTAATTAAAATTAAGTTTCAAACCTCGCATAAAAGAAATTTAAAAGCTCGTAAATCAGAGCTCGGATCGCAAATTCGCGATTTATTCCGGAAATGGTTACGCGAAGCGCTTTACACGTTCGGGAGGAATATTGCAATCCAATAAAATCGCTATCGTAACTGTCATAATACGAGACACGCGCAATTTTTAATTCGACATCGGGGGTGGCGTGTAGGTACGTTATTTAAAACCGCCCCAACGACAACCATTAAACGCCAATAGGTACTTCACGTGCGTACGGTATCAAAATTTTCGAATCGAACAACAATAAAAGTACAACAATGGGCATCTGTATACGGACTGACATATTTCACGCCTGGGGTTGATACTCTTTGAAACCTCACATACATCAACGATTATGCAATTATAATAGGTAGAAAACTATTAGTACCCTCCGTAATTCCGGGCAACATGACAGTCGAACTATTAAAGCACTTGTTGAACGAATAATAAAAGAAAATAAAAAACGGGATTAGCATTAATTAAAAATAATTAACGCAAATCGAAACGCTTAAGAGCAGAAATTAGTTATGCGTCATTTGCAAGTCGAGTCTATCGTAACTCCCTCAAGAAAGTAGATTAAATTATTAAGTTAACAAAGTAACTTAATTATGTGCGCTTTTAAAGAAAAGCTAACAAATCCGAGGAAAGTTTTCACAAAACTCTGCTTCGCGATTAGGTAATTAGTCTCCGATTGATCTTTTTACTTTGAACGGTTAACTGTTTTTCTAATAACAAAATTAGCCCCCGTCGAATAAAAATAAGAAGCAGAGGGGAGTGCGACGATTGTCGAGCCAGTGTGTCGGAACGATTCCCACTAATTGAAGGATTGGACAAGGATCAGAAACAAATGCCGCAGTACCAGCAATATATATGACAATTCAGAAATTAGGGTAATTCACTGTGAAAACACAGCCACTTCTGTAAATGACGTCACCGTCGTGATTGTAAACGAAGATGGATGTGACAGAAGGAAGGACAAATGAAATTGTTCGGAGGGTATACGTAAAACATATATATATATATATATATAGATTCAAATATTGTCGGAGTACTCGAAAACAAGACACTTTACATATTTGGTTGTTAACGCATTTATAATTAGACAACACAACCCCTAAATTGATATATAACCATCTGTTTTTTGAGAGTTCGTTTACGTTAATTATTTCTTTAAAAATTAATAATGTTTAGATCGTAAATAGCGCTTCTGTGGAACTAGTCGACATAAAAATTTTGAGTTATAAATGAAAACGATCCTCGTAAAATACCTCGTCTGTTGTAAGGTACTACCTACTTATTAATGTAATAAAAAGAATCTGATCGCATATACGTAGGTATTGGAAATAAACGAGACAATGGAAAAATAACCTTTACAATCCCATATTTCAAGATAATTACACACGGCATATTAACTAATAACAAAACGATTGTTTTTGGACATGTATAGAAATACACCCATTTCACGTACCGAGATAAAACAGCGAGCCCCATGTGTCTTGGGGTAATTGTAGTTTATGGGACCATTATACCTATTACTTAGTGCTATGCTACCCCCTATGAGGGGCCGTATGACCCCCATTTAGCGCAGAAGTGCACTAAATTATATAAGCTGTATGGTTTCGCCCGAATCCGCTTTCACGTTTTACACACAATACGTATAAAAATCGAAAAAGATTCTTAAAATTCATTTTAAACGTCTACGAAATATTTGTAAAAATAAATGAGCGCGAGTTATGCAATCCGCGATATCGGAAGTGGCTATATTAACACATTAACAACAAGATACAGTTACTATACATAAAACAGTACGAGTCGCTGTAGCTATAAATCTCAACTAATGGCCTATCCATTACCGTAAATGCAATCACTGGCCGTCCCGATTCGATTTCTAATTTTGTAAAATTTCTACATAGCAAATAAAATGCCGGATACGAAAAATAAAAATCGAAAATTAACGCTCGAGAAGCTTAAAATGTAGGTATGAATATGTAATTAACTTGTAAAATTCGTATTATTATTACTAATTTACAATTTCAAAATGGCGTGCAATTAAAAATATACTACTAAATATTAATTTTGGGCTTATTTTAATGTTCAACATCGATAAATAAAATTAATAAAATCCAAGAACACATGTAGTATAGTCTAAAGATCGGCGACACTTATTGGTACGTCATCGGGTAATGAGCAGACATGAAATACCTACTCGAAACGCGAAAAATTGCTCCTTTAATCTTGTACCGATGGGAATAAAAGGGTTGATTTAAGCTAATTTTTCTTTGCGCGTTTATTCGTCGCATGGCAACGAGATGCGAGTTTAGCCAGTTTGTAGAGGGGTTCAAACTGTGCCCGAAACTCATTCGATTGTCGTCCCTGGTCGCGTCCAAAGCCGCGACAACCCGATTTTAATCGAGAAATGTTATATTATAGGCGGCGACTTTTTTCGCCATCGAGCAACGAGATGAACGTTGCACGAAATAAAAGCTTCGAGTCTCCCGTTTACGAATACGCGACGGTTGCCAAAGGCAGCCCCATTTTAACGGCGGTAATTAAACTTTTCTTTGCGCGCTCCGCGCACCCAAGTTTCTTGTGTAAGGGTAGGTTCGAGGTTTAAACCTACTTAAAAATGTTGGGGTTAGTAGGGGGGTTGTGCACCGCCGGCTCCCCTAAAGTGATATCGAAAACCGCTATCACACCATTTTAAAGACCTTTATTTATTACGCATGCGCACCGAAAATTATTAAATTCAAACAGAAAATAAAAATGTTAAAAATAAATTGTTTTTTATGTTTCAACTTTGGGAGTGAATATCTCGAAAAGGGAGGCGTCGTACGAAAAAATTTGTAGAGACTTAACGTTTTATTTTGGCGTGTTTTATACGTCTCCGGAATTTTAAAACTCTCAACTCATTGCCATGTGACGTATAAATGTGCAAAGAAAAATTAATCTAAATTAAATCTTTTATTCCCATCGGTACGGGATTAAAGGAGCAATCTTTCGCGTTTCGAGTAGGTATTTCACGCATGTTTTGTACGTCGGTGTCACCACCGACTCTCCTACTACAAGTAACATGTTGTTAAAAGACATAGTAGAGAAAAAAAGCAAAAATTATTATTATTATTATTATTATTATTATATAATAAATGCTCGCCTAAGCACGATAGTTTTATACACCCATCTTCCACCTAATGAAATCTCCGTTCGGACGTCTAATATAAAATATCGAATGGTCAATTCTTCGGTAATGCAGACCTTAAACTTTTTACAACTTTCCGTGATTTCGTTCGAGCGAGTTTTATAAAAAGGAGCCGTTTCGAAATTTTCATCTTTATTCAACGTCAACCCATCACATCACGCACGCCCGTCGCCGCCGCCGCCGCCGCCGCCCGTGGAAACGAACTAATCGACAACAATTTACCAAACATTTTACTCGCAAGTAAATTTCCGTAACACTTATATAATACTCGGTTATCATATGTGGTGAAACGGTTATTCGTAACTTTAGTGGAAATTAAACTGCAGCGGCAAGGAGGGTGACGCTGTAAGCAATGAGGGTAAATTGTAACTAAGAAAAACATTTCCCCTATAGTTTCATGCTATATGAAGCGTAGCAACATTATCATAATATTTCATCTTTCCTGACATTTTCCTATCAAAAATTCGCTGCTGTTTGTCGTTTTATAGCGAAAAGTCTTGTGACAAAGACGCTAACACCCCAAACGTCATCATATGATTTATTTTAAAACCCAACAAGAAAACGAGCGACCAATTTTCGTGCACGAAATTTATGTACTTACGCGGTAATCAAATTTCGACGAATAAATAACGTAATTACTGTTTTCAGAGATGATTATTTTCTGTATTCAATTTGCTTCTTTGTTAGCATTTCTATTTTTGTAACAACGCGGTAAAAATTCGAAATTAAATTACCGGTTGTTTGCGAACGTCAAAAATTAATAACATATCAGAAAATCGGCTTTGGGTGAAATGTGTTCGGTATCGATTGAAATTATATTCGGTATTTGGGGTTCGAATTCATTGCGTTTCGCTTTGTGATTTAATACCAAATGTGTCATTTTGATTGCAATTTAAGTTTCGATTAATTGGTAATTTTTACTGTTATCAAACATTTATTGTTGCCCTTTATAATGCGCGAAAACAACCAGCAAGGTAGACTTAAATTAATTAAGGAAAGTTTGCAAACTTCGTTTATTAATAATGAAGTGTGTTTCGAGACTCTTCTTTATCGTTAATGTTAATTTTACGACACTTGTGTTCATAACTGCGTCCCATCAACTTAAATATAAAATTAGAACAACTTCCATTGTCAACAATACCATGAACAAGTGAGCTCTACACAGAAATCTCTAGAGACTTTAAATCCGTGCGCAACATTATTAAAGGAATTTTCTCTCTCTCTCTCTCTCGTTCCGAATAATTCATAACCAAATGTAGATTAGATGGGACATTTAGATTTATACCAAAAAAAAAACACTGCCTGTTTATCCCTTTTATAAATTCAAATTAAAAACGATCGATTCGCGAAACCCCGACATTCTTGTATGTCAAAATTATGTTTTAACTTACAAAAAAAAAGAACCTCTCTCTCGCCGATTTTGATCAAACAAAACGAATTTTCCACATAACACAATTCACCTTAATTTACTGGAGCGGCTCAAATTGGTTTAACCATTCAGAAAATACTTAAAAAGTCGCCGTTTCGGTCAATTAACTAAGACAATCAACGCACAAAGGCATATGCGGTTCAGAAGGCAAAGTTCATAAAATAAAACTTTATTTGAGGGCATATTAAAGCAATTTTATCACGCAATCCTAAAAAGGCAACAGAGCACGAAATTAATGGCAGAACCGACCGAATTTATATATATACTTTAGGTACTTTTGATTATGTAACAAAAACATTTTTTACCGTTATGCATTTGTTTCGGAACCGATGGCGTCGGACGGCTCGGGTCAATTACGAATAAAATTGAGTGGTGAAGTACATATACCGATGATAAAAATCTTGTTTATTTCCGAATATTTTCTTAAGAGGGTTGGCCGACAGTTATAGATAAGATTCAATCAAGACGATCGTTCGTTACACGACTCGGATAGTTCTTAATCATGAACGGTCTCGAGATATTCAGTAGCATAAGATCTTATCGGCGCAGAAGAGAAGGAAAACTTTTACCCCGATAACAGAAAAAAACAAGTCAGCATTAAATCGAATCGGTCACCCCTCGCGTTATTCGCCGCTGATGCGGTGATAGAAACGATTTTTCTTTATTTTTTTTTAATGTTTCGGTACTAGTAAAATTTTGACCCGGTTTATCCTCTTCAAAATAATACGAGCTTTACTATCGAATTTGACTGTTTCGTTTCGAGCTGTCGAATTCCTCTAACTAATATGTTGTAAGTCGATTCGCCAAACTCCAATAATAATTTTTGTTCCTAATACACCGACGCACCAAACCGCAGTTTGGAAACTTCGCAGTTCACATCTATAGCACTTAACGAGCAAATTTGTATTGGGATTACACTTATATGAAAGTTATCCCTTTAGAATTCTGCGCGATTGTCGGAACGCACGTAATAATTCTGTACATGTTTTGATAAATTCGTAATAGGGAAAACGGCGAAACTTCGTGTAATATCGAAGCGAGTTCTGTTATACGGAGCAAAGTTATTACTAGTTTTCTGACGGTTTTGATGAGCTTTGATTAACTTCCAGATACATTAAATTCCACTTCAGAAAATCGCATAAAGCTGTATTAGTTAACCGCAACCTGAACCGAAAAAATTAACGATATAGGCATCTCGTCTCTCGAACTATGGGTCAACGACCGTTTATAAACATTTCTCATTTCGTCGTCGAGCAATAAATGCGATTTTACCTGTTGCAGACGTGGTTATCGATTTCAATGCTGATAATAAACAACAAGAAATTGGTTTGCGACAACTTCGTTCGGGCGATTTTCAAAGAAGTTTCTTTCAATTAATTTAATTCTCTTCGTGCTAAAACATTCGAAAATTCTTAAATAATACCCCCCCCCCCACCCATTGTTAATTTTCGATACAATGGCCAATATATTTTCCTTATCGTTGGTTGTGTAACCAAAATCTTGAATTTCAAGATGTTTTCGCGTTAATGGGGTTTTTCAAAATCGACGGAAACTTTTAAATTATAACGTCTTTTATAATGCATATGATGAAAAGATCGTTAGCGTAACTTGTTAATTGCGAATTTTTTTGGCGAGAAGTTTTGAATTTACAAGTTATAGAAAACCGACTACCTGACCGTCCGTCTTTGTATTAAAAACTGGCAACTAATGAAAAATGTACGAGACCACAAACTGAAAGTTTCGTTTAAAATGTAGATAGAAATGGAGGAATTAATATTCTATTTATTTTGGTTGTATAACTGCATTAAATTGGAAAGTGATTTGCAAAATGTTAAAAATTATTTGACGAAAAATTAATCGATTAAAAATTTATTGAAGCAACAAAATAATAAATATCTGCATACAAATTGCAGATTGTTTTGACCTTAACTGTGGTTATTTTCTAATTATTAACGTCAGCAGTTAAATCTTCGATTGCAAACAATTACCGAATATTTATGTCTAGGACAATTACCAGAAGGTTGAACATCTGGGCACTAAAAAAACAATTTAAAAAACTAAAATTGGCGACAATTCAAGATAATTAAAGCTTAATTTGCATTAATAGGTTTTATTTGTTTAAATAAATTAATTCCTTTAAAATGTACCTATTTACAAATCGATATGCTCGTATAACATTATAATCTAAAAACGTAAATAAAGAAACTCGACATGTTCAATCTTTACCAAGTTTTCGATTACTTACGTAGGTATTTTCTTTTCATCGAAAAGTATTTATAACGAAATTCGCACAAATCTAATATTTAGGTGAAAAACAAAAACTTTTATCTTAACGTAATGGATTTGCAAACTGTAAAATTGTAAGCAAATGAAACTTGGCTAGTAGCTAATTGAAAATTAGTCTGAAAATTGAACAATGAGCACCTACGTAACTTCTTTATTAGCAACGTAATACAAACAAAAATATTAAAAAAAAAACGACCCCTAAAGTTGTTTTTAAAGGCAGTACAAACGAAATGCTCTTTTATGAAATTAATTTCTAAACCGTAACTTACAAATGAAATATTGTTTTACCCTTCGACTTCGGTTGTTCATATAACTTTAATGTTGTTTCGGTTGAAAAGAATGGAAGGGTTGATTAAAAGTGGAAGTGTTTCTGCGATCACAATAGTTACTTACATCACCAACCTCAATTATATAAAATGTCTTTGATTAAATTAGAAAATTTGTTGCTGTCGACTTTGTCATAAGATTTCGCTTCTTGCGTATTTTATTTAAAAAAAAAAATAGAATTTCATTTTTATATTTTTAAAAATAATTTGATTATTTATTTTGTTTAATATTTATTTTATGCATTTGTTGAGCTTATTGTTGGGTGTTAGTGTGTTGTATTATTTCTCTATTTACTTTTGTTATTTTTCTGGGTTGGCAAGGAAGAGCAGAGAACATTATACAACATAGAACATGAACATTGAACAATGTAGATTTATGATTAATAGTCAGTTTAATTTGTTTAATATGTTTAATACAAGGTGCCCGTTTTTCGAGTGAATGCATGGGGAGAGATCACGGTTATCTTAAGAGATACACGAAGTCGGTTAAATTTGTGCAAAGTTGCGCATTTTTGTGCCGATCAATAACGTGGAAACGAATTTGAGCTGCCATTTATAATTTTAAAATATCGTAAAAAACTAAATATTGCGATTTTCGTTTTTATTTTTTTTTTATAAAAAAAAACAGTCAAGTTAGTCATTTCTAACCAAAACATTAGTAAGACACTTTTTAACGAGAAATTTAAAAATAAATTTACATTTTCTCTAGCACTTAGAAAAAACAAGCAACGACAGTCGTCTTTTGTGTTTCTTATGAATTGCCATATTACATTTATTTTCGTTTGAATGCAGATTTTTCTTTCGATTTCAATACGTCATATAGTTACAAATCTTATATTATACTACTTAATACGTTTATTATAGGAAAGCTGATGAAATAACTTACTAAATACCCAATTAAATTAATAAAATTCTAACTTTTTGTTGTATCAAATTCCGACGTAAACAACCCCCACCAATTCCAATCCAAAAAGTCTTTCGTTAACCACGAAAATATGCACACAAAAGTTTAAACGATATTCACGTAGGTCACGAGAAATAGGGCACAATTAAAGAAAATGTTCTTCCTTCGTATCTCTTATCGTTAGTTGCGCAAATATCGAACGTCTTTGACAAGTTTTAGAAAGGTCGTTTTATCAGGTACTAATGCTTGCACGTTTATGATAAATAAGTAATCAGCACATGCGGTCATGAATTCAAATACTTCATGCGAGACGGTCGGCGAGGTGTTCATTGTATTCTTATCAGCTTACGTATAACGTGGCCGTTCCTAAAGCCTTTTATCGGCTTTATTTAAATTAAAGGTTGTCATTAAAAAATTCAAGGAAACTGCATATTGATATTACTTAAAATATTTTAAAAGGTCGACATTATTTTTATTTAATACAATTTAAACAATTTTAAATTAAGTATAATGCAAACGGAATAAATACGTATTATAAGTATAGGTAGGTACAGGTCAAATTTGAAATTGTCAATTAATTATAAAGTTATGTTCGATTTATTTTTCATATCGACGGCGTTTTGGTAGAACACGCTCCTATAAAATTAGCTTTTTGTCGCTTACGCTGTTTTGCCAAAACGGCATATTTGCATGAACAAATACTCCAACTATGAAGCAAATGTTAAGTAATATTTATATTATTATAAATTTATAATAATTTGACCACGTCTGTATATATTAAATATTCGATTACAATAATTTAAATAAAATTTGAAATTATAATTCAGACTTTTGGCACGTGGGCGTAAGTTGATTCTCCATCCGCAACAGAGCACAAAGTAAACAATTTAATCGAAATGCTTGGATGTGTTATTTTACTTCCAGTTGGCGAATATAAATATATATACAGGGTTAGTTAAAAGTATGGAGACGGCGATTTATTGTCGTTAATATTCATTTTAGAAAATTATGTTCAATACAAAAGTTTGTTATGAAATTATTATCTACATTTGAGAATACTTGAATTTTTTTTTTCCTCAATTGTTTTTAAGTTACGACGTCATCGATATTTTTTTGAAATGACAACCTATATTTCTGATTATTGATTTCGATAGTACATTCTATTCTCTTTTCAACGGTATACAATTTTCAATATGTTACATTTGAAAAAAATTGAGAAAAAGTGCCTTAAAGTTCAAATATTAAAGATCCATTAAATTAGCAGAATTACTTAACACGGTAACTAGACTCATTTATTTGCAATAAACTTATCAGTCACAATCTTATCATTAAAAACAAATTAATAACTAACTACATTAAAGTAAGTGTTCAAATTGTTGTCCATTTCTAATTTGACAATGACCCAATCGATTTACACTTTTCTCAATTTTTTCAAATGTAACATATTGAAAATTGTATACCGTTGAAAAGAGAATAGAATGTACTATCGAAATCAATAATCAGAAATATAGGTTGTCATTTCAAAAAAATATCGATGACGTCGTAACTTAAAAACAATTGAGGAAAAAAAAAATTCAAGTATTCTCAAATGTAGATAATAATTTCATAACAAACTTTTGTATTGAACATAATTTCCTAAAATGAATATTAACGACAATAACTCGCCGTCTCCATACTTTTAACTAACCCTGTATATATATATATATATATGTATAAAAAATTGGCGAATAAAATGTATCTAATGCAAAGTTTTAACTTAATAACAGACAAGTATTAGTTTTCATAAAAAAATTCGATACCCTCCTTAAGTAAGTGTAAGTGTATGTAAAGTTACTTACGAGCCCGAATTGGTTGACAAGTCTTGCAATACTTTTTTCCACAATTTTATATCGTGTGATGTGGGGTTAAAGCGGAGCATAGAACGCTTACGATAAAATTTATTAATTGTCACGTAAATGTCACGATTATCTGAATTATGGTTTAAAACGAATTGTTTATCGTTCTTTAAAACAACCAATGCGGTAAAAGTGGACTTCCCTTCCAAGCCCGATTTACAGCACACTTATTGTTAGTGATTTTATAATCAAGTGTCAACTAATTCGCGTTCGTAATTGTCCTCGTAATCATGACGAATATAGAAATTTCGCAAATTTTGTTCATAGTATAGGTACTGCAGTGTTACTTATTTTATATTCTATTTATATATACAGTAAAACCTCTAAAAACGATCATCCTATAAAAATATCAAAATTTCTCGAAACCAAGCCTACTGAGCTTGTCAGCTTACAGAGGTTTCACTAAATTAACATAAAATAAACCGAATCAAACTATATTAATGCACTTTATAAATTAATAGACATTTTACAGCACATGGAAATGATAAACGAGAAAATTTGGGTGGACAAAAAAGGTAAATCACCAAAAGTAAAAGCAGTTAATAAAAATATTAATGTTTAAAGGTTCCAGATGTTACAAGTCCGACGCAAGCGTACTCGGGGTGCGAAGAGTGTGGTGTTGTGCAATATCACACCTACGCATTCGCAAAATGCATGAAAGACTTAAGTTTTGATGTAACGCTGCTAATTCATTAGCCGCTTACTATATAAAATGACGAAGATCGCCGGCCGATCTAATATCTCGTCTCGTTTTGACAACAGCACATTATATTAATCATAAAATTTGGTGCAGAATTATTTTAGTTATGACGCCTTAAAAAAACTTGCCAAACAAGTTGCAAAATTCGACAGTTCTCGTGAAATACCTTACAAAATCTCCTAGACGGCTTTACGTACAAAACTGAAATTTTCGCTGTGCAATCTCAAATAGTGGATGAATGCCCAGTAAAAATTTTATACAATTTCGCCCGGTCGTTTTTAAGATAAAAGCTTTCGAACTCGGTCGCCAGAACGTTTTACTGGGACTGTAGGTGCCGTCAAAACTCGTTTGTTTTGCGATGCGATTTGCATACAAGCTAGCGCATCGGAAAAGCGTTCCGATTGTTATTATGTAAAGTTATATACTATTGCGAATATATCTAACAAGCGCTCGAACAAACACAAGTGGCTGTTAGATTATTGTTTCACATATGTTAACGACACGACGCTAAATGTAACGAACGACGCCCTCAAACGCGATCTCGTTATTTACATGTCAATAGCAGATAGATAATAAGATATAGGTAGGTAGGTAGCTGGTAAGTATCGAGCCGTTCTTAATATTTATGAATATTCCTTGGCCGCTTTCCAAAGCAATAAAAGTTATTTATTACTACCTTTCTTGCATTTATTTTCATTTTACAGGTGAGAAATCGCAGAAGATAATGAAATTCCCAAACTTCCGAGTATAATTCACTCGCTAAAGAATAAACGGCGTCTTCTAATTTAGGATACGAACTTTAATTATGCGATATCGCCCAAATATTAATATGTCGAATCGTGTTTTCCAATTTCCCCTATCGTCAATCGCAGGCTGTCACGTATATGATAACTTTTCGAACATAACAGTTTCGGAAATCCAATGAAAAGCAGGAAATTCGATTTTTCTCCGAACATGGATCACGTATTTTGCTTATTTGTTTCGAGGACGTTTCTCTAAAAGGTTTCACTGTTTACTCGAGTAACTGATATACCATCCCCATTTCCTTCATACAAGCCTTTACGCATTTTGTCGAATTTTAGTTTTCGTGTTAAGTAAATAACTTTTATCTTGTCAGGCTTTTTGTAATAACAACGTGAATTTTTTTTTATGTTATTTTATAATCGCTCTCGCTATCTATACGCAAATTAGCAGTTAAGATCGGGGAGCTTAATTAAAAACTTGAAATAATAGAACGAAAAAAGTGCACGGAAAATTTAGTTTCAAGAGATTTCAGTCGTCTATGTATTTAATTTTATAGAGAAGTAGTACTTAACGTAAATTACGTTTTAAATTAAATTCGTTAACAGCGCACTTAAAGCAGAAAAACGCTTCAGACGTACTTAGGTATTCAAAAATGTGCGTTCATGTGAAAAACATTTCAATTATTTAAGCCTTTTACGTTAATTATTTATAACGTACTTAGTTAGTATGTTGTATTAAACAAGTCTTTGAGTAAACATAATATTTTTAAAATACTGACTAACAAGAAAGGTTAAGTCCTTTTTGTTTATTAATTAAATATAGATAAGGTTTTTACCTGTGGTTTCTACCGCGTACCTAAATGTTTTTCTTTTATTAACAGAATGAAGGTCGCAAATAACGGACGTCGCTTAAAACGAAAAGTCGCATATAACGACAAAATATAAATATTTACTTTGGAGGGTTTTCCATATGAATAATGTAAAAATAGTCCAGATATAGCGCAGTCGGTAATAACGATGAAATCGTTTATAACGATACGTGAATGAATCATATGGAAATATGATATTCTTAGGGAATTTGGGAATAAAATATTCTTAGTATGTGGGTTTTATTACAAAAATAAGTTCATATTTTTCTGGTGGTAAAAATCGAAATATTGTTACCAGATTTTATCAAATCATGTCTTTGCCGCCTTGGATGTCATAAGATGGTCAGAACAATTTATTTTCGAAAAAAGTGGCGCTTTACGCTGTCCTGCCGAAACGTCATCCATATTATGCATCTTGCCCCACGTACGCTTTATAAAGGACTACTTCAACTTATGATGTAGCCAAATATTTCACACGTTTATTTAAAAATTCTGAAGTCGACGTGCGGTTGGCTCTTACCTCATCTTACTTTACTTTCATATTTCTTATCATTCGTTTATTTTTAAAGATTACGAAGCGAAACGATGTTTTCCTCGTTTCTATAGTTCGTTTGCCGAAAAGCCAATTTTCTGTAGATGTGGCTCGTTGTAAAAACGAGTCTTCGAAGAACTTACGCACAATTATCTTTTCGGTAAATAAGCGCCCCACGGATGCCTACCTACGCCATCATTGTTTTTTTGTAATAAGAAAAATCTAACTATGAATCTAATATTCCAAGAAAGCTCGGAAAATTAAATTTTCCGAGCAAACAAATAAATCGAGATGCGAAATGTAATAGTCAATTCGACGCCGATCAACAAGTAGCCCGTGTTACACCGTTTATTACGCGAGCCTCCCTTAAATCTAATTTAAAATTACCGCAGGCGACAGTGCAACTTGACAACACCCGCAGCTCGAGTTCGCAGAGTTAACTTTCGACGATATTTTTTTCGGACACAATTTCCCCATTGCGAATTATGTAATTTCCAAACGAAATTCGACGCCCACGTCGCGCACTTCGAAACAAAAAAATCAAAATGCGACACGCGCAACGTGCAACAAGAAATCAAAATTGAACGTCTCATCTTGAAATATCTACCTTGCTCGGATACAATTATTTATTTCAACGAACCGGAACGCGCGATATAAATCAACCTGTACATGTACCATAAATCGTTCTTTAAACGCGAATTTGATTTCTGCCGGAAGACTTCGGGGAAAAAAAATAAATATGCCAAGATCTGGTCCGGACGTTTTCTAAAACGCTCACGTAGAACAGCCCCCCCCCGCCGCAAAAATTACTTAAACGAATTCGGAAGTTAAGAATTAAATTGCATTTCGGCAGATACTTGATCAAAGCTCGGGAAATGCTCTCGACTAATCCATTCGGGAGCAAGGGCAAGCTGCTTCCAAGAGTTGGCGGTGGTGCTACATTGTCCATTAAACAAAAGCTCGAAGCTTTGTCAACCACACACACACACACAATAGACATGAACTCCTTTTATGTGGTGTGCATTTATCCTTCCTGCTCTCTTATCCAACAGCTACATTGTAACTTGATATGGCTATCTTGTAGTATCTTACTAAATGTGTTGCTTTTACGCATTTAATATAGATAATAATTACGAGATTATAGAGAAAATACGTATTACACCTATAGGATTTCCTCGACAAATTCTAGCAACGCATTCCTTTGATCTTTCCATGGCGAATTAACAAAAGCTTAAAGCTCGCTTATATTGCGTATTTCATATAAGGTGGTGCTGTAATTAGTGGAAATGCCTTTGAATAATAATCGACTGATAAGAACCAACTATTATCTAATTAAGCGTTATAATCCGAATAAGCTTCAGAACCTAATACGGTGGAAATGTGCATTTTAATTGAAAAGTTTCGTTGTTAGACCGAAGAATCATTACCATATTACGTAATTTGTTTAATAATACTAATACCTAACTACGCAAGAAATAAATTCGAATATAAAAATGTAAATACATTCCCGTAAAGGAAATGATACGCAATTAATTTTTGGATGATTTAGCACTTTTTTTTCATTTATATTTTGGGGATAAGGGAATATTTATTATGGAGAAAAATTTATTCAGATTTTAGGCAAAAAAATGGCAGGTCACCGAAGTTTCTGTATAGTACGAAGGGGAAACTCTCGTTTAATACCGTCGTTAACGCACCAAAATATTAGATAATGACACGAAATTATTCAACTACGTAAAATTAACGATAATTCAATGTAATTAATATGGTCGGCGATATTATGTTTTAAAATATTCCGCGCATAATAAAATTTAAAAAGGACAAAAGCGAACGTCGCACCTTTTAGGCCATATCGCCGAAAACCATTTTTCGCTCATTTTCACTCTATTTAAGAGCCTAATTAGTACTTTCTCCCCAAACCTAGAGGGGTAACTTCTAAGTGCTGGATCGTGTACTACTTTATCACGGGGCATTACCGAAAAGACTATGACATATCTTGAAAAACAGCTATTCTATACAGACCATTGCGTAGTTACTCCTAAGGATAACGTCGAACAAGAAAAATCTCCTTTTATACATTAACTGAACCTAATCAATCAAAACGTTTCGGGAGCGGTTAGGACAAATTAGGTGGATAAATGGAACGAGAGTGTCACAAATTATTAGCGATCTGGATGTTGATAAATAGAAACGAATTGCTCCGCAAAGAGCGGAAATATGCCGTAATTAAATTCGTCGCATTTGCTTTCTTTATTTCTACGCTTATTACAGATACTATGGATATATAAGAAAGTTAATTTGTGTTCACGCTGTAATGGGACGATAAAACAGTGAGAGGGGACGGGAGATATTGTGGTGGCTTAAAATAAGTTAATTATCTGTGCGTGTCTAGTTTCTTGTTCAAAATTAAATTAAACAATTTTAAACGTTTAAAAGTTAATTGTAATCACGAAAACTAAGTTAGTCGATGAATTGTGCGCTAAAAGATATTTGCCTTTTAACTCTAGAATTAAAAAAATTTAAGCGACGTACACGTATAATTTTTAATTAAAAATAAAATTAAGAGCGAACATTTTAATAAGTTAGTGTTAAGGAAGAGAAAGCGCGATTACAATTTTTGTGTTTTTCTCGATCCGTTTCAGTTTCTACATTGTTCGGGCTTTTATGATGTTATGTTTTTATATAGCAATGACGGTAAGAGAACAATAATTATACTAATTAATTTAAATGTTATAAAAATGTGGGTCCTCTGCTGAACGCGAGGACAACTGGGCGTAGTAAAAGCAATTACGTACTAATTTAGTTAATCGCCTTTTCGACGATTTAGTTTTTTGCAGGGTTCGCATTTATAAATTATTTAAATTCGGTCGGTACAATCATTACCTATATCAAATATTTATAATAAATATTAGAACGAGTTTAAATTAATTAAATGACTAGGTAAAGTATGAAGCTAAGGTACAAGTTGTTACTGTACCCAGTTGTCCTCGAGTCCCACGATTTCTATTAAAAAATTTAATAGTGGATTTCGTAAAATGCTCAAAAATCGACCCTAAATAGTAAATATGTAATAGGTGACCCACAACCTTTCACCGACAATGGAAATAGTAAGTAAACCGTCCAACCCCCGCCCCGATCCATCAAACGCACACTCACACACTGGGAAGTTATGGAAATTATATAATTATTTCGGGCTCTACCCGCTGTTACAAAGTGGTGTCGACAGTTGTCTTTTCTGTCATCTATTAAAACAAAACATAAATTAATATTTATTGATGCCACGTATCCTATATAAGATTTTTATTTGATTAAGATTGATGTACAAAATTGCGGACTTTTTTAATTTTATGCACACGTTTTGATAGAATTACTTTGTCAGTAATTAGACAAGTTATTTCAAATAACCTATTTGTCTAATAGTCAGCCTAAGAAAAGCGTATATTCAGCTTATAACGATCACTATTCAGTCCCAATAATATAAACAATTTTTTTTGTACTTAAGTGAACGTAATACTAATTAACTCTTAAAAGTCAAAATAATAGAAGACGATTATTGCAGTGAAATAAAGTTCGTTAGTTTCCTATATTGATAAACGTCTTCTAGTTATGTGTCACGATTTTTATACACTGTAACTGGAATATCACAATTCTTTTCAAATGGGAAAATCTCCAGCAGTGTCGAGCAATCAAGCGGTCTCGCGATGAGAGCAAAATTCGCTCATGTTGGGACATTCAGTTGAATTCTTTTAATAACGATTTTATTTTATATACTTAATAGGATATAGAAACTAACAATGAGACTGTTTGTTGACGTCATTTATTCGTATAAAACGTATTTATCGTTCATCATGTTTATATTTATTATTTCCTAATATTCTCCGCTAATTTCAAAGAGAAAGCAAAACAAACTTTTTATTAAAGGCATTATTTGCCTACAAAAAAGTCTTTCGATTATTCTTGTGCTATACACTAATACGGTCAAGATACGTTCCTGGAAAGTCGGCCGCAAAGCGAAATGCTGTATAACGAATTACTTATTTCCATATAAAGCCGTATAAATTCGGTAGATGCGTTCCAATGTTATAAAAAAAAAACTAGAAAATCATTGGGTTTTTGGTTGAAAACGCATTTTTTATTTCGTTTAAAATATCGTTTGCTTTAGTTATTAATAAAAATAAAAATATAATATTCTATAATTATACTACTAAAACAAAACGAAATCAAACCATAAATACACATGAGCGGTTTTTTTTTTAAATTTCCGAATCAGTTTGATAACAAATTACACGACATTACACATTTTTAGTGTCACAGTTAGTGTCATCATCTGTTGTTATCTGTGGACCCGGTTTAAAAATTTGTCCAATGTTTGTCGTATTGTATCTTTTTTTCTTTTCTTTTTTCAATTTTTTGTAGCAATTTTTTCTGTGCTAATGTCGCGAGAAACTTTGGTGCTGCGGTCTTCGTTATGATCGTTTTGAAGTAGGATGTTTATTCCTTGTTCGAAATGAGTATAAATGAGTAATGTTAATTGTCGGCAAAGGCCTTGGTAAAACACATGACAAAAGACGTAGATACACAAGGGATTTCGACTTTTTGGTCGTATATCGAAAAATTGTAGTCCGTAAATCGAAACTTAGTCATAATTACACAAGGCCGTTATAGCGAAAAGTCGTATAAAGAGGGGCCGTATAGAGGGGTATGAGTGTACTTAGAAGCATTAAAATAATATTTACCAAAAGGTGTTATTTCTATATAACGAAAGTTCCCTATACCGAATATGTTTTTCAGGATTAATCGACTTCGTTATATAGAAGTTTAACTGTATTTGAAAAGTCCAATACGTGTAAATATTAGATTTTCTACAATTCTAACTTTTAGAATTCTAGAAATTCTAACTGTTTAGCATCCGCTAAACAACAATTCTCTTGTAATATATCTGTTTTGTCAAGCACGCATTTTTTTAATTGTAATTTCAGAATCCTCGCAACAACAAAATGTTACGCAATAGAAAGTAACGAGTAAACTGTCCACAAAACTACAAAATTGCATTTCGACATGAAATTTAAAAATCGATGACATGGTCCTCGAAAACGATCAGTTCGGTGGTGTTGTTCCGAGCCAGCATCAGGTTGAATATGTAGTGGAGCTTTTAGATATTATAAAACAATTGAGAAACAAACTTGAGACTTACGTAATCAGTGGCAAACTATTTTACTGGGAATCGATAATTAATTATAACAACTTTTCAAAGTTAAGTCTGTACCTTATTTGAAACCGTAAGTCGTAAGGCGAGTTTTAGAGAACTAGTAGGTACATATTGGTATACTTTAAAATAACCAATATAGAGTAACAATAAGTGTATCAACTCTGCAGATTTTTGATACTACTTCAGGAGGAGCAGGGATATACTACCCCTAACCTTTCTAATCACATTTCCCTTCAAGGGATTAATTAAAAAAATTATAACTTTATTATCGGATTCCCCAAATTATTTTAGAATAAAGAAGATACTCTTCCCCACTTCGCATAAAATGAGCCATATTCGAGAAAATCGTGCTTAAAGAAGAGTAACAGGTACTGTAACATAAACTGGTAATTTTACTACTACGCACGCGGCGTTGTGTACTAAACTTTGAATTAGGGGGGGTGATTGAAGTTAAATCTTTTTTAAATTAATCCCTTGAACAGTAATGAGTAGTAATGGGGCACCATGGCGGCCATCTTGGCTTTTATCCGCGGATCGATAATTTAATTTCGCAGATCCGCGGATTATTCCGCGGTTTGATCCCGCGAATTATTTCGAGACTTCGCGGGTCGTTTCTGGATATGCGCAGCGGTCGGATCCTTTGAAAAAAAAAGCTGGCTGGCTGGCTGCACCGGGGTTCAAACTTGGATCTGAAAATCGTTTCCCATAAACCTGTATACATATAACGCGGCCAAAACCAACTGAACTAGCGAGAGCAGACAGGTGCGTCGTTTCAAGGTATCTACTTTTATCTGCATTCTACTGTAATCAACATTAACGAAAACAATTCATTTGGGCACCTATTACACCTTTGTTACCGATACCTACTTATCTATTTTTTCAACATTTAAAAATGTAGGGTTTTATACTTTTGACATTCGCCGATTAATATAAATAGGTATTATTAAATTAGTGTAAGGAACGCAGGCTCCGCGAAAGAAGATTAGCATTAAATGTTAATAGCGAACGGCCATGGGTTTTGTTTTTTGAAATCTTTTAAATGTATCGACGCTTGTTAAATAAATAAAAGAAGACAAACTCAATCTTTAAATCTACACCATATTGCTTTTTGAAAAACCGATTTAAACCGAAAATTTGTCAGCTTCGACGGTCGCGTCGTACAAGGTGTGCAAAACGTTTCAAAGCATGTAAATATATTGCGATGGCATTTTTAAAAGTTCAATTTTCTTGGAAATTAATATTTCTCCACGTTCGGATACGAAACAAAAGTTTTAGGATCGGATTAATATTTTACAAGAACTTTAGACTATATTAGTACGTTTTTTTTGGAAATTCCTCGAAAATTTTAAATTGATTTAAACGCGTGCCGTTTGGTAGTGCAGTAATGATATATTAAAATACATTACACTTTAAAATATTTACAATAGTATCTGCGCAATTTCTTTAAATTTTCCAATGACAACTTTTAATTTAAATAAATGCAATAAATAAAAGACATTATTCGTTATCGCCACATGTGGCCGAAAAGAATACAATGCACACTTTGCCGTTTTGCGTCATGCCTCACATGTGTGATTACGCGACCAAAGCATAACAGGTATGAGTGTGCGAAAGGGTGGTACGACGGTACGAAAACTGTTATTGAAATTTAGTTGTGCTCTATTTTTCGAAGTGTCTGGACGCGCGCGAGTGTCGTTTAGAGAACATAGGTGTAACATTTGTGTGTATATTGGCGATGAACGAAAGTGTTTTTGGATCGTCTCCCGCAGAATTTGATACAACAAAAAGGTCAGAATTTTATCAATTTAAATAGTTATTATTTTAACGACTTTTGAAACGTACGTGCGTCGCACCGTGCAAGTAATTATCAGAAATTACCTACATTGAGTTGTGTAAAAGTGTAAAATTTATTAGGCACTGCACATGTGTAGTTACCGTTTGTATTTATGGCCCCTAAAAATATCAATAGGTAAAATCCTTTATGTGAAGCTTGTTTGTTTTTTTAAATTATATTATTATGATTTAAATAGGTACGGCCTATCCAAACCTATATGTATTTCACGTCATCAAAAAAAAAGTTACTAGATTATTAATTTGTAATTCGGTTTAAAGTTTGTAAAGTGACTTATTTTATAGATGATTTACTTGCGCACATATTATATGGCATAAATAAAGACTACAAGTTATTAGAACTGCAAAAATACGAGGTACAAGGTGACAGCACCATGTGAAACGTCATCATCTAGTACCCTTTTATTGATGACGTGAATTGCATATAGGTTTGGACGAAGTGTAGATACATGGGGGAGTAATTTTATATTAATTTGGGCATTCTAACTTTATTTTAAATGGTATTTATTAGTGTTCCGCTTAAACGTTATAATTTTAAATTGTTTCACGCGAGAATGATAGGAGTAATATATTACATTTTTAAATTACAAAATAATACGCCGTTTTTATTGAATTTTCGAATGACAATTTTTAATTTAAATAAATACATTGTGCTCTCGGTAGCTCAGTTGGTTTTGGCTGCGTTATAGACAGGCTTATGGGAAGCAGCGAAATAATCCACGGATCCGCGAAATTAAATCGATCCGCGGATAAAATCCAACGGTGCCCCATTACTACTGAAATGTGATTAGAAATGCTAGGGGTGGTGTACCATTGCTCCCCTAAGTTTGTATTAAAAAATCTGTGAAATTGTTTTGAAATAATTCATTTATTAGGAATGTAAACCAAACACGATTAAATTTTAATAAAAAAATACAGTGTTATTTAAACAAATTGATGGTTCCCTTTCAACTTTGCGGAGAGGGGAGGTATATGAAAATCTCGACAGGGGAGCGACGTTAAAAAGAAGTTTATAGAAACTTAAAGGTTTTATTTTGATGTGTTCTATACGACTACAGAAAATTTCTCATCATTTCCTAGACAGCATATATTAAAGGCGCTCCGAATATTTTTAAGGGAGTTATTTTAAATTAGGGAATGGCTCTGATGTTTATTATGGTTAGTATGGAGTATAGAATATACACCTGAAATTTCATGCTTGTGTCATAAAGTGCAGAAAGTCGGCGTTATTTATATAACTAACCTAATAACCTGAACTAATACTAAGAATATTAATTTATAAATCAATGTTTATATATTAAGCGTCCTTGGGCACTACCTTAAATTAAAATCAATACTAAGGCCTTACTAGAACAAGGGATAAACAGGTTTGTATTTTGTAATCAAGGTTAAAACAATAAGGAAATTTCGAGTTTTACGTAAAATTACCGTAGAACATCTGCTTTGATACAAAAAAAATTGATGAACTCATGAAAAATTAACTGTAAGCGTTTTAATTAGGTAACAGACTATTGTTCAACTGAAGTATAATTATCTGCATATTCTAATTGTTTAATCAATAATTACTGTTAATTATAACCGCAGGTTATCAGGCTACATCATTTTAAACACTTGCTAAACAATAAATGTGCGATTTGAATATTGATACATAAATTCCGAGCACGTTGTCTTCTTTAAATCAAACCTTTTTGAATAATTCTTTTTTTAGCATAACTAGCCCAACGAACTGATTGTTATCCGTAGTTCTGTTGGTCTTTAGTAAACTTGTATAAAATATTATTATTTGAAAATGGCCGAACAGCGGCGCTGAATCGTTACCGTTGCAGGTATACGAAAACAACGCAAGCAGTAGGTATTATATAACTGAAACTTTTAGTTTATAATTTTACCTACTCGTCAGAGATGGAGAACAAAGCTTATGATGTTAGTGGAACCTACCGAAAATTACATGCCGTTTGTTAGGTAAGTTTCGTTGTTTTCGGAGGATGACGGATTCATTTGAGTGGGTGCCCTGGGATTTTTCCTCGCGTTTCTCTGCCGTTTTACCAAATGTTAGCTAATATCAACTGGTTGCTTCATCTACTTTATCACGTTTTTATTTCGGCGCGCGCGTCCTTCGATGTCAGATTTGAGATTTTTCGCGCGACACCTTTACACTTTGATGTTATAATTCGAATTAATTAAACGAATGGCTAGATCGTTAGTTAATTTTTTTCATGCTCGAAACAACAATTTCTTAATAGGTATTGGCACGCGATGGTAAATCGATTGCATGTACAGTATGCGCCAAAATATACAGTACTGGAGCTGTTATTTTTATTATTTTAATTTTAATTATGTATTATTTTTATTTCTATAGTATAAATGTTCAAAATGTAGACACTGTTCATAACACAGATCACGCAGATTATCAAACATATTCTTGAACACAGGTTGCTGCAGATTCCTGAAAACCGTAACGATCTTCTCACGTTATGCAGACACAGTTCTGGGTGGATCTGCACAGCTGAACACTTTCTCTTTTAACATTCCCCATATGTAGGCGTCAGGTGGTGTAAGATCGGGGGAATGTGATGGGTAGTTGAAATCAGTCCCACGGGAAATGATTCGTTCTGGTCGCTGGTCGCCACACCTCAATCCTCAATGAAATACGGACCAATCGCACCGTGTGCTGACACTGCACACCATATCGTCACACGCTCACTATGTAGCGGTTTCTCGACGATAACGTCTGGCCGCTCGAAACCAAAGAAGCGAGTTGTTTGACAGTTGATGAAATCGTCCAAGTGAATGTGGCTTTCGTCGGAGAACCACACATTGCGCAAGAAATCTGGATCCTCGTACACAATGGCCAAAAATCTTTCACAATACGCAACCCTGGCATGCATATCTTGGTTCGTCAATCGTTGCCCAACCTGAATTCTGTACGGAAATCCAACAATCGGCGAAGCAACAATATTGCCGATGTTCATTTTCAAGGACGTTCGTCGAAGACTTCAAAATCTGATCGGGGACACGTCCATAATTCTCATTTGTTGACACAGTTACTCACCTACCACACCTTCCTTCCGTTGACGTAATACACTACCAGTACGAAGAAATTTCGTAACGATAGATAGCATAACTGTATTGTTTGGCGCCGTCTTATTAAATTGTTCGCGATATTGTTCCGCCACTAACTTCAAACTCGACCTGCCTCGATTGCCATTTCCGTACGAGCGCAAATAATACTCGACAATGAAAACGTTTTTCTCCGTCGTGAAACCCATTTTCAACTCCAATCGCGCAGCACAATGATTTTTGCACTGCTAACAACACGTAATGATGATTCAACAATACGTCGATGAACGGACATGCACATGAGAACTGCGCGAAATCCAGTACTGTATATTTTGGCGCATACCGTACGTGCGTTAATTAGTGAAATAACTATGTTGTTCGACTTATAACAACCACTATGCTCGGGACACCCATGCTAAAGCACAATTACAATTATAGGTACAACGTATTTACATACGTTAACAACCTTCCGTATTTGACAAACTAATGCTATCTCTCTCTCCTTTGTCCACTTATTCAAAGATTTATGGAAGAATTTCAAATGTTCCGGCAATCAAGGCACTTCCCAAGTTTAAACTTTAGGATTTGACATTCTTGAGGAAACCTAAATTAAAGTTTAACTAACCAACATTTACAAAGACCGGTTAATTAACAATTTAGTAAATTCCTTTAACCTAGAGATCCTAGTTAAATTTCTAATATGTTATTGGAGTAGTCTTTTATGTAG
Source organism: Rhagophthalmus giganteus (assembly GCA_036326145.1). Classification (NCBI taxonomy): domain Eukaryota; kingdom Metazoa; phylum Arthropoda; class Insecta; order Coleoptera; family Rhagophthalmidae; genus Rhagophthalmus; species Rhagophthalmus giganteus. Next base: position 5,615,785 of record JARFJA010000036.1, read on the forward strand.
TATTCGGACGGTTTCAGTATAACGATTGCCGACGAAACGTTTTCGTCTTTGTTTAAAAGTTTCGTCGCCGCCGAGGAACGAAATGGAGCGAAAACGTGTATAAACGTGGAATCGAAATGTTGCCGTCGTGCAAACATCTTATTCGGGACAGATTTATTAACTATAGTGCCTTGAAAAGCTTTTGATAGTCCTAAACTATATACGGTTTGCTCCTGCCGTGCTTCCGCAAAGTACTTACATAAAGTTTTGAAAGTTACGTGACCACGAGGTTGTAAAAGAGATGCTTCGCAGAGATGGGCCTTAAATTGGGAATTTAATTTTCCTAATTTAAAACGTTACATTTTATTTTCATAATGGAATTGGGGCGTAACGGTTTCGATCGTTAAATCCTTAAACGGCAACTACTTGTTCGTCCTGTAATATTTCAATGAAGTGCTTACTTCCTTCCTAAGAGGCTTTACAGTTTATAGTTTATACCTCGAAATCTAGTTTGGTGGGCGATATTCGGTCAGATCGGAACTGACACCATTAATAATCGGTACATGTATTGTGCGTTCCGTATCGCATTACATCGCTATTCCATTACCGGTTTGCTTAAACATTCAGGACTTTGACTGATTGAGGTTGCTTGCCTACTTGCTTGGCCTGCCACTATATTAAATGTATTGTATCAAATTTGCATGGGCACCTAGTTTACCACGTCGAGGTCCTAACCTAAATTTTAAAAGTTAAGTCTATTTCGGTCTACGTGTTGACGTCGGCGTCGTTTGATACTCTTGATGGATTTTAAAGTCATTTTTGGCTGCGAATTTTCATGTTTAAGAATGAACGTGTGATGGATCGTTATCGCGACATTTTTTCCCGATATCGTTTAAAAAATTAATTGACATCTCTGTAGATTGATATTTTTTTTAAATAAAATAATTCTGAAGGATTCATCGGTGAAAATCAAATCAAACAATTTTTTTTACGAGGACACTTACGAAGATTTTATAAATATTTTAATATATTTAACTTCATTATTATTACAGAATTACAGTATTACAGCATACTGTTTTTTATCCTATTTCGAAAATTCGAATTAAATTCATTTATATAAACGCAAATACATAGGTACATATGTAGATAGAGACCTGAATTATTTCAAAGACCTACACGCGATGAATTAAGTCTAAAATAATTTATTTTTAAAGGTTAAATGTTCCGATGTATACGAAATTAAGCTTGAATTTAAGTGAATTTAATTAATTACTCGCAAGTAAAAGCGCACAAACAAGATTTAAAAAAAAATCAGGCAGGTACAAATAGCTAACATCATTTCTGAAAAGCGACAAGACGAAGTGTCGTATGGTTTTCCCAAATTATAATAAACGAGAAGGTTGTTTGATCTTGTATATGTCGAGGTTCTTTCGAGTTTTACGGTTGCCACACGTTCCATAAAATATCTCGAACCTCTGTGAGTAGAAATTCCGTTAAAATTTGTCGATAGATTCGCGTTCGTGATATTTTAAACGCCCCGTTATTATTCAAACAGTCAAAATTGAATTATTTACGCACAGTAGATAGTATATCAAACGTTGAAGTGGGTTAAAATTAACATTTTAAATATGAAAATAAATTAAACAGCCAAGTAGGCAAATTCGCGCACTCGATGCGAACACTCAACCAAAAAAGTACGTAAATACAATAAAAAAAATCATGATATTAAGAACTGGCGTTCATTAATTTTCGTCCAAAGTACGATTTCATCATTACAACGTATGTCCAAAGAATACTTGATGTTCGAAATCATTACCCAATGAACGTTTATTGGTGTAATGACCTTATAAATTATACCTTATAATGCAGTTCATTACGTTAATGAATAATTTGATTGCTCCAATGAACAAGCTTTCTTTGTTTTAATAAATTAATACATAGATAATATAATAATATATAGAATAAAGATAATAAAGATAAATATAGAATAAAGTACGATTTCATCATTACAACGTACGTCCAAAGATTACTTGATATTCGAAACCATTACCCAATGAATGTTTATTGGTATAACGACCTTATACATTGCTACATCGAACGCAGTTCATTACGTTAATGAATAATTTGACTGCTCCAATGAACGAGCTTTCTTTGTTTTAATAAATTAATACATAGATAATATGAATTTGATTTATAGTGATAATAAGCTGTGTTTATTAGTTTTATCGATATTCTTACACAAATTCAATAAATTATTCCACTGAAATGCAAAGTTTGTTTATTGTATCGATGAATGTGTTTATTAAATAAAGGAATATTCTTGTATTGTTACAATGTACACTTCTATTCATATTAAAAGAGTACAGTTACTATTTCACATTGTAAATAGGATAATGTTTATGTATATTGCTTCTATAGCAAATTTATTTTTTGTAATGTTTCAATTAATTATCGCTCAAATATACCTACATAGAAAATTTGATTATTAGTTCTTTATTGTTCAATGTTGTCGATTGTAGGAAATACAAATCGATTTTTCCGGTGAAAAAAATCGATTTGTACACGTTTCTCTGGAATTTGATATGTAATAACAAACACAAACCGTTTTTAGAAATATTTTTCTATAACAGTTCTAACATAAATATTAATGTAAACGTCGTGATAATTTTTTTTGCAATTATTTAGTTTAAGTTTTCAAACTGCACCGTCTTGAATTTATCCTGTTTCTGCGAAGCCGTTAATATTCCTAGATTATTCTATATATAGAATTAATAAAAATACATAATCAACTGTATTTATAGTGTATATTAGTGAACTTAGTCATAGATACGATAAATGTAGTTATTATTTCAAAACGACCTTACATTAATAGGATGTTTTAAATTCATAAATTTTAAGTTATGATGTTAATATAGAAATTCGTAGATACAATCAAGTAATGATTGGATTGATGAAAAAGAGTCGTCGAAGCAATCAAGATATCCATTAAATTATGAAATATGTTCATCAGTTTCTAATGAACATAATAACATTGCCACTACGAACATGTAAATTAAAAAATGAACATCTATTAGTAGTATTAATGAACTTTTCATTGTATCAATGATCAAAAAGTCAATAACTGGTGTTTATTGATATTATGTACAATAATTTTTTGAGTGAACTATATCTTAAAACAATTCCGAAAACATTTCCAATTTGTAAACACAAATACACATATGGCGACAAATTCCCGATGGACGATAGCTCGATATATGAATAATAAACGCAAATAAAATTAACCGCGTAATTCTAATTTATAATCGACGATTACTTTTTGTTATGATAATTTTTACCGCAGTCATTCGAACAATACGTTTTTACGGAATACCGATTGTTCGTTTCTATTTGGTTTGCCATTTTCCCTGGCGTGACGCATTACAAGTGTTCAAACTTGTAATGTAACTAATGTAAGACAATTTTGTCAAGTTAACAACGAGTTAAATTAGGACGGCGCTGGCGAAACTTGTACATACAGTTTGTGACGTTAATAAGTTTACTTACTAGTTAGTCTGATAATAATCGTGATCGCACTATAATTTGCGAAGTAGATATCGAAGGCTGCACGTTGTTAAAGCAGCGATAACCTCAGTTTAACATATAGGTAAATATAATCTGCCCGGAATCACTAAAATAATAACTTTTAGAAAGCACATTGTTTATCATAACGTGACCACGGATTAACAAGACGTTTTGTGCATTATAAAAAACACGATCCTCCGATTTTTGAAAAAGCAAAATAAAGCACGTTTCGTAATTGTAAAGTAACGTCGATTAACGACTTTCAGTTATATGTACTATAATTTTCAATTTCCATTAAATTTTCTAATTAAGCCATTAAAAAAACGACATCATAAAGCATAATTAAACGTAAAAGCGAATTATGAAGTGAGAGTCGTAAAGGCCGAGAAACGTCGCTTTATTGTCTTTGAAAATGAACGACACGTAATTAAAGAAAAATACATAAGAACGGGGTTCCGTTTAATTGAATTTAAGTGGGCGTAACGCGGAGATCGCCGTTTCTGAAAGCAAAGCAGCATCAATTTTCGAAATACATACTATTTAATCAATTTCGACGAATAACGAAGATAATAGGCCGAAGCGATTTTTTTACGATTTTAAAAGCACGGTAGGTGTGCTCAAGTTTGAAATTGTTACATAAACGATGCGATGCGTTATTGTCACGCTACCAAAACTGATTAGATCGGTCGTATTTCAACGTTTCCCTTAAAAAGATTTATACTTATTGCACTTATTCGCTCGAAGATTCTTATATAACTATTATTTATACGTGTCTTAGAATTAGTTCGAGTGCGTTATTGCGTCTTACGATATACGATATACAAAGACGGTCTAACATAAGTTCGAACGCTCTCTCTAGAGAGAAAGCAAGTTATGGATCATTGCCCCGTATCTTTTGTTGTAAACACAATATCTTTGATGCAGATAGAGAAAAGTTCTACCAATTAATTACAAGATAATAATGGAAACTTCGTCGGGCGGGCTGCGATTTATAACGGTTATTAATTTGAATTCTCAGCTCTTTCATTCAACATTATTATAAACACTTATAGAATCACGTTTTAAAAAAAAAAGAAATATGTGAATATTTTGCTTAATATATTGTAAAAAAATTGTAGACAGGTGCATAATTGTAATTCAACGAAAAAATGATTTTTAATTAAAATGTCGAAAAAACGACGTTGTTTAATAACAGTTTAAATACAAACAATGCTTATGGATATATCTTAATTATTATCTATTAGGTATCTATTAATAAATGTTATTATCTAACGATAACCGAAGTCATACGTATTTACGTTGTCGTCATTTCCTAACGAATTATGTTAAACGGCATCATTATATATTATATATGCTGGTGAAGTTCATGATAAAGCATCGGATACATTATTTTTAAGTGAAGGAATTGCGCCCTTCTTAAAACTACCTATTTCCGAAGGCCACTTTTATTCCAAAACAATTTTTCATCCCACGAAGAAGATTAATGTTTTAAAAGGATAAAAAATATTTTAGTAATTTTTTTTATATATTATGCCAAATGGTAACAAAAAGTCGTCTACATAAAAATTTAATAAAAAATTAAACAATCAAGCAGGGTAAAATAATAAAGCAAACTTTAAACCGATGAATTTTAATTTAAAATTTTTAGCGAAAATTATGTTTATTTCGTACTTATATTTAAGGTAAGTGTGCGTAACAAGGCCTAGTCGTTACGTTTCTCTGGTTTGTTGCTTTTATAATACCCTATACGAAATGACATTCGAAGATTTTTCGCGCTGTTGATATAAATGTTAGCGGTTGTAAATTCAATAAGTAAGTGGTTTTTTTTGTCAACTTTCGTTGTTTAAATAATAACCGTTACATCGTTTTCTTGTGGTTTAATCGGATTTGTGTTTTATTAATTTATTATTTAAATACTGTACAATTACAGGTATGTATAAATAATAAGGCCCATCAAAATATTAAATGGGCTTTATTTCTTGTTGCTCCTAAGTTACATTCCTCAGATTATACCATGAATTTTCGATGGGGTTTCTTGGCATTCGGACATATCCGTTGTGGACAAAGTTGACCAATTCAGGGCTTCCAGCGACACACTCCATTAAAAAAATTAAATAAAGAAAATATTTCTCAAACTTAAAGCAAATAAAAGCGAAAAAAAGTAAATAAAAATAAATCCGTAAAAAGTAAATTACTGGAAGCACTGAATATAATAAACAAAGAAATGGCAAATTATACGTTTTTAAATTGATTTAAAATTATTACGAAATCTCGAAAAAATCCCTTAGTATAGTTCACGTTTTTTGGCAAAATTTTGACCGAACCTTTTGCGACGCAACGTTCAGAACAAGTCGCAAACGACTAGAAAACTCGTAATTCTGGTATAACAAAGCAAAAAATGACGAACTGCGGGCGTTTAAATAGATAACAATTTTTGCACAATCTCGATAAAATGACACTACTTGTTACGCATAAAACAGGTCCGGAATTAGTTGAAAAGTAGTTTTTCGAGAATAACAAACCGATAAATGACGAACTAAGCGCGTTTTCGGCGATTTAAAATTTTTGCGAAATCTCGAAAAAGTCCCTTGAGGTTTTTTTTGGCAAAATTTTTACCCGAACGCTTTTAACGCAACGTTCAGAACAAGTCGTAAACACTAGAAAACTCGTAATTCTGGTATAACAAAGCAAAAAATGACGAACTACTGGCGTTTAAATAGATAACAATTTTTGCATAATCTCGATAAAATGATACTATATGATACGCATAAAACAGGTCCGGAATTACTTGAAATTTCTTGACAAGCAGGAACGATAGCGGAAAGCGCTCCAAAGCATGTATTACTTTACTTGACAGAAATAAATCAAAAGACTATGTACGAAAGCCCATTTCGTCCACCTCCAGAAATAAACAACGTGGGCACTAAGTCAAAAGAAACTTGGTTTTGTACATTCTGCGGGAATGGACTTCCAGAGTGATATGTGCCTAACTACCTGCTGTAGGCACATGAAACATGACCTAAATACAAATATTTTAGAAAACTAAAAATTTTCGTTTTTGTTGTTATCCCATATTACCGTATTAGCCTGAACATAAGACGACATCGATTGTAAGACGATATGTAATTTTTTGAAAAGAGAACCCTTAAAAATTGTTTTACATTTTAATAAAAACACAAAATATACAAAAACATACGTCAAAATTTACAATGGTAATCATTTTTAATCGCAAAATGTTTTAATGATAGTTCCACCTTCATCAACACTTACGCCTACAGTAAGACCACCTACCCGAAAATCAAAAGGTCCGACCTTTGATTTTTAATGATTTTTCAATAGAAAAAACCTCGTCTTATATATTCGTGGTTATACGGTATTTATTTAAAATAGGTAATTACATATTATAGTTGAATGATTATATATTTCATTAACATAAACAGTTCGCACATATACGTACATATATATATATATATTTTTAAAACACATTATGGAACCTTAAGTAGGCCGCCTTATTACCCGCACTTACTTGTAGGTAATTGTTTCGTGCAATTAAATTGAAATATAACAAAATCGTAACTAATAAAATAATAAAAACAATTATAAACTCTTTTTAATTTAATAAATTCTGTGTCCAATTACTTTGTGCTGCACACCACAAAACGAATCGGATAGTAGGTAGTTATGTATGTGTTGCTGTATCAATAGTGGGGGATAAGTTATTAATTACTAATGGATCGTCGCTAGTTAGGGGAGCATTAATTTTACAGCGGCTATATATACCTATAATGCGTAATAAAATTCGAATAGATCTCCCCTTTAGGTAGGTGTGAGGTCCAAAAGACACGCGCGCGGTCGGATGCGAATATGAAAATAAAAGTTATTTAATTATTAAATTAAATGAATTTGAATTGCAATCGGCCGTTTTAAATTAAAATTTACACGAACTAGTACAGTAGGTGGATTGGTTAATCTGACGTTAATATCTACTGACACGAATAATCCAATTTACTTACATGTTTGAAAATAAACATCCAATACCAAGTTTCAATCGTGATCCTTAATTAAAGATCGTCTGATTATCACGTAAAGGCCTAGAAATCTTTAGCCGCGCTTACAAATCCAGAACTATTATTCAATGGCAGATGGAAATTGCATATTGCAACATTTCACAGGCAAACTACACGCAATGACCTACGTTCACAATATTATAAAATACCTGAATAAGATGCGGTGCCCTTTTATTAATTTGTAGCTAAATAAATCGATTGGACGCTTTTTAAATTTAAAAAAAAAAATCGCATTTTCCCCACCAAAAGAGAAAATCGCAACAAATATACCGCAGATTAATAAATTTTTATAGCAAAAGCAGAAGGACATCTCGTAATAGAACTTTCTGATCAACGTTCGATATTTCAATGTTGTAGAAAAAGTATGTTCGATATCACCTTCGTCGAGATATAGGTAGGTAAGTTTAGATGTAAGAAGAAAATCCTGATACCAAAGTCCGGTTGATGCCTTTGTAAGTCCCAGTCTTAAAGGATATAATCTTTTGATGTTATCCCGTCTTTGAGTGTCCTACTTCGTGCTCTTCCTGTACTTTGCGGAATTACGTGACGATCACGTCGCAAGTTGCGGAGTGTACACGACGATTCTGTACGAAAAAACGAACGGCATATTTTGTCATAGAACATGAGATGATGTAGTGAGAAAATTTCTTTGCACGTTTGCAGCCCTCACTCTTGTTACTAACAACGGTTAGTGAGATTTTTATTTTATCACCAACACCTGTCGCAAACTCCCCCCCCCCCCGCCTCGGTTCGATGTGTGGTTCGAACGTTCCGAGGAAATTTAAAATTAAGAGACGTCTTATGTAAATTTTCATATCGTCACGTACGCTCGTAAAATTTTAAGGGTTCCGGGAGAAAATTGCGCTAAATTTGCTGCATTATCTCGAGGAAACTTCAGGACGTCGCGTCGCCGAACTGCATTAGAAGCAATTGAAAAGTCCTCGTAATTGCAGCAGCCCTGCGTCGTCTTGCTCAATTTGCAGTTGATGACGTTATTAAAATTCGCTGGTTTGTTGTAGAATTATGAAGTGCACTAGAATTAAGAGCGGAGGCGTGCGGATGACGTTGAAATTTAAAACCTCGCGCACAAGAATCGTTTAAGGTAGGTAAAATTAAAATCTACGGCTCCCTTGCCGAGCACCGTTCCAATAATAATTAGATAACAAAAATAAGTTAGATTAAAACAATCTTATTATGTGGGTGTAATATAGAATTTTAGTAGCATGTGTCCCAACTGGAAGTTTAAACGATTAATTGCGGTTTGTCGTAATTTGTTTAATTCAAAAAGAAAATCCCTAGTAAAACTGCAGTTTTATTTAGAGCCGTTATAATACGGACCACGAGACGTTTCGGCGTTTGCAGGCCAATTTAAAAGCAACACACACAGTAGCAGTTTGTCTGCAGTAAGTGCCAAGCCCGACACTGTAATGGAAAATGCGACTGTCCATAAAACGCCGAACTGACTGCGAGTTTTATCAGTGTCGCTGCTAGACAACAACACATAAAATTTGAATATCTCGACAAAAGATGCCGAAAGACATCTTAGAACAATTAAAAAATTCAGTTTTGAACTGGTTTCAACGGCGAGTTACGAATTTTTTCTTGAAAT